>OY776280.1:3074068-4274068 GCA_963675445.1 Linnaemya vulpina | reverse complement strand
GAATCATTTTTACCGAATAAGTATGTGTCGTGTGTTAGGCAACTTTTGCAGGAAGGCATTACACCATTTCCTTATAAAGTTGCCAAAGCACTCGATCCGAATATGTATCGCAACATTGAGTTTGATTCATGGAATGAAATGCGTAAGGAAATGAAATTACAAAATTGGTATAATGGTGATGGAAATTTCAAGGTATGTATATGTAAGTAAATGATGTGTCTGTGTGTAGTATAAAATAATTTTAAATGAAATTATTTGTTGGGGGTTAATCAATGGCTATATGCATTTCATTGGTGCTTTTACCAAATCATGAGTACACTTCAACCACCCAACAAGTAAATTTCATTTATAATAAAAACATGACAATAATCAAATAGTAAATTTCATAGTAAATGATTTTTTATTAATGAATTTAAAAAATTTTTATTGTAGTATTATAAATTATAAAAAAATCATTTATCAAAGAGTAACGTTATTTATTAAGGCGTATAGATAATGTTTCATACGAAAAACAAAAAAAAACTTAAAAACTTTTTTTTTTTTTTTGAGAAATAGTATATAGACAGTTAGTGTGAACATATAATAGATAGTGTCAAGTCGCACGTGATATAAAAACATCTTAATATTTTTGAATAATAACTGCGAAAGATCACTCATTGAAAAATTATTTTATTTATTGGTATTCATAGAGTTCCATATTTGAAAATAACACATCCATGCAAATTACGTGTATGATGGCGCTTTCGAAATAGATCAAGTTTCATAAAATACCCATCAAACACACAATGTATTGTTCTAAAGTGCCGAGCGCATATTATAGTTTTCATATCATTTCACCGAGCAATAATTTGTATGTCTATACCATTTCATTATGTCTCCAAAATTTTTTCTTATGCGGAACACAATGAATGAATATTTATACTCGAGTGTGTGTGCTTGAAGTGTATTCTTGACGCATTCGTAGTAGTATTGACGTAGTGTATTCACGTGAACTTCTCGTGCAAGTATACACCAGCAACTAATAAATAAAAACAAGGTTCATGATTGGTTTCGGCACCAAACAAAATTTTAAGACACATAATTTAATGGTTTAAATACTAAAATATGATCTTAAATGCATCCAAGTTGTATGTTGTTTATAGTTTAGAACAAGCATACCCGCTAAATTTAAAACTAAAACTCCTTCTAAAGCCACTTTTGAATTTTTCGGTTTCAACACAATTGACTTTTTTGTAGAAAATGTACAATATTGTTAATATTAATAATAATTTATTAGCTGGTGGATGTTTCCGTTTAATGTATTTTTGTCCTTTCGTCACTATGTGTTTTATGTTTTATATTCAGTTAATACGTTATAGCACAAGACGAGTTCGCAAAATATTTCAGGTTGGCGCCAAGTGTCACGTTAAATTACGCAAGTCAGAGCAGGATCTCTATACTTGCCATATCCAAGAGATTGCCATGGATAAGGGACAGTGTGTGGTGTTTGTGGAACAGTTGGGAGAAAAACGCTTGGTTCCTTACGAGAATCTTACACCACTTCCGCCCGATCAATTTAAACCGTGGACGATGCCATATCGTTTGCAGCGTCATATGCAAAAATATAGTTCAGTACGATTTACTCGCCAGTATAACTATCGTTTCAAGTTTAACACTACCGAGCATCATCATCATCATCATCACGAGTTTGCATGTGAATCGGCTATGGATAGTAGCGATAGCTGTTCAAATAATTATATCGATGATGATCCAAAGAAGTTAGCACGTCACCAAAATCAACATTATAATGCGGCCGCATCATATTTCAAGTTAAAGCAATATACACATTTGGAGGATTTTCGTACTCACGTCGAGTATTGTACAATGCCGGTGACTGTGGCACATACCAATCGGGAAGTTGAGGTTTCGAAAACTGCCGGTAGTCAATCAGCAAGAGTGGTTGATCCTAGTGAAGTTTCTAGAACACCTTCAAGGTCTTCAACATCAGCAGGAATACTTCGTAATAATGCAGATGGAGTACAGAGTAAGGACTCTTCAAATAATGTTCCCAATAATGTAGACGATACTTTAGTAGCTCCGCAAGTATTTTCTGTTCCCAACGTGGAGGGCTATGAGATGGATCATTATAACCCAAATGGGCCCTTCTATATGCCAGAAACGCAAGGATTTTATCCCTTGTACCCATATTCAACGGGTGCTGGCGTTCCAGAAGATTATTATGGATATTGTGGCTTTGATGGTGTTTTACCAGCAAACGCTGCCTTTATGCCTTCAGTTAATAATATTAACGGATTCTATTATTTATGTAATAATACATTAGCTCCACCAGCTAACTATATTAATACCCCAAATCCTTATTTTGTACCGCCACCAGCACCTCAGTCTATAACTGTTGCCCAATCTTCGATGCGTGCATCACCCAATTCCTTAAATCCTTCGTTCTATAATCAGTCTCCTTTTACTAGTGCTGCAAGTAGCACACAGTCTAATCAAAGTTTAGCTCCACCTTCTAATTTACAATCTTCAGTGAACAACACACCATTACGCTTACCTCAAAGAAGTGTAACAAATACGCCAACAAAAGCTCAGTTAAGTGGCCGCATTAATTATGATGCCAAAAAATCATTAAAAGCTAGTGGAGTTGATTTGCCAGATGATGTCGCCACTTTAAGATTTTTCTATAACATGGGTTTGGAATATTATCAGAAGCTAAAATCTAACGCTAATGAAGGTAATGAGGAGCAAATTATTGACAGTTGGCTTGTCCATAGAGTTTGTAACGGAATTGTTCCACGTAGACCATTACAAAATGGAGACAAAATATTGCTTCTAAAAATTTTGAAATTCATGAATATTTTCATTTCGTTTTTGAACGAAACGGAATTGTGGGACACTTCCGCATCGGATTCTATAAACAAGCTGAATGTTGTACATTTGTATGTAGAAATTTAATCAAAACAAATTTTATAAAAACTTTTTAGACGAAAGATATAACGATCAGGAGAACATCCTGAATGATTTGTATAATATTAAACTTGATGATAATGCGAATCAGGTTTTAAGTTCTAAATCGGATATCAACACTAACAATCATAATGCGCCGCAAAGTGATCCTTCTCATTCTAACGATACGAACTTAACATCGAATCCAATAAACAAACATAATAACGCTAATGTGAACCCATCAAACGGTGGAGGGAGCAACAAAAATAACAATAATCAACGCCGTTATAATTCTCGGTATTTCAGTGGCAAAGATCGCCAAATGCCGCAACGCAATTCAAATTCAGGACAACCACATCAGCAACAACACCAAAATTATTCACAACACAATCAGCGTTCCCACAACGGCAACAACAATAAGTACTCGAATAATAATTATAACACAGCTAATACACAAAATACAACACGCAATGAGCAACAACAACAGAATCAGCGACATCAAGTGCAACTAGCGCAGCATGTGAATTCTCAGCATTTATCACATGCATCTGCAAGCGAACCTCCCCGCCAATTTTCGCCAAACTGCTGTTTCGATGAGACATCGAATCGTGCGAATTCAGTGGAATCGAGAAATTGTCTGGTAAGTCGATATTTATGATTATAGTAAGACTGTTTATGTATGTTTAAATGTGGAGTAGTACAATGACTACGATTAAGGAAAATTAATTCTTCGTTCATCTATTACGAATTCATATATTAAAAATTTTTGGCGCAGAACTATGCAAACGACGACGTTTAGCCAAATGCTTTCTTGCAGTAGATTATGGAACAAAGAAAATTGTGTATTTCTTCATAAGCTGGTTGCTATCTATTGGAAATAGGAATTTTCTTTTTATATACTAAAAGTTTTATATATATATCCGGTATTTATGCGTTGGAAATGATTTGTTGCAGACTATCCTTTTTATAATAGTTGTCGGTTTTCTTTCACAGTTTTTGTTAAAAAAAGATATACTTAAATATATTTCCTCTGGTTGATTCTATTCTCAATTCGTTTTACAAAATGTTTCCCTATATTTGCTGTTAGAAATCGTTGAAACCTGTCCTATTTCATATAGTCGTCTATAAAAAAATTGTGGTAACAATCGTAGTTTACTTCTTTTTTCTGAGTGGACTTAAACTTCTTATCTAAAAATGTTAACAGGTCATCCAATCATTAAAAATGCTTATTATTTAATCGAACATTTATATTAAGTTTTGTTATGATTTTTCTTAAATAGTTCCTTAAAAATAGCAGTTCCACTTTGAATATGTAAAATAGTTTCATACCTAAGAATTTATTCGTCTTTAGTTTTTTAAAGACGACTTGAACTGAAACCATTTTAGATCGGAACAGCGTACGGTGAGATAACTGTTTGTAGTTCTTGATGTTGTGGCTCATTTACAATTAATACAGCTGCTAATTTAGTAATATATAGCAAACGAGACCTATGGCAACTGCAGAGCGTTCTTAATATAAATATTTTTGAAGTTGCGATACAACAGAATGCCACATGTAATATAAATGTATAAAAGTATATTAACCAACCATTATACATAAATTATCCTTATTAGAAAGGGCAAAATAATTCTATTTTATTTCAACGTTGAACAAGTCGATATTTCTTAATAGTTTTTTTAAACGATCTGGGTGAATTCTGACTTATAATAAAAAATTTGTTGGTGTCACATAATTGAATAAGTAATAAACACAATCGAAATATGCAAAAACTAAATTTCTTAGGAGAATTTCGTATATGTTTTTGTGGGTATTTGTTCTTTAAAATAAAACTATAAAATACTTAATTGAAAATATTTTGTATCGTTCTATATCAAATTCAATTTTGATAGGCTAATTGATCGAAAAGTGTTAGGGAAAGTCAACATCAGTTGTAAGTATTCAACTTACGCAGTAAGCAGCACAGCTGCTTGTGGAAGTCACTATACTTTTCACCATCAAGGGGATTATTTTGTAATGCGATGCGAATTAAAAGTTGTATGCTACTTACATTGCAATCGAAATATAGAACATTGTTGATATTTACTGAAACGAGAGACTAAAATTCTAATCAATTCTAGTTATGCTTAATGTGTTTACAATATATTTATGGCTTGAAATTTTTACATATATTTATCTTTATAAATATATGTACAATTTTCAAGCCATAAATATCTTGTAAACACATTAAGCATAATTAGAATTGATTAGAATTTTAGTCTCTCGTTTCAGACAACAATCCAAGATTAAAACTATTTAAATTTCTTTGGATTGATCTTAAGTTTTTGTGTACAATGAGTTTCCGAGTTCGACGCAAATCTAAGGATTTCTCAAAAATCTTTTGTACAAACTGGCTTTTCCGAAAAAAGTTTATCCGGGATCGTAGATGTTCACTTGTTACAAAACGTTGTCTTTTAAAATCCTGCTAAAATAACCGCAGTTAAATGTCGTTAAATTTAAAATATAATATTCGTATTCAGGAATATTGTTCACAGTCGCATTCGCAGGAGCTGATATTAAAATTTTACAAACGGTCAAAAGACCGTTAATGATAATTTTTTTTTATGGGTGACGTAAATTAAGGAAAAAAAAAATTATAAATAAAGTTTAAAAAAATACATCAGAATGGTAATAGTTTTGTATTTATTTAATACATATAAAGCAAGTTTTACCATATGCATTTAGATTGAACATAATATGTTATAACTTATTTGAAAAATATTTTAAAATATTAAAAGCAAAGTTGTGTAAGATGTGTGTTAAGTTTAAGATAAAAAATTAAAGACATGTTGGTTTAGTGAAAAGAACTCATTCGTTCCAGTTTTAATCAGAGTAAAAATATTGTTTATGTTTCACCCGGACTCAAAGACATGTCAATGTATTTGTTTCATAAACTGTTAAACCTTACTCCTTTTATGCAGACACCGATGACGACAAACAATACTAATATTGGAGTTTCATATTCTATCAATTCCGATCAAATGATCGATGGAATTAATACGGGAGCTGGTAGGAATAATGGTCAAATGTCTGTTCCTATGCCAACTAATACTGGTGGTGTCTATATTCCCATACCAGTGACTACAGGTCCACCTCCGCCCTATGGCATATATACGCATCCAACTGTAGCTGTGCCACAGGCACCCGGCGTCGGAATGCATCAAAATTATATGGCTGGACCACCTCCTCAAATAATAACACATTGTGGGCTAGCAGCTCAACAGCAGCAAGGTAATCTGAATTCTGGAAACGGGTTGGATGTAATGGATGTTTGTAATTCAGATATTGCCGTTAATAATGGTGCTCTCATGGCCATAGCACCACCGAGCATACCAATGCAATGTTCCAACTATCCACCACCCATGCCATTCTATTTTCCAGCAAACGGTGTTAACTCTGTTGGAGGTAGTACTGGTAGTGTAAGTGGACCATTAGCTGCTCCCTTCCCTCATCAGGTAACACCTTCACCACCACATAATCAAACTGCGTTTTCTTCAACACATCCTATGAGCACACAGGTAATGATTTACATCCCCTTCATTGTTTATTCTTAAATGTGATTGTTTATATACTGAAAGGAATTTCCTTTATGTTTTTGCTTTGGTAACTTGAAGAACTAAATATTCTGTAGTTATTTATTCCCATGAAGGACAGATTCACAATTTTTTCTTCTGTTAAATAATAAGGAACTTATGGAAAGTATGTATTTCCATCGCCTATGATTTTATTTAATTCTGGAAAGAGTTTTTTTCCATCGAAAATAGCAATTTTGTGTGGTGGGAATTTTCCAAACTTAAAAGTACCGATAATGTATTGAATTTTCCGTCACTTATTCCAGTCCATTATCTCTTATTGTTAAAAAGTACTTTTTCTTTTGCTGATTAACTTAACCTTCATATATCTGTCTCTGTCTTTTTATTTACCTTATTTAGGGTTATTATTGCTTGCAACCACCACCACTGCTACCTCCTCCTCCCCCACAACACCTAACACCTCAAGTGGTACAGCAACCGCCGCCAATACCAGCTACTAAAACATTAATGTCAAACTCTTTGCCGCACGATATGAATAATGCACCACGCACCGATTTAGTACAGCAAATCAATGAGTGAACAAATTTATAATTGTTGGATTTTAACAATTAAATACAATTTTTTTCTATTATTAATCAATCTGTAGTTTACTTCAATTTTATAATGTATTTTACGTACATACATTATTATGCTTTAAGTAAATATTTTATACTTATAAAAGGTATTTATCTCTTTGTAACCTAACTTAAAAACTTAATGATTTTAAATTGTTATACATATTACGTTTTGTTAAAAAAATGTTTTAAAAAATCTGCATATTGTTTCACAGTTCCACTTTTCATTAAAACGTTTAAATATAATAGATACTATAAAAATATTTAAAAATAATTTGTATCCGTATAAAAACATCTTTGTAGACAAATAAGATACTTGATTCAATATAGTAATTTTTAATGTTCACCAGTATATTTTTTAAATATTGCAGCACTTGTTGCCTTATAAAGAATATTATGACAGTCATATTTCGACTTTAAGATTTTTGTTCTCATGAATAAGTGGTCCGTGTCGAGCCATTTTCAATCTAGTCTAAAATCTTGAAAGTTGAAATACAACTACCTTTGTAAAAATTACTCATCATATTACTTGTTTTTTTGCCATAGTTATAATTATTCAAAATTATCTCTAAAACGAAATATAAAATTTCCAATATACCGAACTCGGGGGATTGACCCACTAATTTGGGTTGTTCTGCTGTGAACATTTTTATACTACTTTTACAAATGTCAAAAAGAAAATAATAATAATAATAGTTCTTTTTTGAAAATCATGTACGTTTTAAAGTTGCCTTCAATATTTTCTTGATTTAAAATATTTCTTATGGCCATATTCATAAAAAATCTTAATGTAAATATGTTTAAGATTTTAATTAGTTATTAAACGCTTGTAACCTTTGTAGAAAATCGCTTTCACGAAAAATACTTTAGTTAATCTACTATTTATAAATATGTTAATGACATATTAAAATAGTTCTTTGTATCAGTTTCGTGTGTTTAACAAACTAAAATAGGGCCTTCATTCGTGTCAAAATTTTTTAATTATACATATTTTCATATGTTTACATATTGGGGCTGATGGTTGCATGTGTAACAGTTTTTTCTATCAAAGATGCAGATTTCTTATCAATATGTTGCTAACATATATTTCTTTTATCAAATTCCAAATAATCCACCAACTATTTATAAACAATATTATTCGCTAATATATAATATTATTTGGTGCTTTTTAATGTAAAGAAAGCTCAGAAATATATACAAATATATATAAACAAATATAATATTGATATAAATACACAGTTTCAAATATATTTAAAGCAATATGTATTAAAAATAAATTAAATACACAAGAAATAAACAGTCACTTACAGTGAAAACGTTATTTTAATAATCGTTTATAATAAAATTTCAACGAATTTCGTTTAATAGTGTGTCATACACCTGTTGTAATTTTTATGAATAGGGCTGTTGAAATTTTCTGATCACATAAAATATTCGTTTAAATATTGTTCTCTAAAACTTTCCTTTTACTATCATCATATACATATATGCATATATATTTTCTTGTTAATTTTAATAACACATTATTTACATACACAACTGAAAATATATTAGACTTTCAAAAATGTTTGCAAATTATTAAAAAGCAAAAATAATATAATAAACATAATTTTGTAAATTATGTTTGTAACTATGGCCATATTTATTTAATTTAAACTCTTCCTTCTTAGTTTCTCTTCAGATTTTATTCCTCTAATTTATATACATACATATAATTAAAATATATTCTTTTATTTTTTTAAAGCTTTTAGATTTTAAGACTCATTTGCTTCAAACAAAACTTCTAAAAATCTTAACATTAATTTTAATAACATATAAAAGGGGTACTTTTTATAGTTCATATGAAAATCTATACTTCATAACTTCATATAAATATGTAACTTATATACAATAAGATATTTTTAAGTAAGTTTACCTTTTATTATCTATAAAAATGAAAAAAATTTATAAAAAAAATGTAAAACAAAAAAACCTAAAAAATACACGTAGATAATAAGATTCAAAACTAAAAAAACATTCTCTTAATTTTAAAGTTACGAAGGAACAAAGCAAAATACCAATCGCTTTAAAAGTCGATAAGTTGTGTAGACAGAAGAGGAGAGAATCATTATTTTTCTGATGCTAATCTTTTTGTTTGTTGGGCATAACTTTGTAAAGCTTAACGTGAATTTGTTGTTCAATAATGTTCTATCAAACGTAAAGGTTAATGCCAGTTGATACCTTGACGTGTTGCGAAATGAAAATATAAAATTTTATTTCCACACAAAATGAAAACGATAAAATTCTATGATTTTTCAACAAACAAAACAGTTTACTTGAATAAATCAATCCCGATATTGTGAAATAAATTGTGTGTACCTGCAAACTTAAATAAATTTTCACTTATCAAGAGAATATCAAATACAACTTTAATGGAAATTGCAATATTTTTCAAATTCTTAAGCTGGTCTTTTTTATTACTGTGGTTAAATGAAAAAGTAACTATCTGCCGCTAAATTTGTAACAAGTGTTTGAATCAAATACAATCAATTTAATTACTTTCTTTAAGGCTTTGTATATAAATGCGGCTAGTGTCATTGTTGACCAACCTCTCATAGGTCAAAAATTTAATAGAGAACATTATTTCATAAAACACTTTAAGCGCGAAGTAGAATCTCAACAACAGGCAGCTGCGAGTTCGCAAACATTTCTAGATCTTATTTTGGGTATAATTGACACCTTGCAATTCGGTAAGCGTAAAATTGGAGCGCCCTCTCAAATAAACCAGTAGTGGAGTAATTAAAACAATGAGAAACAGATCCTGTTAGTAAATGCTACAAACGAAAATATGAAGCAAGTGGGCAAATTTGATGAAATACCATCGGCAGACAAGCTTATGTTGGCATTGTAAATTGAAATTTTCTAATTCGATGTACACCACAGATGCATTTACGAACCAACCAAAAATAAAAAACCTTAGCTTGCAGAAAACAATGTTACTATCATATATTTTAGCTTATTCTAATTTACAACGAAACCTCACCATAAGTATTCAATAAAAAAATTCAAAATATTAGGATCCACCTAAAATTTTAAATATATGTATGAGTATTTTCAAAGATATGAAAACATGAGTTTTCTTTATTTAATTTTCTAAATATGATTGGTGAAAAGAGAAAAAGTCCAAAATCTACTTCTCATATGAATCACTACGTGATAAAAAAATAAAAAAGTTGTATTTTCTGTTTAAATACCCATGTGTTTTTAGAAGAGTATACAAGCGTTTTCCACTAACTTCATAATGTACTTAAACTACAACAAACAAACTTTTCAAATTTATAGAAATTTCTGAGACACAATATCAGTTCTTCATACATAATTCATAATTCATCTTTAATAAACTAACAAACTGTCAGGTCAAATGCGACAAACTCCAAAGCTTCTCCTTAAAAATTGTATAAAAAGTTTTTATTAAAAACTACAAAATATTCTAAAACTAATACAAATAAAAACATAAATTCTAATGACTAACTACCACATGTGTTGTTTTGTTAATATGAAGGTGGGCTGTTCGATGAATGCGCGTACCCAGAACCAGACAGTTTAGCTAAAGCGGCTAATCCTTGTCTACCTTGTAGCAAATGATAACCACCGTTAGAAGCTGCACTTTCAATACCACCAGCATCATAAGCAGCCGCGCTAGCACCTGGTACATAGCCTGCATTTACTCTGACGGGAGCAAAACCAGCTTGAAGAGATTGTTGTTGCTTTTCGTTAACAAAATATTTTTCTGCTGGAGGCTTAACAACATTCACATAAACAGGTTCAACTTTGACTGGACGTGGATGATGTTTGACGAACACTTTGCGTACAATGACTGCTGGAGGCTTGTGCAAAACAACTGGGGCAGGTTTGACTACTAGTGGTGGATGATTGACAACAACTTTGGTGGGTGGTCGTCGGACTATGATGGCTGCCGGTCGATGGATTAAAATTTCTCCTTTATTGTTTGGATACGTAAAAGAGGACGATACACTGTTGCCTCTTGTATTGGCAGGTTGATAAGGAATATTTTGGCCATAACCACCAGCAATGCCATAACCCACACTACCATCAGCAGCATTAGCTGACGCAACAGCACTGACAGAAGTGGGACTATCAGCAGAATGGCTAGCACCTTGTAACTGATAGTCACCGGCATCGGCTTGGTGCTGGTAACCGCTGCCGGCTGAGTAACCACTACCTTGTGCAGTTGCCTAAAAAGAAATTCAAATAATATAAATAAACCGGAAGTTGCGTCATATAAAATATGAAAATACATACAACAATTGCAACCCAAAGTGCAATGAACAATATATTCATTTCTTGCCGTTTCTGTTCTCGATTTTTGTTTTTATCCAAATCGCACTTGGTGTGTAAAGCAGCTCTTCAAGCACTACGTCTCAAGGTAACAACTATTTATTGATGACTGATGCCTCCACTAAATAGCATCATGTATTTAAATGATTTCATAGACATGTCAATGAATTTCTTTCACTACTCTCTACACTTATTTTACGTTGAAATACGTGACATTTTGGGCCTTTGCTTCTTTGGTTGCATTATTTATAAAGTTCTCATCAACAATGTTTTCAGCTGTGTTGGTTAGATAGCATTTGATACTTTTCTTGATTGAACTTAAGATTAAAACTTAATATTAAACAAATTCTAGCTGTAGATAACTTTTCAAAGTTTGTAATCTGTATATCGTTGGCAAAAATCCAAAATAGTCAACAGAAAGAAAATGTAAGAAGTTGAAAAAGAAAATGCTAAAATTACAAAACTTGTGGCCATAGTTAAAAAATATTTTATTACAAAAATAACGGAAATTCGAAGAAAAACTTAAGAATTGCTTTAAACATGCCGAACTGCAAGTCAATTAAAATATGTATCAGGAGACCTTCAAACATACATTCGTTGGAAAGGTTTACATAGCGCCAGCTTATCTGTACTCTATAATTTTGAACAATTGAAAATTTTACAAGTTTTAAAAAATTAAATCTTAAAAAAATAAAAAGAATAATTAATTTGTTTGCACTTCTGGCATGTCGCCGGCGAAAATGCGAAACGACCTAACATCTTAAAAACTGTACAGGATAGAACCTTTTTGAAATCATAAAAATTATTGACAACGCAGAACTTCGCGCTGTAAATAAAAAAACATCAACAAATTCAATTATATTGAAAAGTTTAGCTATTTTTACTATTGAAAGTTACGCTATATAAATAATTATGTAATAGAAAATGATGAAAATAAAGTTTTATATCGAACTATTTGTTATAGTGTATAAAAAGATGTGACAAATGTTCCAAAAAAGTTAAGGAAAATCAACAGCTCATTGACTAAATCTTAAATCAATTTAAATAATGAAACATAATTTTGGCACAACCCAAAGTTGCCAGCATTTTTTTAGTTATTCAATAAATAATCTCATCTATAATTAAGGCATTTTGGTTATGTTAATAAAATCGTTGTTTATTGTCAGAAAAATATTAAATTTAGCTAGTTAACGGAATCGAATCTCGAAATCCAGGCGTTTTAAAGAAGCTAATTAAAATTTTTTTAATTAGGGCGTTTAGCGTTTTCTGTGACGATATGATGCATACATACGTGTGTCCATATTTCTTGTATTCGTTCATACTTAAATATGTATCTATGTACACTAAATTTGAGAAGTATTCATAAGATACTTTGTAGTCATGATCAGACATGCTCGCGGTAAACAACAACAATACATGCTCTTTCATGTTTTCTCATCTTCTTGGACGCAAAAGTCTGCAAGTGAGGGTATTAAATTTAAGAGTAGTACAAATATCTAGTAGATATTTTACCGTATATTTCATCTCATCAGAATTCTTCACTATTGTTCCGGCAAAAGTGATAAACCTAGATTACAGGTCACAATAAAATATATAGTTAAAAAATTTGCATAAAGTAGAAAACGCCACGCTGTATTTGCTTTGGGTTGGACCGAAATAAATATATGTATGTATGTATCTGAGTTCTATAGCATCAAACAATTTAAAGCTGGGCATCAATGGACATATGTAGGCTGCAGTCCTTCTAAACTAACCTCAAACATTAATGGAGTTACATGAACAAGATAATGGTTATTTACAAAAATTATTTCGCTATAAATGCGTGATTTTTGAGGTAGAAAAAGATACATCCACAAAAATTCTACCTACCTGTGATATTTTTGTTGTTGGAGTTGGGCTTCAATGGCCCAAGCGAGAACCGCCAATCTTAAAAGGGCTGAATATTTTTAATATTCAGTTCTTATATTTTCAAAACGCATTGTAAGTTCGAACAGTTGAATTTTATATATGAAAAGCAGAGTAAATCCGTTACGTTGTGTATCCAACATTTTAAATCTTTGAGTTTGTAAACAAAAAAATATATTTATTTGAGTATAAAATTGTTTCTAATATATTAATTAATAAACTTAAAGTAGTTAAGGCCAAACTAATAGGCTGGCTGAGCGCCATAGGCGGGTTGTGAATCATATTGGGAAGCACTGGAGTATTGAGGAGCTCCGTAAGCCGCTTCATTACTTGGAACATGGGATCCAACTGATGAACCAGCATCATAAGAACTATCACTATAAGCGGCAGGAGCGTAAGCGGGTGCTCTAACAGAAGTATCGACTTGTTTGCCTGGCTTATAGACCTTAACGTATACGGGGTTGAGACTAAGAGGAGTTGGTACTTTATTGATAACCTCCTGCTGATAAATGATCGAAGGCTTAAGTTTGTACACAACAGGTGCGGCTCTGACAACAGCTGGAGGCCCACTATTGATATGTGCTGGGGGAGAACCGGGTTGATTGACAACAATTGGTTGCAATGGTTGAGTGGCAACAACCTGATGATTGTTCAAACCGTTTGGTACAAGTAGAGAACGGAATGCTGTTTGTCCCACAACATTAGGAGCTACAAGCTGGATATTACCTTGACGTATATTGGCTCCCAAATTGTTTAGAGCTAAACTATCGGCTATAGAGGCAGAATTCTTGAGATTTTGATAGTTGGGACTCTCATTTAAAGCTTCCAATTGTGCATTAGCATGAGCTAAGCCGGCTTGAGCGGAGGGAGGAGCACCGACATCGGCAGCTGCTGTAAGTGAAGCAGCAGCATGTTGATTACCAGCGGCAGCGTTTATTACCTCTTCCACACCGTTGCTTCCACCCGATGGTAAATAAGAACCATGACCACCATATCGTGTGTGTCCATAATTGGCAGTTGTAAACTAAATATGTTTAAATAAAATTTAATTAGTTTCTATTAGGAAGTTGCAAATATAAATTATCTACCGGAAACAAAATGGCAACAACTGCAAAAATTAAATGATGATTCATAATTATCGATTAATATGTGTGTGAATGTTGTTGGGCTGAGTGTCTCGTTGTGAAAATCACTACTTCTACTGTTTATGGGTTTTGCAAAAGTTTTAGCTTTTATATATTTAAATATTGAAAGTGTGTCTTGATGGTACGTGATTTCTGGCTTAAATAATCTGATATTGCACTTTGTTAAGTAAATCTTAGATATGTGTTTTTATCTCTTGTGACATCTTGGATTGAATTTCATTATTATCTACTTCCATTTGATTTTTGTTTATAACTGAAGGCCAGTTTAGTAAGTGAATTGTTGGTATAACAAATTTTTCAAATCTAATATCTTGTTCCGTTAAATTTTTGTTTTGAGACAAATTTGAGTATGCAAGAGTATAATATGAGAAATAAGATTATTAATATGCATTTTTTCAATAATAAAAAAATATCGATTGTTATTATATCGATGGTTGTTAATTTAATATTGAAGATGTTAAGCACCGATATTTTTCATATGCATTTCTCTAGCACTATTTGCTCTTTTAATATATTTAAATTAAAAAAAAAAAATTTTAATTACAAAAAAATAATTATTGATATTAATCGAGCCCCAGTCCGACTTATTATGAAGATATCATTAATTTACGGAAGCTGGAAATAACTTGTTGCTTTTAAACAAATCACTTTAACTTTAAATCTTGTAAAAGTACAGGAACATAATCGTCGCCTTCGATAATGAATTTAGTCGATTGCCATAGTCTTCAAATCTTGTTAAGAAAACTAGATCGAATGCATCGAAATCGAAAATAATTTTCTGTTTGTAGAGAAAAACATATATCTTATGTACTATTTCCTTAACGCCTATACGATTGTATAAAATTTCACTAATTAAATTATTTATAAACATAAATTTACGATGATCTAGTTATTTATATTTATGCTCGAATATGTTTCTTAATCCCTGTGCTATAACTTAGTTAGTGATTCTTTATTTTTAAAAGTTATTATTAAAGTTTGTGTATATTCTGTTTAATTTTTAAATACCACCAACCCCTTTATTATTCATCCAAATGAAACTGAACAATTATTACGGTGAAAGTCGCTATCATTAAAAAATTAACAATTTATGAAATATGTATGTACATACATATATTTCTTAAAAATTATTTTAAATTAAGTATTTAATGCTTAACATTCAAAATTGTACTACTAAAAATGCATTGGAAGCTTAGGCATAATAATTTATTTTCTTTAGCACTTACATATCTATCATGTACTTTAATAGTGTCATAACTTAAAAAAAGAATACAACTAATTTTTTAAATCTTTATGTTCCAAATGTATTATTTTCGATATATCTTTAAAAACTGCCTGAAGAAGTTAGCCAAAGATTAACAAAATATCGAAAATAATAAAATATATTTACAACATAATGATCTTAAGCTTAAAAACTAGTTTTATTAAATAAAAAAGAGGTCGAAATATTCGCAAAAAACAAAGAATTAATAAACAATAATTTTACAAAAAAAGCATTGAATTTGCGACTCAATAGAAATTTAAAAAGTTAGTTTTTCTCTCAGAAATAAAAATATACAAGATATTTAAATGAAATTTTCGCACAATTACATGACTGATGTGTAGGATAATTCTGCACCATTAACTTCAAAAATGTATTATTTTGAGTTAAGACAGTATAGCATTGAATGAGCGATATGTACACAAGTGCGCGTGCATACTTTACAAAATATGGACAAAATATATTTGCTTGTGAGTAAGAAATCACCCACGATCCCGTCTCTAGTCTTCATGTTCTAGTTTGTCATTTTAAGAAATATCATTTTATCACAATTCTCAAATTTTATTTAATAAATAATTTATAAATAAATATTCCTAAAACTAATTAAACTTAAAATAATGATAACATTGTCGTTAACAAATAACCTCCGATCAGTCGCATTTTATAGACGAATTTGAAACAGATCTTGAAGCAAAATTTTTCGATAATGGCGTTAGGGAAGAAAGAGAAAAGATGGTGATGAGGAGGAGAACAATGAGGAGGATGTGGATTGGGTGGTTGTAGATATGGATATGGAGGAAGGGATGAGCAGGAGGAGAAGGATAAGGTTGTATTGTTGATGCACTAATGCTGGCAAAGTATTCCTTCAAACACAGAATATAAATAAAGCATTGGGGGATTTGAGCCATCTGGAAATAGTGTATATCCGATTTAGTCTCTTTGTGGAAGAAAAGTTGGAGTTGTCATATTGTTGTTGTTGGAATGTTAAGTTCGTTGTGTGGTTAAGTCGGAGTTTCGTTGAATTTATTCATGTGGGGGTTCTTTGTAAATTTCAGCTTTTTGATGATAAATTATTGGTGGTATTTGAACGACGAGTGGAATTTGTTCCTCATTGATTTCATGTTCAGCACTATCCATTTTCGGCAAATTAACCAGAATGGGCTCATGTATGGCCTTGAGAGTTCTTGGAAGCTTCGAGTGAATTATATTCTGATTATGTATGTTGTGTGTAGGATATTTAGTTTCATATAATGCGGGTTTCTCGTTGTTAGTGTTCAGATGAGTTTGCTTGTGTTTTATGTGTTGCGGCCTAGGCAAAACTGTACGAGGAAGTTTTACGTAAAATGTTTCCGGTTTTTCGGTCGGATATTCGTTGTTGTTTTGTTTGTATATTGTTTCCACTGGTTCTTGTTTATAATCATGCTGGGATGGTTGACGCACAAATCTGTTATGGTTTTCTTCGCTGTTGTCATATTTTTCATGCTGCGGTCTTGTATCTCGCACTGGTATAACATTGTTGTTGTTGTCAACTTGTAAGTGGACGGCATGACGAATGTCTTCTCCTAAATATTTTAGCCAAAATTTTTCATCCAATCCATCGTCTGTTGTAAAAATGCGTGTTGTATGACCTTTGGTACGGCCACTAGGTGCTTCTTTAGCCAAATCTATGAAGTCATATCTCTGTTGTTGGAAATTGTAGTTTTCTACTGTGAGTATCTAAAGCAGAATATTAATAAAATCGATTAATTAGTCGTAAGTAATTTGTCTTTTATTTAATTTCTGCACTTACCTCGGGTATAAATGTTATTCCAATGAGGAGTATTGCATTAAGTTGCCAATGTGTACCGTACTTTAACATTATTGATGTCTTAAATCTTTGTCTCTTCATTCTGACTGAGCTCATTGTCTTGTCTTAAATCTCTTAAATATCTCTAAAGTTATTTATCGTTATAAATACGTGTTGATCTGGCGTATTTTTTGTGAATACGTGATTTACTTTTTAAAAGTTGAATTAATGTTTTTGAACGTTTTAAAATTAGTTTAAATTATGTTGCACGTACTTATTTATTTCTATGAAAATGCAAGAAATGAAATATGTTCTTTTCTTTCTTGTTTGTTTATTAATTTGCATTATATATTTGCTCTAAGCTTTAACTTTATTATCAGAAGTATAATAATTTTAATCCAAGAAGATTCAGTAAAGAAATAAACCTCTTGAAGGCAAATCACCCAAAAAGTTATATTGTCTATAAGTTGTTTTATTGTTTAAAGATGAAATTTACGTTCACATTCATCAAATATATGACGAAATAAGCTTTACCACTAGATTTTGACAAACATTTCGTTTATATTTCGTGTATAAGCCGGGCAAATGAAACGATAAAAGACAGAACTGATTGTGTATTGAATTTTTCACCAATTAGATTTATGCTCAACTTAAAAATATGTAAATAAAATTAAAATAATTAAACAAAAAAATTTTAGTTGCCCTTATTGTGTCAAATATTTGAGAAATGTGAACGTAGTTTAATGAAATTTTAAATTGTGTTACTCATAAAATACAGATTTTAAATTTTCATTGACAATGCACAGTGGGGGATTTTGAAAAAAGTTTCTAGATGGTAGAAAGTTTGCAAAAAAAAATGGATGCATCATTTAATCAGATAAAGAAATGTTTCGAGGCAAATTCTTCTACCTAAGAGCTAAAGGAAGTCAGCTTTTTGTATGGACTTCCCTTTGTAATTTGGAACATTTTCCCCTACTTTGGTCCACTGTTTTGTTAATAGGAAAGGAAACTATTTCTTTGTAGATTAAATACAAAATTTTTGATACATAAGGAAATTGGTAAAACCAAAAAGTTAATCGAAAGTTATAGTATACAATTTTAAAAAAGCCGAATTATCTCCTTTTCTTAATTATAAAAATATTGCAACAAAACCTGAGCTTTAAATATATATATATATATATATATATATATATATATATATTTATATATATATATATATATATATATATATATATATATATATATACATATATTATATATCTATATAATATATATATATATATATATATATATATATATATATATATATATTATATATTATATATATATATATATATATATATATATATCTATATAATTTTTTTTTTATTGCAAATATCAATCTTAAAGCCTATTTTCTAAACTGGCAGCAATAAAAAGAATTTTCAAACTTCCGTAAGATTTAGTGGGCTCTGAAATATTTCCAAAAAAGAAAATGTCTGCGCGTGGCGTGTATAAAGGAAAAAAATACTGAAAATCTCATTTATTATTCATATTAAAAAAATTCATAAACAAAAATATTTAATAATAAAAATCTTTTTTGAAAATTCTTTAAAAAGGAAAAATAGCTTTTTACAGCCTGATTTTAAAAAAGAAATTGATTTATTATAGTCTTATTGAATAAATTTTTGTATGAAAATTTGATTTATAAATCTATTATAATTCAGAAAATAAGGCCAACAAAAACGATTTCATTTAAAATATTTTTTATCAAAAATATTTTTTATCTAAAATATTTTTTATTTAAGATATTTACAAAACAGTAAAATGCAGACATAAAAATATGAAGAGATATTATTGAATAAGTCACAACGACGCCGTTGCATGTCAAGAGGTCATCCAAAATGCACAATTGCAATTAATATTGTTTAAATGTCATCTTAACTGCAAAAAAATATGAAGAAAAAAAACATAAAACAAATATTTAGAATTTGTTTATTAGATATGAAAACTTATTAATAAATTTTTACAGAAATATTTTTTATAATAAAAAATATGCACAATCATTACGCATACGACGCAACTGGATCCTGATAGCGTCGTAAATAAACCTGATCTTTGGGGTAGTCTCTACTCGACCAGCTCAAATCATTCCAAGGAGCAAGACTCTTAAAAAAATATTTAGCTTGTTGTCTTTGCACAGTGGGAGGATCTACAAGAGCACCGCCAGGATGTGAACTGGCCTCAATGAAAGCCGAATGCTTATCAACAATTGAGGCAATAATTTGATCTAATTGAGCATGTGAAATATGCTCAATAGCTGGATTTGTATAAGTATTTTTCGCCTCAAGGTTATTATCAATAATTGCGGAAGCATAAGCGGGATTGTAAGAACCAACATACTGCTGTGGTACCGGGTCGACACCATAGGAATTTCTGGCAGTAGGAATAGGTTCAAAAGTAAAGCTAGGATTTGGAGTAGGGTTGTTGTGCTTCGACACGATGGGACAACCACCATGTCTATAATCGCGAGCTTTGCGTTTTATAGGCGCTGTATTTATGGAATTATCGATCTGCTTTTCCTCCTTTTCGTCTGTCAAAGTGTTAGCCTCAGTAACGCTCAAACTATCCTGCGTAGTGGTTTTACTTTCAGTTGTTGTCATCACGTTGGTTGTTTCAGTGGTCACTTTTGTTGGTGTAGTTTTGGTGGTAGATTCACTTAGTTCCCTACGCTGGCAACGTTGCCCGAAATGACATTGATTTCTTTTGAAATCGGGTTGCAAGGTCTCAGGCATATATTGTATGATTTCCGGTAGTGTTAAATCAATTTGTTTACGCTCTTTTTCTATTAAATCATATTCACCTTTTATATCACGCTTCTTTCTCAAGCTCGGCAAAGTAAGAAAACTTCTTCTCAATTGCTGCAATGGACGTATTCTACCTGGGGCAGTATCTGCTGGAATGGGCCTCGATCTGGTTGGTTTCGCAGCATCATTAAAATATCTCTTCTGGCTTACTGGCACATCCTTTAAATGTTTGCTGTACTTTTTCACTAAACGATCTGAACGTTTTTCATATATCCTCGGTCTCATAAAAAGTCTTGATATGTCTCGTTTGTTCCGAGATTTGGAAAAGCCAATGGCCGACTTTGTTGGCCTTAATGGTTCTAAAAATATTGCCATAATCTGTGCAGTGGGCGCTGATGACTGATCCGTATTGTCTATACTGTTTGGGTGTTCCGAATTGCGTGTAAAACGTGCTGCACTGCTTTCAGGTGATACATAACTATCGGCCAAAGCATAACGATTGCAACCGCAAGATTTCGGCTCTTCTGCAGGAACCAAACAATCTGTTTAAAAGAGAGTCAAAAAATAGAAACAACAAATTATAAATAAACAAGTGGGTAACAGATGTTGTTTCGGTAGAATATAACAATAGTTATTGATATACACACGAAAATTATATAGTCAGGACGTATCCAAAGTAAAATACCCAAGGTAGAAAGGGGCACATCTTTTGGTGCAGTTTGCAAAACATGACAGACGACTGAGACTTTTTCGGTAAAAACTAATTGAATTTACTTTTATTCATTCTGCTAAAGCTAACTGTTAGCATTAAATTTGAAATAAAAATTTTAATTTTATTGTTCTTCGTTCGAAAAATAAGTTAAATATTTAGTGATATTATTCTTTGAATATAATTTAATTGGGAATCTTTCGAGTGGTATCAAAGATATCCTAGAAGTCGTGTAAACTTTTTAATGTTGAAATTAATAAACAACAAACATGCAGGAGAAATTAATATTTTTTGTCTATTAACATACACTCATGTAAGCAGATATATTATTCTACAAATTGAATCTAAATTCATAATTTTATTCACAACTAGACCTGGAATAAAAAGCAAATGTTAACTTTTAAAATTCTAGAAAAGTCTCTTTGAATTGGCATATTCAAAAGCAGCTGTTTGATTTTCGGTCACTACCATAAATATTTGTAAATTCATTTTATTAAACACTCACCCTTTTTAGGCGACATTATGCGATCAATTGTCGCGAAAAGATCCCATTTTACGTCGGGCATTGGTTTTTTCGGTTCTTCAGCCATAAAATCGAAACTATAAGTGACTCTTGCCTTGGGTTTAATCGGACGTTGTATGTTGTAACCATATTCATTATGTTCTTCGTATTTGGGCTCGGGCGGTGTTGGCATATTCACTAAATAATTTAATTTTTTTTGACAATCACAATTCTCACCCGTGTAAATCACTTCAATTGCTTTCGCTCGTATACAACTGATCTATATATAAATAAATTAATTGCAATAATTATTTTTTCCATCACTATTTGGCGTTATTAAGTTTACCATTCCCACTACTCCTATGATGGAGCTAATTAATAAAGTCTTTAACTTCATAGTGAATATCCGTGAATAACTAATTCATATAATTTGCGATTCTCAACTAATCGGATTTGATATTCAGCGTACATTTTATATTAATTTTATAACTTTGTTATCTAGTGTTTTTATTAAATTTATATCTTAATATTCTTATGAATTTTTTAGTACACTTTTATCTTTCTCATCTTATTCTCTACAATGTTCGAACGTGGCTTTGAATTGAAATATTTTCATGTAGTTTGTGCGGCAGAGATGGAATCGTGTGCTAATTTCTATTCACGGTCTTGCCTAGTTGTGAGCTAAAATAGTTGATCTAACGAAATTAGTTGTTTAATTTTTGACGTTAAATATTTCGAAACGAATTTTAATAATAAATTCGAAAAAAATTTGGAAACAACAAAAATAATATATTTTAATTTGTCTGCAAGTAAGAAAGCTTGAAAATAAAATACGATAAATATAAAAAACAATTTCAGTGATTTGCTATCGCTACCGGTTAATAAATACCAGTCATTTAATTTACTATCGCAAAAATAACTATTCTGTATCCTACTCGGGATTTCCTTCCAAATATGAATACGTTTTTGTTACAAATAAATATTTGAAACTAATATTCGGATTATAAAACGATATATACGATCGAACGACCTTTTAATTCTGAGAATGCTTCAGAACTCGAATATCGAAGAATATTCTCGAAATGAAGCCAATAAAAAATTTCTTTAAAATATGACGAACTAAAAAATCGTTCGAATTCTGATGAAGGTAAAACAAATCGGTCGAAATGTGACAGGCCTGATAGAAGAGTTGTAGAGGAGGACTTATCTTATAGAATTATCTTTATAGATATTCACGTTTGACACGTCTCTCACGTCCATGACCATCTCTGGTTTGATGGAAATGGTTGTTTTGAGACTGTTTGTAAAGTAAATTTCGTTAAAGAAGCAGATATTCCAACGTATTTCATATAAACGATTGAAGGAAATATTTCCATACTATTTTTTTTCTTTTTTTTTTTTGGTTAAGTAAAAAGAAGAAAACTGTAGCAAATTAATTAAAATAAATAAAAGGAAATATAATTCATATTCACAAAATTGATTTTATTTTTAAAACAATTTTGTGGTATGCGATTATTCAGCATGATTACCGTTGGCGATTTTCGTCTACAAATTCGACAGCTTGTAAGAGATGAAAGACAAACTCTGCTTTTTGTCTTCAATCTCTTACAAACTGTCGAATTTGAAGGTGAAAATCGCCAACCGTAATCAGGCGGAGTATGATATATTTTTAAGCTTTTGGTTGTTATCTGCTCGAATTTTTACAACCCGGCCGATACTTACAACACTGCCATATCCCTAGAGTTTATGTCATCGATTTATTAGCATTGCAATTAATAATTTCTTTGTGTTAAAATTTCCTTAAAAATATTTATCGCTTCCATTTGCATATTTCTGTGCCAGTAATCAGATATCACATACATACATATAGTTTTATTTATTTATTTTTTGTGACTGACACATTTTCATTATAAAAGTCATCGCATATTTTCGCTGATAACACCAAAAAAAATAATAAATAATAATGTATGTATGTATTGTAAAAATCAGAATTAGCACGGCACGAGTCAAGATAAAAAAAAAAATTATTTATCAGAAGCATAGGGTGAACGTATTTTCAAGTGAAATTTTGTGTCTAAGAAACCGGAAGAAGATGTTCATATTTCATTCAAAGACTCTTTTTAATCATTTGCTAATGTGTTGCTAGTAACTTATGACTAAACTTGCAACATGTGGTACATATCGTTACATTTCATAATTCTTCTAGTTTTTTTACCTCTTTTTGATTAATAATATGGACTAATATTTTTAAGCTTAAAATATCGAAACACAATTTATAATTTAATAAAAATAAAGATACCTTAAGCTTAAAAATATTAGTCCATATCGTTACAGTTCATATTCTTTATAATTTTTTTACTGTGTTCTCAGCTATAGTTTCTGCTAATGCATTAATGTTATTAATAAAGGTGTTTTTGGATCAGGTAACTTCTGCTAGCACTTTTGCTCTTAAAAGAATATTTGCAATAATATTTTTCTTAACTATAAAAAAGTATATAGAATTAACCGTTTTATCACAACGGAGCCGAATGAACGGACCGAAGTGCATTGTTTCGACAATGGCCCTAATAACCTAACCGCTTTAATATATTACATAAAATACAAGTCATAAAAACCGAAGTGCTCTTCGAAAGTAATTTTTAGGGCGAAAATAAATTATTAACGATATTAAAGTCGTGTCAAGTTTCGTTGCAAAAATATATCAAAAGAAACTTTATCTTAAATTTTTAGTTCGCTTGCATTTTTTCGAGCCCGCAGTTTCGGTTAAGCTAGAATTCCCTTTTTCAAGTCCAGCAAAACTAGTTTCAAAAACTACTAGGATATAAGGATATTAATGAAACTATCATAGGACAGCTTGAAAAGGACAATAATTACTACTTAAAATAATTGATTTCTTATGACATCCTGAATAATTAAATATCTTAACCGCCACAAATATGCGTGGCCTTAAACAAAATTTATGATGAGAAACCTTTACAATCGTACTAGCGAATATTAAGGCTCTATTTCGAATTCTTCTAGTTTTTTTACCTCTTTTTGATTAATAATGTGGTCTAATATTTATTAAGCTTAAGATCTCTTTATTTTTATTATATTATAAAATGGTTTTTCAATATTTCTAAAGATAAATATAAACTAAAGATAATTAAAAAATATTTCTCCTGTAAAATTTGTTTGTTGTTGTTAGTTAATTTGTTTGTTTTTTATTTCTTTTTTTTTGCTGTTGTGGCCCGATATTTTAAATAACAAATTCGCTTACATCTATTTCCTTATCGCCGAGGCAATTCTTAATAAAAATATGTGCATACATAAATTTGAAGAGTTTTCTTTTGAATGGAAATACTGACTAAAAAGTAATTTCAATGCGTTTCCATATATTTTTTTCTCTATGTATTTGTAAATAATATAAAAAACAATTGCGAAAGTGTTCGAATCAAAAAATTTATAAGTCTGCATTTAAGAAAGCCACTCACTGACGTCTAATGCTTCATGAAATAATTAATTGGTCCATGTTTGCGGATTTTACTCAATTTCGCAATACGCCCCGGCCTAAAATCGCAATTCATTTTTGTTTTATCATCTGTCGAAGTGTCATCGGTTTCGGCGTAATAAGGAATAGGTATGAATTCCGGATTTTCAAATTCTTCTGTCTCATAACCGAGTTGTTTATACGTGAGACTGGGCGGCTCATAATTATCCTGGCTGGGCTCTTCTTCTTCGGGCTCAGAATAATCTTCTTCTTCTATCTTTTTCGTTGGTGTTCTTGTTGGTTTTTTCCAAATAATAACATCATTTGCCAGGCCATATAAATTTTCTTCTTTGATAGATGAGATGAAAACTTTTGGTAGTCTGTTAATGGGTTTTCGTACAAAACCGTAGGACAGTTTTGCTTCGGGAACTTCTATCGCCTTGCCAGCCTGTAAGGCCAAACTTACACTTATGGGATCCGCAGGCGGCGAATTATCCTTGACTAGAGTTTGCACGTAATTAACTCTTAAAGAAATTTTTGTAAGAAGAAAACAATTTTTTTCCGATTAATAAAAATACAACAACTTACTCTGGCGCCACGTAAGATGTAGAGCTGCCACAAGGCGGAGCACCATTCTGGGATTAAAAAAAGAAATATTAAATATAAAAGAATTTAATCAAAATATAAATACTTTTGAGCAGGGCTTTGGCATCGAAGCTGGTTCAATCAGTGTTTTTCTGCACCAGCAACTGTCACCAACCGGCGGTAGCTCGAATTCTGGCCTTTTTGGATGATTCGGTTTTGGTCTAACATTGCCAGCACATGTAGCGCAAGCATCTTGTCCTTTTGCATTACAAACGCATGCTGCATGTACCTAAATTTGATAATTTCAATTTAATAAAAATTTAGATAGTCAAGTATGTCATGGAAAGTGAATATGTAGGGTTTTGCTTCTGAAGCTTTTAATAAAAAAACATATACAATTAAAAATTGAAAATATTAAAGATAAGACCGAAACAAATAAATTAATTTTCTCATACAATTTTGTGTGTATATTTCAAGGACCGCAAATAACTACTATTTTCAAAACTTTGAAACTAAAAGAAAAGTACTGCGTGCACATGCAAAACACCAGTGCAATCCTTGTGACGTGGCCTTAATTTTTATTTTTTCAAGTTTTATTAAAAAAATCAAGTTTACCGACTATTTTCCGAGGTTTTTTTTTCTCAAAAAATTTAAGTTACTTCTTGAATTTTATTAACTCAGATTAGCTTTATAGTTAGTATTAAGTCTACTGATATTTTTGCGGGGAAATTTTTTTTCTATTAGAGACCAACATTTTAAGCAAAATTAAACTGATCCGTCAAAGTTTTTTATACCAACTTTATCTGTTCTCAGATTAACTAAACAAAGTTTAACTGAGATATAAAAAAAAAAACTCAACCTAAGAGTTTTATCTTGATTTATGTACTCGTATATTCTTCAGAAAATAAATGTTTTTTTCTTGCTAAGAAAATAAAAGTTATTTCTTGATTTATATTTATTCCTCAGAAAATAGAAGCTATTTCCGAGTTTTATTTGTGTCTCAAAATAATAAAATTTGTTAATTTTAAACGATTGAAGATCGAATTTATCGTCCGATTCAGTTAAATTATATTATTTTTTCCAATATATTTTTAGCTTAACAATTCACTTTCTAATGCTAAGCAAAAAATAAAAATCAAGAAATAACATTTTATTTTCTTATAAATAAATAAAAGTCAAGAAATAGCTTTTATTTACTAAACGAAAATTAAAACTCAGGAAATTAAAATTTAAATGAGATTTTTTAAATAAAAGTTATTACCGTTACGGTCCCTAGAATTTTTAAATTATTAAAACTATGATACTTTCTAAAAATCGTTAAAGGCATGCGAGAAAAGTTATTCTGCAAAAATTTGTATTAAAAAGTGTTTATGTTTGATAAAGAAGCGAAAAGTAGTCTTGTTAAAATTAGAAAATATTAATTTAAATATAATATATAATTAACTGTATAATATTTATTTAACTGTGTATATGCAACTTTGCTCAAAAAAAAATATATATATGATCCAAAAAAAAAAATCATAATAATAAAATCCGCAGGTATCATGCAGCATTCCCAAACAGGAAAACTAATTTCCAAATTGATTATATACTCCCTTAACTGGACACTTTCATGAAATCGTCTTAAACCTATTTCATAAATATTCCCCTTTATTCCGTAAGTATATGTCAATATTCCTCATGTCAGGACAATATTAAAAGTAGGGCAAATGTCTACTCCTTGTCAACAACAATAAACTGTTGACAGCCTCTGACTACTCTCTGAGGACTTAGATATAAGAAGAGGCTGTTAGAAATCATCCATTTCTAAAGAAAAGCAGTACGGAAGTTTTTTATTTATTATATTGACTTGACGACCCGTTGACATATAGTTACAGAATAAGGGGAATTAAAAAATCTTTCTGTTTTCCACGCCACAAAAAATTATAACTGTCAATATACACAATTAACATTAAAAAATTGTAATAACGAATTATTTTATAATTGCGCTCTCAATTTTCGCATTAATCCTTCACATTTTTTTTTATTTGAGATCCATTAAATTTTTTTAAATTTATTAAATAATTATTATGTATATAATAATGTCGCGTTACTGATCTTGTTGTCATGTTTGGAACACTCATATATTTTATAATTTTTTTTTTTCACTTAACAAAGTTATCATCAACAGATTTAACAATACCTGTTGCTGTGTAACTGCCATAAATATTGTTAAAATTAAGATCCACTTTTTCCTAGCCATGATCCTGAATTATTCCTTGATTCCTTGCAATTAACTCGAGCTTCAAATCTGTGCTACTTGGTCTTCTTCAATTGTAATACTAATGAAACTATAAAATTTAAAGTCAACACTTTTCTGGCCAACAGCGCCATGACAAATTCACTTATTTATAACCTGTTTGCAACGAAAGATTTATCTCTATTTAATTCGTGCAGAACGTTATTCTGCAGCGATTGTTGCATTTGATATTTTACACATTTCTGCTGTTGGTTTAAAATTCATCAGCGTGTATAAATTCTTGAACTTTTTAAGACAAAATGTTTTCACAATAACTTTAATCGTTATTTGTAATTCGTCAGGGTATAAGTTTGCGTTAAGAAATTGAAATATTTTCCTAAAAACAATAACGAGAAATTTTACAAGGTTTTTGATAAACTGCAGTGTAACACATGTCATATATAATATAATAGAACACGGACTAGCTTCCAATACCATTCTACTACTATTAATACAAGTCTTTTTGGCTTAATTTAGCAACAGCCTTTTCAATGCTTCAAATCTCAGAAACCGGTATCAGTGTGTGCTCATCGATCCCTTGCTGTGATACAGTCATAACTCAAAAAACAGAAACTGCGAATATCCCGCTTAAACATTTCTATATGCCTTGAAGCCACACTGGTCTACCGAGGTATTTTTGTTCAGAATGGACAAGAAAGAAAGTGGAAATATTTCCGCGATTTTTAAACGTGTGGTCCCATTGTAATAGACTGGTGTCGTTGAGAATAAAATTATAAATGTTATGAAAAACTATTTGGATCTAATAAAAACAGATTTCCCTATCCAAGAGGTAAATAAGTCTGATAAGTATGGGAGTTCCTGCTTAAACTTTCCCCATTACAAAAAATTTTTTATTTGAAAATTATCATAGAAATTGTTAATATTATAAAAGTCGGTCAAATCTAAAATTTTTTTGAAAGTTTATTGCAGAAAAAAGTTCTTAAATCATTTTCTAATTTTAATATTTTTCGTAAATAAAAAACATGAAAATTTATTTAATTGCGGTACAATGTTTTTGAAAATGCAAGATTAAAATCAAAGAATTTCAAACCATTGTAAGAGACAATGGGATCTTAAATATAAAAAACAGACCTGAGCCTAAAAGAAAAACTCTGAAAAATCCCGTTTATATGAGATATGAAAATTTCTTTGGAAATCGCGGTGATCTCAGTCTATTATTTACATTATTTTCTAATTAAGTGAGCTTCCACTCTTCAACTTAGAACTAAATGCAGTCGAATGTCAAATACACTTGTCATTACGAAATACAAGAGCGTGTATTAGAAAGAACTGAACCTTGTTGTGATGCATTTAATTTTTTTCTAGGGCTAAACATAAACGTGTTACTTAATTCGAGTCAAAGTGTTAATTGAAAATTCTTTAGGTTTCTTAATAAATTACCTTCTCGTGGTTTTGCATTATTAACTGGCAACAGCACAAAATGCAAACAAGCCGAATTTCATACTTTCACTGTATTCGCAAGCAAATGCATGTGTATGGGTGCACTTATAAGTAAATCTGTTTGTGTTGTCATACCTTAATTGCACACATGGGAGTACTCATTATGTCGATTAGTTAATTGCTAATTTATTTAGATTATATTAACCATTGCTTTCAAAAATAATACACTCATTTAATCCTTTTCTTTAGAAAATTACTCATTTCAACAGAGTTTTGCTATTTTCTACCAACTCTGTTGTCCATAAGTCATCTCACACACTAATGCAACGCAACTGACACGATCGACATAATTTGTCGGGTGACGGAATTCGTTACTTCATCGTGAAAATGTAGGATTTTTTTGCCGGATATTGGTGATATCTACCTCGAAAGTCCTCGTGGCTTCGCTGGAAAAAATTCTGCGTGCGGGACTGGTATTCAGGAACTGCTTCGGTGATTTAGGTCTAACCGGTCGTAGCAAATTTCTATGTGGTGTTGATAATACAACAGAAGCTACTTCGGTTCTGCTGATGAAGTCAGAGATCAGATGGGTCGCACACTCTGACAAGCTGTTTGTGCATAGTTTCCATGTACGAAAAGCTACCACCTGTATGTACCAGGTAAATCAAACTATTATGTCTTAAGACATAATGGTGGCGGTGAAGGATCACTCAACTTCACAGGGTGTTGGAAGCACAGTGGAGTATAGCCGTACTCGCAATAATTTTAAAAATATCCGGTTAGTGTGGCTAAGAAACGCTGCAAGTGACTTTTAGTGAAGTCCATGCGATTCTAAATTTTAATTTGGGCTTCCACATCTTTCGTTGCACAGAAGACAAGACAATATATTTTCTTCATTGACATAATTTTCAGATCAACATCAATACTTAATTGATGTTTGTTGTATATAATCATATCTGGCACATAATTTTGGTAGTCTCCATTAAATATTGTGGAATGAGCAAAGGAAACTGAAATGTTGCACAATGTGACAGGATCAGGGTTGCCATTGTTGTTATTATCTTACAAAATTTGCTGGGATGCTCGGTTAAATGTTTTTTTTTTGCCGTTTAGAAAATAGGAGCACCGATCGTAATAAAAATCTTCAATGATTTTTTCCTTATAATAAGACTAAATTTAAAAAATTTTGCTGTCGTTTTGCCGGCTTTTAAGCAAAGTGGATACAACGAGTTTGCATTGGAATATTTATCATCATGTCTTTCTGAAATTTTAATTAATTTCGAACAATTAGCCTATGAAATTAATTCAATTTAACAGTTTGCATTTCTTTTTCTTAAAATAATTGGTTGGGTTGAAAGGATTCTGATGATTTTTATAGACAAGTTTGGTCGGATGGGAACATTTTTGGTGCCATCGCTAAACCGGACTCGTTCCCTTGAATCTGTGGCAATAATAAATTTTTTATTTTAATCTGTAAGTCGGTTACTAAATCACAAAATTGTTTTAATATGAAGTGTTGGTTCTGTAGACTTATTTGGACCAATTATTTAATTAATTAATAAATAGGGAATCGGTCCAGCCGTTTACGCGTGATGCCTTGACAAAAGAAAATCGGTATTAAATTAATATAGATTTTTGGCGTGCAGCCAAAATATTTTGATTGTTATTTTTTATGGGCTTCGGGGTGCTTTAGAAGTTTCAGTGGATAAGGATATTGTTTCTTTAAAACATTTTTTAAACCTTTACTATGACAGGCGGACAAAATATAATTTCGAAGATCAGATTGGTATTTAAAAAAACACGCATTTCGTAAAAACTAAACATTTAAAACAAATTCTTGAATTTTAACTGGTCTCATTGGTTTAAGCATTTTTCGAATAATATTTGAGAATTTTGATATTTTATTTTTCTTCGAATAAATAAATTTTGTTTGTTTTATGTTAGAGACGGCAGTCTACGCACATTTTTGGCATTTTTGTTTTGTAATTTCGTATTAGAATATCGTTAATGTCAGAAAGTCATAATAAATATTCCACAATACAAGGGAAAGTCAACCTCAGTTTTATATATTCAATTTAGACAGCAGAGCACAACAACTGTTTTCGAAGGCCGCTACAATTCATCATCAGTACTTTTGTTTATTACCACTAAGCAAAACTAAATAAAATTTATCTTAGTGAAATGAATGCGCACTTTGAATCACCATTCTACCAGGGAAATAATAGGATCAAAATTGTATATTTAATAATATAATAATTGATGAAACTCACTCATATATAAAGTAAACAAACGGGCATTAAAATTTCAATGATAATAAACAACTCCCATGCATGGATACTAAATAGTGTTTATAATATAAAAAATTTTATAAACTCATTTTTAAATTGCATAACAAAAAAATATATGTTGCACATTTGTTACTTGACCCACTAAAAAGCTTTGAAACCAGGCCATTGAAAATTTTGTTAAGCTAATATTTTTATTTATTATATTTTACGTATTGAATAAAGCAGGTCAGGAGTAAGTAAAACAAAGAATTTTAACGAATGTTGTGATTTGATTAGTAGTCTGGGACTGAAATATATTAAATTTTCAATAGGAACTAGGAAGAGTAGATAATATTGTAGTGTCTAGAGAATGTAGTTTGATTGATGGATTGAAGAAAATGCAAAGGGCGTTATATAGAGTGTGCCTCAAAAGGTCCATGATTCTTGATAAAAACCAACAAAATTTTAAATAAGTTATTCTAGAATTATCTTATATGTGCATTCATAGGCTTCATTATAATAAATTTGCTAAAATTTAAGAAATCATACAACACTTTGTGATGAGATATATTTGGAACAAATAAGTGTTGAAAATTATGTTTTATTCTATTCGAATGTAAACTTCAATCCTGCTAAACCCTAAAGGCCATGATTCATTATCCTACACAATCACACGATTTATTTATAGGAAAGTCTTGGAGAAATCTGACCGAATTTAAAATATCACTTCAAAATGGTGCTGTACGTCGCACGCTCTCATACAAAAATAATGCAGAAAATCGGACAGAAAGTAATCATTTTCTGAATATTTTCCCAAAATTTTGCAAATCTACGACTTTCCAAAAAAAAAAAAAAATATATAATAATAATAATAATAAGAAATCGATCACACAGTTAAATTTTTAGGCCACACTGTCATACTCTTTTAGCAAAAATGTCATATTTGGCAGATAGCACGATTGTGTAGGACAGGGAGAGATGATCTTAAGTAAAGTTAAAGATATCTGTTTTGAACGAAAAAAAATGTTAATAGTTTCGTCCGAAAACGCGTATGAATGCAGCGTTAATTATGCAGGACTTGCCCATATGTTTGATTAAAAAGTTACTTTCTTAGGATTTTGTTAACATAAAAAATATATTTTCCTCAAAAATTCACATAAAGGAGTATTAAAATATTGAAAAATAAATGAAATTATAAAAAAATAATAGAAATTATTATAGTTAAGACGTCTCGATTCTATTTTTCCAGTATAACGAATACTCGCTTTAGCGAATTTTTTATTGAACAAACAGGCAAGTTTAAATTAAAAACTATATATCACGATTAATGTTAAATATTATAACATGATGTAGATTCACCACAACAGATATTTGAATTTTCATTAAATTTGCGAAAATTAATTGAATGAAAATGTTTCGTTGGATTTATGATTTTTTTATTTTATTGTAGTGAGAAAGAGTAAACAAGTAATAGAAATTATATATATTTCTATTTCACCATTCTCATAGAAAATAAGAATTCGAGCAACAGTAGTTTCATTGTGTGAACTCGGACTGATTTGCTTGATAACTCCATGTGTCCATTCCTTTGCTATCATGGAAGTTATTTCTTTAATTACATCTCTTTATTAATTTATTCCTTTATCAACCCTGATTTTATATCATAACACTGCCATAATACTAACAAGTTTAAACATTTTGTTCTTACTTTAGAAATAAATTATATATCGATAGTGTCTTTTGACTTAGTGGGCCTGGTAGTAGGTTCTGTGTTAAATTCTTTAAGACTGAACTAAAAGTTTTAAGATTTTGAATATCATATTATAGTATCTATGAAATATATTCGTTGTTTCAATGAAGATTTCGTTGAAATTATGAAATTCTGCATATATATTTCCTGGTTTATTTAAGCTGTTGTCAATCAAAAATCATTTCATCTGATTTTGTCAATGTATCAGTAAAATTATTTCATAATATTAACGATTCTGCTTCATTTAATAAAATAATTAAAGTTAATTTTTATTCTAAAAAAGAATGCAACATTTTTCAATCTTTTTAATAGAAAAAGGCAACACTCTGTCATTTGAAGATAAAGAATTTATTAGAAATTAATCCACCACTCCATACGAAAAATAATTTCTGTTTTAAAACTCTTGCAAGCTGCCACTTTTAAGAAAATAAGTTAAAAAATGTTGCATTTTTTCCAGAAAAGAAAACGCCATAAGTTCGCTGTGTGAATGAGATTATTACATTGAAGAAAAACAATTAGTTCATGCTATTGATGAAATTACTTCCTTGTATCAATGAAATCAGTTCATAGCATCAACGAGAGCATTTCATTTATTGACGATGTTTCTATTAAATTAATTTTAACGAACTTGTTTCATTAATCCAACGAAGCATGGCGTTCATTGTTTTTTGGATCAATGACGAAATGAATAGAATTCAGGAATTAAATTTTTCCAGTGTATAAGCTCAAGAATTGCTGCAACTAAAATCGCAAGAGTGAACCAGGACTAATTCGTTTTGAAGAATTGTAGAACTTTCAAGTCACCACAAAATCTTTGAAGGAAATCAAATTTCTATATAAAAAAGCTTGAAGCAAATACAATTTCAAACAATTGCAATAGTCACAGGGACGAAAGAAAACTTTGCCTAAAAACTTCAGCAAGATGAATATATTACGGTCTAAATTTTTCAATTCGATTTCTTTAACAAATTTGTTTCCCCTTAAAAACTGAATTAAGAAAAACACAAAATTTCAGCTTTCTCCTGCTCTCCACTAGTTAGAGCAATTAAGATTATAATTAGTAAAATGTTTATTAAATTCTTAAGTTCCTCTTTATCAATATTTTCAAACTTGCATTCAATCTCGTCATCATTTACAGCATAGCCAAGGTCCAGAAATTGTTGAAACTTCATATAAATATTACCGATTGTCAAGTGCTTTCGATAATATTTATATACTACGACTCATAAGTTGTAGGTGTCGTAGTAGTCGACATCGTGGCCAGAAATGAATGAGATTTCTTGCAAAATGTTAATGAGCTTAAGAGTGGACTGCAAAGGATCCACACGAGGCAAGTTAAGTATTTTACTATCGCCCACTAACTCCTCAACGCCAATGATATTGTTGTTGCAATCGTATACTGACTTGTGAGTATCGAAAATGCCAGGCCCGTAGTTCATAACAAAAACATCATTGTCGGCTTCTTCCGAAGCCACCGAACGGAAATACATATCACGCGCCTTTTTGCTGGAACAAAGCAGAGTCCTAAAGACCAGCGGTTGAACCCAAAGACTGGAACTTATGTTGACCATAAGTTTTGGCAAGCCATGCAGTTGTGAGCACTTGAGGAACTCCTGATTCATGGCAATGGGAGCGTAAAGATTTTTTTGTACGTGCATTTTCCAGGCATCAACAGTTTCAGGTTCCACTAGCATGTGGGTAGCAGCATTGCCCTCATTGTGTATGATGAAGCCCAGCTCAAACTGCTTCTTGCCATTATCTTCATGGCTGAGTACAGTGGAAAGTGTTTTGGGGAATAAGCGGTAGTCGTTAAAAGTACAGCACACGATTTGAATATTATTTTCAAGGGATTCGATTTCTTTGCGAATTTCTTGGAGATTTTGTTCATCATCGTCGATAAGCATGGCAACAGATCCTGGCTTGAAACGACCACACATTTCAACTGCCAGTTCTTTGCCTAAATTATTGTCCACACCGCTCAGGACAAACAAGCACATTTTATTTAAATCCATTCTTTTTGAAGACATCTTATTTATTTGCTTTCAATCACTATAAAATTATTTGTTCAGCTCTCTCCTTTTGAAATAAAGTTTTTATGTAGTTGGTTTTTTTTTTCAATATTAATTTTATATTTTGTTAAATAAGAAAATATGTTATTCCACCAACGACTGCACTACTGTACTGAATTTAAAAAATCTGTACGACTTCTTAAGTAAACTTTTTTCAAATCCATTCATGAGATATCTTTTTAAATTTATGAGTAAAATTTAAATCTGTTGTCATGGGTAACGTAAGTTTGTTTATTTCGTATAAATCGCAGCCTAACACTTTGTTTTGAAGATAAGACTAGCCTTTACTGAGAATGCTGATGAAATTAGTCTATTGTCGTGTGGGGCACAGTGAAAAGGATGTGCTTGTTTTACATAAAAATTATCAAATATTTTTAAAGCATTGCCTCGTTTATGTAACTGAACTGAGAACTTCTCGCATCGAAAAAATTGTTTTTGTAATAATCAAAATATTATTCTATGGATAACCCTTCAATAAAAAGCATGATAACAGTAATTCTTTAGTTTTTCGATGCGAGAACTTCTCACATCAGTTACAGAAACGAGTCACAGGTTTTTGAAATTAACTTTAAAACTTTGTTCTATAATGAGAGTTATGAATAAAGCATACTTTTATTAAAATAATTTCGTTCTATTATAGACATAAAATTGTAATTCAAATAAGAAAGTCTGTTTCGCATATTAAAATGGTTGAAGATGTTTTTACAAGTCCAATACCACTTTATTTTTGGTTTCCGTAATTTGCAATCCTATTATTGATAATTAATCATTAATGAATAATACCAGTTCCAGTTTGCCTCGCCAGCCGCGTTTATATATGTATTTTAAGTCCGATTAATAATCCTTAGTGATAGATATATTATTATAAATTTACAGATTGTATGAAAAATATTTTTACATTTGATCTAAACCCATTTAATTATATTTCAAGTTAAAACCTTTTATCTAATATAATACCAAACCGGGCTTAGGGATTGAATCGGCTTTCTTTATTCCATCTTAAAAACAATTCATTCATCAATTTTATTTAAATAAAAAAATATTTGTAAGCATATAAAACTGAAATTGTGGGTATATATCGTCGGATCTTTACAATAGAGAAATATATATGATATCGGAAATGCATATACATATAAAATGAATTCGAATCGAACTACTGTGGTATTTTAGATGTGAATAAAATATAGATTTTTATTGGGAACAACAGCCAGCTTGCGTAATCCAATAATTAAATTATTTACTGATAATAAATATAGTGATTGTGTTGTCTGTACAATAGAAAAATGTAATAAACCAAGAGTCTTCCAAAACTTATTATTTGAAATGTGCATATGTATGCGTGCACACACATGTAATATATAGATTGTCCATCACTTGGGGCCAAATTATCATAAGTCAGATTTATTATTTTATAGCAACACAAATACTGATAAATTTAAAATAATTGAATGTGACGTTTTATTCATTCAATTGCTTGATAAATATTTTAGAAAAATAACAATATTGAGCTATTTAATATTTCTAAATACCCCACTGTGCATCTCAATCTTATTTAAATTGAAGTTTATCCTAAATTATTATTACGTTTTATTTGATCATAAATTATAAAACAGAGTTTGGTTTCCTTCTAAGGCAGTTAAAATTGCGATCGTATACACACAATATTTAGGCCAACAATTTCATTATCTAATAAATATTAATTTAACAAAAACTAATATATTAAAATTATTAATATTGTAAACCCGACTTTTTCATTAAAAGTGTTAGACAAAAAATTTTTACTAAGCCAGATAATTTTGATACAAGCTGAGTAATGTCTATATCAATTTGAATAGAAATAAATATAAACTTATGAAATGATCCCAAATCTCCAACTTTTAAGTCGAGTCTGTAATTTTTATTTTTCTCTAGCAATAAAGGAGCGATATAAGCATAAAAGTGTTAATAATCTGTACGTTGCGCTACAGATACAAATAAGTTTTGATGAGTGGGATAGTCGGTATACATATATTTTGTTGTCGGCGTTATGTGATGTCAATACATTATATAATACAAGCTTCTGCATTTAAAATTAAATTCAAGTGCTCCTAGCTGATCCTTTTCAATTAGTTGCATTTATAACAAAATGCTATTAACCTTCTAGTACCTCTAAACGAGCTAATTTATTCGCTTTCCAAAATCTGTTCTGCTTGTTTTGTGTTTTGCTCAACTCGGGGAAGTCTAAAATTGATTTTACTGCATTTGAAACGTGTAGGGACGCTTTGGGTTGCTATCACGGACAAAGAAGTGGGGCAGTTGCAAAGTACAGACGAAATGTTTAGTTTTGCACAAGAATGAATTTAAAAAATCAAAAGATATTCAAAGTCGCCACAGTTAAAAGAAAAGCGATTGCTGTTCTGCTGTTACTAAATGGAAAAAGGAGAAAACCCATTTTCCCCACCTCCTTACAAAAATTCCAATTGTGTGTCGGGATATAATTACAAAAATATGGTCAATTCAATCCACAACCACCGTTGTAACGGTAATGATTTTCATTAATCGATAACTCATTCTATACAAAATCTTGCAACGACCCTGTGATTGTTTAGTTTTTTATGAGTCTGTTTTGTGTGCGCGTGTGTTTAAGTAAATTAATTTTTTTCATTTCAAGTGAAAGGAGTTAGTGAGATTCAACAAGTGATTAGAATATTAAAATTATTAATAATCAAATATGGTGTTAGATCTAAATAAAAAAACTTATTTTCTCATTACTGGTGCTTCGCGAGGCATTGGAAAGACCATGGCCATAGAAGTGTCGAAGCTACTGAAATCTGACTCAGTTATTGTCTTGATAGCTCGCAATGAAGATGGCTTGAAAAAGACAAAAGCCTCTATTGAATCAATTCGTTCGGATGTTAAGGTCGTAACATATTCTGTAGACTTGTCTGTGGCTAAGGCGGAACAGTTTCAAAAGTTATTGACCGATTCCCTACTTCAAACGAAGGAAAAAATTTCCAATTTTGAAAGAGCTTTTGCTATCTATAATGCCGGCACTGTGGGTGATGTATCGAAAAAGGCCATTGATGTATCGGATACAAATGTTTGGACCCACTATTATCATACCAACGTTTTCTCTACTATATCGCTTAATGTTGAATTCTTTAAAGTGTTCGCTTTTGTACCCAAATTAGTGGTTAATATCAGTTCAAAATGCGGCATTGAACCTTTTGCCTCTATGAGTTTTTACTGCTCCGGCAAAGCTGCTCGTGATATGTATTTTGGCGTACTAGCAGTAGAGGAAAAGGATACAGATACAGTTGTATTGAACTATGCTCCGGGTGCTATTGATACCGATATGACTGTTTACGTGCAAGATGCCACTATAAGCAAGGATTTGCACGACGCATTTAAGAGTCAGAGAGACACAAAAACTATGTTGACCACAGAGAAGACAACAGCTAAATTTTTAAGTATTCTTAAGGAACAAAAATTCAAGTCAGGCGCTCACGTTGATTATTGGGATTAAGTTTGATTTCAGTAGTTTGCTGTAACCTAAGTTTACACCTGTGTAAAAGGTGTTTCTAAGTGTATGAATTATCCCGTATATATAAAACTCAATACACATTGGTGCTGGCCTTAACTCACATAAATACATAAATATTTAAAACTAACATCCAAAATAAATCCACTTCTGCTTATGTTTGGCTGTTAAGTAAAGGTAACTTCTTTTACCCACTACCAATCATTTTTAAATTAAAGCTTGTTCTCAATAATAGATGCAATTAAGAAAAATACTGCGGAATCATCAGTTGAACTTCACATTCACTAATACAAAGATGACATCGGCATAATATTAAAAATTAAGGTATGTAATTTCAAAATATTGTCGACATATATGTTGCCTTTTAGTATATATTATGCCAATTATACCCGAAATAACTTCCTGTCTGCATTCTTGATAAAATAGATCACTATTTTAATTTGATGCCTTAACAGAAATATTTGAATTTGTTAGTTCAAAATCAAAATACTAACTCAATTATATTACAAAAATGGTCACATGGCAGATACGAAATGTGAAGAAGTTGTCAAAAGCCTCTATTTTGAGAAATAGGCTAAAAAGCCACAAACCTATTTTCTTTCAATAAAAAACTCGTCAAACAGTGAGCTTATTTTATTGTTATACTTTGTCTTAATATTCTAAAAGAAATCCGCAGCTCTGGGACGTTGTGTAGGAATTTGCAAAAGGTCATCTGTTAAGGTACCGGACTTAGCGTTAATTGTAATATTCGGCGTCTTTGGTTTGACGGCTTGCGTTGTAGCAGATATAATCTTTTTGGTCGTTGAGGCAGGTTTGGTAGGAACAGATTTAGTTTTGCCTTTTATCAAAGCGGGAGTGCGTATGGGCGAGGGTGTCATAAGCGTAGGCGTCGTCCGTAACCCCAGTTTGGAAGTAGCTAAATTTCTGGCCGCTGGGGACATTGAGGCCAATCTCTCCATATTTGAACGTATAAAGGGTGAAGAAATATTTCGGCGAGCCGTGTCCATCGCTCTCTGTTTTTGAGCACGTATTTTTGCACCTACTTTTTCGGCTAAGGCTAGCGCAATTGTTTCTCTACGTGAAGATTCATTTATTTTGAATGATGGTCCGGTATTTGAGCGTACAGGCGTATCTGAGCCGTCTAATCGAAAGGGTGTACCCTCGATTTCTCCCCAAGTCATTAAGGGTGAAAACGCCTCTCCAGGTCGTGGTGATGGAGTTTTTAGTAAATCGAAGCGTTTTAATTGCGATTCTAAATTCGTTTGACTTAAACTGGTACCATCTGCATCTACTCTTTCCCCAAGTGCTGCAATCGATTCCACACTTTGTTGTCCCGTCTTTTGTCTCTGTATACCTTCAAACGGATTACAATGCAAACGTGTTGCATTATGATGTATGATTTGCTTTCTATTGGCCATGTCGATTTTCTCGGTCTCAGTTAGGTCTACACCATCTGGGGTATACATTATTGAGTTTTTGTTTTGGTATGTCCATGTTTCAATTTTCCGCATGGGATCAGGTTCATCAAACTGTTGTTCTATAGAAGGTAATGTTAAAGCATTTTTTAACTTTTCAGCGGATATGGCTTCCTGATTATATAAAACGGAAAATTTTTGCCTTAACTTTTCATCCGCAGTATCAATGATTTTTTGGAAACTGTCGTTATCCTCACTGGTATGAGATTGAAGAAATGAATCTAGAGAGTGTTTGTCGCTTAAAGACTTCGTAGTTTTTGAAGAGTTACTGGAAGATGCCACCGACTGAGCTTCGGTTGAACGACAAGTTTCAGAAGCTTCAATGTTTCTAGGAGTCCTTTCGCCAAAGCTGGAAGGTGTTTCAAAGGTATCGGGTGTCATAGCTAAAAATATAATACAAATGAATGTGAAAATTATTTTATTTCATTTGGATGACTATTACTTACTTCTATTTACTTCTGTGGGCTTTCTGCCACTGTATTTAGCCCGTATAGATTCCATGCGAGCATAATCCTTATGGTCCATGGCATCCAAATAATCGTTTTGTGCATTTAGTTTTTCCAAATCTGGAAAAAAGTCACGTTGAATGATTCTTGAGATTTCTTCGATGTATTTCTCCTCTGTTAAGATCTTTGGTTTTTTCTTTTTCAACACTGCGGATGTGGTCGGTTTTTTAAACGTTTCCATTGCATGATTGCGGGTTTTGAAATTTATTAATGCTCCTGAGCCGGGTGTGGAAGGTGTTTCAATAGTTTCCGACATAGTTTCTACTTTTCCTTAAAAGTTATCCTTTTATTAATAATAAAAATTTCTCAATATTGTTTTTTTTAATAAATATTTTGGAATGGAATTTAGTGCATGAAAAAAATATACGCGACCAAAACAAATAACATGTGGATTTGACATTAGCATTTCGAAAGTGATGCCAAGTACATATTTATCTGCAATGTCATAGTAGGCATATTTTCGATTACTGCATTACATTACATTACGTAGTGTGACGTATGCTTCTGGCCTGATAATTGCGTAATAAAATTTTAATAAATTAACGATTTTGATTTTATTTCACTTGATAAATTTGGTATTAAGAATGTCTCTTGCTGAGACACTTTATATTATCGGTATGATTAATAGAGTAAAAAGCAAGAAAATTCACCATACATGCGCATAAAAGGAAGGTCATTTTAAAGTTAATGTAAATAATACTCAATTTTTTATTTATTTTGGATTAACGGTTCCAACTTTAAAGAATTATAAAAATAATACATTATTCAAAATTATTGTAAACAAATGTTGCTGTTGTTTTATTCAAACGGTATATATTATCCTTTAATTGAAATTTATTTTGAATTTCTTATGTGTATTAGATAACAGGAACTTGATAGTCAGTTTCTGATCAAGATTCCGTCTGTCTTTTTTATAAACTTTTTATTGTAGCAGAATGTATTTTGAAAGAAGCATCCTTTTATATTTAAAAAAATTGTTTACTTAAGATAAAAACTTAAACAATTGGTGAAAGCAAAATTGAAATCATGTTGATAGTCAATTACAAAATGTATTAGTAAAAAAAATGTTATTGCATTGAAGCTTAAAAAATGAAAAACTTGCAATAAAACTCGAACTTGTAATATGCAAGTACAAATAGGCTTATAAATTTTAGTTTAATTCAAAAATATTGTCCTAAAAACTCGAATCAAAAGATAAATTTAAGCCGTAATTATTTATAAATTTATTAAAAGGGCAAATATACAACTAAAATTGAGTACTGTTGCAAATAACAGAACTAAGTTTTCAATTGGAGAAAGTTTTCGTATGGAAAGATTAATGTTAATCAAGTCGGATATAATGAGGTCTCCTTATTATTGCATTCATTTCATATTGTGCTTGAAGGATTCTTTCGAAACTAATATCTTAAGGAAAGTTTAAAAGGAATGTTACAACAATTATTCAATTAGATTTATTCTTGTTGTAACAATAAGGTCAACTAGTTTAATAAAAATTGCTATTGATTACCTTTTGCGAACAATAAATTGTTGCAAATATTTTTACCAGTTCGGATAAATTTATAGAAACTTTAGTTATTTTGATATTTGTACGTTACTAAATGTGTGCATCTGTTCTTTCTTATGTTCATATTAAACACTTCCATTAATATATATTTTTATTGTATAAAGGAAAGTAGTTTCAATTTATCTGCCTATTACATACATCCATATGTATGTATGTATTTCTTAAAGTTACAAATATGTTTAATACGACCATTGATAAAACGCATAAAAATCATAAAAAGAGAATTATTTAACAAATTATTTTTATAGGCAGTGAAAATAAATAGATGTCAAAATAAATATAAAATAGCAAAAGAAAAAAGTTTAAATAGAAACAGTGGAGCCACAAAACTCCCTACAGCTCAGTGAATCTTCCGCTTTTTGGGAATGCAGTGGCTATGCAGCCTTGTCATCGAGTACATTAATATTCATAAATATGCACACACACATTTCATCACATTTAAAGTGCTAAAGCAAATGCAAACAGTGGGTAACAGAAAAAATAATACAAAAATTTAATAAAACGCTGAACAAAAAATAATTCTTATTCCTGAATCAAATCATGCCCTGAAAAAGTACAAAAAAGCTTGAGTTGCCTTATGTTCGAATTAATTATTTTGAAAAATATTAAAAAACTGTCTATAAGAATTAAAAATCAATAGAATTTGTAGCAACTTAAAAAATGGGGTTGATGTCAAGTTTCGTGATATCTGGGGTTCATTATCACAAACTTATGACCGGAACTTCTTTGCATTTGGAAATTTATGTAAATTTTTATAAAGTTTGGGTTATCCATAATATTTTCATATTCGCCTTAAACAATATATTCGCCATTTTCTTGGTTTTATAAAATTTTCAAAAGTTAAAAATTTAATATTTCCAAGTATTTCGGATTTTCAAAACTTAAGGAAAATATTACTGATTTACAAATTCAAGTTTTCTTCAATTTTGGTTAAAAACACTAAAAATGACAATGCTGTTTAAAACGCTCTATCAAGTTTTGGAAAAGACAAGAGGCACATTGTGTGAGTAATATTTTTAATTATGTATATATGCTTCACTTTTGCATCCCACTGTAAAATGCTATAAGCCTTATTAAAGTACCAAAATAAATACTTCTTTCGAACAACAGCAGAGACGATATATTTAAAAATATTGCTGTTTTTGTTTTATATTATTTTTGTTTTATTTCCATTTTATTTTTATTATTTAAAAGAAAAATTACTTTTGTATTTCAAATGTAATTATGCGTATAATTTCCAATGAATCAAGATTCAAAATTGTCTGCTTGTTTTTTTTTCTTCTTTTTGTTTTGCCTGAAATATTTTTATTTTATATTTTGGATTTTCTTTAGCTTTTTGATATAAAACCACATTGACACGATGTGCTTTGATGGTCGGTTGGTTGGAACGGTTCATTGGCTGAATGTGCTGTTCATCATCACATTATGTTGGATCCCAAGTATTGTTTTGTCTTAATGACTAGAAAGTGTTAATTGAAAAACAGAACAAGCAAAAGGAAAAGAGATTTAGTAACAAAATTAATATAACATTTTATAAATTGTCATAAAAGAATACCACGAGTGCTACGTTCGTATAAGAAGTGCAATAATGCATTCCTAACAACTGAAAAAAAGCATTGATTTTTTCAAGAAAAATTTTTGAAGTGAGTCATAAAATATCGATTGTTCAAATTTAAGCACTAAAAGAAAGTAAATTGAGTGAAAACCATCTTTTGCTGAAATTAAGTAAATTTCCTTTATCTTATAAGTATATAAATACGCTACACTTTTTTGTATCCCTCTTTTAAGTATCCTATTCTCCACCGATATTAATGAAAAATATGTAGTTTAAAAGGTATTTTTATGTAGGTGTGCCGTACGTAAATATCTTTTAAAAATTCTTAGCATAAAAATAGTAGAAAAGCAACAAGAAAACATTTTGTTTTGTTTAAAACTTTTTAATTTTTTATGGCAAGAGAAAAGGTTATTTTTGTGTTGTTTAAAAAAATGTTGAAAACACATGAAATTTTAAAAGTATAAAGAAGAGCGTATTCCACGTCTATATCTCTCCCCTCTGTCCCATAAACACATTCGTTCAAAACAGAAACCTTTCATCGTCTGCACTGGCACTATTAGCAAACTAAAATCCAAATTGATCTTAATATCATGTTGATTCTTTTTTTCCAAAATCTTATTAAAACATTTAAAGTGATCAATTGAGGGGTTTTAGCTAGTTCCTATGGTCAATCCACTGGGGCTAATGCAGATCATCAGGGCACCTTTACCCAACATTTCTTAGAATAACTAAAGAAATTATTTCAAACTTCCTTTTTGATTAAATGGATCACTTTAAATTTTTTTAGTAATAAGATTTTAGGAAATTAAAATTTAATGGGCTTAAACAACAATTTCCAAAATATGTATTAATTTAAAATCTGAGTTGTCAGCTTTTTACTGCCTTTAGTAGAGACAGGCTTTGTGAACTCCCTTTTTGGTTGTCACAAACTCTGAAAGGATCCAGGTGATCTATTTTTCCTACAAAGTGTAACTTTTTGTTAGTCTTATTACAAATTAATGAAGAATCGGTATATATATATATATATATATATATATATATTACACGACATTCTAGTGCTCTTGATATAGATTTTTTCAAAATCAAATTTAAAAAAGGGTCTGACCCTATTTGAAAATATACATATGTCTTTTGGGTAATACAAGTTATATCGAAAAATACAAAAAGGGTGTGATTTATACAGTACCAAACGTGTGATTTGATAAGCACATGTGATTTCAAATCGGTTGTTTTTCCGAACAAATCTAATACACTGTCGAAGTGAATTTTTCATTTTATTTTTAAGGATCATTTTATCTGCTCTACAAAACATCTCATTGAATTTTTCTTAATCAGTGTTTTAATGTATGATCGACCATTTGGAAAAACTACAAACCTTCTGAATAATTTTAAGGCAAAAAAAATCATAAACTTATATTTAAACGTAAACATTTCCTTGTATAAAAAACTTATTTGTTTATTCATCATAAATCATTGGCCTGCTGGAATAATATTCCCCCCGTACATATCGATTTTGATATATCTTGTGTCTTGATGGCTGATATGAAGAACAGTTTCGCTGCAGTTTGTCAGTCGGGAATGAGTGAAGTGTAGAGACGTCCCGCTGTGTAAATGCCAAAATATTAAATTAGTTCGCAGCCACTGTCAGGATATGAATGACTGAAAATGTGATACCAAATTTCAGTGCCTTCAGAACACCGATACTAAATATCCCTCCGTACAGAGTGCGGTAGGTATAACTTGCAACTCTACACTCCTTTTCACTTTCTCCTTTAATTTGAATTCTATATATTTGTTTTCGTTTTTTCAATACGTTGATGAAAAAATAAGTGCATTTATTTCATTTAAACAAAACAACCAAAAAGTGTCACATTACAAGACAACAAGACTGATATGAAATTCATGATATTCAGTTAAAACTAAACAAAACGCCGTCATTGAAATTAAACGAAACAGCAGAGAAAAAAAAACACTTGAGTTTTTCCTTTTTTCTGTATTTTTATTAATAAATATCCATAATGTTTTAAGGCATAAATAATTATACAGTCATCAACTAGAATGTAATCATTAACCGCTTAGCATTTCAATGAACTCTGAGATAATCAGGCCAATTTTTAATATATCAAAGGGGGAAAATTTCTGGTCAATATCCTTTTGGGTTAAAACGTCGAATGTGATTTATAATAATGAATTATGAAAGCACCGATTTATTAAGTAAAACTTTGACAAAATTTGATATGATTTGACAAATTATTTCTACAGAATTTGCATAGATTTCAATTACAAACATAATTAAATATAAAATCGTAAATAAAAAAATATTATATAAATAAAAGAAAAGAAAAATACAGGCTCGTTCTGTAAATCAGTTCTTAGTCAAGTGATTTGAAATCACTGAAAAGCTAATCCTTCTCTTTTAAGAAGGGAAATAATGCATTTGCCACAATCTTAACTAAAAAAGCACTGATTTTTTTAAGAAAAATGTCCGAAGTGAGTCAATGTTCATAGACCCTACTCCCTATATCCTCCCTCCCACAAGCAAATTTCCTAGTTCCAGCACAATGTACGCATGAGTAGGGGTCATCCTCTGAGTGCCGGTCCTATAAAAAAAAGTTATGAAGAACGATTCCGCGGATATTTGTTTACTTTTACCATTCTTCCTATTTCAAACACTTAAAAAAAGCAAATAGTGTGTATTATGAATATTAAAAAATAGAAAAAGTAGTCAGTGGCTTTTTCCTCAAATATTCAATATCTAATTATTATATTAAAATTGTATATATTTCAAATAATATCAAAGTTGATCAAATAACGTAAATCTCATGATTACATTCTTTTACACAACTGGTCGTCGACTTACACAAAATATTGTTAATAATTCAATTGTTGTTACAATATCTGTTGCCTGGGCCTGTGAAAGTAATCACTTTAATATTATTTTCTCTTCTTCGTTGCTTTTTCTGAATGTATTTCGAAATTGAGAATCTTTATTTGTATAAACAATTAGACACAATTTATCTTTACGAGCAAATAGCAACCATCTGATATTCGCTGCAACTTGTGCAACATTTTAGGAATTGTAGTTTTCAAATCTGAAACACATTCTTGACACTTACAACTTGAATGTTTGTTGAATTTATGTTGCTGCCTATACTAAAACGGACCGACAGACAGACAGACGGACAGACATACGGAGTGAGGACGCAGGCACTGCTATCTAATCGTATGTTTTGTGTAAAAACGAGTCGAACACACATTCACGGTTTGTGTTTCACATTCAAGTGGTTGAGCGATCTTTGATGTTACCAATTCATGCATACACCCCTTCTACACAATGCGAGTACAGCGAGTAGATGTTGGTTTTTGTTTAGAATTTATGTTTTTCTGTTTTTTTTTCTTTTATTTTTTGTTTAAATATAAATCCACAACTATTTGGTGTTATTTGTAGTACCTTGTCATTTGGTTGGGAATGTGTGCTGTTCCCGGTGCCCTTTTTCATTACACGAGTTTGTTTTTAATTTTTCGTCCCGCCCCCCGTTTAATACTTTGTATTCGGTTACACTTTTCCAATGTGGCACGTGATACATTTTTTTTTAAAGAATTCAACTTTAATTATGACGGATTTCAAATTATAATACAGTAGATGTTCGGGAATTCTGGATATTTTAAATATTCGATAACAACAAATTACTGCATTCGATATCGATCGAAATCTCAATAAAATTTATATACAAGATTCTATCGAAATCGATTGTCTTAATTTGTCCCAAACGCTTTAATGGTTTTAATTTCATTATTAAGGAAAATCACTCTTCATAGGAAACCGGTATTGCAAAGCTCGAGAATCTGGCAACTCTGGTATATTTGCCACAATATGCGGCACTACCAAAAATATAATATAAGACAGTTCGATGCCCAGGGCTTAAATAAAAGTAAGCAGTTTAAAAGACAATTCCAAATAATGCAAAATATCGAAAATGACCAACGTTGCCACGTTGTCTGCTCGACAAGTGTTCTACCCAAAACATAATTGGGGAATTCACACTGTGTGCTGTTTAGTCATATTGTCATAAAGTCATAATATTTTATACCAGGTTAAAAAAGTTGTTGTGCTGCTAAGTTATGACGGGTTGTTCACACTAGTTATGTTTTTCCTGCTATTATTTTATAACTTATGACTTTATGACTACAATGTGAATCCCCCAAATATAAGATAGTTCCATGCCCAGGGCTTCCATAAAAGTAAACAGTTTACAAGACAATTCCACATAATGGAAAAAATCGAAAATGACCAACGTGGCCACGTTGTCTGCTCGCCAAGTATTCATTGTGTTTGTATGTGTAAGAGTTATTTGCAATTGTGTATGTGTGCAGCATTTTAATGTGTTTCGTTGCTATTAATTTTTAACGTGGACCATCTCTACACAAACAACAATTACTCTGGATGTTGTATTTGTTGCCGCAACGAGGCCAACTTAACATGCCGCCTTGGGCGCTGTTAAATAGTTACTGGGAATGACAGAAAATGTTATACAGCAGAATTACGACACCCGATATCGATCCAAATTTGAATTGAAAACTGCAATTCGTCCCCTGGAATCACAAATAGAGTTTTTAATATCTGGAAGTTTTTTATTCGTACTCGCAACTTAATTTTTAGTGAATAACTCGTACAATTATTTCTTATTACAGTTTTAGTGTATCAAACTGTTCGATTTTAATTTAAACTTGAAAATTCTATTTCAATATTCCAAGTATTATAAAATTTTTTCGCTTCTCTTGTAAAGCTTTGAAATTTTATACGGCATTTGGCATTTTACTTGACGATATGTTCAAGGTGCAAAATATGCCGCCCAGAGTGAGTTCGGCTAATGTTTTCAAATCAATTTATTTTTACTCGTCTCCCAATACATCGAAAGTTTCTTTCTATTACAAATTACTGTGAATGTCTTAAATATCCATAAAACATGTGCAGCTAATGACTTCGGCTGTCGTTCTGCGTTGACATTTCAGTTTTCTATGTCAATGTGTCAAAGATTTCATACGATCTGTAACTTGACTGCCGAACAATCAATATGAAAATATTTCAATGAATCTTTGTGACAGTTTGTATTCAATTTATGAAATCAAGGTCGAAGGGTGTTTTCGAAGCCATTTACTTTGTCGTTTCGCTGGAAGATTTCCTTGGGAGGGAAATTTAAAAAAGATTGAAATACAAAATAACGTACATGCAAAAATATTAGAAATATAAAAAAGACAAATTATTTTGTTTGTCTATAATAAATTGTAGTCGATTTTCTACCTTTTAAATTTTTGAATGATCTTCTTCTCTCCGTGTATGAAGATTTAAAAGAATTAAATTAATTCTGCATTTCTACATGAATAGTGGAATTGTGATTATATCTTATATATGAGGAGGCATGGCTGTATTTAAGCTTAGAGTTTCAATTGTATATCTTTAAAACAAGTCTAGGCGACTTCCAGGTCAAAAGTTATGAATATTTTTAAAGAAGTCAACATATTCCCGGTTTTTGTTCAGAAAAAAGTAAGCCAATTCTAGCCTAATTATAACAAATTCTGTAACAATATTTAGTCCATATACATTCTTATTTAATAGGTTATTATAGTATTCAAGTTTAAACTTTTCGAAATGTTCATTATAGGGGGAGCCACAGCGCTTTGAAGTGGACCCATTCTTATAGCGAATTAATTTACTATTTAATTTACTCGATAAAAAAAATGTTCCAAAAGCTCTTTCCAAAAAGAAATTTATATTATATCTGTCGAAAAATAAGAAAAATACAGAAAGAAACTACAAAAAAATCCCCATTGTGGGATTTTCAGAGTTTCCCTGGGAATCGGAGTTACTTCAGTAATAGAACTCATTGGTTTTCCTTCCTACTTATTAAATACATCATATTTCAGCATCTTATTTTCAGAAAAATTAAAATACAGAGAGAACGCAAAAAATCCCCATTGTGGGATTTTTCATAGTTTCCGTGGGAATCGGAGTTACTTCAGTAATAGAACTCATTGGCCTTTCCTTCCTACTTATTAAATACATCATCTTTTAGCTAATTAATAATTTTAGATTGTGGGGAATTTTTTTTCGAAATCACCCACTGTGCGATGTGAACTTTTCCCAAAGAAAATCCGCCAAACAGCATTAAAGAAGAACTAAATTACTAATTAAATGGAAAAGCGCAAAAAAGGACTACGTTGTGTGTACACTCTACATCAAATTAGAAAAAATTAGTTTTGAGGTTTCATTTTTAAAAAGTCGTAGAATTTTATGCTGAATATATTTGTTGGGGCATATGAATCCATTGCATCGCTGTTTCAAGCGTTTTTTTTTACCACTTTATAAAAAGAGAGAGTTGTACATGAAATTCTTTTACGTATTTTATACCTAAGGGGGAGGGATTGCAGGGTTTTCTATGTCGATTCGCTTTAATAAGGGGAAGAAGAAAAGTGAGGGACTTTAAATATCCCTTCACTTAATCACAGTCATGAACCCCCAAAACGTCCAGACACAATTATTTATTATAATTTTTTTAGTCCATCATTAAATGCTTGTCGTTTGCGAAAAAAAATCGATTTTGTAGCACCGTGTAAATCACTATGAACATTCAATAACACACCAAAAGTATAATAATGAAAAGTTTAGTTGAAATGCATTGCTCAGTCGTAACTATCAACAGCTGTTGCCGTTTAAAAATTTTTGGCAGTTGATTAAATAACCGTTATTTTTTTATATTGATTTTCATTTATTTACAGTTTTACATATTTTTTAAAATTGACTAAAATATTTAGGAAAATAGTACGCGTGTTTACATATACAAATAAAATACGAATAAAAATTGTTAAGAAACGTTGGGCTAACGTTCGCGAAATAATACTTGAATACTTGAAAGAGAACATTTGAAACATTCAATACTTTTGAGGTGCCGTTCCACTGTTCCTCGACTTGCACATTTTGGGCCTTAAGAATGAATAATAGTTTTTAATACTAGAATATTCTCTGGGTTTGCTTATTAATTGCACTTGATAATTGTTATTGTGTGGTGGGCAGCCAGTAATTATCTGGGCACTAAATCGATGTAACCAGCCGATCGCATCATTTGATGGGGCGTGCCATAGAAAGATTGATAGCTGCTCATGGCAAAGGAGTTGGAAGTGGGCGTAGTAACACCATTGCCCATGGGTGTGGTGTTGGAAACACTGTGTGACTGGCGCATGTGACTGTTAACTTTAAGTTTGTCGTAGGGCGTGGCATAGCCATGGCCATGATAGTGGGCAGCAGCATTATGATGATGATAAATGGGACCATAACTGCTGTTGTCGCCGCCATATGGCTGGCCGATGGACGAGTAAATATTGCTGGAAGTCATAACTTGATTGTGTGTGTGATGCGTGAGAGGGGAATTTTGTTGTGACGTTATTTGGGTGTTGAGATTCAAATTGAGGTGGCTGGTGTTTGGATGTGTTGAAGGTAAAAATCCCATGGAATTCGTGGTGTGGTGTGAATGGGCACCACCACCACCATACGTTGAATTGGCACCGTGGTGAGAGTGGTCTGCTTTGGGCGATATGCAATTAGCAACATTTGAAGCTGTTGCTGCTGCCGACTGATAATTTAAAAGATCCGGTGAAGTGCCTGTAGTGGACGGGGTAGTTGAGGACGTGTTCATGTGGTTGGGCGATGTTGTGGCCACGTGGGTTAGCAGAGCATTGTGATGGTTTTCCATTTCTGCCACTGCATTAATATCTTTTATTTGGCTCTTTAAGAGTTGCTGCTGATGATGCTGTTGTTGTTGCTGGTGCTGCTGCTGCTGTTGGGCATTGTGGTGTTGTTTCATTCGGGCATGTGATTCATGGCTCATTTGATTCATGCCCGTTGTACTGAAATGGCAAAAATAAAAGGAACATTTTCAAATCTCGCCCACATTTTATTTATATTTTTATTTCTTTTGCATATTGATTTAAGATTTTCAAATTTGTTCTTATTATTATAATTCTTTCCATAAACAAATAGTTGCTGTCTAGAAGCGCACATGTTTTTGTTTATTTTTATGAAAAATTCTTGTTTGTTATTTCAAGTTACTCCGAAAAGAAATCTTAAATTATGAAAAAAGAAACTGTTAAGTGTTTGTTAGCAAAAGCCCTTCTTTTTAAATATTTAATTAAAAATTTGTTTATATTTTGCCCCAAAAAACCATTTATTTCTAACAAGAAAACATGAAAACGCACAGAAATTTCTTCTTCACAATTAAATACACGAACAGATGAAAATGTGGAGCGACAGACGAACTTGCTGGTGGTTCATATTGAAGAGTTATAGTTTCGTCAAAGCTACAAGTGGGGGCACATATCGTTAACACGCGGTCATAATTCATTCAAATTCTTTTTTTGTAATTAAAAATTTCTTTCTCTTTTTACTTTTATGTTTAGAATCTTAAATGTTGTTTAATGATTTGTTTAGTTTGAAATTTTCTCAACTTTTTTTGTTGCAAGTTTGTTTGCAAGAAGTAAAAACATTTAACTTAAATGAAAAATTTTAAATAATAGGAATTTGAAAGAGTTGCCAATCCTAACCTATTCCTTTTGTATTTAAATTTAAAGTAAATAACAGAGACCTGCAAATGTTGACCTATGCAACTGCTGATATCATATATATTTTTCATAAAAGTAATCTGTAGTATGATATTCTATAAATATATAAATCACAATCATTCGTTTGGTTGGAACGAAGCTTTAATTACTAAATCCAAGATGGTCACCTTATTCATGGCCTCTATTGTCGGCCGTTAACTGCTGCAATTATTAAATGTCAAACATCGTAATATACTTACGCATCACCGGTACCATCATCTCGGAATCCTTTCGCAAAAGGATTGCTCACAATTTTCAACTGGGTGACCTGTAATTAAATTTTGTTTAATCAAATTAGAAAATATCAGCTGTTTTCATGTGCTCAACATATTTACTATTCATAAGTTTTGCTCTTAAAATATGGGTTAAAAATGATACTCTTCTCATTTCCAATTATTTAGGGAATAAAAAAATGTTAGTATATTTCTTAAATATCTACGATATTATTATTATTATTATTAATCACAGCGATATGACAAATTGTAAGAAATTTTGATTCGAATTTCTTTCGTCAATAACCAAAACGGTCGAACAGTTTTGATGAAAAATTAATATATTAGAAAAGGACGGGGACATTGAATTTTATTTAAGGACTCTTTCAATTGTTTAATTAATAATTTCATGTTACGTAACTCGTAAATGAACAGGTAACATGCCCATCCCTGTTTGTTTGTGGCACACAAGTAATTAACGTCTTCTTCTATTCATATTCATAAAATTTCTACATTCTATTTAACTCCGCCCTTATATATGAATTAATGCTACTCCAATTTTCCACATTCTATTTTTAACTTCTCCGTAGGAAAATTTAAATTTTCAAAAAGTTGGGAAGTTATTGGTCTTGCAATATTGAGTTTTTATTAGACCTCAACGTTTTGAGTCTCGAGAAAGCATTCCTGAATAATTCATAAAGGATGTCACTATATTTATGTGCGTGTGTGTGTGCATGGGCGTGTATGTATGTGTGTCTATGTATGTGTGTGTATGTATGTTGTGTGTATGGATGTGTGTATGTATGTTGTGTGTGTGTGAGTATATGATCCGCTTATAACTTTGAAATGGCTGAATCAAATTTCAGTCAAACTGAATGAAAGAGCGTTCCTGACTTTAGATATCCTGTCAATTTGATTCGATTCCAGATATATAAAGAGATTTCAAGATATATAAAAAGTAATAGAAAAACAAGAATTTTTTTTCAACGAGGCTGTTTTAGAATAACTTTTAAACGGCTGCTCCAACTGATTCCAATCAGCTGTTAACATATAAAAACCACGTCGATCACCGTAAACTGGATTGAAAGCGGTTAATCCGTGCGTCAGATATCGCGAACGAAAAAAATTTATTTGTTTTGAAAAACTTCGAAATTATATGCGCCGCTTATCACGTGGGAATCGGTTGATTTGAAAACTAAAACAATAAAATTTTAGCTCGAAGAGCATAGAATAGCACAAATACCAGGTTACGATAGTTTTTCGGTTTAAATTTGCGGGACAGGGGTGTCCTTTAGGGTCAAACGTTTTCTATATATTTTTTATAGTGATTTACATGCTGACTAGTCATACCCAGTGGTGAGTTGTGCTCACCGCAAAGCTCACCAGTGGTGAGATTTGCACAAATTAACACAATTTTAAAGTGTTGCAAATTTGTATAAAATGTTTGTTGTATAAGTTTTTTTTAATGTTATTTATAAACATATTTTGCAATTCTCATATCTTCTTTGAGAGTTTGTATAAAAATTTACAACTTGGAAATGTTTTCAAACATGATGGCTGAGGAAATTTATAATTAAAACGGGCATTATCACCAATGAAAGGCAGCCATACACTGTCACACTCTGTTGTATCCGACAGCAAATAAAAATATATATTTTTATATTTTATTTTATTATATTATATTTTCTTTTAATCGGCCATAAATTTCGTGAAAATGGAATCGTTATTTAAAAACAAAATACGCAGTAAAATACAAGTCATTTATCTCAATCAAATTTTATATACACAATTATTAGCGCTGCAGGATGTCATTCGTATATGGAACTTTTTAAGTCTGCATATTTTTAATAATACATTTATTAATATTCTTGATAATATATTTAATGGAAAATAATATTTATTAATACATCAGTTACTTACACGTTGATTTTGATAGGCCGTGACGGCTGTAAAAGAAGTCTCGGGAAAAATAAAAGTACGAAAGTCGCCGCTGTGCTCGTTTTCATCCAACGAAGTATTCTTGGGTGGCAGATAAACAATATGGAAGCGCGGCTGGTAACGATGCATGGAATTCAAAATGATCTACAAGTCAACAAGCAAACCAACGTTTTTCTCTCAAAAATAATTTTTAAATTTCCTACTCACATGACCATTTTCATCCAGTTGATTGTTGGTCAATTTCAATTTGTCAAACGATATTATCTGCTTCATCCAATTGGCTCCTGGCGCTGGTGAATCGGGGTGTACATGAATGCGTGGCGGTGAAATGGGATCCGCTTTGCCAGCCACTACCCAGCTGGAACTTAACAAAAATAAACAAATAATTTTCTTTCTCTTACCAATTAAATAAAAGAAAATGTTGCTTGAAACTCCAACATACTTGTGAAATGCATATCGATATCTTTTGTCGTCGACTGGAACAAAATCCATCATCATTATATAAGTGGCCTGGGGATCGAGGCCTCCTATACGCACTTGAAATGTTGGAAACATGCGTCGTCCCGATTTTGTCACAATCATTTCAGTTCCCTGTTCATGAAATTTGTCCCATAAAGATTTTGTTTCCAGTACCACAATCGCTTGAGCCAATAACGGGTGAATGATTTCTTCTGTTTTATTGTTTGCTGTTGTTGTTGTTGTTTCTTTCGTTTTAATTTTATTGGATTTTTTATTACTGCTGCCACTGTTGCTGCTGCCGCTATTATTATTATTGTTACTGTCACCGCCACTATAATTTGTAGAGCCGTTGACAGATTCTTCTTTTCCGCTACACGTACTATTCGTTTCTCCATCTGCCTGTTTTAAGTCGGTACGTTCAAGTGGTTTGTATGTGATGCGATCTTTTCCTGCCGTTTGAATGCAGGCTATCAAAGGTAAATGGGAGGCAGCAGCAAGAAAAAGAGAAGATAAATTTAAATTTTAGTCTCTTAAGGAAAATATTGAAACATTGACTACTACAACAAATAAATGTGAATACTTTTTAATACGTTTGAATTTTCCAATCGAAATAAAACATTTATTTCGAATGTTCGAACATTCATTTAAAATATTTATTATTGGCTAAAAAGCGTTATAAAATATATTAGATATATTTGATGTATTCTGCAACTTAAATTGTTATAATATATTTATTTGTTGTTCGTTGAGCCATTCTGTGAGCTTGAATTTCGTTACGGCTGATGCCAACTAAACTTCAGACCCATCAACGATTGTGTTTAAAATATTCAAAAATTTTTTTATTTAATATTATAGATCTCAAAGAATAAAGACCGTTGCAAATATAAAAACACTAGCAAAAAGCTTATAAAAATCGTACAACTAATAATTTATTTACAAATAAAAAATTTAAAATTTAAAAAGCTTCTAATTTGATTGACACGAAAAGTTCAAATATTTGCTTTTTTCTGGTTTCCATTAAAAATTTTACATGTTACATGTTTAACTTCTCGCTAAGAAAATTTAAAATTTTAGAAAATCGGGAAGTTATTGGTTTTGCCCCGTTATAAAAAAAAATCGAGTTCTCATCAGATCTCGACGTGTGCAGGTTTGGCTTCCCTGATTAATTCTTACAAAACGTTATTATGTGTGTGTGTGTGTGTGTGTGTGTAAGTATGTGACCCGCTTATTACTTTGAAAAGTCTTCAGCGATTTCAACCAAACTGATCTAAAGTGGCCTACTGAACTTAGATTTCCTGTGAATTTGAACCGATCCAAACCGGTAGATTTAAAAAAATAAAAAAAAATTTAGAAAAAAATAACTTTTAAAGTAGTTTTTCTTAAATAACTTTTAAATGGCTTTACCGATCCATTCCAGAAACAAATGAGCTCTCAAATCGACTGTTAAACCACTTCGGCCACTGCTAATCGGGTCGAAATTGGTTAAACCGTTCATGAGATATAGTAAACGAAAAAACAGTGATTTTTTTAACTTCGAAATTATATATCTGATCAGTTAGCGTTCCGATTCTATTATAGTCACCAAAAACTATATCAATCATGGCTTATAAATTGAGAATCGGTTGAATTGTAAATTAAAATAATAGTATTTTAGTTAGAAGAGCTCAAACCCTTAATGCGGATAAAAAAAATATGGAAAACGGTTGACCTTAAAGGCCATCCTGTAACTTCCCGCTAATATTAACCGCAAAGCTCTCGGAACCTGGTTTTTGTGTTATTCTATGCTTTTGAGCTCTTCGAGCTAAAATACTATTATTTTAATTTTCAAATCAACCGATTCTCACGTGATAAGCGGCGATTGATGCAGTTCTTGGTGACTATACAAGAATCGGAACGCTAACTGATCAGATACATAATTTCGGAGATTAAGAGAAATCGATTATATTGAATTTATATGATCATATCCTGCAGACCGATTAACCGATTTCGACCTTGTTTGCGATGACTAACATGGTTTGTAAATTTATGGAGTTAATTTATTGGAGATTTGATCGGTGAAGTTGCTGAAAACGTATTCTGAAAAATCACTTTGAAGAATGGTTTTTACTAAGTTTTTTTTTTTTTTAATTCACAGGAAAGCCAAGTTCAGGAAAGCTCCTCTTTTGATTACCATAAAAAAATTATTAAAATTTTCATAAAATATTTTTTTATGATTGTTGCATAAAGCAGGTCACCTAAAACGCCATTTTGAAGTGATTTTTCTTAAGTCTGTTAGATTCCTACTAGAAGTTCCTGGGATACCATCGTTCAATTGTGTAGGATAGTGAATCATGGTTTCATGTACGTGTACGTACGCACATTTTATCTTCCAATTACAAATTTGATTTGACAAACAATTATATTTAGCATTTATATTTCACTGGAGCTTTGATTTGCAGAATTTCCATTTCAATTTACAAAGTTTCTCCACAGTCGTCTATAAATAAGAAAAATGTTTTACTACAAACAAAAAATCATCCACAGAAATTCTATTGATTCTCTTATTTCAATTAATTTGTTTGGGGACTCGTGTCAAGTGTGACAGAAAAACAATTATTTGTGCCAAATACTAATTGATTTTCAAATTCATGAAATACGGCAGGAATTGTTTGTTCTAAAGTTTTCTTTTTTTCTTACGAAAACTATACAATCGATCAGTTGATCCTCCCAATAAAATCTATAGTGTTTTCTATCTCTTGTCTAAATTTCTTACAAAACAAGAAATTGTTCTCCGTATATCTGTTGGTTTGTGTATGTGCCTCCCTGCCATCCACGACATTTTGTCGGAGAGACAAAATATGTCACGGGTCATAAACAACGACTTTGACACGCTAAAGTGTTAATATCTGCATACATTTTAAATTTTATTGGAATTTTATTCCCCATTTTCTGTAAGCGTATGGTGAAAAGAATTTATTACAAATTTTTTTTGTTTGTTTTTTTTTTGTAGAATTTTATTTTAAAACAAGTGTTTTTTAAATGTGAAAAGGGGCAAAAACTGGTCTCATCACTCACTTTTTGCTTGGATATGAATTTATACTCCCTGTCATGTCATGCGAAAGAAATTATTTATTATTCGATTAATTAAGCATTTCAATGTGTGTTTTTTTACAACATTTTCAGTATAATTGGAGGTAATTATTTGTTGTTGGCATGTAATTAAGTATATAAAGTTTTTTTTGTTTTATTCACAAAATATAAGAAAGTTATGGAAGTTATAGAAAACATGTCTAATAATTTCACTATTTTCAAACCACAAAATGCTGCATTTTTCTGTCAAATAGTGTAAGAAAGGTTGCATTATTTATAAGAAAAGATCACAACGTAAGGCCACATAATTATATTTTGAATACAACAATTAAATACTTGGGGTATTCACACTTCGTGCTATTTAGTCATATTGTCATAAAATCATAAAATTTTAGACTAGTTTAAAAAAGTTGTTGTTGTGCTGCATATAAAAAAGTCATAAAACAATAGCACTTTCTCAGGTATGTTTTGTGTTGTCATAAAATACTCTAGAGATCTGAGTCGACTGGCTGAAAATCTTTAGGCGAGACAACGATAGTATATGTTTGCCGCTGTTACTTGTATATGATTCACGACTAAGAAACGGTTAACAAATTGTTCATACTTATACGTCTGTATATTAAATCACATTTTTATAACTTAAAAAATATTTAAAGAGCACTAAATTGCAAAATCTAAATATATACAAGTGAAAAATTTTTCTCGTTTAACTTACGTAGCTGGCAGGCACTGAACGTTTTTCCATATGCCGCCGCAAAAAAATTTATTCAGCTCATAAGAAGGCAGCAGCTGATAGAGTTTATATATACAAACTTATTTAGCAGACCAAGTTATGACTGGTTCTTCACACTAGTCATATTTTTCGTGCTATTATTTAATGACTTATGACTATATGACTGCCGTGTGAATCCCCCTAATGTTATTTTCCAGCGTTTACATATTCAGTTTGCATAAATATTTTCATAATTTTAAATTATTCATTTGCAAAATATAAAATAACTTCTATAATACAGCGAAATATAAAATACAAATAAAAACAGCTGCGGTACAGTTTGTCAATTAAGTGTTATAAATTATAGAGAAAAAGAACAGCAACAAATGCATCGATTTCTATGAGAGATTTAATTTATAGTGATCAAATTTATTAGACAACGTGTGTGTTAAAAGCTGAAGTTATTAAATTTACAGTGTGAACACAAAATCACATGTCCATGGTTTTAATGTCAATATTCAGGTTCCAACTTTCGGTGTGAAAACACTAAAACACTATTATCACTGTTAGTAATGGTTTTTTTTTTATAAAGTGGCCCACGTTTAAATCATAATAAAACAAGGAAACATATTTTTAATATCAATGAAACGGGCTCTATTTGAAAGAAAATTTTATGAAATGAATGTTTGAATATAATTTCTGCCATGTGGCCGCCACAGCTGACACGTAGAAGGTACAATCGGGAACACCGATTTTCAACAACTTTTCGCAGCATTTGCGGCCGTATTTCACCGATAACTCTTCGAATGTATCGACGTATACAAGTGACTTAACACAACCTCAAAAGAAAATAATCCAACGAAGTTAAATCACAATATCTTGTGGTGTCCAATTAAGTGGGCCACTACGTGAAATTATTTTTTCATCTAAAGTTTCTTTGAGTAAATCAATTGTGGCGCCTGCTTGTGGCATGTGGCTCCGTCCTGTTCCAACTACACATCAGCATGATTAATGCCCCTTAATTGAGGTACGAAAAAATTTCGAATCATGCCGTTCACCATTGACAATAACGTTGTTACCATCATCGTTTTTGAAGACAAAAGGGCCAATGACACCGCCAGTCCTTAAAGCGCACCAGACAGTAGTTTTCTGTGGTTTAAAATACTCTTAGTGAATACGACTCAAAACAATACGTATAAAACAATTAAAAGTATTACAGTCAGCATTATCGAATCTTATATACCCTTCACCGACGAATGTCTTCTACTCTTATGCAGCAAAATAATTTTAAAGTTTCCAACCCTGGAGACTTATTTTTAATTTTGTTTGATGCTTAATAATCGATTTAATTCTTTCTGGAATATCAAAAAGATTTAATTAACTGCTAATTTTCAATAGCATTTTATTTAGAAGTATTTCCAATACATCAATCCAAGACCCTATTCATAAGGATCCTATTCACAAGGACCCAGAGAATATAGATGTACATTTTTGGGGGGAACGCATATTAAACACGGAACAACAACCTTTACCATTTTTGGTGAAGAGCACAACAACTTTGGACAAACTGTGCTGTGCTAGTTTGCTTCTAGATCGGCGTATATATACAGAACGTGAATATTTCGTCTGTTCTCTTTAACAGTTTAAATTAAGTTTTTATTCGTTTCTTTAAAAACTTAAGCATTAAACACAATAACGACAGCAGGCTACAGACTACAACTTGTCAAAAATGGAATACTACTACAGGCAATATGGCTACTGGTAGTTGTCCCTGCTGTTTTTGTGGTTGTAGCCAAATTAAACTAATTTTTATTTTGGTGAGCGACAATGAGCAGATGCAACGTTGCCAGAATAATATAAATAAATCTAATTATTGTAAACTTGAAAACATACTGTTTTATTGTACAAAAAGAAACAACAAACAATATTCCCAAGCTAATGAAATGATTTCTTGTCATATATTGTTGACTTTAAATATATTTTATTGCAATAACACTAATTAAGAGTATTAAGTATATGAAAGCGGCTACACTGGCGTATGAGGAGAATTATACTACAAACAAAAACTCATGGTTATTGATTTGGTGGTGTAGCTCGAAAAATAATTAAGTAGGTGACTACGAGGCGACGATTGTAGCCAACGACTTTTGTAGCCGGTGTTCGTGTAGCCTGCTGGCGTTATTGTGTTTAATGCTATAGTTCGCAAACAGTCCATATAATTTCCTTTCCTCCTAATATTCTCGACTTTATCAAAAAAAATTTAATGAGTCTCTTCTTTCAATTTGCCCAAAATAAACTGATTAATTTTTTTGTTCTCCCTTTTTGTTAAGTAAAAATTTCGTATTCCCCTGCCACGTTATTCCTTTTATTTGATGCAAACATCTACGAGAGTGCTACAAATTGTGGTATTGCTTAAGCTAAATTTAGATAAAATACAACTTGTTATTTTCAACATGATCCAAAAAGCAAAAAATAAAAAGTAAAACAAAAATTGATTAAAAGGGAAAATTTTTATTTACGTGTGGCGTCGGTAGAGAATTGTCACTCAGCACTATAAAAATTGCTATAAATTGCTAATTAAGTGCTTCAAAATAAATTCAATTTTTCATGATGATATGTTTATGTTATTTAACCCATTGCGGAACGCACAAAGCAAATTTGTCAAAATGAAATTAGTGGCGATTTACTTTTCTAAAAAAACAAGCAACCGTTTTCTAAATGGTTGGAGTTTTAAAGCAAAAATTTATTTTCGTATGGGGTGGGGGATTATTTCGTAATAAATTCAATATTTCCAAAGTTGATAAGTGCCAGAAATGTTTTATTGTTGTCTAGAAAAGAAAACAATTTATGGGTTAACTTTTTATTTCAATTGTCGTCTTATAAATTTTAGAAGCAAAAAAAACATCATCAGAATAGTTTGTCCAAAGTTGTTATACTCTTCAATAAAAATGGTGTTGTTCCGTGTGAAATACGCGTCCTGCTAAAATATACTTTCATATTCTCTGGGTCCTTGCGAATAGGGAAGTTGTTCCGAAGCTAAAGTCTACGGTCTTGGATTGATGTGTTAGAAATACTTCTGAATAAAATCCTATTGAAAACCAGAACTTGATTAAATCTTTTTTATATTTCAGAAAGAATTAAATCGATTATAAAATACGTTTCCAGGGTTGGAAAATTGAAACTTGTTTTGCGGCATAAAAATAACAGACTTTCGCCGGTGAAGGATAAACAAGATTCGATAGTGCAGAACTTTTACTTATCTGAAACCAGCTTCATTGAGTTTTCTGAAAGTTCCTTTTTATTCTCAAATTTGTCGAATTATAGTCCCTTTAAATTTGTTTTTAATCGATTAAACCACTTGAATCCTGCTCGTGTATCCATCCAATCGTTCGGGTGATAATTTATTTCAATTCACAAAAAAATTTATTTCAAAAACACGGAAAGTGGCGAAAATTTTCTAGGAAGTCGTTTTCCCTTTTGGTACGAAATATTCTATGCTTTTTTAAGAGTAAGACCAGCATAACTTATTAAATAATTTAATAGCCCTGATCCCCATAACAAAAAAATAATTTTTTCCAAACATTTTTTCTAAATTAGTTTTACAAGAAATACTGCGAATTATAAACAGTTCTTGTGGGAAGTGATCGACTGGTTTCAACAAGCCGCATTGGATATTCTGCACGAGAGAATTGAGGGCATGACAACGTCACATAGACGTCGTTAGACTTTTTCTTATATGATTTGCTTAAGTCGCAGGTTTGTGTTCTCCGTTCTCGAAGCCAACAAAACCCATGCCATCGCTCCAATTCAGCCCGGTTTATTAGGCAAATTCATGCAAAATTTGATATTTTGGATGCGCTCCACCCAGACAAGCCGTGTGGATGCTAAATACCACACATATGGCATCAATAGGTCTTCCATAAATAGAAAAAATTTTTAATTTAAAAATTGGAAACGCACAATGAAAGATCCTTCACATTCAGAACTTTGCCTGCTCACATTTATGGGGTAGTAAAGCGTGTTTTTTTAGGGTGTCACAACTTAGATGGGCCTCACTTCCTTGTTTCAGCACCCATTTAACAGCTGATAGTTGCGTTTTGTTACCTTTGCTTTGAAATTTCATTATGAATCGGCTTACAACAGAGCAACGCGCACAAATTGGTGAAGTTTTTAATCAAAATAATTCTTCTATTCATCAAACTCATCCATCCATTCAAAATTTTACTCTCCGATGAAGCCCATTTCAGGTTGAATGAGTGCGTAAATAAGCAGAATTGTTGTATTTGGAAAGAGGAGATTCTACAAGCGATTGCTTGTGGACTGGCTTTATAGACTAGCGGAGTCATTGGCCCTTTTGTTTTCAAAAACGATGATGGTCACAATGTTAGTGTCAATGGTGAACGGTTAAGGAACATGGTTCCACATTTTTTCGTACCTTAATTAAGTGGCATTAATCTTGCTGGTGTGTGCTTGCTAAAGGACGGAGCCACAAGCCACACAGCCTGCGCTACAATTGATCTATTCAAAGCAACTTTTGATGAAAGAATAATTTCACGTAGTGGCCCACTTAATTGGACACCAAGATCGTGTGGTTTAATTTCGTTGGATTATTTTCTTTTGAGGTTGTATTAATTCACTTGTCCACGTCGATAAATTCGAAGAGTTATCGGCGAAATACGGCCGCAAATGCTGCGAAAAGTGGTTGAAAATCGCAATTCCATATTCCGCCTTCTATGTATCAGCCGTGGCCGTCACATGGCAGAAATTATGTTCAAACATAAATTTCATAAAATTTTCTTTCAAATAAAACCCGTTTTATTGATATTAAAAATATCCTGAGTTTATTGTGATTTAAAATAGTGTCACTCTATAAAAAGCACCCTTTAAATATAAATGGCAACACAAGCGAAAATTCGCTAAGTGGATATTTTAAGCACGATTATAAAAACGATTTCATAACTCGTTAATATCAAAATGCGGATGCTGACAATTTGAACTCCTTTAAATGAAAATACGATTGAACACGTTTTTGAAACAGGCTGTACCTTCACAGCAGTTCTAATATTAAGTAAAGCTTATCGTTCGTTTAACCAGGCCCTTAACTGTGGATTGTTGTTCTATATAAATTCTGTGTATTGATCGGGATGCAGAGTATAAATAGAGCTTTTTGTATGACCAACCTTCGATTTGTTTCATTGGACTTAAACTACCCATGTACGGCGAAGACCACGGGTCTGTGGCATAGCAACTGTAATCCGTTATATTGGCGGCTAATCCATTATTTTCGATAAATGACATGGATGACATAATTGCACTGGTGCATTCCGTGGGACCCATGATGTTCGTTGAAGGTCTCATATAAACAGTTTGATGCATAACACTTTTGAAATTATTTCAATTTTCAAACACCCACAATAAATCGATTTATATAAAATTATATATATTTTTAACGTTGGGTTTTCTTTTGTATATATGTATTTATGTACATGCAGTACATATTTAACTTGTTTTCGTACAAGATCAAAATATTCAAATTGAAATTTCATTCAATTTAAATCGTTTACAATCGAAATGTCTTTCATGTAGATCATATTAGTGTCAGCTATTTGCACTGTAATCAATTATTTTTTTTTATATTAATTCAATTGATTTAATTTTTATTTTAACAAAACTAATTACTGTTGGTGTAATCAATCAATTCGGCAACATCTTAAGTGTATTTAATTCTGTTTTCCTTATTGTCTAATTCACTTGTTAACTTGAAAAAAAATATTCTCACAAAATCATCACTGTTATTCGATTTAGCAAAATTTAATTATTTTGACATTTTTCACACTCTACTTTTAACACTTCGGCAAAAGTTTAGCGAACAAATTGAAATGAATTAAACTTTCAACAACTCATTCATGACCGATAGGCGCGCGCATTTGATATCATTTCATCACAATTGTTGTGGCTGGGCATCATGATCATCATCAGCAACCACAACGACGGATTTATCTTAAATTTTTTTCTTCTTGTTTTTTTACTAGCGATTAGTTGTTGATCCGTTATATTGACACTCTATTTGCATATATTTATTTTTCTGTTTGTTTTTTTTTAATCACGCATACAATTTCATTTCTTTATTCCGTATTCGACTAGTCAAGTTGGCTTCTAAAGTGTGAAATGATCCGTAAGCGTGGCATCGATCAATTGATATTATCGTTTTGAAAAGGCGAAGGTGTTTTCTCTCTTTGTTACACACACGCATAGACGCGTACTTTTCAAAAAGCATTTAAAATGAATGCTCCACAAATATTGGCCGTGTAAAAATATGCGTTGCAATCCGTATAACGGGTTAGACTAAAATAAACAGAAATTGATGCTCCAACAGCGTCATCTATTTTCTTTTAGCTCTAAACAACTACAACAACTTTGCTGTCAAAAGATGCAGCAACACATCTGACACCAACGCATACGACCGCAGAACTGTTTTAGACCAATCGGATCTCATCACCAAATTGCATTACATAATTGTTTAGCTCTATTTGTGGCTGTGAAATGCAGAGACAGTTAGTCATACTGCTGGGTGTGTGTGTGTGTTTACGTTTACTTGCTCTCTATAAAAGAATTGTTGCTTTGATTTCCTCTTTTCTTGCTGAGTGGCTACATTCTATTTTTGGAGACTGTTTCTGATTGGCTGTTGGATGTAAACAATTATTATACCTCTGGCTAGAGCTGCCAGATTATCAAATACGTGTACAATCGACTTCTTATTTGAAACAAAAATATTTTATTCTGTGCTCAGACAGGGATTTCAATATCCCCTTCATTGGCATATATTTTCCTGTGCACACATAAAAATGTAGTTAATTCATTTCGCGTATGACATGTAAAAAGTGAAATTAGTTGCATTAATCAGGCAATTGTGTTACTCTTCATGTTGTTATTTTCAGGTTATAAGAAATTAATCTTAGTAATATATTTAATAATAAATTTAACAATAATATATATCAACTTGGCTCGATATTTGTTATTTAATTGAGATGCTAAATCTCGACTAACTTTATTTCAGTGTGTTATGTAATTTGAACTCAATATTAAAACAATTTCACGTATATTAAACGATAATTAATTGAAATTTTATATTGGAAAATCGCTATTAAGTGCGATAAGTTCAATTAAGGGGTATGTCTGAACACCATGTCACACATAATTTGTTTTATTTTCACAACATTTTATTAACTGTCTTTTCAAGGATTGTGGATTGAGCATATCTTTTCCGTTCAAATGATTAGAATCAATTAACTAACTTTATTGGAAAATTTATAAATTAATAAGAAGAATAGTTAAGATTGTTTATTTCATGCAATTCCTTGTGTAAAATAACTTCTAATACATGGTCTTTAATGAATCATAAAGCATTCCCAAATAATCGAGAAAAATCTCCTTGCATAAGTAGTTAATGCCTTGAATCAGTGATTGCCTACCTTCAAATTGTATTCGACGTGTGCCCCTAATATTTTTAATTACGTGTTGGTATCGAGACAATCTGGTGACCAAATTAAACTTTTTCTAACTCTGTTCCGTATAATATTTTTTTAAATTAATTTTGGCTCAACTTTTGTTTAACCTTAAAAATTAGCTTTTTAAGGTTTTTAGATAACGAAATTTAGTTACATTTCTCTAAAACCTTAATAACCAAAAATAAAAAAAACTCTAACTAATAAGAAGACATCATAGCCCTGCAATAATTTATAAATTCATATTGAAAAACGATATTATTTTCCAGTATAAACGTAATTCATAATGAAAACAACCATGACATGAACTTGCCTATTGTTATAAACACCATTCACACCAGAGATTCCACTCAAAACTAAAACATCATTTTGAGAAAAGCAACACCCACTTATAAAATGAATTTGTTTATGCCACGCACACACATGCACACACACATGGAATATAGAACATCCGTAGCCTAATTACCGAAACTAAAAAGAAATTCTTGGGTTAATTTGGTGCACAATTGATCGTATGTTTTATGGGCAATGTGGCTTCTTTTATATGTATGCGTCTGTATTTTTATTTCGAAAACTAATTAACCCACGTAATTCTCTTTTCATTCGCTTAAATATTCCTCATTGCATTTAATTGAATAAACAACTTTCTGAAAAATAAAAAAAATAATAAATGTGTACCATAAATACCAAAATGTACTTGCAGGGCAAAAAGATATTGAGAACAAAAACGATCGCGAGCAATAGGAAGCATTTATTTTTATTTACTGTTCTTTTAATGTTTGTATAGGAAAGCGTTGAATAAACAAAATGGAGTCTGTTGTATTTATATTTTTTATTAATTATATATTGAACACTGTTGTTGAAAAGCAGTACGGGATGGTAAAACTCATCTTTTATGTACGAAGACAGTTTGTGCAGGTCTTTGAAGACGTTGGTTTCGTTTTAAGTTCCTTTAATTTAATATATAGTCTTAAAAATGTTAAATGGACGCAAAAATTCTGCTAAACTAAACTTTTTATTATTCATATATGTTTAGATATAAAAGTAATAATATGCTACGATATTCATCGTATTCAGATAACAATTATTAATTGAGGCCCAGTTTTTGAGATGAGAATTAAGTTTAAACTCAGTATAAAGTAGTTCATTTTTATTATTTCATTAAAGACCAAAATACTAAGCAAAATTAAGGCGTTCCTTCAAAATTTTGCAAACGCACGAATAATGACGTCATAAATATGATTTCAGATTAATTTAAAAAAATTCATCAAAATTTTTAATGACGAATACAAATTTATTTGAGTAACTTAATTGTGGTTAAGCTTAAAATAATCGGGAAGGTATTGGTTTTAGGAAGCTTCTCTGACTAATTCAGAGAAGCCGTAACTATGTATGTGTATCTGTGTGTGTGTGTGTAAGTATGTGACCCCCTGTTATATATTTTGCACGGCTGATCAAACCAAACTAGTGGCGTTCTGAAGAGTGTTCCTGTGAATTTGAACCGATTCGAAAAATTTCAAATTATAAAAAATCATTGGAAAAAAAGCATTTTTCGAAGTGGTTTTCTTAGAATAACTTTTGAAAGACTTCACCGATCGATTCCACAAACTATTCAATTCTTAAAATTTAAACCACGTAGACTCCCGTGTCGAAATCGATTGATCAGTTAGTGAGATATCGTGAGCGAAATATTCGAAAAAAAAGCCTTTTTTTCTTAAGGCATTAAACACAATAACGACAGCAGACTACGCGCTACAATCTGTCAATATTAGAATACACGCATTGAAATGGGAATGACTATTTTAGCGACGACACAGCCACACTACTACCGACCACTGTTGTAGCTGTAGCAAAATTAAACTAATTTCTATTTTTGTGAGCTACAATGAGTATATGCAGTGTTGCCAGTGTAATACAAATAAATTCAATTATTGTGAACTTAAATATATATTGTTTTATTTCACAAAAAGAAAAAACAAACTTTATTTCCAAGCTAATGAAATGATTTCTTGTCATATATTGTTGACTTTAAATATATTTTATTGCAATAACACTATTTAAGAGTCTTAAATATATGAAAGCGGCTACACTGGCGTATGAAGAGAATTCTACTACAAACGACAACACACGGTTATTGATTTGGTGTTGTCGTTCTAAAAATAATTAAGTAGCTGACTGCGAGGCGACGATTGTAGCCAACCGCTTTTGTAGTCGGTGTTCGTGTAGCCTGCTGTCGTTATTGTGTTTAATGCTTTACTCTGAAATTGTGTATCTGATCAATTAGTGTTCCCGATTCTTTTCATTTGATCAGCTAAAAGCATAGAATAACCAAAATAAAACCATAAAATAAACCAGCCTTTAAAAGTTCAATTATTTTCACTCTTTTTGAAACCACAATTCACGCCGTGACATTCATCAACATTTTTAAAAATAGCACTTTCTGCTGCAAGTCCAATCTGATATTTTGTGATATCTTCTCATTTGACATTTTTTTTAATAAACAGTCTACAACTATAATCGAAGATTTAGCGCACACACTTTCTGTTTAAATCTTTTTTCTATTTAAAGCCTTTTCGAGCTGCCTTCTTATTATATTTACTTACTTTTGGTGCGTAGTAAAATACAAATATTGACGATTTATTTCAATATTTTACCGGCTTCAGTAAATTATATGCCACCTCTGCTTTTCGTCATTCGCACTTGAAAATTTAGTTTCACTTGATCCTTTTCGGAGAAATAACAACAATTCGTTTAGACAGACAAAATGTTTTCTTTTATATTGTAGTTTTGTTTAAATTCGAAAAGAATAACAAAACTGAAACAATTTCTCTTTACCTCCGATTAAATGGAATACAATAAATCTATTCATAATATGCTTTAATGATCCAGCCATTTTCTCTTTGTATTAATTTAATAAAAATTGTAGGAAAACAATAACTTTTAATGACTGCATTTCACAATTTAGTAGTTTTCCATTATCGATTAAATATTTAAAATGCTGGAATTCAAAACTTGCAAACATAAATAATATGCAAACGTTATTTGCTTGTTTAACTGTCAAAATTCAAAAGTCCCTTTTGCAAAACCCTTTAATATCTTTAAAATAGTACATGAGGATTCATAAAAGTAATGAAGTCGTGTGAATATGAATCTCGGTTTTATATGTATGGATATGTTCATACGTATGCATGTATAGGGTGTTTTTTATAGAGTGATACAACTTTGGGTTGGCATCACTGCTTCATTTGACCACCCATTTAACAGCTGATAGTTGCTTTTTGTTTAGTTTGCTTTGACATTTCATTATGGATCGACTAACACCAGAGCAACGCGTGTAAATTGTGGAAATTTTTAATCAAAATAATGGTTCTGTTCGTCAAACTCTTCGTGCACTTCGTCCATTCAAAATTTTATTTTCCGATGAAGCCCGTTTCTGGATGAATGGGCGCGTAAAAAAAACAGAATTGTCGCATTTGGAGTGAGAAGAATCCACAAGCTTTTGCCGAAACACAATTTTACTTCCACAAAAAATTACTGTTTGGTGCGCTTTGTGGGCTTTCGGAGTCATTGGCCCACATGTCTTCAAAAGCGATGAGGGTCAGAATGTTACTGTTTGTGAAAATTGGTGTTCCAGATTGCGCCTTGTATGCGCTAGCCGTGGCGGCCACATGACGGAAGTCATATTTAAACATCAATGTCATAAAATTTTCTATCCAACAAAGACCGTTTCATTGATGTCAAAAATATTTTACTATGTTTTATTATGATTTAAACTTGTATCACTCTATAAAAAAAACACCCTATATGTATAGGGGACAACCGTAAAAGTTTTTCAGTTAAAAAATTTCAATGGTTTAAAAGAAATTTTGATTAAAACACGATGTCTATTTCAATTTATTTATCCTCAAAAGTGGTTAAAGTGAAATCGGCAAAAGTGAAATCAATTAAATATTATGTAAAAGTATTGAAAATTTTATTTATTTCTGTGTTACAAATGCATGCACGTACATGCATATATAAATACGCACATAAACGCACATAATATTTACATAAATGTTTCATTATATTGACAAAATGCTTTTATGGATACAGTCAATATGAAGAGAATTAATTCAGTACACAATTTCGTTTTGCCAACTCATATGGAGCAGGCCAAATAATGTTTGTCGTTTCCCTTAAATTCCAATAAGAATTCAATAAAAACTCTTAAAACTAAAGTGTTGAAACATTTACGCACAACATTTGGCTGTGCCAGAAGCTTCTGTTTCCTGGCAAACTCGATTACATCTGCACGAAGTTGTGCTACAAAACTGAGCGTGTAGTTCTGATGTGCGCACTTCTGTTTCAGCAACACGAAACAGTGTCTATGAAAACTGATTGAAAGTTTGGGACATTTTTTGAATAAAATTGTGCCTCGAGATTAAAATTATTTGTGTTTAAATCAATGCATTAATTATGTACGAGTGTGTTTAGATGATATTTGAATTTAAAGCTTTAACTTTTTTAAATTAGGAATCTGTATTATTCGGGGGTATAACAATCACTGAATTATTACAACAGCACAAAACTATCGTGGTTATGTTAAATATAAAAGTTATTCAATTCAAAATTGTGACAGGTTATCAACGTTTCCCGCTGGGGGACTTTGATAAATAACTCATATATTTCTCATTCAGAAGTATTTCGGAGTCAGTCGACATCAAGTCTCGCTGGCAACTATTTTTTTAGGTGCAACAAGACCATTGATAATTTACTATTTTTCTGGAGCTTTCTATCCCACTCGCACTAGTTAACTTGTACACCTCAGACCCCTCGGGGGGAGCACAATAGGCAACTTGGTTAGTCGTAACGCCTTGTTGCAGCGCTTTCTGGGGAAAAGATAAGAAATACAAGTGGGAGGATACCTGGGTCCCGCCAATACAAAGGATCAAAAATCAATAGTAGGTTACAAACCTACATTGGTTTGACCTGCGAGGCGTAACCAGAGTCCTTACACCGGTACCACGGGATGTAGTTGAGCCCAAAGATAAGACGTTGGTTGATTCTGTGGCCAGATATTGGTTGAGGTCTCTTCATTGAGTCCACGTGGTGGTTATGGTTTGACACCAAAAGTCGCTGGGAGAGGTGTCAGAGAAGGGCATATTCATACTACGCTGGGACTTCGACCTCTATGACCTCTATGGGCTGCTGCGAATCAGCAGACGTTGCGGAAGTGGTGGTGTGTCTTTGGTGCTGGGAGTGTCAGGAGGGATAAGTCTTATGACTTTGACCTTTGATTCGTCTAGGTGCTGATGGCATGCTCTCCTCGGAAGTAACAAGGGTTTAAGATGGGCCCGAACACCTTAGCAAGGCGCATGATCTTGGTATATATGGCGGTACTTAATGAATACGATTGCAGCCTGTGTGTCCTCAAGGGCCACACAGATGACCCCTGAAGGTGACAGAGGTGGTGGTGAACATTAATTTCACCCGGTGTTAAGACCACCGTCAGGTAGGTCATATTGGTAGGTACTGACGCAAATCTTAGACACTATCTGTACACCTCAGTTAAGTGTAAGAATTGCGGATCATCTGAGGAATATTTTCAATAATAAAAATAATGATTCTGCAATTTCTAAAAAGATGTTTTTAGTTTAATTTGTTGTATATTGAAGAGGGCGAAAACTCTAAAGTAGGGTGACCCACAAGGTTAACCAGAAATTAAGGTTATGCATGGCGATATTGATACAGATTTTTCTATCCAAGAACTAAAAAAGGCTGCTGGTTATGATGGGTTTGCCACTTAGTTTATATTAGACCAAAAAAAATTTAATTTCAATATATATACCTCACTGCACCACTGTTTTGCTATTAGGGAAGTCGTATTACTTATCCTTATGACCGAAACTTTTTTTTATACATAGATTAAAAACAGAATATTTAATATAAAAAAATAAAAAATTCCTTAGCATTATTCAATTCAAATTAATGAAGATATTAAGTTAAAATTTAAAAAAAATATTTTCCCCGCTTTAAGCATTAAACACAATAACGACAGCAGGCTACACGAACACCGACTACAAAAGCCTTTGGCTACAATCGTTGCCTCGTAGTCAGCTACTGAATTATTTTTAAAACGACACCACCAAATCAATAACCGTGTGTTGTTGTTTGTAGTAGAATTCTCTTCATACGCCAGTGTAGCCGCTTTCAAATATTTAATACTCTTATATAGTGTTATTCTAATAAAATATATTTAAGATCAACAATATATGACAAGAAATCATTTCAAAAGCTTGGAAATGTAGTTTGTTGTTTCTTTTTGTGAAATAAAACAATATATTCTTAAGTTCACAATAATTGAATTTATTTGTATTAAACTGGCAACACAGCATCTACTCATTGTCGCTCACCAAAATTTGATTTAATTTAACTACAACCACAAAAACAGCAGGTACAACTACCAGTAGCCGTGTTGCCTGTGGTAGTATTCTATTTTTGATAAATTATAGTGTGTAGCCTGCTGTCGTTGTTGTGTTTAATGCCTTTTGCAAAAAAGAGCGCTTGAATTATTTTTTAAATTATGAAAATTTTTGGCAAGAACTCTTAACCGTTTATTATTATTTAAAAACTATTTTTCAAATATATTTTTATTAAATGTTATTTAAAAATAATACTTTTAATTATTCTGCTTTACACAATTAAATATGTTTTCAACAACACTGTTGTTCCTCCGCCGCCAGACAACTTCATATAACGAAAATATACTTTTTAAATTAAGTCGTTTGAAAAGAAGAAGAAAAGCATTTAGGACTCTCATCTGCGTGTTCTTTGGGGAAGCTTCGCTTCTTGTCTTGGAAATGAAAATCAAATACATTTTCTTGGCACTCCATAAAATTTTATATGGCTTTTAAAAAAGACAGCCTAAAAAGATAACGATGATGACGATGACGACAACGACCCTGATGGTGTTGCAAAGAAAATATCAATAGAAACGACTTCCGGTAGAAATTCAAAAAAAAAGAGGACACAAATTATCTATTTTCAAATTTATTTTTCGTATGTATATCCAAGATAATATAAAAGTGAATTAGGAAATTTTAGTTTGCAAAATCAATACAAAAAACTATTTTTTTAAATAAAATTTGTTATTTGGAAAAAAATACTTGCAAGTGAAATTTATAAAAAGATATAAAATAGACAGAATTAGTCCTTAAGAGAATTGCGTTGCAGCAGTGGCGAGTAACAGCAGCAACAAAGAAGCGCCATAGGCTGCGGCAGAATCAGGAGCCAGAGGAATAACAGTGGAATTTATCTCCAAGAAATTGCAGCCGGCGCCTTCGCAGGTGTAACAAGTGTTAACATTCTTGCAAAGCCCGTCGGCTTGGATGCTTGACAAGCAGCCACGCTGTACGGAGTTGCTGTTGTTGCGACCATCCTTGCGTATGACGCATTTATCGCCCAATTTATAAATGGGACAGTAGGTGGGTTTCTGGTAGATGTCGGTGGCACAAGTGCTGTTGTCATCGTTGCCAGCGCACTGCAAACAAAGCGCGCGATGGCTGGGAAAGATTTGTCTGTTGCATCCTTCGGTGAACTTACAAACTAAACACTCCATTTCGTTGTTGCAATTCGAGGCAGTAGCGTTATCCAAATCGGCAGCACAGCCGCGTATGGTGTGGCCGTCTGAAAAGAATTTAATAAAAAAATTTCTTAAAAATGAAAAGTGTGTAAATCGTTTGTTACCTTTAATTCTTGTGTAACACATCGAGGATGAATTTCTACACTCTTTTGCTAAAAATGCATCTGGATTTACGGCGCATTTAACGTCTGCGGCCGAGCTGCACTGCACGCAGGCATCTGAAAAGAAAATGGGGATAATGAAAATGTTCCAAAAAGCTCTGTCTATATTTCCGGTAAGCGGGAGCTTTAAAGATACTCTCAATAATATTTTAGTGTCTTGCAGAAATTTTTTTCATTCTTCGTTTAATAGTTTAGGGTCACCGGTGCTGCCAAATTTTTTATATTTCAAGGATTATTATTCTCCAAAACATGTCTTTAACTTAAACATAATTATGTCGTAGTATTTTCATGGTTTATAATAAAATTAAATGTGGAATGAATCTTTAACATTAAAAAGTTGTAAATGCGTGTATATTTTTAAAAATTTAGGGTATGCAGACACCAAGAATTTGTATGAGAGACGTTTAGTGTGAAAATTAAAAAGAATTATGGAATAGTTAATAATCAATTTGACTTTTTAAGTAATTTTTGGCAAATATTCACACAAAAATTTCATTATTCGTGTTAAAAAAATTATGGAAAACGGTTAACCCTAAAAACCTATTCCTGTAGCTTCCCGCTAATATTAAGCCCAAAGCTCCCATAACCTGGTTTTTGTGCTATTCTATTATTTTGAAGTATTCGGGTTAAAACACTATTATTTTAAATTTCAAATCAACCGATTGCGACGTGATGAATTGTGATTGATGTGGTTTTCAGTGACTACAAAAGAATCAAGACATAATTTCGGAGTTCAAAAAATGAATTTTTTTCCAATTTTTTTGTTCATGATATCTCACGAACGGATTAACCGAATTTAACTCGATTTGTTTGGGGAGTCGATCGTTAAAACCGCGGAAGAGTTATTCTAAAAAAATCGCTTGTAAAATTTTTTTCCAAGTTTTGTTTTAATATCTTGAAATGTACCGGTTCGAAACAGTTCGAATTCACAGGAAATATAAGTTCCCTTCTTTTGATCAGATATATAATTTTGGAGTTTTCCCAATATATAAATTGTTTCAAATTTTTACAGTCACGATATCTCACAAACCGATTAACCGATTTTCGCCATGTCTGCGATGATCAACCTGATTTTTAAATTTTAAGAAACGATTTGCTTGTGGAGCCGATCAGCAAAGCCGCTGAAAAGTTATTCCACAAAAAAAATAACCTTGAGAAATACTTTTCTTTACGTTTTTTTTAAATCTTTAAATTCACCGGTTCGAATCGGTTCAAATTCACAGGAAATCTAAGTTTAGAACGCCCTCCTTTCGATCAGATATATAATTTTGGAGTTTTCCAAATATATATATATATATATATATATATATATATATATATATTTAAAATTTACAGTCAAGCTATATCACGAACCGGTTAACCGATTCTCACCATGTTTGCGATGATCAACCTGGTTTGTAAATCTTAAGAAACGAATTGCTTGTGGAGCCGATCACCAAAGCCGCTGAAAAGTTATTCCAAAAAAAAAAAATAACCTTGAGAAATACTTTATTCTACCTTTTTTAAAAAATCTTGAAATTCACCAGTTCGAATCGGTTCAAATTCCCGAGAAATCTAACTTTAGGAATACTTTTCAGAACATCACATTGAATCGGTTCTGCCGTTCAAACGTTATAAACAGGTCACACACCTACACCTACATATACATGCAGACTATATCTATGTGTATGTATGTACGTGTATGTATGTGTAAGTCCTTAAAACGTGGAGATCTGATGAGAACTCAATTTTTTCAAAACTGAGCAAAACCAAGAATTTTCAATTTTCCCTGCGGGATGTTAAAAATATATCGAACATGGATACGATGAATTAAAAATCTTCAATTTTAAGTCTTTGACAATAATTTTTTCTTCAAAAATTGTAGAGTATGCGACTTCCGGTGCAACAGTCATAAAGTAAAATATTATTGCCTCTAACGAAACAATAAACTGAAAGATAAAAAGTTGCGAACTGATAATATTTAGAATATTGATTACGTTCACTATAAACAATATTATTTATGTTTTATTAAGTTGGCAAACAGTGAGTAAACCGAACTGACTCAATAGCAGTCATAAATTTATTAAATGAAATGAACAATTTATATTGAAAATGTTAAAGTACAGAAAATGACCCAATAAACTCAAGGATATTCTGATAAGGATTTTGAAATTATATCATGACACCTTTCGTATCATACATTTTGGTTTTGTAGTAGCGTGCAACAACCTGCAAGAAAACAATTTCGTTGGAAAAGTAAATAACGGGGACATTCATGAGTCACAACAGTTACGCAATTAGAAACGAAGAGTTGGGTAGACAGTGGAATATTTGCTGACATTTTTCCATCACAAAATTTTTCAATATTTCAAATCCGCGTCATAAGCGGTGATTAGACTAGTTATTCGAATCCTATAACAAGATCGAGAACAGTAACTGATTGGATATATAACTTCGGAGTTTTTTTGGAAAAATTACTTTTCGGATTTATTGCGTTCTCGATATTTCAAAATGGATTAACCGATATTGACCCGATTTGCAGTGGGTGACGGGGTTGTTAATCTTGACAGCTGCTTAGTTTCTGGAATCTTACCGATCGTTTAAAAGTTATCAAAAAAGCACTTTAAAAATGTTTTTTTTCTGATATTTTTTTAAATTTCTTGAAATCTGCTGGTTCGAATCGGTTCAAACTGTCAGATTCAGCAGAACCCATCAGTTTGGGTGAAATCGTTCAAGCCGTTCCAAAGTTATAAGAGGGTTACATACTTACACACAGGCACACACACATACACACACACACACACAATTATATAAAGACATAGTGACGGGTTCTCAGAATTAGTCAGGGAAACCTCCTAGAACATGAAAACGTCCAGATCTGATAAGAAGTCGATTTTTTCAAAACGGGGTAAAACCAATAATTCCCCGATTTTTTTAAATTTTCAATTTTCTTAGCGGAAAGTTAAAAATTATTTGTGATTCAAAATTTCGTTTAGAACTACACTTCATCAGTGTGGGTATTTTTCTTTTCTACAAATACAAAATCATTTTATTTATCTGAAAAAAAAGGAATTTAAAACAGATTTATTTAGAAGTCTAAGATTGACTGCAAAGTATCTGGTCCCAAATTTTTATATAAAAACCTTTCGACATGCTGGGCCAGGCATTAAGAGTTTGAAATCATATATTATATAGAAACACAAGTCCTGAACTCTAACCTCCATGTTCATGGAAAAATAAAATATATTTGAAATCTATTTTAAGAAAATCTTTTATGAAAATTTTTCAATAAAATAAATTTCAAACTCATTTTAAATATTATGAATATGAGGTTTAAAGTGCAGCTTAATTATTGTGGCCTATTATATATTAATAAATTTTTCTAAAAGTTGGTCACCGTCATAATATTAAATGGGATCGAGAACTCTGGACAAAAGACAATAGTTTTTCGAAATCCTTTTAAACGTTTTTGAATTTTTCTGAAATCTAATAAAATATGAATTTGCTGGACCGATTCCACACATTCTTTTCGTTCTACTTGTCTGGATGGAAATGATATGAAAGAAAAAAATTAAGAATGTTCCACACGAAATATTACACTGAGTAACAACTAAACATAAAAGTTGAAATTTTTCGACTAAATGATGTTATTCAATATTCCCAATTGTGAATATAACCAAAATATTAAAAATTTCATTTTCAACTTTTCTTTTTTATTTTGTTCATACAGAAAAATATAATCTGTTGTCCAAAAATTTACTTGATCCTCTATGGGAAAACTATGATACTTTTCGAAACACGTTATATAGCACACACACGCCCATTGTGTGTGAAATTTACACACAAATGCAATAGCCAGTATGTGTTCTTAATTTAGAAAAGTCAGTACTTATGCAAACTTAAGATACGTTCACACTTATCAAATATTTCACCAAAAAAGCATAACCACTGAATAGTTACGAAAACTATTTAGATTCAGATACGGCTTTATTATGAAAAACAGTTTCCTACATGACTTACAAGCAGTGTTCAATGTTATGGGAAACTGTTGTACTCAATAAAAAGGTTTTTTAATAATTGTTAGTGGTAACGCTTCTTTGGTCAAATATCTCACAAGTGTGAACGTACCTGTATTAGTGTCCCAATACATACATTTAATCGATATTTTTTAAAGATAAGATTGTACTTTTAAAACGAAATGAGCAAATTTTTTCAAAATAGATTATGACGAAATTTTTAATTATTCATGGTTACGCAAACATTAAATATTTGCTACAAGTTGCAACAAAATTATTTATATAAATCACAAATAATTATGTATTTTTATTACCCGAATTGACATAAGCCAAATAGGCCACAAACAATATGGCACAGGAGATGAAGAAACGCATATTTACTTATTATTAATTCACACAATTTGTACTTTTTATTTATATGAAACACTTTTAACTCGCATTAACGGCGATTCCATACTGAACAGTCAAATGTAACTTGAATTCTTGTCCCGCTTTGTCGTATCGTATATTTTATTTTTATCTTATCTATTTTATTTATACGAGTATCGCTAATATTGATATTCATTAGCGTACACAAGCGATTTTTGGGAGGGCATTACCGAAGTTGCGTTTCCCCTATAGAATGTTGTGAACAGACATTATTTTACTGAGAATTATTGTAGTTGTCAAATTAACCTATTATCGGGTGATTCATCGTGAGGTTTAATTTATAATGAAAAATAATAGGCATAAAGTTGAAAGTGAACTTAAAGTTTTTATATACAATTATGCGCTCCGTTTGTGTATTGAGTCACCCGAAAAATATTGCTCACAGAACGCTGTTTTTCGCAATGCAGCTGAGCAATTTGGAGACATTGTTGGGGTGTGAATCTTTCCATGATAACTTGCCAAACGACACTGAACAAAAATCTCAAAACAGTTGGATATGAGCCATGCCAAAAAAAAAACTTTATTGAAAATCAAACTTCACGATGAATCACCCGATATGTTCAATAGTCACTCTATACCATTCTAAAAACATTGATTCCACTACCGTGTTTTTATATAAGTAATTTAAACCGGTTGCGGCACCCAACAAGCTGTTTCTAGCTCCGCTAATGTCTCGTATTTCATTGATTATCTGGAAATTGCGTATAAAAAAACTTTGCCATTATCTATTGAGAACTTTTTTGCACAAAAAAAAACAATGATTAACTTTGTTAAATTAAAAATAGAACGTTCAACAGGATGATCCCGCCATTTTAAATGTGGACTCTTCTTATCAAGTGGTGACTCTTCTTATCAAAGTGGTGAATTCATTACAAAATTGCGTGTTCCTGCCTTTAAATTAGTAATCGATCATAAAAGCAAATATAATAAAAAGTACATACATACATATATTTATGTCTATCTATATATGCATGTACGTATGTGTGTATGTATTTATGTAATCGTATTAATATAAATAATTCGTAATTGAAAAGGCTATTGAACAAGAAATAGTCTATTGAATTTTATGAGAGCTTAAATTATTTCGGTTACAAACATATAAAAATGAAGACCTTGAAAATAGGAATTTGAGTGCATAAAATAAAGGCACAATGAAAACTATGGGCTATAACTCTCTTAACATGTAACAATTTTGCTCCCATATGACGAATAATATCCAGAATATGTAGATGCCAAGACAAGCTTTAGGTAACGCATCCATAATCGGTTTTTCCAAGCCTTCCGAAATACGGTTCCAGAGCTGGGTGTAAGCACACTTATTTCTCAATGCAAAATTAATACCAAAAACCAATTATATATTTGTTTGTTTGTAAATTTAACCTATTTCATATTTTGGGAAGCCTCAATTGCCTATTAAAAAGTAAAAAAAATAAAAAAAATTTCCAGGGATGGGAAATTAAAAGTCTTTTTTGCACATTCAGAATTTTATAGTACATGTAACAATTAAAGCGCTTCAAAATTTTAAGTTTTTCTTAAATTAAACCGCTTGATAAATCATGAAGACTTGCATTGTTATTATTGCGAATTTAATTTCGTTTCGAGGGGTGGAAAATTTGTTGTTTGTTTTTTCATTCATAAACGTAACTAAAAAGGCAGCTAAAGATCTTTTTTTCTAACTAAAACTATTTTATAACTTAGGAAGAACAAAATTGGTACTTAAAAATATATGCAACGCCAGACGTACGTTGGTGAAGGGTATATAAGATTCCGTACAGCCGAATAGAGCACTTTTACTTGTTATTTTTAATATCTCTTTTTTACTTTCATTGCAACTTTAAACAAGAATTTAACACCACATATTGTGTGCGTTTAAAAATGATTTTCGTGTTTGAGAGTCCTCAATATATATTTGACATTAATTTTTCTTAATTAAACATCATTATCATATTCATAGAAAAGAAATGAGTTCCCGTCCCGTATCCAATTCAGCTTTTCAAGTTATTGTTAAGCCAGCTTTAATATATTTTCCAACATAATTGGGTTTCGCTGGCAAATTATCGGTCACCCCATATCATTTGCTTCTAATCATTCGTGTTCGTAAACTGGATTTCTTGCGAAAACGTGTACGTAATTACCAATAAATAATAAAAATCGATATTTATCAATCTCAACGTGTTTTAGTGAAATGTTGTCTCTAGAATTATGCACATCGCTATTAAAAGCGTTTTGCGAACTGTCAAAATTGTCTCAAACAAAAGAGGAATTGAAAAATGTTTTGTGTTTATTGATAATTAACAAATAACTTAAGATGGAGCTTATAATTTGTATAAGTAATTATTGGCAAGAAAAAACTTATTACAAAATAACGGCAGCAAAAATGGGAAAAATGCATGACAACAAAGAAAATAACAATAACAGAACAATATATGACCTGGAAATATTGCAAACAATCAAGGGTAAAAATAAGTTTGGAAATGTCAAAGTGCCGGTGGTGCCTCATGTAATGAGACGGTGCAAATGGGATATAGATGGTATAAAGTTTTTCTACTTAAACAAGGAACTGTTGAATTTTTTGGAATATAGAAGACTGCTGAGCAAACACCTGACTTTTAGTGGAATAAATTTGTTATGGCTACAAATTGTTCAACCAGAAAGAGAAATAATAGATTGGAAGTGGTAAGGGTAAAAATTTAGCTAATATTGATGCGCTATAGTTTGATGCGATGTCCTTCCCAGTTATCTTTCTGAAATATAATATTGAGTCTGGTTGCTTTAATATGTACGTGTACAGGTGTTTGTAACGATATACAAGTACATATAATTAATTACAGAAAATGTTCAGATCTCCAGACTTAACTAGAAGTGCAACAAATTTATATGCAATTTATGGATTTCATTTATTGTTTTCATTCAGAATCAATACTAAACTGTCTTAATTCTTAATCTGTCCTAAATGTAGGAACCGAATGTTATCCATAAAACTGTGGGAAAAAATTGAAACAGATTATCTAATGTCATGGCTATCAACATTGGGCGGTGCGTTTTCAGCTTTAGGAGAACATTTTTCAAAATGTGTATGTTAAACAATAATGGTTTCAAGTACAGCACGGGGTTACCCATAAGATTTTAAAACACATTTTGTAGTGCATATAGTTACACTTATATTTGGATAACTTCGTGCATGTAAAGAAACGTACTTCATGTTAGTATTTTTGCAGCTCTAACTAGTTTTTTCCTCTAGGCCGAAATGGCTGGCAAAATTTCAAAGAAACAGCTAATGATTGGTACAAAATTGGGTGATCCATTTCTTCAGTGCAGATGTAACCTCTTCTACAGTATATCACTAATACAAACGGGTAAATTAAGATCTGCAAAATATATTATAAGGGAACAATATAAGTTTGCACGCCGACACGAGGATATTGATGGGCGTTTGGTGAAAATGTGTAAAGGAATTTGGTTGAAATTGCAATATGAATATGCTTGCAGGTTGAAGGCTCGTAAAACTAAATCGCTGTATATCGAAGAGAGTACTAGAGTTAACAAATGGAAATGAATGCAGAGCATTAAACCATATCTGATGATAAACTCTGGACCGTAAAACGAGGGCCCTCGTTCTAAACAGAACTTAGTCTATAGTAATATTTTATATTTAGGTTTTTTGCTTATTGTTTCAGTAAAATATTTTTGTTATTATGGCATAAGATTGTGAAGTGTATAAAATGAGACAATAGACATTGCTAATGGATATGTAATAAAATTTACATATATTTAAAAAATGAGTATATATATGGATTTTTCACTTATGTTCGTTGATACATTTGTCCATATTCTTAAAAAGGAATTCAAAATAGAAGTTTTACAATCTTAAAAAAAGTGAACTTAGTTGCCAAAGATATTGTTTTCATCTAAGTCTATGCAACTATGAGCTACTTGGAGCTTATCATCATGTTTGCCATCAACATGCATAAAAAACAAATCGCAGCCAAAAAAATGATTCACATCTGCAAATAATAATACATGTATATTTATTGTATTAACTCCACTTGGTTAAAAATAATTTATAAAGTGAACTTATCAACGGACACCATTGTTCCATTTTCCAAAAAGTTTGTATTCTGTTTTGAATAGTGATACAAAATGGTTTAGTTTTTTAGATGGTATTAATTACATCTGCCTGATTTTTTATTGAATTATTTTCAATAGAAAATTGCATCAAAAATGTATAGTTAAAAATTTATTCTATACTTCACTCTAAGAGCAGAATTTTTGTTTTAATCAGTCGCAAGTTGTGTCGATTTGAAACTCAAGCCGTGAAAGAACAAAAATTAATAAATAAATAAAACGCAATTTTTAATATGTAAAATGCATTTATAACTTGTTTTGTATCTTTGTTTCAGTTCACCGAATATACATAGTTAAATCAAATATTATTAAGGTTTTGTATAAAGGATAATAAATATATATAAGTGGTTGTTAGTATTTTATGTATATTTTAATAAGTATGTATTTTGTTGATTTTAATATATTAATATAAAAGAATATGCATTTATTACTTTAGGAATCGTAAACATCTTAATTTAAAATGCATATCCATATTGAAAAGGAGTATGATTTAGACCATTTAAGTCATTAAGGAAGAAGCATTAATGTTTACACAGAACTGAAATAATATAAACGGTTAGTCTAACCAAGTTGAGTACTTAGAAGAAGAAGACAATTGTTAAACCTAAATACATTTACTGGGCTAAAGTGCCCATAGGATCCCAGGCAGGTAACACGATAGGTTTTTGATCAAATACGCGTAAAATTTCTGCAGGCACATATTTTTTGTCAACAACAACTTCGAAACCGAACTCTTTGAACCAATCTGCGGACATGACCAAATAACCTTTTTCTCCACGATCTTCTCCCCAAGAATTTTCTACACGCAGCTTTTTTGGTTCGGAATTTTCCTTAATTTAAATTGGTGTTAAAGTTATTAGAAGAAAGGAGTCAAGTTTTTTTTTCCAAAGTACTTACATCTAAGGTGACTGCTGTGAACACCATGGCATGAGTCATTGCAGATTCGCCATAAATCAAACGATCTGCTTTGGTCAAAGTTTTTTGAATATCTATATCGAACACCAGCTTGAAGTCATGACTATAAATAAAATTTTTATAACGCAACTTGTTAAATTATATTTTAGTTGTCCACTTACACATTTAAATCCTCTATACCTTGTCTAGCTGCAAATCGTTTGCTAACTTCACATCCAAACCATACGGGTTCGCCAGCTTTTATACTAGCTGCTACCATTTCCAGCAAAATTTCGACCGGCTGATTATTGTACAATACTGGACGACCACCAACAACATTCCCTAAGCAATCCACTGTATAGGCTTGGTTATAACTGCTTGATGGACGGGGATCAGTAACTAAACAAACCTACATAAAAATCATATATTATTGCATATATTATATTTGGTTTAGATCGGAAATACCTTGTCCTCAACATTAAAAAGGGGTTTAACCATGTTATTATAAAAATCAAGTGGTGTAATAGGACCCACTGAATGATATGCTTTGGTTTTGTCATAATACTCCCAAGTAAAATCTTTGGCTGGTATACCCAAACAAATGCCAACAACTTTGTAAATTTCGCCCATCATTTCATCCAATTTATTATTAACTTCTTCATCAGTAGGATTTGAATCCATCAGGTCACGTAGTACTTTGGAATATTCACGCAACTGAAAATTTTGACAATAAACTCACATAATTCCTTTGTAATTGCATTTTAATTACCTTGCTCTTTAAAACTCCGTTCATACGTATGCTAGCTTCAGAGCTGTAGCTCTCAGGGAAACACTTCTTTGGCATTAGTCCATGCTTGGTTATCAAATTAACCAGCATATCCCACTGACCACCATCGGAAGTCGGATCCTGAATGGTGTAAACATTTTCAACTAATTTACACAATTATCTATTTGCAATTTAAAGACTGAACTTACATTCAATAAAAATGACACAAGTCTACCATCAACTTTCTCACCCCTCTTGGAAGTTTTAACGATGTTATTAAGGAAGTAGTTGCAACGTTCAATTTTATCCCAATAAAATAAATAAGCTTGTGAAAACTCAAATTCATCCAAATTATGCTCTTTCATAAATGGCAAACGTAAGCAATTTAAAGCTGCAAATAACCAACATCTGCCAGAACTTTTTTGATTTGTCACTGGTTTGCCCTCCATTTCCACCTATAAATATAAAATTTGTCTGTTAGCTCCAATAATATACGGTTTTAATATAATATGGATATATTTGCCTTGTAAGTGAACACATGGTTGGTGGTCTCCAATTGTTGGCGCGACAAACACACATCTAGTGGATCAAATCGGGAACAAACATTTTGTGCCAAAATATTTTTAGGTTCACTGTAAAAATCTTTTCGCCATTTTTCCAATTTTTCCTGTGTTATGGCCGAGGTAGAGGCTAGAAAAAAATTTGTGCCACTTGAATAATTTCTGGTAACATATTTGTTGAATTCAAATATATTTCTTAATATTTGATGCGACGCTTTCAGTAATCGACGTCTACTGGTGGTCTGACAAACATTTAACACTGTTAGAAAGCAATTTATATTAATACAAAATAATACGACCATACTAAAATGTTACGCATTTTAAGTATAAAGTGGATATTTCTTAGCAAAATTTAAAATGGTTGGCAAAAAGGCCATTTTTAAGGTGATGTAGGACCTGGTATTTATTTTGAAAAACATCAAACTCTTTGGTTAAAGACTTGGTAATTTTGCTGTGTGCTTAAATTTCTTTATTTTGGTAATCAATAAATTTCAGAGGCTACATTTAGCATATGTTTTCAAGTAGAAATTTTGATTATTTTATATAACATTGAGTGACCGTATATATTGACTATTTTCGCTAATCGCTGTTTAATACTTTGCCTCCATAACTACTTTTAGGGTTATTAGAAAACATGTAACAGTCTAATGACTGCTATAAGTTGACATAACACTTCGAAACATTACTAAGGGGCACAACTTCATATTAAAAAGATTTTATAAGACGTTAAACAGATCGTCAACTTATAGTTGACTTTAGTTTTAAGTAAAATTTTAATAATGAAAAATTTTTTTACGTCCGAAAAATTCTAATTTTAACTGAAATGAAGTTGCAATAATGGCCCTTAATACCGCTGAAAAACACTACTTGTTATTAAAACAAGATTAATTTGTTACTTTTTTTCTAATTTAATATTGCATAGCTTTAAGTTATGCATATTTTTCAATCATTCCCTACAATAAATAACTTTTCTTTTGTTTAAGAAAAATTTAGTGAAATAAAACTGAAAAGCAAAATCATTTAAAAATACATCGTTTTACATATTATTGAGTAAATATTTTGCAATAAACTGAACAGTTAATTCGGCTTTTGTTAATTTACAAGATTTTGCATTTCAGGTAAAGATAACAACTAATTTTGCAGTACAAAATTAAACAAGATACATACTTTGTTGTACACACAAAAAAAAATGCAAATAAGGAAACTTTATACTTTTTATCTTAACAAAAAAATAATAAAACCGTTATAAAAGGCAGAAAGATAACAACAGTTTGAAAATGTATTTTTAATATATATCTCAAAGTATATACATACATATATATGTACACAGATGCGCATATGTATTTATAGCTGTGTGCTCAGACTTATAAATTTTTTTATTTCAATATATCAATTGTCGGTTAATAAACTATAAATTTGGACATTAGTCTTTGGACATAGCCGCTGAATTTATAATGTCTCCTGTCCGCTTTAGTCATTTCCCTTTTCCATCGAATTTTTTTTCGAATAGGAAGAAATAAATATCTATTTATGTATGTAATTATCTACTTTTCAGATTACTTTACCGACATTCCTCCGATTAAACAAAACCATCCTATGTAATAGAATATTTGATTGTAAAAAATTTTAAAGATTTTTTTTCTCTTGTTATGACGAGTAGTGGATAAAGTGAATGAATAACGGATTTTATTTTTGTAATTGTTCAGTAGTGCTTTTAGTTTTTCTTCTCTAGATTCCCCAGTCAAATGATGCATTCTCTCAGTAAAGGTTTATTGCCTATAGTTATATTCCAAACAAGATATACTTAAAAACCAGTACTTTGCATGAAACACCAGTTGTACTCTATTTAGTTGGATACGAATATGAGGCAGTGGCTTTTAATTTTTTTAAAAAAGCGCGGCTATGTTTTATAAGAAATTAATAAATGGAAGGTTTTCCTACTGTTCTTTCTGGATTGCCCGCACACCACTAATAACAATCGTTCAGATCAATATTTTACCAAGACAATGCCTTAACTCCGAAAATAGAGGAAATGTCTTTAAAGTAAAATAGAGGCATACTTTTTTTTTATTAAATTTGTTGAATAGTCGACATACCAAACATCTTGTTATAATTACCATTACGGTGCTAGAAATTGAACACTTCATTGGCCGAAAATTATTTGCCTTTTAATAGTTGTATGAATGCTTTGTTTTATGCACATTTACGTGTACATACACACTTATCATGAACTAGATAACTAAGAAATGACATTTTCGTCTAATTTTTTACAATTGATTGCAAAATTCCACAACCGCAACTAACCTGCATTGTGCCACATTTGCAAAGAAATTTAAAAATAATCAATCAATATAGTTTTAAACCATCTTGCATTTTTCTTCTGATATCATTTTCATAACTTGCTATTAAACAATTTCAATGCATTCATTGACCCCACCAATACAAAATATAAAAGCATAATTTTATTTTTTTTAACCCATTTAGTTACTTACACATTTTATTGTTGAGAAATTGACAAAACAACCAAGTTAGGCTAACAAAAATTAACTTTTCCTTTTTTCACCCGTTTTATACGCGTTTTCGTGAATTTTTTTTAGTTGAATCTCGTAGAAGTGCAAAAGCGGCAATGACAAAGTGAATTAATATCATGCTTGCCATGGCAATTTTTCGATTACATCAACTTTAGTTAATTTAATTCCGAAATAATGACAGTTAAATCCCCGTGATATAAAATCGTCAGCGACTAAGAAATTTTTAGACTGATGTAATATCATGATGTAAATATCAAGAATTCACATATTACAACTCTGTTATACCATTAATATAAGTGATGATTTTGCATCATAATATATATATATATATATAAATATATATATATATATATATATATATATATATATATATATATATATAGTCAGTTGTAGGTAACATGAACTCATCTCTACATTCGCAACTACCGGGAAAACTCCTGCGGATATCGACTAGTTTTGCCAAAAGCAGTTTATATATCGTCTTGTGGAGCTATCCTTCAGACTAGATATTGTGCGAACAATTCTTAATTTGTATTGTCCAAGCAAATTAAGTTTGTATAGTATCTCAGCTAGAAAAAAATAACATTATTACCTACCTAAAGCAAAAAACTACCATATAATATAATGTTGTACATAAATGTCTGATATTGATGTAACCAAGGTATGGTTGAACAAAAATATGTTATGTGGAGTAGAGATGTCGCCTTATATTTATTACATCATGCTATAATCTGCCAATTATTGCTTGTGCTATTCATACAAGAACAAATATGTGTATATATCTAGTAGTATATACTATTAAGAAACAACATGGCCGATTTGTTTACAAATAATGGCGCGTATAGAAAATGCATGAGAACGTGCTTTGAGTTGTGTGCATCACCATCTGCAGGTTGGCAGTTCGAGCTCAACTACAACAATAGATCGCAAAGTTGTTTTAGTTGTTTTTGATAATTGAGAAATAGTACATAATTATTGTCATTTTCCACGGTTGAAATCACATGGTATAAATCCCCAAAACAAGGTCTCCACATAAAGTAAAAAGAAAAAAAAACAAATGTTGCATTCAGCTGTCATCGAAGTGCGCCAGCATTTATTTTGTGCCAATGTATTTTTAAAGTTTAAAGAATCTTTAAACGATTTGGAATCTCTTAAAATTACTGTAGACGAAACAAAAGTGAGACTGCAAAGTCCTAAATACAATGCCGAAATTATTGTAAACAAATTCTTTTCAATTGTACCTGGAAGTTTTAGTAGTTTATCAGTGGATACTGAGAATGCCTCATTTCGCGTTACTGTTAGAGATATACAATGGACCCACGTTCATGAGGATCCGAAGAGAGATCGTTTACAGTTGAATTTGGCTGAACAGGAAGAGGCTTCCATTATATGTAGTAATTGTGATTCTGTACTGATCACTCAGCAAAAATATGATAAAATTAGAGAATTCCCGTCGGGAGCGATAGATGTAAGTGAATTTTTTTGTCATCATGGTCCCGACTTCAAGGATGTGTTAGTTCCTTTAGAAACGGACTTATTTTATGGATTCCACTTCATTGTAATAAATAGAGGGATTATTGAGAAAAATACTAGAGAGAAAGAAAGTCATATATACTGCCGGCGATGCTTGCGATATTTTGGAGAAACATTGTTCAATGGTAAGGCTGTAAAACTATGGTGTGATTCTATACGCTTCAGTTCAAAAGGGAAAAACTTCGAAATATTCCCCTTTGATAATAAATCACACATATGTAAGCTTATGCTAAAAGCTATAGAGGAAACATCATTGCCTTCACCGGAACTTCTGTTAAAGAACATACACTTTACTAAGGTGTTATTGAAAGCGTTCTTGCCTAATCGCCAGCAGCAATACTTGCTTCTACATATACTGGAAAAGCATTTGCCAATTCTTAGAAATGAGATGGTTTCTATGGAAGAACATGAAAATACTCTTATTGAATTCGAACAGCAAGATGCATTCAAAATACTTTACCGCTTGATAACAAAAGATGAAGAAGACGGAAATGATGAGACAAGTTGTTGGCCAGCAATATTGGAATATTGGCAGCAAGATATCAATGTATTAAAAATGAAAACTTCACCCTTTCTGTTTAGTGCTCTTATTAAGGAATTAAATAAAAACATTGAAGTATTTCCGGAAATATATCGCGTAAATAATGACGAATTTTCACTTAGTTATATATTTTATTAGAAATTTAAGTGTAGCTAGCTTTTTGTTACATTAATTAATTTATGTTAAGTTTAAAATAAAATTCTGTACTTCCAAAAAATTATTAATCAAAATACATATGTATGTGTAAACGATTATGTGCTACATTTATATTTATTTTTCATTTCCTATTATACTCACAACAACAATAATACAAATTCCTTGAAAATATGTTATTTAAATGGATAAGGTATGTTGCTTTCGCAATTTGTAATAATAAGTATTAATATAAAATATGGAAGTTGTCAACAGCATAATCGTGTCAATTTAATTTACTTTAGCAACTCCAGACATTAGTATATTGAAAAGCTTTGTGATGAGACGAATTTAAAATATCATTATATAGTTATATATATTTTTTCATAATTCAACTAATCTATTAAACGTTTGTTGATAAATTCCTATAATTTAAAACTGATTTTTCGCATTTTCTTACTTGGCCATTTTACGCATTTGCTTCGTTTGTTCGTGCATAGAAATTTCAGCCTGATCAGCTTGATTAATCATTTTATCCAGGGTATCTAAATGAGTTGACATTTTTTTGTCTAAATCCAATTTTGCTTGACGTATTTTCTCTGTTGGTATAACTGGTTGAACTTCCCCCTGTTGCATATTATCTAAATTGTCCAAAGCTTGATTTATATCAGATGAGGTGTTAGCAGCCGTTGTATTACGTCTTGACGAAGTATTGGGCGTATCTTCACCAGTTTGAGATTTACCTACATCCATCGAACCTGTCCTGCTGAATATATTAGTCAGACTACCACAAGCAGTTTGCTTAAAACGATTTAGTTTTTGTTGTGTACTTGACAATATCCCAGTCAGTTCATCTAATTTACTGCCAGCTCCTTTTAATGTTTCATCTTCTTCTTCTAACAACTTTTTATTATATAAAATAAATCTAATAAGTGCTAAATATAATAAACGACTTTGATATTATTTTCACCTTAGCTTCAGCTGCCTCACGTTCTGCCTGTTCTTGTTGTAATCTTTCTGCTCTGGCCTTTTCAAATTCTGCCTGATTAGGTTTTTCAATACCCAATAATTCAGCTCGCATACATTCATATTCATAAGTTCCTTCGGCCATATTTTTAAAAGTTAAATCTTTTAATCGATTTTTTCAAATTAAAATTATTACAGTTTGTATAGGACAAATAAATCCGGTGGTAATAAGTTTAATGGATTTTGACAAGTTACTCTAGTTTTAAAATCGGCGCATGAGCATTAGGTAAGCATATAATTTGGCTTGATAAGTAAATAAAAAAATTATTTACACTGTTTCCATCAAAACAAATGAGATAAGAGAAAAATTGAGTAACAATCTTAAACCTGCTAATCCCTTTAATCGTTTTATTAAGAACAAAAATAGATTAATAAATTTTTTCCTGATACATACAACATTTTTAAGTAAAATTAATTTTCAAATATTTATTGAAATTTATGTTTGTCCTACAAAATTTGTATGTTTTTTTATATCAAAATTGATATTATCTTATAAATAAACATCTTTTGTTCTTGATTTGATTAAAAACTTAAAACTACTCCAAACATCTTTCATAAATTTGTATATAAGACTCAGTTAATGTTATCATTTGTGGCAGTATTTCTGTGACATGTAAATCTTGCATTTCATACCACTGACCATTAGCTTTATGCAATATATGTACACGATAAGTGCCCTTATTAGGTTCACCGTCATGAACAATGTTCGCTACTAAATTGTATTTACTATTATGCAGTTTTTCTCGATTTGGTATAGACAATATATCTCCAAAGTCCACATTTCTAAAAAAAATAATTCAAATAATATATGTTATTTAAAAAGTTTAAATATAAAATTGAGTGACGTTGTTTCTATTGACATGCACTTACTTGATTGGGAAATTTACTATCGTTGGATTTTTTTCCAAAAAGAATGTATTTTTTGTAAATCTTTTTATGTACAATATTATAAATTGCGGTAGTCTGGTTATTTCGAAACGTTTTAGAAAGTTATCCTTATATGTTTTATACTCTTTTTCGGTGGTACCATTGAATTTACCAAGTAACTGATAGAGATTCACTTGAGGTATAATATTTTCTCGAAACTCATCGGTAAACAAGGGCGGAGGCGGTAAATCACATGTTAAATAAAGAAAATTGGAGTCCTCACATTTCTCCTGGTATTCTTCAGTCGCCAGTAGTAGTGTTTTCTGAGTATCATCCAATTCCACGGGAGGAATTTTACGTGTATATATTTTCATTTCACCCAAAAATATTTTATTAATTATAGATGAGTCTGCTCTTTTGTTGCCTTTAAGTGCCCGATGAAGCGTATGCAAAAACCAAGAAAGAAATTCAATAGGGTCTCCTTGCTCGGTGATTTGGAAACGTTTGTTCGACCATAACACTACAGATTGCAACATTTCATGAGGTGACACGTGGGCTTTGAAGTTGCGAGGATTCCATATCTTACGCATAAGTTCACCAAAACGCTGTACTAGATTAAAAATGGAGTCCCCCGGTGGTCTTTTAATTTTGGCGTAATGCTGCTCGCGCAAAAAATAATCTCTCAAAGGACCAACATGTGACAAGGCATGTAAAACTACATTGCAGTAATCATTGTTTTTGATATTATTTAATCCAACTACACCTGGCAAATATAAAGTACCGTCTACAGTACGCGAATGCTTTGGATCTGACTTGTCTAAATTAATTATATCATGTTGAGAAAATGTTGGATTGAGAACATATTTAATGTCGTCTAATGATGAATCTATTATTTCATAATTATCAGGCAAGCAATAGAATCTTAATGTTTGCAAATTCAGGAAGACATGATGGGCTTCCGCTACCGAGTGCGTATAAGCGTGAGTGTTAGTTCCTCGACCTTGGAAATATTTACCACACACCAAACATGCATAAACGTTTATACGTGTTAAAGATATTGAACATAACTTTTCAAAATCAAAATCCAATAGCGGACGATTAATGGTATCCAAATAGGGACAGACACGATATTTCGGATTAAAAACTGAGGGAGTATCCAGTTCTAGAAAAACGTGAAATTTTTACTTTGTAGAATATATTTTATAAAATCTGTTTATATGTTAACTCACCATCTTCATTGCCGTTGGAGTAATCTAGCTTGGCCTTTTTCCCCATTGGTTGATCTGTAAAGAAAGATTTTTAGAAAAAGGTAAATAATTTCAAGTTTAATTTGTTATTAGTACCTTTGAAGTAGTGCATTTTTTAATTAATAAAAATTGTAAACATATTTCCAAGAATTCACTAATTGCTTTTAACATGTGAGATATGCAGCATGGGGTGATAGCTCCTTAGGGTTGCCAGATCTTTGAAAATGGAATGATAACAAATCCATTAGTGGGAACTGCCTTACCTTTATTATTAACATGCAATTTTGGTGGAAAATCTAAATACCTTTAAGGCATACTTGCTTGGATATCTGGCAATAATCTGTTTTCACTTAATATTATGTTGTTAATAGCGGCGGTATCGGGACAGTAAAAAATAAAAAGCACAGGTTATATTCTGTGATAAAAAAGTCTAGTGCATCGTTATAATTTTCGTATAAATTTATAGTTCAAATAATTTAATATTTACCAACCGATATCTTAGTTGAAGTTTTTGTTCGAAATCGCATTTATATATATGTAGTGTGCAAGTGTTTGAAGCGCAAAGCCAATACAAAACCACAAATATAATTTTTGATCATTATCAAACATAATAATTGCAGAATTTTTTTAATGAAAATTAGAGACTTCTATTGAATGCTGAGACTGAAGGCAAATGTATTTAAAATTCATCGTCTTTTCTGTTCCTGCTCCTGTGGAGCGAGTTTTTCTTATAGAAGTGGCGGATGCACCCCCAAGAAACAAATAAAGTGAGTCTAATTTATGAAAGCTTGTTTGAATTAAATTATGCTTATAAATGAAATTTCATTTCATTGGTGCGTTTACCAAATCAAATAAATTTCATTTATAGTAGAACTTAGCACTTCATTCAAGTCAACTTATTTTTAATATATAGGTTTATCTTTTGCAATATCTCAATAGCTATCTATGTACATATTTATGTATGTAATTCGTTTTAAGTTTTAACTTAGCGCATAGAAATAATAATCTATCAAACTTAGCTAAAATTTTCATGCAAAATTTTGGTCTTGTAAATAAATCAATAGAAAAAAGTTGTAATGTGCTGATAGCAGTTTTTGAAATCAAATAATTAAATTTTCGTGGACAATATATTAACTCAATATTATTAATGTTCATTGAAGACAGGAATTTTTTTTACTCATCACAAAAATTAATTTATTAATTTTCATATCACTAAGAGTTAGTGGTGCAGATTACAGCAGTCTTTAAAGAAAACTTTCCACAAAGCCATACATTTTTAAGCTCTGCTTTTTCATATTTAGTTAAGTAGTTTCAGTTTCTGAAGTGCTTTTACTTTCTATTCGTAAAACCTACTTTAAAAAATATCGTTTCGACAAAAACCGCCATGATTAGCCAGCGGCAGTATTCATACATACATATGTTTCAATTTATTTTGAAATATCAAAATAATAAATGCTTTTAAAATAAAAAAATTTTCATTTATTTTGAATAAAAAAATTATTGGTTTTTAATACTAATTAAGATTATATTTTTATACGTACATTTCGAATCAACAACAAACCTCAAATCATCCTACATTATACACCTGCATACATACATATGTACGTATGTGCATGTGCAGAAGTATATTTATCTGTATTATATGTATGTATATAAATAGCCTGCCTGATTGCAGTCGGCATTTTTCGCCCTCAAATGCGAAAATTTGTAATTGATTAAATAAACATTATATTCTTTTTATCCTTAATTTATTACATATTGTCGAAATTTAAAGCGAAAATGGCTGAATACATTAAATTGCATGTACTTTTAATACACATTATGTACAGTATATGCAATTTTATACATGCATATACGCATATGGATATGTATATCAGGGTATGCAAGAAACATATACGAGTACATGCCTACATATGTATGTGTTTATGAATATAAATATATTTTACAAAACCAAACATTATTGATTATTACAATTAAAATAATTGCGAAAATGTTTATATAAAATTATATGTGTACTTTGAATAAACACTAAAGAAAATTGTAATATTGAAAAGATTTTATTAGATATTTTTAATTAAATTTTTTCCAATAAAAGTTTACTATAAGATGTTCGACTAGAATCGAATACCTTGAAATATTAAAACAAATTTAAAGTTTATTCGCTGTAATTGTTGTAATAAAAAATTCTGTAAAAGATTTTCACTTAAATTTTCAAGACCGTCTTTCAGATACTAAAAAAACCATTAAAAATATCAGTTAATCGAAAGACAAAACAATAAGATTTATGTATAAAAATTGAATTATTTCTGTGATAAAAATTTTCGATAGTTGAGTCGAGCCAAGAAATGTTAACTAGAAAAGTTCAGTAACAAGAATTTCAAATTGAAACTTAAAAAATATTCCGTGAATATGGAAGCAACAATTACCTAACCTTTTAGCTCATACATCTACATACATATATGTACATGTAGTGTGCCTACATGCACGCTACTCTTTTAAGTATTCTAGATATGAATGTATGCGTGTATCTACATTCTATAATTTGATCATATCATTATTTGTTTAACTCTAATAAGGGTTAACAGCTGCTAGTCCCACTCGGCCTGCTGATCTAGAAAATACCGGTTCAGCATAGCTGTGGCGATAACCTTTAGGCATATTAGATATTGCTTTGCCATGGGAAACGGGAGCACCTATTCCACTGCCACTGCTGGATGGTGACGCTTTCGAAAGTGATGTTGCAGGATATTGATCGTCAACGATGCGATGGCGCTCCATGGACCGATCCGTACGAAGATGAGCCCTTTCTGAACCAGATCGCCTTTCGGGTGAATAGTCTCGTCGAGTGTATTCTCGGGAACGATCTCGGTCGCGTATTCGATGTTCTTCAGAACGGCTGTGGTGATCAATAGACGGCTGTGGCTGATCACGATATCGAGGTGGATCTCTGTAATCATTATTTTCAATTCTGTTTCTGGATTCGGCACGTTTTCCTGAATTGTCTCTTGGACGATTACTGCGTCCATGTGGTTCTACTTTAGCGGAAGGCAGCACTGCATTCGACTTGACACCATGTTCAACCCATTGATCACGAGATCTTGAGCGTGATCTGAATTCAGGTGGTGGATCATCATATAAATGTTCTTCATCACTCCAATCATCATAAGCCCTGGGCTTAGACTCAGGTGTTTCAATGGCCCCTCTAGAACGGGGTTTATAGTTAACTCCTTCTTTTTCGTCACCCAAATCAAAGCGGCTACCAGATCTTTCCATGATTCGGAATTTTTCCTTCGTTTCCATAAAACGTTCTTTGTTCGATGAATTATTGTTGTATTGTTCTTGACGTCCATGTGCTGGATAATTGTATTCTCGTTCATCATCATGCTGTGAATGGCCTTTGCTACGTTGACTCAGTTTTCCATGTAAAGGTTCTTTTGCTCTTGTCACATTTAAATCGCCATTGCTATCGTATGATTTGTATCGCATAGCTGAAGATTTCATCATTTTTTCCATACTTTCAATGTAGGGAATACTTTCGGGTTCACGATATGGATTGCGATCATGGCTACGAGAATGATGATCAGTTTCTCTGTCGCGGGAATGATGCTTAATAGCCTCAACATTTCGTACTTCACGACCATCGCGAACATCTCTGGATCTAGTTCCTGGACGTTCGACGGAACGCTGACTCAACTCTGATTGATCAGGTGAATGTGATTCCCGTTTATACGCAGCATATTTGTCTCTTATGACATTTTGTTCGAATGGCAAGTCGGCTGGATCCACATAACGATGTTTTCCTCCATATCTTTGAACCTCATCGGCAGCATAGCTCTTTGTCTGTGGCAAAGGTTTGGGTTTTGATGTCGAGAATTCCATAAATTTTTGTTTATCTGTTAGATTTTCCTTCCGATATCCATGATGTGGTGCTGAATGGCTTGAATGGTGGTTGTCTTCAAAGTCATCTAAACTATTGTTGGATTTGTACTTGTAACGTTGATCATTCGTATCATGGTTAATAGACATATTTTTCTTCATTAAGCCCACTAATTCATTCGATTTCTCAATCTCGGGCAATTTCGACCGTTCTCTACTCTTTTCCTCTTGTTTGTGATGATTGTAAACATATTGTTCGCTTTGCAGTAAACGATTTATTTTTGAATCGTAGTTTGATGGTCTTACAATAATCGGTTTAATTTCATCTTCCCTAGTCCAGGGCGGAGAAGGGTGACTTTTCGATATATCTCTTTCTGTTGACGGTATCTTGTCCCGTGGTGTATATGGTTTGGCTGGCAAATCGCGTAAATAGCTATCGTCACGGGGATGAACTGCATTTTTACGTGTCAAATTCATGTGGTGCTGGTTAATAGGAGCTGTACGCTCCAAAGCTATTTGTGAGGGCTTCAAGGCTATTACAGAGTTGTCAGCTTCGTTGCTCCAATGTTCATCATCTACAAGAATTAAAAATTTCTTATGTGTACAAATCGTCACCTAAATAAAATCAAAAAGGCTGCAACTAAAAAGGAATTAAAAATATACTTTCTGATTATGATGTCAGTTAATAAAAATACATCATAATCAATCAAGTTACGTCCTTTTGGATTTTAAATGGCGATATAAACATGCATATTAATGTAGCATGTATATAAATTATGAATTAAATAAAAACTGCACCCACCACTAGACGTGGCAATATCCTGTCTTTCTGGACTGGGTGCCAAATCAGAGCCAATGCCGGACGAACCTCTCGACGAAACCTGTTTGCCACTACTGTTGGGTAAGTTTTGTAACAGCTCTGTTTTTGATCCTGGTCTGGTGCTACCCACAATCAGCTGATTTCTGCAACGTCTTAATTCGATCGCAGTCAGATTGCCTTTCGATCTATGAACAGTATCATAATCTCGCGGTGGCAGCAGCAAAGGCGGACCATTCCCATTTAGTTTGGCTCTTAATTCAGCAGCCAATGAATCAAATAGCTCCGAGTTGGGCAGTGGCTGTTGTTGTAAAGGCAAAGGCTTTAGACCAGATGGTGATCGTGAAACTGGCGAATTACCACTAATATCTTCACTGCATTCTGATTCTCTAGTACTGTTGCCAGTATCGCTACCCAAAGAAGACACGAGTCGCTTGGAAGATGATTCATGTCTTCCGGATCTGGCTTGCTTGTGATGATGATCATCGTAGCGTTGTGATTCCTTCTTATTATTTATCTCTTCGTTGTGGTTCGATGTTTTAGATGATGATAACGATGACATTCCTGGTACAATTCCCAATCTAAAGATATGAACAGTAAACGTTTTAATTAAAATATATAACCAAACATGTTTACTCATTTACCTGGATTCTAGATCCTCGAAACGTTTTTGATTCTCTGGACGATTAATCAAGATTTGCAGCTGTTGATTCAAAGCCTCAGCCGTGGTTTCAGAATCACAGCGATAGGCATGGACATGCAACGGACATTTTGTGACCGGATTATAAAGTAGCAAAACGCAGGCTACTATATCGTCCGTTTGAACGGAACTTGTTATGGCACTGTGCGGTATAAAATGTTTAGATGAGCCCTAAAATTTAATTGATAAGAATACATATAAATTGTTTACTTATCCATATCATATTGATAAAGTTCACCTGTATGATTTTGATTCCTTTGTGGGAAACTTGCAATGTTACTTTGATTGGCTCCTGTGTACGTGATCTATCGATGAGATACGGCAACACGGAATTAATGACTCGATGACCCCTTAAACCTTTGGCCTCTTCAGCACCCAAAAACCAAACATAATATGATGCTTTTTGAACATCACGCCTTAATCGTAACGCCATGTTTTCGGTATAAATTTTGGTAGTTGTAATTTAATTTTAAGCCGGTATACAACTCCCCACAAGCTATAAAGTAAAAGAAAGGTAAAAAGCATTAATTTTGCATACCAAATAAATTAATTTTGACAAAATATATACATTGTACGTATTGACACTCAACAGTAGCGGCATATAATACTTTAATTAATTAGTGACCTGTGACTCAAAAGATCCTGGTACTGGTATTATTAATTCGGAATAAGTCTAAAAATCTCGCTGTAGTAGCGCCAGTGAAGAATACAATTTTATGTTTTGTGTAAAATAAAAACATAGAATATGTATTTGGTTAAAAAGTCTAAATGAGTAAATCCGTTATATGTACATATTATCTTATGAATATGAAAAAGGTGACCTTGTGTTTTTTGGGCATATAAATGCAATCATAATTATGAAGGTGTGTAAGTTCTTTCAAAACTATTACATTTTATTTTTTTTCATGTTGTTCACATGTACAATACGTTCCATTTATATAACTTGTGCTTCAGTTGTTTTTTAAGATTAAACTTTGGTAATTGCTTTAATTTCTTTATATCAACCCACAGTTTAAATGAATTTAATATGAAAATCACTCACCGAAACACATCAGTATTGTTAAAATATTTTAATCAGCTTGGAAATATTGTACTTTAATAGTGAAGAGGTTAAATGGCTTTAGTTTAAACTGTTTAACTAAAATTAAAGTTACCGTGCGAATAAAATTTTTCGCAAACAAACCCGAGGAGTCAAACGGGCTTCTTGTAGAAAATTAAAGTTGTATGGCAACACTTTTATTTTAACTTGCAGTTGAGTTGTGTTTTTGATTGTGATTAACAGAGATTTTAAAAAAGTAAAAGTGTTTTTAATAATACATACATCTCATACAACAAATATAATCTAATTCTATATCTATAGTCTTTTTTAAATTCTTTAAGAATTCAAATTGATTTTCAAGTTAAAAAATTAACAACAGTTAAGCAGCATTTGTTCTAAAATATTTTAAATTGCTGAAATACATAACAAAATATGCAGTGCGTATGATTGTGTGTTGGTATTTCAAAATAAATCAAAAAGTACTTTCAAAATTATTTGAAATAAAAAGCTGCTAATTGTTTTAATTTTCAGTAAAATTAAATGAATTGGATTTTTTTTTATTTATATACGAACATATTTAAAGAACATTGCAATCGTGACCTTGTAAATAGTGAGTAACAAAAAAATAAATAAATAAAATTATTCATTCGATTTCTTTATTTGTATGCGAGTTGTTTATAAAATTGCCGCACCTCTGCTGAGTGAAAACCACTGAAATATTTAATTGGCTTCAAACTTCGTTTCTTTTTTTTTATTGGCGCCGATACAACTTTTTGGAGATTTCCTTCCTTTACGGGAAATGCGTTGAAACAAGAAAATTACATGAATTGTGAACCGCGCTTTTAATTTACACATATAAGTTTACCGTTATTATGTACATAATATGTATTTTATTTAACCCTTGGAAAACGTTACACAAACGTAAATGATACTGGATGTGGTTATAATTTTCAAAATTTCCCTATATACATTTTAGTCTGACAATATAATTTACTTTATATATGAGTATATACATATTTTATTTTAATTTATAAAAAAATTATTGGTCCTTTGAGGACCATCAGCCATTAAAAGTGTTTTCCACCTAAATGTGTCTGATGCCAACGATTTGATTTCGTTTTATATAATATTTTTAGTGGATTTTGTCCACTTTTTTCTTAAAAATACAATTTTATTAGTATCAGTTTTATTTTTTGTAATAACCTTTTCTTTGAAACGGTTAATGAACAAAATATTTTGTGAATTTTTATTTATAAAAACTTGAGCAATTTAAAATAATTATTAGCTGCATTCCATGACTCATGCCCTTATAAAATTGCTGGCCTTACAACAAGAGCTAAAGATATTTGCTTTAGTATTTATAGATTGATAATTTTTTAAATTGCATTTTAAGTGCGAGCCATTAACATTTTTTTTATTAAGGGCTGAAATCCAACCATTGAAGATTTTAAGTAAACAGAAATTCAGAAAACAGGGCACGAAACCAATTTAATATTTATCAAGTTGATTTCTTTTTCCCAAATTTTATAAAAAAAATCCGCGAGATCATGGAGGAGTTTTTAGCCAATTTTATTAAAGTTTTCGAATGAAGTGATTTCGTCACCAAAAGCATGATTTTTAAAAATATTTTTACCTGTTCCCATAAACGTTTTGAAAAATTTGGACTATTCTCAGCATTTTGTTATTTTTGGCCAGGTTCAGATATTTTAATTTTTATTAGAAAAAGGGATTTAAATTCCATATGCAATGTGATAATCGCAACCTTGAACTACCCAAAGCAATATTTTTCTTACATTAGGAAGCCATTTTTCATGTTGTAAGAACCTTAAAGTTTAGGATTTAATAGTCAAACATATCAGAAGAAACCTTAACAGAATAGTTTTTGAACAATAATTAGAAAAAAGTAGTTAATCCAAATACTCCTGTAGGTTATCTCTGATCCATGTTTAAGTAATTTCGCTTTTCTAGCCGCAATGTAATTAAAACTAATTTTTTATAAATTATTACAAATATATATATATATATATATATATATATATATATATATATATATATACACTACGTACGTATGTGTGTACATGCACACATATGCATGTTGTATATTATACATATGAACATCTGTTTTTGTGAAATGTGAAAGAGATGTTTATAATTGGAAAAAGAGATGAAGATAATTAGAAAAAAATTTGTCATGCATTGAATTTCTTTTATCTAACTAATAATTTACCTTTCGTTTTGCATTATTTAAATAGCCAAACGCTTTCTCTCAAAAACTCTATATTGAGTAAAAACATTAAACGTTGAAATATTATCAGGGCTTTTGCAAAAGATAAGATAAGAATTAGAATTGTTATATTAGAGCGAAAGAAATCGAGAAGGAATAAATACAAAAAGTAAATTTAGTAACTTCTCCACTGTTAAACTATAAACAATTAAATTGAAATAAATTATTAAATAATGGAGGAGACAGATTTATCGTTTTTTAAATCGAAAAAAGATAAACATGACAAAGCCGACGCCTGTGCCCCGAACAGTAGCAGCGCCAATAAAATTGAAACCGAAAAAAAATTGCTTATTTCGCGACCCACACAAGAAGACGAATACAATTGTGATAATCCTCATGCGGGAATCGCCCTTATATTTAATCACAAAGATGTCAAGGGTCAAAAGCAAAGAGTGGGCACTGAACAGGATCGAGATGCTGTTCATCGCACTCTTTTAAATTACGGCTACGATGTCAGAGTTTTCAATGATTTGACATTTGCCGAACTGAGTGAAGTTTTAAAGAAAAGTGAGTGTGAATTTCACAAGTTTATATTTTTATGATTATATGAACAATAGCGGCGGCCACTGTGTGTGAATGTTTTTGTCTGTCTAATCGTTTAAAATAAATAATTATTATTAGGTGCTGGTTTTAAAATTAGCGTCAAATAAACAACAACATACTTACTAACAAAGTTGTGTTATCTTTTAAAAGTATTAAAGCACTAAATAATCGATAAACCAAACACATGTGTACACACATAAATATGTATTTTTATCTGCAGACTTATATGTCGGTACACAACAATTTATTTTATACCACCTGACAACTGGGAGTAGTTCATTTCTGTGAACTACTTGCAAGAAAAAGTTAAACAACATTTGAAACTTTGTTAGTAGATCTTGGCGGCAGCAACATAATTTCACAATCTTCAATTTATTTAATAGAAGTACTCAATAAATTTTTGGAAATATTTGTAAATATGTATTTAAGTGTTACATGTGGATCATGATACGATGATGTAAATTTAGAACAAATTTTGGTTAAAAATGATGTTGGCTTTTCGTGTCGATTATTAAAATATTAAATTTTTTTAGTTATAAAGAAGAGCATTAACCAATTAATTACTACCCGATTAACTGTTCGATTAATTCAAAATTGAATATTTTCGATTAACGGCTAAACAAAATTTTCTATTTTTGTTTTGCAAAGTTTTAACATATTTCTGATAAGTTCAATTATTATTATTAAAAGATGTAAAAACATTAAAACCGTTGGATGCGGCTGTAAGAGGACTTATGTTGATTTCTTTTCTAGAAAATAATGCAACATATTTTACACTTTTTAACAGAAAATGTCACAATTTTTTTCGTTTGGAAATTAAAAATGTATAAGATATCAATCCAACACCTGCTACGATGTATAATTTCTGTTTTAAAACTTCTACAAACTACCAAGTTTCTCAAAAGAAGTAAAATAATGTTACATATTTTTGAGAAAAGAAAACGCCATTAGTAAAGCTTGTAATGGTCTAGTTAAAGGTGAGGGAACAATTAAGTTGTAGACTAGTAATTTTTTAGAAGCCCATATTAATTTAGTAAATGGGATGATTAAATATCTCAGAATTATAATTCTTAAAGTGTGCAAGACACTTTTTATTCATTCACTGTAGAATATTTTCTTAAAGTAATTTTTTTATATGCAGCGGAAAAACAGAAAATCTGGAATTCAGAAATACTCTTTTTGTAGCTTTTCAGTGCTGAGTTTTGCAAACAGTCCCTGAAAAGAATTAACCGAAACTATCAAAATCAATTTTACAGGAGAAGTATTTTTTTATTATTATTTTTGGCTTAAACTGAAATAGAACTTTGATATTAAATAAATAGGATTGTAGTAGACAGACTGTGATATTTAATATAAACAGCTTTAATGAATTTTCCTTCTTGCAAGTAATTGTGTGTTTGTGCGTTTAAGATATTTTAATAAATTCACTTAATTTAATAAAATTTTTAAAACAAGGAATTAACTCTATTTGAAAAAGAAAATTTTAGCTTTACCGATAATGAAGTATTTAAAGGAAAAATTTACTTATTTTGTTGTATTTCCATAAGGATACTGGACACGAATTGTCGTTAATTATAGATTTTCATCAAAACACGCTTTTCGTAGAGCATGTCGCTTAATCTTCTTTGGCGGTTATGGCTCAATATATTTGGAGAAAAGCAGGAAAAGAAGAGAACTTAAATTTACTGCAGATTACTTTCAATTTTTTCAACAACTACGATACATGAAAGGATTTTTTTGTTTAAATTAAAATTTGAGAAGGAATCGTTTAAATAATAAATACTTGGGCCAAATCCTGTATGTGAACGATTAATATTAGAGAATTATTTAAAATATTTATCAAATCAATTAGATATATCTATAAACCATTAGACGCTCAGACATGATTTTTATTAAAATCAAAACGAATTTCTGAAACTAGAGACATTTTGTTGCATCGCCTTTGGTGATGTGATTTGTATAATAAGGCCGTAGGGTACTTAATTTTTTGAAATGTTATTTGTTCATATATTTTTATTTTTGGTATTTACATTTTAATTGTATATATCTCCAAAAAATATCTCATAAATGTTGCAAACTAAATAATTAATTTTTTAAATTAGTAAAAGTAATTGCTAAAGTAAATTTGTCGTACTGTTTGGGATAGACAATTATAGTCTGTTTATATTCTAAACTTGCAAATATATTGTATTTTCAGAAATTTCATGTATTTTCTTTATTTTTCAGCTTCCCAGGAAGATCACAGCAACAATGATTGTCTTATAGTGGCTGTCATGTCTCATGGCATGGAGGGAAAAGTGTACGCCCGCGATATGTCCTATCCCGTTGAACGTTTGTGGAATCCGTTTTTGGGCGAAAATTGCACAACTTTAATCAATAAGCCAAAATTATTTTTCATACAGGTAAGACTGTGTTAAAAAATAATTGTGCAGAAAAAAAAAGAATCGCCATTCTTAATTGTAATACTGCCAACAGTGGCAAAAATATCTAAATTCAGCAGTGAAACTCAAGATCTATGCAACGCTGTAAAAAAATTTATATTCTCACATCGACACGTTCTAATTGCGCTCTTGAAATTTTTAAGGTTTAATTCATAAAAAATATTTTATGTTCACAAACTGTAGATTTTACAAATTTTGTAAACAAATTTGTAAAATAAGAAATTTAAGCAAAATTTTTTTTATATATTAAACCTTGAATAATTATTTTAAAAGGAGACTGTTTGCTACTCCTCCGTTTAAGGGCCATTATTACAACTGCACTTTATTTAAAAGAATTTTAAAAAATTATTTTAACGGACGTGTAAAAAATTTTCAATAGACATTTTTTTTTAAATCTAAATTCAACGATAAGTTAAAGCAAGGCTTATCTTTCCTGGGCCCAAATTACTGCATTCGATAGCGGTAGAAATTCGTATTTAAACTATATTGAAATTTCGATATCGCATGGCATTATTTGCCTCCTTGGTATTTTAAAGAAACTTTTTATATGTCCTATAAAATTAAACTTTAAGCTAAAATGAAGTTGTATTAATGGCTCTTAGAACTTTTCATTTTGGAAATAATTCGGAATCTGAGGGCAAATCACGACATTCGATATCGATCAAAATTTATATTTCAATTGTATTAAAATTTCGATCGACATCGGAAACCAAGAATTTTACTGAAATTGAATACAATCGAATGGATAAAAATATGACTTTCGATAAGATCATCTGCTTTTATTCTTACTAACACAAACGTATTGGACATGTCCTAAGAAATTCCAATTATTCTTTTCATATAAAATTAAAAGATTTGAGGTGCATTTGGAAATAATTTTCTTTTATTAACGATCACTGGTATGCATACATTTTTGATTCTTATAAAATTATATATCTGGTCTTATAATGCGTTAACAAATTAAGTTGGGGCAACTTCGAAATTTTATGTTACATAAAATAAATTCTTATTACTTTAAGGATATAAGAATAAGAACTTGAAACTAATTTATGTATCTATTTAAACTAATTTATGTATCTATTTATTTATTTTTCAATAATATCCAGGCTTGTCGTGGTGAAAATGTGGAAAAAGCAGTCACATATCAAACCTTTACAGTCATGTCTCGTTCACTTAATTTAACCGAAGAAATAGAGAAGCCACCCACAATCACGTATGCGATACCAAATACAGCCGACATGTTGGTTATGTATTCCACATTTGAAAGTAGGTTAAACGTATTAAAGTGTAACTGAACTGAGTTTATACTTTATCTTCAAGTATTTAACGTATTATTTAATTGTGTGTATGTGTGCATACGCGTACACATTCTTATTTAGACTGCCTTTTAATTTCTTTTTTTCTTTGTTGTTTCTTTTAAGAGTATTATTCTTTCCGCAATGTTGAGAATGGTTCGTGGTTTATACAAAGTTTGTGTGCGGTGCTGGATGAAGCTGCAGCAGGTGCAGCCATTACCAAACCGGGTGCGGAATTGTTGGGTCTGCTAACCGCTGTTAATCGTAAAGTGGCCTATGAATATCAATCGAATGCTAGATATGAAGCGCTTAATCAAATGAAAGAAATGCCAAATTTTCTAACGACCCTAACAAAAACATTTTATTTACGAGTCAAACGCAACAACATATAAATTGTTTTATATAAAAGAAATCTTTGCCAAATAATCAGGGAAAGCAAAAATATGCGTTTAAGATAATGCAAAACTCATATAAATGCAAAAATTGAAAAAACGGATATAAAAAATTAACTAAAATTGTAAAAATGCTTCTTAATACAATTTTTCAAAATCGCCATCTATTGAACCACATGATGTATCTATTTGTGGCCAAATTTGAAAACAAAAAAAAACTTCATTAAAAAGTCAATGAAACGCGAACCATTCGCCGGATTAGTTTTTCATAATTAATACATATTTTTCGTTATATAGAATACGAAAATATAGAAATCCATCAGCGTTTTGTGTAAAAATAAGCGTAAAACGAAAAAAGAATATTTCCATGCTACTTCCGCTGTATTTCGTACTTCAAACATCTTTTAAATAAAAATTTATAACTTGGAAAAATACATGTACAAGTTTATAAAAATGTTAATTCGATATATTTTTGTTAGTTCATTAAGTAAAATAATTGAAAAATCAATGTTAATATATATAAGGCGATTAGCTAAATAGTTGAGACCCTGACTTTCAATCGGCCATCGATTAATTCATTTGAAATAAAATCGTGCTTTTATTTTTGTTTAGATCAACTGTATTTACAAAAATCAGTCTTAAATTTATAACTTTAAAACAAAATCATTTTAGTTAAGTGCTTTTTGATCATTTTAAAATAAAATTGACTTTGATTAATGTTATTTAACAATTATCTACTTTGAACAAGTAATTAAAGACTGCAGTTATAAAGGGTATTTCAAATAAAAAGACTGCATACAAACAGAATTCGGGATAGTTTTCTTAAAATGTTATAATATTCGGGCCATTTAAAAGTTTGAATTTAAAAATGTAATTAAATAAAAACTGTCTGTCATATTTTAGACAAGGCAGTTTTTGTTGAAGCAAATCCCTTCAATTCTGCTTTAAAACTGCAGACAGTCTGTTTAAAATTCGTTTATCAAAAGCTAATGCGTCGCCATATTGCGAACGAAATAACAAAGCACTAAACTCAGACTTGCTTCAAGAAAAACTGTCCTGTCTAAAACGTGGCTATGAAATCTTGCCAATTTTTTGTTGTTGTGAATTACGATCGTTCAATCGAATTTTGTAACTGAATAGAATGACAAGTGTTCTCAGATTCTAATTAAACGGTGTTTAAAATTTAAACCGATAGAAAAATAATAAAGTATAAAAATAAATTTTTATATAATTATGTTTCCCTACTTTTGCAAATACTATGTTTTTAAAATTATGTACAAACAAGAGGGTGCTAACAGAAATTCAGCATTTCCAAGAAAATTTATATAAATTTATTTTTTATGAAATTTTTAATTTTATTTTTTTATCTATAAATTAAAAATAAGCTTCTTTACTTTTTCAAGTGCTTTATTATGAAAAATACTGGCAAAAAGGAGTGCTAACAAAATTTTTGCAATTAAAAAATTTTTTTTTAATTGATTGTTTTGTAAAGACTGAAATATACTACGAACATGATGTTAAAGTTACTATTACATTTAATAAGACTAACTTAGCCGCTGTACATGAAAGAGCATAAAATAGAATAAATAAAACCAATCGAACAAATATAAATATATTAGAAATAAAAACGATACATAAGAAAATTGCATCTAAAAATATTGACGATATGTATATATCGATATATATTCTTAATAATATCGATGTATCGATATATCGTTATATTTTAGGCAACTAATAACACAAATTCATGTGCTACACTTAAGTAATTATAAAAATCCAACCAAAAATTGTAATCACAAACAGCTGAATTATTGCAAAAAAAAAGTACATTTAAACCACTGTGCTGTGTGACTTTTGGATAAGTTTTATGTGAATTTAAACAAAAACGATTAAATCTTAAATAGGGGCGTACAAGTGTACAAAAAGCATCTAATAAAAACTTGATACTTTCCTTTTTGAATTCGCTTTAAAAGAATTAACGAGTGTACAAGACTTTTGTACTTAAATAAAGTTACAGTTAAAATAAAAACAAGAAATACCTATAAAGCGAACCAGTTTTCCTTGAACTGTGGTGTGTGGCGGATAAGGGCATGCCGTACATGGGCTTGTAATTGTTGTTGTTAAATACCACTATCACTCTCATTTATCAAGAATAACTTTATTAATAAAAACAGCAACAATTATGTGTATGTGTGTGTTTGTATGCATGTATATACTATCAATTAAAATCTTATTGCTGTAAAGTGTTGTGTAATAAAACAGGAATTAATGTATTTACAAGTGAGCACACTTTTTTGAGTACTCAAACATGTCGATCATTATCTTCGCTGCAATCGTTATGATTTGATTTAGGGGAACGAATTACTTGGCATGATTTTACAGCAACGGTTTATACTTTCCAAAAGTTGAAAGTTATTATACAGATTGAAGTTAAATTCTTAAATTTTTTTGCTCAATATCCTTATCATTTAAAGTTTAACGGCATATAAACCATTTATACGTGTTAACATGACAAATTCCTGAACTGATTGTCCCCAGCAGAACTTATGTCGGAATGCAATACATTTTATGGTTCGATTCATATTTTCAAACTGAAGTTAAACAACCCTCGTACATATATGTATACACGCTTTTTTTCTTTATAAAAGTTAAATAGATTTCTTATTTTAAGTATCAATTATAAACTCCTTTTGTTTTCAACTCCAATAAACCATTTATAAGTGTCGATAGAAACAATTTCACAAATTTTTCAGCCAAATCTCATACCAACATATAAATGTGTGTGAGTATATACGGCACTTAATAAACGCTTTTGTTACTGCTCAACAGTTAACCACATGCTTGTAATCAAAGTTGTCTTATGCAGGTTAAATGAAAGTTCAACGGCAAATTGGCTCGCTCACTGTCATACTTTTTAAAGACAACCACATTTCTCCGCATCAATCATAAAATTTTTTTTTAGCATAATTCCTCATAAAATTAATTACATAAATAAAAATCGTAAAAATTGAAAATTTCATAAGGGGTACCTCTTTGCTAAAAAAGTCGTTCTTTAAAAAAAAATTTTAGATATGGCTACATTTTGGTTTGTAGCCAAATTTTTGCCAGTATTTTTCGAAATAAATTAATTTTCGAAGAAAAAAAGGTTATTTGTCAATTTGTGGAAAAATCGTAAAAATTTAAAATTTCATAAGGGGTACCTCTTTGCTAAAAAAGTCGTTTTTAAAAAAAAACATTAGATATGGCTACATTTTTGTTTGTAGCCTAATTTTTGCCAGTATTTTTCGAAATAAATCAATTTTCGAAGAAAAAAAGTTATTTGTCAAGTTATGGAAAAATCGTAAAAATTGAAAATTTCATAAGGGGTACCTCTTTGCTAAAAAAGTCGTTTTTTAAAAAAAAATTTTAGATATGACTACATTTTTGTTTGTAGCCTAATTTTTGCCAGTATTTTTCGAAATAAATCAATTTTCGAAGAAAAAAAGGTTATTTGTCAATTTGTGGAAAAATCGTAAAAATTGAAAATTTCATAAGGGGTACCTCTTTGCTAAAAAAGTCCTTTTTTAAAAAAAAATTTTAGATATGGCTACATTTTGGTTTGTAGCCAAATTTTTGCCAGTATTTTTCGAAATAAATTAATTTTCGAAGAAAAAAAGGTTATTTGTCAATTTGTGGAAAAATCGTAAAAATTTAAAATTTCATAAGGGGTACCTCTTTGCTAAAAAAGTCGTTTTTAAAAAAAAACATTAGATATGGCTACATTTTTGTTTGTAGCCTAATTTTTGCCAGTATTTTTCGAAATAAATAAATTTTCGAAGAAAAAAAAGTTATTTGTCAAGTTATTTAAAAAAAAATTTTAGATATGACTACATTTTTGTTTGTAGCCTAATTTTTGCCAGTATTTTTCGAAATAAATAAATTTTCGAAGAAAAAAAGGTTATTTGTCAATTTGTGGAAAAATCGTAAAAATTGAAAATTTCATAAGGGGTACCTCTTTGCTAAAAAAGTCGATTTTAAAAAAAAAAATTTAGATATGGCTACATTTTGGTTTGTAGCCTAATTTTTGCCAGCATTTTTCGAAATAAATCAATTTTCGAAGAAAAAAAGGTTATTTGTCAAGTTATGGAAAAATCGTAAAAATTTAAAATTTCATAAGGGGTACCTCTTTGCTAAAAAAGTCGATTTAAAAAAAAAATTTAGATATGGCTACATTTTGGTTTGTAGCCTAATTTTTGCCAGTATTTTTCGAAATAAATCAATTTTCGAAGAAAAAAAGGTAATTTGTCAATTTATGGAAAAATCGTAAAAATTGAAAATTTCATAAGGGGTACCTCTTTGCTAAAAAGTCGATTTTTAAAAAAAAATTTAGATATGGCTACATTTTGGTTTGTAGCCTAATTTTTGCCAGTATTTTTCGAAATAAATCAATTTTCGAAGAAAAAAAGGTTATTTGTCAATTTGTGGAAAAATCGTAAAAATTGAAAATTTCATAAGGGGTACCTCTTTGCTAAAAAAGTCCTTTTTTAAAAAAAAATTTTAGATATGGCTACATTTTGGTTTGTAGCCAAATTTTTGCCAGTATTTTTCGAAATAAATTAATTTTCGAAGAAAAAAAGGTTATTTGTCAATTTGTGGAAAAATCGTAAAAATTTAAAATTTCATAAGGGGTACCTCTTTGCTAAAAAAGTCGTTTTTAAAAAAAAACATTAGATATGGCTACATTTTTGTTTGTAGCCTAATTTTTGCCAGTATTTTTCGAAATAAATAAATTTTCGAAGAAAAAAAAGTTATTTGTCAAGTTATTTAAAAAAAAATTTTAGATATGACTACATTTTTGTTTGTAGCCTAATTTTTGCCAGTATTTTTCGAAATAAATAAATTTTCGAAGAAAAAAAGGTTATTTGTCAATTTGTGGAAAAATCGTAAAAATTGAAAATTTCATAAGGGGTACCTCTTTGCTAAAAAAGTCGATTTTTAAAAAAAAATTTAGATATGGCTACATTTTGGTTTGTAGCCTAATTTTTGCCAGCATTTTTCGAAATAAATCAATTTTCGAAGAAAAAAAGGTTATTTGTCAAGTTATGGAAAAATCGTAAAAATTTAAAATTTCATAAGGGGTACCTCTTTGCTAAAAAAGTCGATTTAAAAAAAAAATTTAGATATGGCTACATTTTGGTTTGTAGCCTAATTTTTGCCAGTATTTTTCGAAATAAATCAATTTTCGAAGAAAAAAAGGTAATTTGTCAATTTATGGAAAAATCGTAAAAATTGAAAATTTCATAAGGGGTACCTCTTTGCTAAAAAGTCGATTTTAAAAAAAAAATTTAGATATGGCTACATTTTGGTTTGTAGCCTAATTTTTCCCAGTATTTTTCGAAATAAATCAATTTTCGAAGAAAAAAAGGTTATTTGTCAATTTATGGAAAAATCGTAAAAATTGAAAATTTCATAAGGGGTACCTCTTTGCTAAAAAGTCGATTTAAAAAAAAAAATTTAGATATGGCTAAATTTTGGTTTGTAGCCTAATTTTTGCCAGTATTTTTCGAAATAAATCAATTTTCGAAGAAAAAAAGGTTATTTGTCAAGTTATGGAAAAATCGTAAAAATTGAAAATTTCATAAGGGGTACCTCTTTGCTAAAAAAGTCGATTTAAAAAAAAAAATTTAGATATGGCTACATTTTGGTTTGTAGCCTAATTTTTGCCAGTATTTTTCGAAATAAATCAATTTTCGAAGAAAAAAAGGTTATTTGTCAAGTTATGGAAAAATCGTAAAAATTGAAAATTTCATAAGGGGTACCTCTTTGCTAAAAAGTCGATTTTAAAAAAAAAATTTAGATATGGCTACATTTTGGTTTGTAACCTAATTTTTGCCAGTATTTTTCGAAATAAATCAATTTTCGAAGAAAAAAAGGTTATTTGTCAAGTTATGGAAAAATCGTAAAAATTGAAAATTTCATAAGGGGTACCTCTTTGCTAAAAAAGTCGATTTTAAAAAAAAAATTTAGATATGGCTACATTTTGGTTTGTAGCCTAATTTTTGCCAGTATTTTTCGAAATAAATAAATTTTCGAAGAAAAAAAGGTTATTTGTCAATTTATGGAAAAATCGTAAAAATTGAAAATTTCATAAGGGGTACCTCTTTGCTAAAAAGGTCGATTTAAAAAAAAAATTTAGATATGGCTACATTTTGGTTTGTAGCCTAATTTTTGCCAGTATTTTTCGAAATAAATCAATTTTCGAAGAAAAAAAGGTTATTTGTCAATTTATGGAAAAATCGTAAAAATTGAAAATTTCATAAGGGGTACCTCTTTGCTAAAAAAGTCGATTTAAAAAAAAAATTTAGATATGGCTACATTTTGGTTTGTAGCGTAATTTTTGCCAGTATTTTTCGAAATAAATCAATTTTCGAAGAAAAAAAGGTTATTTGTCAATTTATGGAAAAATCGTAAAAATTGAAAATTTCATAAGGGGTACCTCTTTGCTAAAAAAGTCGATTTAAAAAAAATTTAGATATGGCTACATTTTGGTTTGTAGCCTAATTTTTGCCAGTATTTTTCGAAATAAATCAATTTTCAAAGAAAAAAAGGTTATTTGTCAATTTATGGAAAAATCGTAAAAATTGAAAATTTCATAAGGGGTACCTCTTTGCTAAAAAAGTCGATTTAAAAAAAATTTAGATATGGCTACATTTTGGTTTGTAGCCTAATTTTTGCCAGTATTTTTCGAAATAAATCAATTTTCGAAGAAAAAAAGGTTATTTGTCAATTTATGGAAAAATCGTAAAAATTGAAAATTTCATAAGGGGTACCTCTTTGCTAAAAAAGTCGATTTAAAAAAAATTTAGATATGGCTACATTTTGGTTTGTAGCCTAATTTTTGCCAGTATTTTTCGAAATAAATCAATTTTCAAAGAAAAAAAGGTTATTTGTCAATTTATGGAAAAATCGTAAAAATTGAAAATTTCATAAGGGGTACCTCTTTGCTAAAAAAGTCGATTTAAAAAAAATTTAGATATGGCTACATTTTGGTTTGTAGCCTAATTTTTGCCAGTATTTTTCGAAATAAATCAATTTTCGAAGAAAAAAAGGTTATTTGTCAATTTATGGAAAAATCGTAAAAATTGAAAATTTCATAAGTGGTACCTCTTTGCTAAAAAAGTCGATTTTAAAAAAAAAATTTAGATATGGCTACATTTTGGTTTGTAGCCTAATTTTTGCCAGTATTTTTCGAAATAAATCAATTTTCAAAGAAAAAAAGGTTATTTGTCAATTTATGGAAAAATCGTAAAAATTTAAAATTTCATAAGGGGTACCTCTTTGCTAAAAAGGTCGATTTAAAAAAAATTTAGATATGGCTACATTTTGGTTTGTAGCCTAATTTTTGCCAGTATTTTTCGAAATAAATCAATTTTCGAAGAAAAAAAGGTTATTTGTCAATTTATGGAAAAATCGTAAAAATTGAAAATTTCATAAGGGGTACCTCTTTGCTAAAAAAGTCGATTTAAAAAAAAAAATTTAGATATGGCTACATTTTGGTTTGTAGCGTAATTTTTGCCAGTATTTTTTGAAATAAATCAATTTTCGAAGAAAAAAAGGTTATTTGTCAATTTATGGAAAAATCGTAAAAATTGAAAATTTCATAAGGGGTACCTCTTTGCTAAAAAAGTCGATTTTAAAAAAAAAATTTAGATATGGCTACATTTTGGTTTGTAGCCTAATTTTTGCCAGTATTTTTCGAAATAAATCAATTTTCGAAGAAAAAAAGGTTATTTGTCAATTTATGGAAAAATCGTAAAAATTGAAAATTTCATAAGGGGTACCTCTTTGCTAAAAAAGTCGATTTAAAAAAAAAATTTAGATATGGCTACATTTTGGTTTGTAGCGTAATTTTTGCCAGTATTTTTCGAAATAAATCAATTTTCGAAGAAAAAAAGGTTATTTGTCAATTTATGGAAAAATCGTAAAAATTGAAAATTTCATAAGGGGTACCTCTTTGCTAAAAAAGTCGATTTAAAAAAAAAAATTTAGATATGGCTACATTTTGGTTTGTAGCCTAATTTTTGCCAGTATTTTTCGAAATAAATCAATTTTCGAAGAAAAAAAGGTTATTTGTCAATTTATGGAAAAATCGTAAAAATTGAAAATTTCATAAGGGGTACCTCTTTGCTAAAAAATTCGATTTAAAAAAAAAATTTAGATATGGCTACATTTTGGTTTGTAGCGTAATTTTTGCCAGTATTTTTCGAAATAAATCAATTTTCGAAGAAAAAAAGGTTATTTGTCAATTTATGGAAAAATCGTAAAAATTGAAAATTTCATAAGGGGTACCTCTTTGCTAAAAAAGTCGATTTTAAAAAAAAAATTTAGATATGGCTACATTTTGGTTTGTAGCCTAATTTTTGCCAGTATTTTTCGAAATAAATCAATTTTCAAAGAAAAAAAGGTTATTTGTCAATTTATGGAAAAATCGTAAAAATTGAAAATTTCATAAGGGGTACCTCTTTGCTAAAAAAGTCGATTTAAAAAAAATTTAGATATGGCTACATTTTGGTTTGTAGCCTAATTTTTGCCAGTATTTTTCGAAATAAATCAATTTTCGAAGAAAAAAAGGTTATTTGTCAATTTATGGAAAAATCGTAAAAATTGAAAATTTCATAAGGGGTACCTCTTTGCTAAAAAAGTCGATTTAAAAAAAAAAATTTAGATATGGCTACATTTTGGTTTGTAGCGTAATTTTTGCCAGTATTTTTCGAAATAAATCAATTTTCGAAGAAAAAAAGGTTATTTGTCAATTTATGGAAAAATCGTAAAAATTGAAAATTTCATAAGGGGTACCTCTTTGCTAAAAAAGTCGATTTTTAAAAAAAAATTTAGATATGGCTACATTTTGGTTTGTAGCCTAATTTTTGCCAGTATTTTTCGAAATAAATCAATTTTCGAAGAAAAAAAGGTTATTTGTCAATTTATGGAAAAATCGTAAAAATTGAAAATTTCATAAGGGATACCTCTTTGCTAAAAAAGTCGATTTTTAAAAAAAAATTTAGATATGGCTACATTTTGGTTTGTAGCCTAATTTTTGCCAGTATTTTTCGAAATAAATCAATTTTCGAAGAAAAAAAGGTTATTTGTCAATTTATGGAAAAATCGTAAAAATTGAAAATTTCATAAGGGGTACCTCTTTGCTAAAAAAGTCGATTTAAAAAAAAAAATTTAGATATGGCTACATTTTGGTTTGTAGCGTAATTTTTGCCAGTATTTTTCGAAATAAATCAATTTTCGAAGAAAAAAAGGTTATTTGTCAATTTATGGAAAAATCGTAAAAATTGAAAATTTCATAAGGGGTACCTCTTTGCTAAAAAAGTCGATTTTTAAAAAAAAATTTAGATATGGCTACATTTTGGTTTGTAGCCTAATTTTTGCCAGCATTTTTCGAAATAAATCAATTTTCAAAGAAAAAAAGGTTATTTGTCAATTTATGGAAAAATCGTAAAAATTGAAAATTTCATAAGGGGTACCTCTTTGCTAAAAAAGTCGATTTAAAAAAAATTTAGATATGGCTACATTTTGGTTTGTAGCCTAATTTTTGCCAGTATTTTTCGAAATAAATCAATTTTCGAAGAAAAAAAGGTTATTTGTCAATTTATGGAAAAATCGTAAAAATTGAAAATTTCATAAGGGGTACCTCTTTGCTAAAAAAGTCGATTTAAAAAAAATTTAGATATGGCTACATTTTGGTTTGTAGCCTAATTTTTGCCAGTATTTTTCGAAATAAATCAATTTTCGAAGGAAAACATGTTATTTGTCAAGTTATGGAAAAATCGTAAAAATTGAAAATTTCATAAGGGGTACCTCTTTGCTAAAAAAGTCGATTTAAAAAAAAAATTTAGATATGGCTACATTTTGGTTTGTAGCCTAATTTTTGCCAGTATTTTTCGAAATAAATCAATTTTCGAAGAAAAAAAGGTTATTTGTCAAGTTATGGAAAAATCGTAAAAATTGAAAATTTCATAAGGGGTACCTCTTTGCTAAAAAAGTCGATTTAAAAAAAAATTTAGATATGGCTACATTTTGGTTTGTAGCCTAATTTTTGCCAGTATTTTTCGAAATAAATCAATTTTCGAAGAAAAAAAGGTTATTTGTCAAGTTATGGAAAAATCGTAAAAATTGAAAATTTCATAAGGGGTACCTCTTTGCTAAAAAGTCGATTTAAAAAAAAAAAATTAGATATGGCTACATTTTGGTTTGTTGCCTAATTTTTGCCAGTATTTTTCGAAATAAATCAATTTTCGAAGAAAAAAAGGTTATTTGTCAAGTTATGGAAAAATCGTAAAAATTGAAAATTTCATAAGGGGTACCTCTTTGCTAAAAAAGTCGATTTAAAAAAAAAAATTTAGATATGGCTACATTTTGGTTTGTAGCCTAATTTTTGCCAGTATTTTTCCAAATAAATCAATTTTCGAAGAAAAAAAGGTTATTTGTCAAGTTATGGAAAAATTGTAAAAATTGAAAATTTCATAAGGGGTACCACTTTGCTAAAAAAGTCGATTTAAAAAAAAAATTTAGATATGGCTACATTTTGGTTTGTAGCCTAATTTTTGCCAGTATTTTTCGAAATAAATCAATTTTCGAAGAAAAAAAGGTTATTTGTCAAGTTATGGAAAAATCGTAAAAATTGAAAATTTCATAAGGGGTACCTCTTTGCTAAAAAAGTCGATTTTAAAAAAAAAATTTAGATATGGCTACATTTTGGTTTGTAGCCTAATTTTTGCCAGTATTTTTCGAAATAAATCAATTTTCGAAGAAAAAAAGGTTATTTGTCAATTTATGGAAAAATCGTAAAAATTGAAAATTTCATAAGGGGTACCTCTTTGCTAAAAAAGTCGATTTTAAAAAAAATTTAGATATGGCTACATTTTGGTTTGTAGCCTAATTTTTGCCAGTATTTTTCGAAATAAATCAATTTTCGAAGAAAAAAAGGTTATTTGTCAAGTTATGGAAAAATCGTAAAAATTGAAAATTTCATAAGGGGTACCTCTTTGCTAAAAAAGTCGATTTAAAAAAAAAATTTAGATATGGCTACATTTTGGTTTGTAGCCTAATTTTTGCCAGTATTTTTCGAAATAAATCAATTTTCGAAGAAAAAAAGGTTATTTGTCAATTTATGGAAAAATCGTAAAAATTGAAAATTTCATAAGGGGTACCTCTTTGCTAAAAAAAGTCGATTTAAAAAAAAAAAAAATTAGATATGGCTACATTTTGGTTTGTAGCCTAATTTTTGCCAGTATTTTTCGAAATAAATTAATTTTCGAAGAAAAAAAGGTTATTTGTCAATTTATGGAAAAATCGTAAAAATTGAAAATTTCATAAGGGGTACCTCTTTGCTAAAAAAAGTCGATTTAAAAAAAAAAATTAGATATGGCTACATTTTGGTTTGTAGCCTAATTTTTGCCAGTATTTTTCGAAATAAATTAATTTTCGAAGAAAAAAAGGTTATTTGTCAATTTATGGAAAAATCGTAAAAATTGAAAATTTCATAAGGGGTACCTCTTTGCTAAAAAAGTCGATTTTAAAAAAAAAAATTTTGATATGGCTACATTTTGGTTTGTAGCCTAATTTTTGCCAGTATTTTTCGAAATAAATTAATTTTCGAAGAAAAAAAGGTTATTTGTCAATTTATGGAAAAATCGTAAAAATTGAAAATTTCATAAGGGGTACCTCTTTGCTAAAAAAGTCGATTTTAAAAAAAATTTAGATATGGCTACATTTTGGTTTGTAGCCTAATTTTTGCCAGTATTTTTCGAAATAAATCAATTTGCGAAGAAAAAAAGGTTATTTGACAATTTATGGAAAAATCGTAAAAATTGAAAATTTCATAAGGGGTACCTCTTTGCTAAAAAAGTCGATTTAAAAAAAAAAATTTAGATATGGCTACATTTTGGTTTGTAGCCTAATTTTTGCCAGTATTTTTCGAAATAAATCAATTTTCGAAGAAAAAAATGTTATTTGTCAATTTATGGAAAAATCGTAAAAATTGAAAATTTCATAAGGGGTACCTCTTTGCTAAAAAAGTCGATTTAAAAAAAATTTAGATATGGCTACATTTTGGTTTGTAGCCTAATTTTTGCCAGTATTTTTCGAAATAAATAAATTTTCGAAGAAAAAAAGGTTATTTGTCAAGTTATGGAAAAATCGTAAAAATTGAAAATTTCATAAGGGGTACCTCTTTGCTAAAAAAGTCGATTTAAAAAAAAAAAATTTAGATATGGCTACATTTTGGTTTGTAGCCTAATTTTTGCCAGTATTTTTCGAAATAAATAAATTTTCGACGAAAAAAAGGTTATTTGTCAATTTATGGAAAAATCGTAAAAATTGAAAATTTCATAAGGGGTACCTCTTTGCTAAAAAAGTCGATTTAAAAAAAAAAATTTAGATATGGCTACATTTTGGTTTGTAGCCTAATTTTTGCCAGTATTTTTCGAAATAAATAAATTTTCGAAGAAAAAAAGGTTATTTGTCAATTTATGGAAAAATCGTAAAAATTGAAAATTTCATGGTACCTCTTTGCTAAAAAAGTCGATTTAAAAAAAAAAGTTTAGATATGGCTACATTTTGGTTTGTAGCCTAATTTTTGCCAGTATTTTTCGAAATAAATCAATTTTCGAAGAAAAAAAGGTTATTTGACAATTTATGGAAAAATCGTAAAAATTGAAAATTTCATAAGGGGTACCTCTTTGCTAAAAAAGTCGATTTTAAAAAAAAAATTTAGATATGGCTACATTTTGGTTTGTAGCCTAATTTTTGCCAGTATTTTTCGAAATAAATCAATTTTCGAAGAAAAAAAGGTTATTTGTCAATTTATGGAAAAATCGTAAAAATTGAAAATTTCATAAGGGGTACCTCTTTGCTAAAAAAGTCGATTTAAAAAAAAATTTAGATATGGCTACATTTTGGTTTGTAGCCTAATTTTTGCCAGTATTTTTCGAAATAAATCAATTTTCGAAGAAAAAAAGGTTATTTGTCAATTTATGGAAAAATCGTAAAAATTGAAAATTTCATGGTACCTCTTTGCTAAAAAAGTCGATTTAAAAAAAAAAATTTAGATATGGCTACATTTTGGTTTGTAGCCTAATTTTTGCCAGTATTTTTCGAAATAAATCAATTTTCGAAGAAAAAAAGGTTATTTGACAATTTATGGAAAAATCGTAAAAATTGAAAATTTCATAAGGGGTACCTCTTTGCTAAAAAAGTCGATTTAAAAAAAAAAATTTAGATATGGCTACATTTTGGTTTGTAGCCTAATTTTTGCCAGTATTTTTCGAAATAAATCAATTTTCGAAGAAAAAAATGTTATTTGTCAATTTATGGAAAAATCGTAAAAATTGAAAATTTCATAAGGGGTACCTCTTTGCTAAAAAAGTCGATTTAAAAAAAATTTAGATATGGCTACATTTTGGTTTGTAGCCTAATTTTTGCCAGTATTTTTCGAAATAAATAAATTTTCGAAGAAAAAAAGGTTATTTGTCAAGTTATGGAAAAATCGTAAAAATTGAAAATTTCATAAGGGGTACCTCTTTGCTAAAAAAGTCGATTTTAAAAAAAAAATTTAGATATGGCTACATTTTGGTTTGTAGCCTAATTTTTGCCAGTATTTTTCGAAATAAATAAATTTTCGAAGAAAAAAAGGTTATTTGTCAATTTATGGAAAAATCGTAAAAATTGAAAATTTCATAAGGGGTACCTCTTTGCTAAAAAAGTCGATTTAAAAAAAAAAATTTAGATATGGCTACATTTTGGTTTGTAGCCTAATTTTTGCCAGTATTTTTCGAAATAAATCAATTTTCGAAGAAAAAAAGGTTATTTGTCAATTTATGGAAAAATCGTAAAAATTGAAAATTTCATAAGGGGTACCTCTTTGCTAAAAAGTCGATTTAAAAAAATAAATTTTGATATGGCTACATTTTGGTTTGTAGCCTAATTTTTGCCAGTATTTTTCGAAATAAATCAATTTTCGAAGAAAAAAAGGTTATTTGTCAATTTATGGAAAAATCGTAAAAATTGAAAATTTCATGGTACCTCTTTGCTAAAAAAGTCGATTTAAAAAAAAAAATTTAGATATGGCTACATTTTGGTTTGTAGCCTAATTTTTGCCAGTATTTTTCGAAATAAATCAATTTTCGAAGAAAAAAAGGTTATTTGTCAATTTATGGAAAAATCTTAAAAATTGAAAATTTCATAAGGGGTACCTCTTTGCTAAAAAAGTCGATTTTAAAAAAAAAATTTAGATATGGCTACATTTTGGTTTGTAGCCTAATTTTTGCCAGTATTTTTCGAAATAAATCAATTTTCGAAGAAAAAAACGTTATTTGTCAATTTATGGAAAAATCGTAAAAATTGAAAATTTCATAAGGGGTACCTCTTTGCTAAAAAAGTCGATTTAAAAAAAAAATTTAGATATGGCTACATTTTGGTTTGTAGCCTAATTTTTGCCAGTATTTTTCGAAATAAATCAATTTTCGAAGAAAAAAAGGTTATTTGTCAATTTATGGAAAAATCGTAAAAATTTAAAATTTCATAAGGGGTACCTCTTTGCTAAAAAATTCGATTTAAAAAAAAAATTTAGATATGGCTACATTTTGGTTTGTAGCCTAATTTTTGCCAGTATTTTTCGAAATAAATCAATTTTCGAAGAAAAAAAGGTTATTTGTCAATTTATGGAAAAATCGTAAAAATTGAAAATTTCATAAGGGGTACCTCTTTGCTAAAAAAGTCGATTTAAAAAAAAAAATTTAGATATGGCTACATTTTGGTTTGTAGCCTAATTTTTGCCAGTATTTTTCGAAATAAATCAATTTTCGAAGAAAAAAAAGGTTATTTGTCAATTTATGGAAAAATCGTAAAAATTGAAAATTTCATAAGGGGTACCTCTTTGCTAAAAAAGTCGATTTAAAAAAAAAATTTAGATATGGCTACATTTTGGTTTGTAACCTAATTTTTGCCAGTATTTTTCGAAATAAATCAATTTTCGAAGAAAAAAAAGGTTATTTGTCAATTTATGGAAAAATCGTAAAAATTGAAAATTTCATAAGGGGTACCACTTTGCTAAAAAAGTCGATTTAAAAAAAAAAATTTAGATATGGCTACATTTTGGTTTGTAGCCTAATTTTTGTCAGTATTTTTCGAAATAAATCAATTTTCGAAGAAAAAAAGGTTATTTGTCAATTTATGGAAAAATCGTAAAAATTGAAAATTTCATAAGGGGTACCTCTTTGCTAAAAAAGTCGATTTTAAAAAAAAATTTAGATATGGCTACATTTCGGTTTGTAGCCTAATTTTTGCCAGTATTTTTCGAAATAAATCAATTTTCGAAGAAAAAAAAGGTTATTTGTCAATTTATGGAAAAATCGTAAAAATTGAAAATTTCATAAGGGGTACCTCTTTGCTAAAAAAGTCGATTTTAAAAAAAAAATTTAGATATGGCTACATTTTGGTTTGTAGCCTACTTTTTGCCAGTATTTTTCGAAATAAATCAATTTTCGAAGAAAAAAAGGTTATTTGTCAATTTATGGAAAAATCGTAAAAATTGAAAATTTCATAAGGGGTACCTCTTTGCTAAAAAAGTCGATTTTAAAAAAAAATTTAGATATGGCTACATTTCGGTTTGTAGCCTAATTTTTGCCAGTATTTTTCGAAATAAATCAATTTTCGAAGAAAAAAAAGGTTATTTGTCAATTTATGGAAAAATCGTAAAAATTGAAAATTTCATAAGGGGTACCTCTTTGCTAAAAAAGTCGATTTAAAAAAAAAAATTTAGATATGGCTACATTTTGGTTTGTAGCCTACTTTTTGCCAGTATTTTTCGAAATAAATCAATTTTCGAAGAAAAAAAGGTTATTTGTCAATTTATGGAAAAATCGTAAAAATTGAAAATTTCATAAGGGGTACCTCTTTGCTAAAAAAGTCGATTTTAAAAAAAAAATTTAGATATGGCTACATTTTGGTTTGTAGCCTAATTTTTGCCAGTATTTTTCGAAATAAATCAATTTTCGAAGAAAAAAAGGTTATTTGTCAATTTATGGAAAAATCGTAATAATTGAAAATTTCATAAGGGGTACCTCTTTGCTAAAAAAGTCGATTTTAAAAAAAATTTAGATATGGCTACATTTTGGTTTGTAGCCTAATTTTTGCCAGTATTTTTCGAAATAAATTAATTTTCGAAGAAAAAAAGGCTATTTGTCAATTTATGGAAAAATCGTAAAAATTGAAAATTTCATAAGGGGTACCTCTTTGCTAAAAAAGTCGATTTTTGAAAAAAAATTTAGATATCGCTACATTTTGGTTTGTAGCCTACTTTTTGCCAGTATTTTTCGAAATAAATCAATTTTCGAAGAAAAAAAGGTTATTTGTCAAGTTATGGAAAAATCGTAAAAATTGAAAATTTCATAAGGGGTACCTCTTTGCTAAAAAAGTCGATTTTAAAAAAAAAATTTAGATATGGCTACATTTTGGTTTGTAGCCTACTTTTTGCCAGTATTTTTCGAAATAAATCAATTTTCGAAGAAAAAAAGGTTATTTGTCAATTTATGGAAAAATCGTAAAAATTGAAAATTTCATAAGGGGTACCTCTTTGCTAAAAAAGTCGATTTTAAAAAAAAAATTTAGATATGGCTACATTTTGGTTTGTAGCCTACTTTTTGCCAGTATTTTTCGAAATAAATCAATTTTCGAAGAAAAAAAGGTTATTTGTCAATTTATGGAAAAATCGTAAAAATTGAAAATTTCATAAGGGGTACCTCTTTGCTAAAAAAGTCGATTTTTGAAAAAAAATTTAGATATGGCTACATTTCGGTTTGTAGCCTAATTTTTGCCAGTATTTTTCGAAATAAATCAATTTTCGAAGAAAAAAAAGGTTATTTGTCAATTTATGGAAAAATCGTAAAAATTGAAAATTTCATAAGGGGTACCTCTTTGCTAAAAAAGTCGATTTAAAAAAAAAAATTTAGATATGGCTACATTTTGGTTTGTAGCCTACTTTTTGCCAGTATTTTTCGAAATAAATCAATTTTCGAAGAAAAAAAGGTTATTTGTCAATTTATGGAAAAATCGTAAAAATTGAAAATTTCATAAGGGGTACCTCTTTGCTAAAAAAGTCGATTTTAAAAAAAAAAATTTAGATATGGCTACATTTTGGTTTGTAGCCTACTTTTTGCCAGTATTTTTCGAAATAAATCAATTTTCGAAGAAAAAAAGGTTATTTGTCAATTTATGGAAAAATCGTAAAAATTGAAAATTTCATAAGGGGTACCTCTTTGCTAAAAAAGTCGATTTAAAAAAAAAATTTAGATATGGCTACATTTCGGTTTGTAGCCTAATTTTTGCCAGTATTTTTCGAAATAAATCAATTTTCGAAGAAAAAAAAGGTTATTTGTCAATTTATGGAAAAATCGTAAAAATTGAAAATTTCATAAGGGGTACCTCTTTGCTAAAAAAGTCGATTTAAAAAAAAAAATTTAGATATGGCTACATTTTGGTTTGTAGCCTACTTTTTGCCAGTATTTTTCGAAATAAATCAATTTTCGAAGAAAAAAAGGTTATTTGTCAATTTATGGAAAAATCGTAAAAATTGAAAATTTCATAAGGGGTACCTCTTTGCTAAAAAAGTCGATTTTAAAAAAAAAATTTAGATATGGCTACATTTTGGTTTGTAGCCTAATTTTTGCCAGTATTTTTCGAAATAAATCAATTTTCGAAGAAAAAAAGGTTATTTGTCAATTTATGGAAAAATCGTAATAATTGAAAATTTCATAAGGGGTACCTCTTTGCTAAAAAAGTCGATTTTAAAAAAAATTTAGATATGGCTACATTTTGGTTTGTAGCCTAATTTTTGCCAGTATTTTTCGAAATAAATAAATTTTCGAAGAAAAAAAGGCTATTTGTCAATTTATGGAAAAATCGTAAAAATTGAAAATTTCATAAGGGGTACCTCTTTGCTAAAAAAGTCGATTTTTGAAAAAAAATTTAGATATCGCTACATTTTGGTTTGTAGCCTACTTTTTGCCAGTATTTTTCGAAATAAATCAATTTTCGAAGAAAAAAAGGTTATTTGTCAAGTTATGGAAAAATCGTAAAAATTGAAAATTTCATAAGGGGTACCTCTTTGCTAAAAAAGTCGATTTAAAAAAAAAAATTTAGATATGGCTACATTTTGGTTTGTAGCCTACTTTTTGCCAGTATTTTTCGAAATAAATCAATTTTCGAAGAAAAAAAGGTTATTTGTCAATTTATGGAAAAATCGTAAAAATTGAAAATTTCATAAGGGGTACCTCTTTGCTAAAAAAGTCGATTTTAAAAAAAAAAATTTAGATATGGCTACATTTCGGTTTGTAGCCTAATTTTTGCCAGTATTTTTCGAAATAAATCAATTTTCGAAGAAAAAAAAGGTTATTTGTCAATTTATGGAAAAATCGTAAAAATTGAAAATTTCATAAGGGGTACCTCTTTGCTAAAAAAGTCGATTTAAAAAAAAAAATTTAGATATGGCTACATTTTGGTTTGTAGCCTACTTTTTGCCAGTATTTTTCGAAATAAATCAATTTTCGAAGAAAAAAAGGTTATTTGTCAATTTATGGAAAAATCGTAAAAATTGAAAATTTCATAAGGGGTACCTCTTTGCTAAAAAAGTCGATTTTAAAAAAAAAATTTAGATATGGCTACATTTTGGTTTGTAGCCTAATTTTTGCCAGTATTTTTCGAAATAAATCAATTTTCGAAGAAAAAAAGGTTATTTGTCAATTTATGGAAAAATCGTAATAATTGAAAATTTCATAAGGGGTACCTCTTTGCTAAAAAAGTCGATTTTAAAAAAAATTTAGATATGGCTACATTTTGGTTTGTAGCCTAATTTTTGCCAGTATTTTTCGAAATAAATAAATTTTCGAAGAAAAAAAGGCTATTTGTCAATTTATGGAAAAATCGTAAAAATTGAAAATTTCATAAGGGGTACCTCTTTGCTAAAAAAGTCGATTTTTGAAAAAAAATTTAGATATCGCTACATTTTGGTTTGTAGCCTACTTTTTGCCAGTATTTTTCGAAATAAATCAATTTTCGAAGAAAAAAAGGTTATTTGTCAAGTTATGGAAAAATCGTAAAAATTGAAAATTTCATAAGGGGTACCTCTTTGCTAAAAAAGTCGATTTAAAAAAAAAAATTTAGATATGGCTACATTTTGGTTTGTAGCCTACTTTTTGCCAGTATTTTTCGAAATAAATCAATTTTCGAAGAAAAAAAGGTTATTTGTCAATTTATGGAAAAATCGTAAAAATTGAAAATTTCATAAGGGGTACCTCTTTGCTAAAAAAGTCGATTTTAAAAAAAAAAATTTAGATATGGCTACATTTTGGTTTGTAGCCTACTTTTTGCCAGTATTTTTCGAAATAAATCAATTTTCGAAGAAAAAAAGGTTATTTGTCAATTTATGGAAAAATCGTAAAAATTGAAAATTTCATAAGGGGTACCTCTTTGCTAAAAAAGTCGATTTAAAAAAAAAATTTAGATATGGCTACATTTCGGTTTGTAGCCTAATTTTTGCCAGTATTTTTCGAAATAAATCAATTTTCGAAGAAAAAAAAGGTTATTTGTCAATTTATGGAAAAATCGTAAAAATTGAAAATTTCATAAGGGGTACCTCTTTGCTAAAAAAGTCGATTTAAAAAAAAAAATTTAGATATGGCTACATTTTGGTTTGTAGCCTACTTTTTGCCAGTATTTTTCGAAATAAATCAATTTTCGAAGAAAAAAAGGTTATTTGTCAATTTATGGAAAAATCGTAAAAATTGAAAATTTCATAAGGGGTACCTCTTTGCTAAAAAAGTCGATTTTAAAAAAAAAATTTAGATATGGCTACATTTTGGTTTGTAGCCTAATTTTTGCCAGTATTTTTCGAAATAAATCAATTTTCGAAGAAAAAAAGGTTATTTGTCAATTTATGGAAAAATCGTAATAATTGAAAATTTCATAAGGGGTACCTCTTTGCTAAAAAAGTCGATTTTAAAAAAAATTTAGATATGGCTACATTTTGGTTTGTAGCCTAATTTTTGCCAGTATTTTTCGAAATAAATAAATTTTCGAAGAAAAAAAGGCTATTTGTCAATTTATGGAAAAATCGTAAAAATTGAAAATTTCATAAGGGGTACCTCTTTGCTAAAAAAGTCGATTTTTGAAAAAAAATTTAGATATCGCTACATTTTGGTTTGTAGCCTACTTTTTGCCAGTATTTTTCGAAATAAATCAATTTTCGAAGAAAAAAAGGTTATTTGTCAAGTTATGGAAAAATCGTAAAAATTGAAAATTTCATAAGGGGTACCTCTTTGCTAAAAAAGTGGTTTTTTTAAAAAAAATTTTAGATATGGCTACATTTTTGTTTGTAGCCTAATTTTTGCCAGTATTTTTCGAAATAAATCAATTTTCGAAGAAAAAAAGGTTATTTGTCAAGTTATGGAAAAATCGTAAAAATTGAAAATTTCATAAGGGGTACCTCTTTGCTAAAAAAGTGGTTTTTTTAAAAAAAATTTTAGATATGGCTACATTTTTGTTTGTAGCCTAATTTTTGCCAGTATTTTTCGAAATAAATTAATTTTCGAAGAAAAAAAGGTTATTTGTCAAGTTATGGAAAAATCGTAAAAATTGAAAATTTCATAAGGGGTACCTCTTTGCTAAAAAAGTCGATTTTTGAAAAAAAATTTAGATATGGCTACATTTTGGTTTGTAGCCTAATTTTTGCCAGTATTTTTCGAAATAAATCAATTTTCGAAGCAAAAAAGGTTATTTGTCAATTTATGGAAAAATCGTAAAAATTGAAAATTTCATAAGGGGTACCACTTTGCTAAAAAAGTCGATTTTAAAAAAAAATTTAGATATGGCTACATTTTGGTTTGTAGCCTAATTTTTGCCAGTATTTTTCGAAATAAATCAATTTTCGAAGAAAAAAAGGTTATTTGTCAAGTTATGGAAAAATCGTAAAAATTGAAAATTTCATAAGGGGTACCTCTTTGCTAAAAAAGTCGATTTAAAAAAAAAAATTTAGATATGGCTACATTTTGGTTTGTAGCCTAATTTTTGCCAGTATTTTTCGAAATAAATCAATTTTCGAAGAAAAAAAGGTTATTTGTCAAGTTATGGAAAAATCGTAAAAATTGAAAATTTCATAAGGGGTACCTCTTTGCTAAAAAAGTCGATTTAAAAAAAAAATTTAGATATGGCTACATTTTGGTTTGTAGCCTAATTTTTGCCAGTATTTTTCGAAATAAATCAATTTTCGAAGAAAAAAAGGTTATTTGTCAAGTTATGGAAAAATCGTAAAAATTGAAAATTTCATAAGGGGTACCTCTTTGCTAAAAAAGTCGATTTTAAAAAAAAATTTTAGATATGGCTACATTTTGGTTTGTAGCCTAATTTTTGCCAGTATTTTTCGAAATAAATCAATTTTCGAAGAAAAAAAGGTTATTTGTCAAGTTATGGAAAAATCGTAAAAATTGAAAATTTCATAAGGGGTACCTCTTTGCTAAAAAAGTCGATTTAAAAAAAAAAATTTAGATATGGCTACATTTTGGTTTGTAGCCTACTTTTTGCCAGTATTTTTCGAAATAAATCAATTTTCGAAGAAAAAAAGGTTATTTGTCAAGTTATGGAAAAATCGTAAAAATTGAAAATTTCATAAGGGGTACCTCTTTGCTAAAAAAGTCGATTTTTAAAAAAAAATTTAGATATGGCTACATTTTGGTTTGTAGCCTAATTTTTGCCAGTATTTTTCGAAATAAATCAATTTTCGAAGAAAAAAAGGTTATTTGTCAAGTTATGGAAAAATCGTAAAAATTGAAAATTTCATAAGGGGTACCTCTTTGCTAAAAAAGTAGATTTTTGAAAAAAAATTTAGATATGGCTACATTTTGGTTTGTAGCCTAATTTTTGCCAGTATTTTTCGAAATAAATCAATTTTCGAAGAAAAAAAGGTTATTTGTCAAGTTATGGAAAAATCGTAAAAATTGAAAATTTCATAAGGGGTACCTCTTTGCTAAAAAAGTCGATTTAAAAAAAAAAATTTAGATATGGCTACATTTTGGTTTGTAGCCTAATTTTTGCCAGTATTTTTCGAAATAAATCAATTTTCGAAGAAAAAAAGGTTATTTGTCAAGTTATGGAAAAATCGTAAAAATTGAAAATTTCATAAGGGGTACCTCTTTGCTAAAAAAGTCGATTTAAAAAAAAAAATTTAGATATGGCTACATTTTGGTTTGTAGCCTAATTTTTGCCAGTATTTTTCGAAATAAATCAATTTTCGAAGAAAAAAAGGTTATTTGTCAAGTTATGGAAAAATCGTAAAAATTGAAAATTTCATAAGGGGTACCTCTTTGCTAAAAAAGTCGATTTTAAAAAAAAATTTTAGATATGGCTACATTTTTGTTTGTAGCCTAATTTTTGCCAGTATTTTTCGAAATAAATCAATTTTCGAAGAAAAAAAGGTTATTTGTCAAGTTATGGAAAAATCGTAAAAATTGAAAATTTCATAAGGGGTACCTCTTTGCTAAAAAAGTCGATTTTTGAAAAAAAATTTAGATATGGCTACATTTTGGTTTGTAGCCTACTTTTTGCCAGTATTTTTCGAAATAAATCAATTTTCGAAGAAAAAAAGGTTATTTGTCAAGTTATGGAAAAATCGTAAAAATTGAAAATTTCATAAGGGGTACCTCTTTGCTAAAAAAGTCGATTTTTAAAAAAAAATTTAGATATGGCTACATTTTGGTTTGTAGCCTAATTTTTGCCAGTATTTTTCGAAATAAATCAATTTTCGAAGAAAAAAAGGTTATTTGTCAATTTATGGAAAAATCGTAAAAATTGAAAATTTCATAAGGGGTACCTCTTTGCTAAAAAAGTCGATTTTTGAAAAAAAATTTAGATATGGCTACATTTTGGTTTGTAGCCTACTTTTTGCCAGTATTTTTCGAAATAAATCAATTTTCGAAGAAAAAAAGGTTATTTGTCAAGTTATGGAAAAATCGTAAAAATTGAAAATTTCATAAGGGGTACCTCTTTGCTAAAAAAGTGGTTTTTTTAAAAAAAATTTTTGATATGGCTACATTTTTGTTTGTAGCCTAATTTTTGCCAGTATTTTTCGAAATAAATCAATTTTCGAAGAAAAAAAGGTTATTTGTCAATTTATGGAAAAATCGTAAAAATTGAAAATTTCATAAGGGGTACCTCTTTGCTAAAAAAGTCGATTTTTGAAAAAAAATTTAGATACGGCTACATTTTGGTTTGTAGCCTACTTTTTGCCAGTATTTTTCGAAATAAATCAATTTTCGAAGAAAAAAAGGTTATTTGTCAAGTTATGGAAAAATCGTAAAAATTGAAAATTTCATAAGGGGTACCTCTTTGCTAAAAAAGTCGTTTTTTTAAAAAAAATTTGAAATTTGAAAATTGAAAATTTTATAAGGGGTACGTACCTCTTTGCTAAAAAAGTCGATTTTAAAAAAAATTTAGATATGGCTACATTTTGGTTTGTAGCCTAATTTTTGCCAGTATTTTTCGAAATAAATTAATTTTCGAAGAAAAAAAGGCTATTTGTCAATTTATGGAAAAATCGTAAAAATTGAAAATTTCATAAGGGGTACCTCTTTGCTAAAAAAGTCGATTTTTGAAAAAAAATTTAGATATGGCTACATTTTGGTTTGTAGCCTAATTTTTGCCAGTATTTTTCGAAATAAATTAATTTTCGAAGAAAAAAAGGTTATTTGTCAAGTTATGGAAAAATCGTAAAAATTGAAAATTTCATAAGGGGTACCTCTTTGCTAAAAAAGTCGATTTTTGAAAAAAAATTTAGATATGGCTACATTTTGGTTTGTAGCCTACTTTTTGCCAGTATTTTTCGAAATAAATCAATTTTCGAAGAAAAAAAGGTTATTTGTCAAGTTATGGAAAAATCGTAAAAATTTAAAATTTCATAAGGGGTACCTCTTTGCTAAAAAAGTGGTTTTTTTAAAAAAAATTTTAGATATGGCTACATTTTTGTTTGTAGCCTAATTTTTGCCAGTATTTTTCGAAATAAATCAATTTTCGAAGAAAAAAAGGTTATTTGTCAAGTTATGGAAAAATCGTAAAAATTGAAAATTTCATAAGGGGTACCTCTTTGCTAAAAAAGTCGATTTTTAAAAAAAAATTTATATATGGCTACATTTTGGTTTGTAGCCTAATTTTTGCCAGTATTTTTCGAAATAAATCAATTTTCGAAAAAAAAGGTTATTTGTCAATTTATGGAAAAATCGTAAAAATTGAAAATTTCATAAGGGGTACCTCTTTGCTAAAAAAGTCGATTTTTGAAAAAAAAATTTAGATATGGCTACATTTTGGTTTGTAGCCTACTTTTTGCCAGTATTTTTCGAAATAAATCAATTTTCGAAGAAAAAAAGGTTATTTGTCAAGTTATGGAAAAATCGTAAAAATTGAAAATTTCATAAGGGGTACCTCTTTGCTAAAAAAGTCGTTTTTTTTAAAAAAATTTTAGATATGGCTACATTTTTGTTTGTAGCCTAATTTTTGCCAGTATTTTTCGAAATAAATCAATTTTCGAAGAAAAAAAGGTTATTTGTCAATTTATGGAAAAATCGTAAAAATTGAAAATTTCATAAGGGGTACCTCTTTGCTAAAAAAGTCGATTTTTGAAAAAAAATTTAGATATGGCTACATTTTGGTTTGTAGCCTACTGTTTGCCAGTATTTTTCGAAATAAATCAATTTTCGAAGAAAAAAAGGTTATTTGTCAAGTTATGGAAAAATCGTAAAAATTGAAAATTTCATAAGGGGTACCTCTTTGCTAAAAAAATCGTTTTTTTTAAAAAAATTTGAAATTTGAAAATTGAAAATTTCATAAGGGGTACCTCTTTGCTAAAAAAGTCGATTTTAAAAAAAATTTAGATATGGCTACATTTTGGTTTGTAGCCTAATTTTTGCCAGTATTTTTCGAAATAAATTAATTTTCGAAGAAAAAAGGCTATTTGTCAATTTATGGAAAAATCGTAAAAATTTAAAATTTCATAAGGGGTACCTCTTTGCTAAAAAAGTCGATTTTTGAAAAAAAATTTAGATATGGCTACATTTTGGTTTGTAGCCTAATTTTTGCCAGTATTTTTCGAAATAAATTAATTTTCGAAGAAAAAAAGGCTATTTGTCAATTTATGGAAAAATCGTAAAAATTTAAAATTTCATAAGGGGTACCTCTTTGCTAAAAAAGTCGATTTTAAAAAAAATTTAGATATGGCTACATTTTGGTTTGTAGCCTAATTTTTGCCAGTATTTTTCGAAATAAATTAATTTTCGAAGAAAAAAAGGCTATTTGTCAATTTATGGAAAAATCGTAAAAATTTAAAATTTCATAAGGGGTACCTCTTTGCTAAAAAAGTCGATTTAAAAAAAAATTTAGATATGGCTACATTTTGGTTTGTAGCCTAATTTTTGCCAGTATTTTTCGAAATAAATTAATTTTCGAAGAAAAAAAGGCTATTTGTCAATTTATGGAAAAATCGTAAAAATTTAAAATTTCATAAGGGGTACCTCTTTGCTAAAAAAGTCGATTTTAAAAAAAATTTAGATATGGCTACATTTTGGTTTGTAGCCTAATTTTTGCCAGTATTTTTCGAAATAAATTAATTTTCGAAGAAAAAAAGGCTATTTGTCAATTTATGGAAAAATCGTAAAAATTTAAAATTTCATAAGGGGTACCTCTTTGCTAAAAAAGTCGATTTTAAAAAAAATTTAGATATGGCTACATTTTGGTTTGTAGCCTAATTTTTGCCAGTATTTTTCGAAATAAATTAATTTTCGAAGAAAAAAAGGCTATTTGTCAATTTATGGAAAAATCGTAAAAATTTAAAATTTCATAAGGGGTACCTCTTTGCTAAAAAAGTCGATTTTAAAAAAAATTTAGATATGGCTACATTTTGGTTTGTAGCCTAATTTTTGCCAGTATTTTTCGAAATAAATTAATTTTCGAAGAAAAAAAGGCTATTTGTCAATTTATGGAAAAATCGTAAAAATTTAAAATTTCATAAGGGGTACCTCTTTGCTAAAAAAGTCGATTTTTGAAAAAAAATTTAGATATGGCTACATTTTGGTTTGTAGCCTACTGTTTGCCAGTATTTTTCGAAATAAATCAATTTTCGAAGAAAAAAAGGTTATTTGTCAAGTTATGGAAAAATCGTAAAAATTGAAAATTTCATAAGGGGTACCTCTTTGCTAAAAAAGTCGTTTTTTTAAAAAAAATTTGAAATTTGAAAATTTAAAATTTCATAAGGGGTACCTCTTTGCTAAAAAAGTCGATTTTAAAAAAAATTTAGATATGGCTACATTTTGGTTTGTAGCCTAATTTTTGCCAGTATTTTTCGAAATAAATTAATTTTCGAAGAAAAAAAGGCTATTTGTCAATTTATGGAAAAATCGTAAAAATTTAAAATTTCATAAGGGGTACCTCTTTGCTAAAAAAGTCGATTTTTGAAAAAAAATTTAGATATGGCTACATTTTGGTTTGTAGCCTAATTTTTGCCAGTATTTTTCGAAATAAATTAATTTTCGAAGAAAAAAAGGCTATTTGTCAATTTATGGAAAAATCGTAAAAATTTAAAATTTCATAAGGGGTACCTCTTTGCTAAAAAAGTCGATTTTAAAAAAAATTTAGATATGGCTACATTTTGGTTTGTAGCCTAATTTTTGCCAGTATTTTTCGAAATAAATTAATTTTCGAAGAAAAAAAGGCTATTTGTCAATTTATGGAAAAATCGTAAAAATTTAAAATTTCATAAGGGGTACCTCTTTGCTAAAAAAAGTCGATTTTAAAAAAAATTTAGATATGGCTACATTTTGGTTTGTAGCCTAATTTTTGCCAGTATTTTTCGAAATAAATTAATTTTCGAAGAAAAAAAGGCTATTTGTCAATTTATGGAAAAATCGTAAAAATTTAAAATTTCATAAGGGGTACCTCTTTGCTAAAAAAGTCGATTTTAAAAAAAATTTAGATATGGCTACATTTTGGTTTGTAGCCTAATTTTTGCCAGTATTTTTCGAAATAAATTAATTTTCGAAGAAAAAAAGGCTATTTGTCAATTTATGGAAAAATCGTAAAAATTTAAAATTTCATAAGGGGTACCTCTTTGCTAAAAAAGTCGATTTTAAAAAAAATTTAGATATGGCTACATTTTGGTTTGTAGCCTAATTTTTGCCAGTATTTTTCGAAATAAATTAATTTTCGAAGAAAAAAAGGCTATTTGTCAATTTATGGAAAAATCGTAAAAATTTAAAATTTCATAAGGGGTACCTCTTTGCTAAAAAAGTCGATTTTTGAAAAAAAATTTAGATATGGCTACATTTTGGTTTGTAGCCTACTTTTTGCCAGTATTTTTCGAAATAAATCAATTTTCGAAGAAAAAAAGGTTATTTGTCAAGTTATGGAAAAATCGTAAAAATTGAAAATTTCATAAGGGGTACGTACCTCTTTGCTAAAAAAGTAGATTTTTGAAAAAAAATTTAGATATGGCTACATTTTGGTTTGTAGCCTACTTTTTGCCAGTATTTTTCGAAATAAATCAATTTTCGAAGAAAAAAAGGTTATTTGTCAAGTTATGGAAAAATCGTAAAAATTGAAAATTTCATAAGGGGTACCTCTTTGCTAAAAAAGTCGATTTTTGAAAAAGAATTTAGATATGGCTACATTTTGGTTTGTAGCCTACTTTTTGCCAGTATTTTTCGAAATAAATCAATTTTCGAAGAAAAAAAGGTTATTTGTCAAGTTATGGAAAAATCGTAAAAATTGAAAATTTCATAAGGGGTACCTCTTTGCTAAAACAGTCGATTTTTAAAAAAAATTTTAGATATGGCTACATTTTGGTTTGTAGCCTAATTTTTGCCAGTATTTTTCGAAATAAATCAATTTTCGAAGAAAAAAAGGTTATTTGTCAAGTTATGGAAAAATCGTAAAAATTGAAAATTTCATAAGGGGTACCTCTTTGCTAAAAAAGTCGATTTTTAAAAAAAAATTTAGATATGGCTACATTTTGGTTTGTAGCCTAATTTTTGCCAGTATTTTTCGAAATAAATTAATTTTCGAAGAAAAAAAGGCTATTTGTCAATTTATGGAAAAATCGTAAAAATTTAAAATTTCATAAGGGGTACCTCTTTGCTAAAAAAGTCGATTTTTGAAAAAAAATTTAGATATGGCTACATTTTGGTTTGTAGCCTACTTTTTGCCAGTATTTTTCGAAATAAATCAATTTTCGAAGAAAAAAAGGTTATTTGTCAAGTTATGGAAAAATCGTAAAAATTGAAAATTTCATAAGGGGTACCTCTTTGCTAAAAAAGTCGATTTTTGAAAAAGAATTTAGATATGGCTACATTTTGGTTTGTAGCCTAATTTTTGCCAGTATTTTTCGAAATAAATTAATTTTCGAAGAAAAAAAGGCTATTTGTCAATTTATGGAAAAATCGTAAAAATTTAAAATTTCATAAGGGGTACCTCTTTGCTAAAAAAGTCGATTTTTGAAAAAAAATTTAGATATGGCTACATTTTGGTTTGTAGCCAAATTTTTGCCAGTATTTTTCGAAATAAATTAATTTTCGAAGAAAAAAAGGCTATTTGTCAATTTATGGATAAATCGTAAAAATTGAAAATTTCATAAGGGGTACCTCTTTGCTAAAAAAGTCGATTTTTGAAAAAAAATTTAGATATGGCTACATTTTGGTTTGTAGCCTACTTTTTGCCAGTATTTTTCGAAATAAATCAATTTTCGAAGAAAAAAAGGTTATTTGTCAAGTTATGGAAAAATCGTAAAAATTGAAAATTTCATAAGGGGTACCTCTTTGCTAAAAAAGTCGATTTTTGAAAAAAAATTTAGATATGGCTACATTTTGGTTTGTAGCCTACTTTTTGCCAGTATTTTTCGAAATAAATCAATTTTCGAAGAAAAAAAGGTTATTTGTCAAGTTATGGAAAAATCGTAAAAATTGAAAATTTCATAAGGGGTACCTCTTTGCTAAAAAAGTCGATTTTTGAAAAAGAATTTAGATATGGCTACATTTTGGTTTGTAGCCTACTTTTTGCCAGTATTTTTCGAAATAAATCAATTTTCGAAGAAAAAAAGGTTATTTGTCAAGTTATGGAAAAATCGTAAAAATTGAAAATTTCATAAGGGGTACCTCTTTGCTAAAAAAGTCGATTTTTAAAAAAAAATTTAGATATGGCTACATTTTGGTTTGTAGCCTAATTTTTGCCAGTATTTTTCGAAATAAATCAATTTTCGAAGAAAAAAAGGTTATTTGTCAATTTATGGAAAAATCGTAAAAATTGAAAATTTCATAAGGGGTACCTCTTTGCTAAAAAAGTCGATTTTTGAAAAAAAATTTAGATATGGCTACATTTTGGTTTGTAGCCTACTTTTTGCCAGTATTTTTCGAAATAAATCAATTTTCGAAGAAAAAAAGGTTATTTGTCAAGTTATGGAAAAATCGTAAAAATTGAAAATTTCATAAGGGGTACCTCTTTGCTAAAAAAGTCGTTTTTTTAAAAAAAATTTTAGATATGGCTACATTTTTGTTTGTAGCCTAATTTTTGCCAGTATTTTTCGAAATAAATCAATTTTCGAAGAAAAAAAGGTTATTTGTCAAGTTATGGAAAAATCGTAAAAATTGAAAATTTCATAAGGGGTACCTCTTTGCTAAAAAGTCGATTTTAAAAAAAAAATTTTGATATGGCTACATTTTGGTTTGTAGCCTAATTTTTGCCAGTGTTTTTCGAAATAAATTAATTTTCGAAGAAAAAAAGGTTATTTGTCAATTTATGGAAAAATCGTAAAAATTGAAAATTTCATAAGGGGTACCTCTTTGCTAAAAAAGTCGATTTAAAAAAAAAAATTTGATATGGCTACATTTTGGTTTGTAGCCTACTTTTTGCCAGTATTTTTCGAAATAAATCAATTTTCGAAGAAAAAAAGGTTATTTGTCAAGTTATGGAAAAATCGTAAAAATTGAAAATTTCATAAGGGGTACCTCTTTGCTAAAAAGTCGATTTTAAAAAAAAAAATTTGATATGGCTACATTTTGGTTTGTAGCCTACTTTTTGAAAGTATTTTTCGAAATAAATCAATTTTCGAAGAAAAAAAAGGTTATTTGTCAAGTTATGGAAAAATCGTAAAAATTGAAAATTTCATAAGGGGTACCTCTTTGCTAAAAAAGTCGTTTTTTTAAAAAAAATTTTAGATATGGCTACATTTTTGTTTGTAGCCTACTTTTTGCCAGTATTTTTCGAAATAAATCAATTTTCGAAGAAAAAAAAGGTTATTTGTCAAGTTATGGAAAAATCGTAAAAATTGAAAATTTTATAAGGGGTACCTCTTTGCTAAAAAAGTCGATTTAAAAAAAAAAAATTTGATATGGCTACATTTTGGTTTGTAGCCTACTTTTTGCCAGTATTTTTCGAAATAAATCAATTTTCGAAGAAAAAAAGGTTATTTGTCAATTTATGGAAAAATCGTAAAAATTGAAAATTTCATAAGGGGTACGTACCTCTTTGCTAAAAATGTCGATTTAAAAAAAAAAAATTTAGATATGGCTACATTTTGGTTTGTAGCCTAATTTTTGCCAGTATTTTTCGAAATAAATCAATTTTCGAAGAAAAAAAGGTTATTTGCCAATTTATGGAAAAATCGTAAAAATTGAAAATTTCATAAGGGGTACCTCTTTGCTAAAAAGTCGATTTTTAAAAAAAAATTTTGATATGGCTACATTTTGGTTTGTAGCCTAATTTTTGCCAGTATTTTTCGAAATAAATAAATTTTCGAAGAAAAAAAGGTTATTTGTCAATTTATGGAAAAATCGTAAAAATTGAAAATTTCATAAGGGGTACCTCTTTGCTAAAAAAGTCGTTTTTTAAAAAAAAATTTTAGATATGGCTACATTTTTGTTTGTAGCCTAATTTTTGCCAGTATTTTTCGAAATAAATCAATTTTCGAAGAAAAAAAGGTTATTTGTCAAGTTATGGAAAAATCGTAAAAATTTAAAATTTCATAAGGGGTACCTCTTTGCTAAAAAAAGACGTTTTTTTAAAAAAAATTTTAGATATGGCTACATTTTTGTTTGTAGCCTAATTTTTGCCAGTATTTTTCGAAATAAATCAATTTTCGAAGAAAAAAAGGTTATTTGTCAAGTTATGGAAAAATCGTAAAAATTGAAAATTTCATAAGGGGTACCTCTTTGCTAAAAAGTCGATTTTTAAAAAAAAATTTTGATATGGCTACATTTTGGTTTGTAGCCTAATTTTTGCCAGTATTTTTCGAAATAAATCAATTTTCGAAGAAAAAAAGGTTATTTGTCAAGTTATGGAAAAATCGTAAAAATTGAAAATTTCATAAGGGGTACCTCTTTGCTAAAAAAGTCGTTTTTTAAAAAAAAATTTTAGATATGGCTACATTTTTGTTTGTAGCCTAATTTTTGCCAGTATTTTTCGAAATAAATCAATTTTCGAAGAAAAAAAGGTTATTTGTCAAGTTATGGAAAAATCGTAAAAATTGAAAATTTCATAAGGGGTACCTCTTTGCTAAAAAGTCGATTTTAAAAAAAAAATTTTGATATGGCTACATTTTGGTTTGTAGCCTAATTTTTGCCAGTATTTTTCGAAATAAATCAATTTTCGAAGAAAAAAAGGTTATTTGTCAAGTTATGGAAAAATCGTAAAAATTGAAAATTTCATAAGGGGTACCTCTTTGCTAAAAAGTCGATTTTAAAAAAAAAATTTTGATATGGCTACATTTTGGTTTGTAGCCTAATTTTTGCCAGTATTTTTCGAAATAAATCAATTTTCGAAGAAAAAAAGGTTATTTGTCAAGTTATGGAAAAATCGTAAAAATTGAAAATTTCATAAGGGGTACCTCTTTGCTAAAAAAGTCGATTTTTAAAAAAAAATTTTAGATATGGCTACATTTTTGTTTGTAGCCTAATTTTTGCCAGTATTTTTCGAAATAAATCAATTTTCGAAGAAAAAAAGGTTATTTGTCAAGTTATGGAAAAATCGTAAAAATTGAAAATTTCATAAGGGGTACCTCTTTGCTAAAAAAGTCGATTTTTAAAAAAAAATTTTAGATATGGCTACATTTTTGTTTGTAGCCTAATTTTTGCCAGAATTTTTCGAAACAAATCAATTTTCGAAGAAAAAAAGGTTATTTGTCAATTTATGGAAAAATCGTAAGAATTGAAAATTGCATAAGGGGTACCTCTTTGCTAAAAAAGACGTTTAAAAAAAAAATTTAGATATGGCTACATTTTGGTTTGTAGCCTAATTTTTGCCAGTATTTTTCGAAATAAATCAATTTTCGAAGAAAAAAAGGTTATTTGTCAATTTATGGAAAAATCGTAAAAATTGAAAATTTCATAAGGGGTACCACTTTGCTAAAAAAGTCGATTTTAAAAAAAAATTTAGATATGGCTACATTTTGGTTTGTAGCCTAATTTTTGCCAGTATTTTTCGAAATAAATCAATTTTCGAAGAAAAAAAGGTTATTTGTCAATTTATGGAAAAATCGTAAAAATTGAAAATTTCATAAGGGGTACATCTTTGCTAAAAAAGTAGATTTAAAAAAAAAAATTTTAGATATGCCTGCTTTTTGTGTTTGTAGACTAATTTTTGCCAGTATTTTTCGAAATAAATCAGTTTTCAAAGCAAAAAAGCTTCTTAAAGAAACAACTTTGAACTCGTACATTCATGAAAACTTTAATCAGGTGAAAAAAATTTGTTGTCCATCTTTAACATTCAGAAAGGGGTGGGAACTAAAGGGAAACGATAATAAAAAACAAAGAAAGACAGAAAGAAATTTGTCGTTGAGTTGTCGCTTTAAATCGTTTTGATATTGAATTTGGTTTCGGTTTGGTGTTAATTAATTTGGGTTTAAGTGTTGAACATATTTTTGGCCAAAGACTTCATTCAATGCACAACAACAACAACAACCACAACGTTGACAACAAAGTGTGAAATGCCATTGAGTTTTTCTTCTGTTGTAGTTAACAATTGTTGCTGCTGCTATTGTAGAGCTTTTCTTTGATAACACATGAAAATAACATGAATTTATTCAACTTTCACTGTTTGAAAATGTACGGCGACAAAGAAGATTAAGTTTGAACCACCACAGCGGCAGATTTTTGCATCAAGATCTAGACACTCTGCCTCACTTGTTGGCTAAAGGCTTGGCTGGTTGACTGACTGACTGGTTGACTAACTGCTTTGGCTACTTTTTTCTCTTCTCTGTTACTTGTTCCCAAAAATTTGTTGCTGATGCATTAGCAGCGCGTTCAAATGTTTGAGATAAAAGAGGGCCAGTGGTAGTCAAACCGTCGCAAGTTGTGATGGAATATCAAGTAGACATAATTTAAAAACCGATTATTTTATAAATATTTTTTTTACGATGAAACTCTTTTTGGAATTATAGCAAATCGCTATCCAACATCTGCATTTTGATATATCTTTTTTTCAAGTCGATCAGTAGCAACCGGTCAGATGGGCGAGCTCTGCGCACGGACCTAAAATTAATTGAATTCGTTTTATGACGATGACTGTCCACATCAGACAAAACGGTTCGAAGGGCCACAAATAGTTCCACAAACCTGCAAGTTTCTTATAATAATTCTTTTGATGAGTTTTATTATTCATTTAATTTGCTTTACTAACGACAATTTAAAAGTTTGGGAAACTCTTCCCTGTTTTGTTAAAGCGATTACTCTTTCGCTTTCTACTTCTACTCTGTAGTAAAAAAAATTTAATGAAAAAGAAGTAAAATAGTCATCAGACAAGTACAAGTACAAAAAGTTGATTGTATGGAATTGTTATTATTGTTGCTGTTGCTGTTGCGAGTTGCCAACAAAAAGGCGAGCAAGGGGCGGCTTTAATCAACAAGTAACAGCAAAAGCATCAGCAGCAGCAGCCCCAGCTTCAGCAACAACAAGTGGTATTGTTCAATATATTGGCTACAGGTGTGTAAAATTTCTGTTCAGGCAGGCTGTTTGGCTAATATTCGTATTCATGAATTGTTATATGAAATGAAGAAAAGAGAAAAATAAATAAATCGAAATAAATAAAGAAAAAACTTAATAATAAAACTGATCATCTCATGTTTTTATTTTTTGTGTACCAAATTAGCGAAAGTCATTTCTGTGGCTGAGTGTGTGTGTGTGCTGTGCATATTACACTCACACGAAAAAGAAGACACAAAAATTTAATACTCATCCAAAATAAATAAAAAAAATTTAAGGTGAAGTTTATTTTTTTTTTGTTCGACTTGTTTATTTTAAAAATTTAAAAATTTCATTTTACTAAATTAATAAAAATTTTTCAACAAATATTTAAGTTTTTTTTTGCTGAAAGGCGGTATGTGTTGGATATTTTGGAATATGTTTGGGTATGCATGTGGGTTGATTACCCCATTCACCGATTGAAAGTTATTATTGTTGTTAGCCGTTAATATTTTGTGCCCGTAATACCGTTAACGTTTTTATTGATTAGAAATAATATGCAAAATTAAGTGCAAACATCATGACAAAAAAAAAAACTGTCATACACAGAATATATGGGAAATCCGACAAAAGTTTTTTCCCGTTGAATGTAGTTGAGGTTGAAAATTAAACAATCACGGCGTTAATGTGGCAACGCGGTTAGAACGGAACACAATTAAAAAATTGGTACCAAATTAAATTATACAACAACATGCCCTACAATTTCTCAATGAGAGAAGTTCTCATATCAGTTAGAGAAACGGGGTACTGGTAGAGGGGATAATATATGTACTTGCTGGGCTTTAAATTTCCCACCTTTTTGTACTTTGTTATGGTGAATCAATCAGCTTAGAAATTGCATTGTATGTAGAGTTACCAGATTAGATTTTCCTATATTTTTAATACTCACCAAAATATAACACGATATGAAAAAAGGCCTTGATAAGTTTTATTTTAAAATATAATTCTTATACTGACACATATACACAAACATTATAACATAAAAACTAACACAAACACATTTCAATATTTAATATTAATATAATATAATATAAAAAATATAATAATATAAAAAATTAATTAGAAATAAAACTCAAGTTAATTGGTGTGGAATAGGGAAAACATGATTCTCAAGTGTGTTTTTAGACAAACATCCTAGAGAAAAATACATTTTGATTGGAAAAAAATTTCTGTTTTGCTTAGTTACAGCCTTTATTTCTTGGTTCTTAAAGAATATCAAAAATTCTTGTAAATCAATACAGATTATGGCCGTATATGATATACAAGAACTAAATAATTTTCGCTCTCTAACTGTGTCTTTGTTAGAAGAAATCGTAATAAAAATTTTTTTAATTATGAGAAGTGAATTTCAAATCGTATTTATGATTATTTGGTTTATTTGCACTGAATATGCTGCAGCATTTTAAAAACACCAAAATTTCGAACACTTCTTTCTAACTAATTGCACTTGAGAACGCACTGTGCATAACATGCAGTACAGTGTTGTATTTACGAACAGGTTCATGCCTATTTTAACATACGGAAGTATACCTTTACTAGCGGTTGGTTTAAGAATCAGGTTAACTTAAAGCGCCAGTCAAATGAAATTCGTAGCTGGCATAAAAACAAAAGTCAAGCACAACTTTTTCTGATCTCACCACAACAAAGTAAAACTAAAACTATTTAAAAAACATAATAAGTTATTATTTTTTTTGCAGTGGTATTTATATTCAAATAGAATTAAACACAAAAATTGCAAACATACACACACTCGTATGCATGTGTGAGTATGTGTTCGCTAGTGCGTATTTAAATAAAGTTATTAAGGCAAGCTAACTTACAAGACACTTAACGGTTTGTCTAACTGCCCATTTTGAGTTGAATTTCTTCTTCAATTTATGTTCTCCACGAGATATCTAATTAAAATTTTGTTTCTCTTCTGCTGCACAGTGTAGCAGAAGTCGAAAAAATATGAAAATAAAAAAATTTTGTCGAAGAACATTCATAATTTTTTTTGTGATAAAAGAACGCGCGACAAATTATCGCATTTCTTATCGATCGATAGCGTGCGTAACACAACCTTGTGATCAACTATTTCGCTGCAGACACCCGTTAAAATATTATAGATTTTAGCATCCGAAAGTACACTTAAATCCCACAGAACACTATGAACAAGTGGAAGCAATTTCTTTTGAAAGACTAAAAATATTTAAATTTTAATCCGAAAATAAGCAGGAATGTATTGTGCGTCACACAGGCTCTGAAGCTTTGATTTATGTTAAGCTGTTTTCTTTTCTAAAAAAGAATGTTACATTTCATACAGTTTTTAATAGAAGAACGCAGCCTTATGTCATTTGAAAATAAGGAATTTATTAGAAAATAATCCAACATTCGTTACGAAAAATTGTTTTCATTTCAAAACTTGTCTAAACTGCGGCCTTTTAGAAAAGAAGTGACAAAATTTTGCACTTTTTCCAGAAAAGAAAACGCCACTAATAATTATTAATTTATCACATTCAACTAAGCCACCTAAACAGTGGCGATAAACACAATATACAAATGAGCACTGAAGATGAAAGTGTAGCGACTTTCGAAAACAGCTGTTCTGCTCTGCTGTGTAAGTTGAATAAAACTGATGTTGACTTCCTTTGTGCCTAGGAATATTTACCATCATGTCTTTCTGAGATTTTAACTAAGTTAGAAGAATTAGCCTATATAAATATTAATAATTATTAATTTAATTTACAAGTTTTATTTCAATAACAGACGAAATAAAAATGAATTATAAAACACCTGAATACATCTTTCAGTTGCTGGTACTTCCAACCCTTAATATTTTAGACTTGGCGCACAATAATCAATTGGCAACTGGAATATCAAACGTTTGCTAAATAAATTTTGACTGCTGGTTGTATGAAAGTGTTACACTGTGCGCTGCAGTCGCATGTGTTTAAGATTTTAAGTTTTAAATAGCAAAATTTTTTTGTTTTAATTTCTTTTTTTTTTTGGCATGTGTGTATTTTTTGTCAGTTAATATCAGCAACAACAACAACAATTCGAAACTAGATTACTTTCATTCAATGAATCAAGAGAGAAAAATATGTAAAAAAAAACATTAAAAGAAACCAAAACAATTTCACACGTAATTATTCAATTTGCATTCAATTTCTACTGCCTTGAAGTCAGTCTGGCAGATTTATTTCATTTTTCTCTCTTTTCGCACTAAAAATCAAAAGCGCACAAAACAAAAACAAAAAGCGGGGAGAAATGTACTCGAATATGAGCATGATGATCTACTTTTACCCAAATTTTTAGACTTGTTTAGTGCCGCAACGATGATAAACATTTTTAATTTTCAATCAAAATTAATCAAAACATCATCGCTTTTTGTGGTTTAAATACTTCTCTTGAGGACAATTGAATTTGTGTGGCAAATTAGCGTAGGATTTATCAAATGATATGATTTTAAAATGCCCTACAATTCCAAATTCCAAATGAATTGAAGTAGCGATTTGGGAAAATATTTCAACATAATTTTTAAACTGCCCACAACACTTGCATTCCAATTGTACATTTTATTTGCCATATTTTATAATAACAGGGTTTCTAATATTTAGTAAATAATAACAACAACAAAATAATGCAAAGATTTCTGTTTTTGCAAACACAAAACAAAAGCACTGTAATATGGTTGTGTTCTTGCTTCTTAAGCAACTGAAAACACTTTTTATCACTTTTAAGATAAGAATTAAGAAAAAATGTTTATATTGAGCATATTTACACAAAAATACCTTTTAAAGCATAAAAGTTGTATCAATATTGCTTAACGATTAGGCACTTAAAAGTGTACCACAAACAAACGACATTTAAGTTGTCGGCGAGCACCACTGAAAGAATATGTTTTTTAAAGTGTTTTATGGCTTTTAATATTTGAATTAATTGTTAAAACTTAGTTTTGCCACAAAATAATTTCGCCAAAATTAATTTAAAATCTTTTTTAAATTGATTTTAAGTAGGCCCAACTGATTATGTTAAAAGAATATACCAGCCACTCTACAATATCTGCATCATATTTTTCAGATTCTGTTTGATTTTTAAATGGAATAATTTAAATTGAAAGCACTTCTGAAATTTATACAACATACAAAATTATTTCTGTTTTAAAGCGCATTTGTAAAGTTCATTGATTTTTTTAATAAACAAAAAACAGTTGTTATACAGTTTGTCAATTAAATGTGATCAAAAGTGCAGGAAAAAACTCATACTTTAATAAGAGATTTCATTTATTTGGAAGGATTTCGTTAGACAATCTGTATGCGAAAGCCTGGGGGCATTTAATGGCATTCGATAATGATTGAAATTTTTTTTTAATTGTATAGAAATTTCGACCGATATCGAATGCGGTAATTTCCCCGTGAATTCACTGTTGTGACTTCACATAAATAGCCAGACAATTGATATCGCGAAGCCCTGAAATACAGTTGATTCAATATTCACGATTCAGCTGATCACGGTATAGAGCTCCCGATTCTCAGATTTTATTCTTTATCGGATATATTTCTAATACAGTGATATTTATTTTTGTCAGACATGAAAATCAGAAATTTAAGAACCTTTAACTCAAATTAATTAAGAAATCAGAATATGAATAGAAAATGAGATTATAACAGTTACTTCTCAAAAATATAATAATAATAATAATCAAATATTTAAAGTTTTTCTGGAAATATTGTTGAAAACGATTAAAATGATGTGCTTGAATTAGCTCTGCGATGTGTTCGTATATTTTCTTTTTTCTTTGAAGTTTTAAGAAAAATTAAAACGGTAACTTTCAAGCCTTTTCTTAAGTGATCAATAAATCAAAATCTATTCACATTTATAAAGCCATGAAATATGGATGCACGACACAGACTATTATTCCATGCCAAAGAAACCCGACATCAAACGGCACGCACCTGCAACTTCTTAAGATTATGCAACTATTATTTTTTTAGTAACCATTTATTTCTAAAAATTAAGTTTTATTTAGTGGCGGACAGTTACATAATAATTTTCTCAAAATTATTATTCGAAAAAAAGACACAACTATTTATAACTGTTTTTAATAAGAATTTTTTCAAACAACTTTTTAATTTTCATTTGTTCGTTGCCTTCATGAATGGAGTGAATGGGTCTTAATTACTAACGTTTTTATCGAAACCCTTAAAAATCTATTCAACAAAAAATTAATTGCCTTCGATTTGTTGAAACAAAACTTTGTTACAAACATTAATTTTCAATAGAAACTATCCTTGACTGTATGTGTGTGAGAGTGTGTGCGTATGATGATTTCTTAAAAGGTTTACAAATAAAATAACATTTTTATGAGAATAAATTTAAATATTTATCTCATTTTCTTTTGTACACGGTATACTGGGACTGAAACAGAACTTTAGATATTGAAAAAAAAGACAAATACAAATGAAATAAATTAATAATGATAGAAATTAAATGGTTTCTTTGATCTTGACAAAACCCAACACGGCCATGGGAGTAATTAAATCAATTCACTGCTTGACGATGAGCCGCAGGTTGCTGAAGGGCCTGAACTTGAATCGCTGTAAACATTGAAACCATTATCCGAAATGTTCTCTTTAAAAAATTTTCTGTTTCATGTCTAAGTTTAAATTTTATATTCTTTTTATTTCTTAATCTAAAAGGAGATATTTTTTATAACTATTAATTAAAGATGTCAGTGATAATTTCCATCTTCAACGGATCTATTTTCAAATTGAAATGTTAGTCCTCATGCAGCAGTTAAATATTGTCACAACTTTTTCCAATCGCAAAATTTTAAAAATATATTATAAATAAATATGTAAGAATATTAAAAGAAAACCGGTACGGTTTTTTTGTAGTACACTTTTAAGTATTTAATCGTCGATCAGTGTTAATAAATTTTATATATTACAAAAGGTGATTTCATGTAGATAAGCAATACATCAATATTTTTTCTAAATTCTTAACAGAAAAGTAGCACAAAAGTGTTTTAATTTTAAATAAGCTTGAAAATGAACAACATTATTTTTCTGCTTCGTCGTTTGTATGTTGTTTGCAAACACACACAAAACTATAAACGTTCAAACATGTTGATGCAATTCTTTTGTTGCTGACTGAAAAAAGGAAACAGATGCTTTTTGTTTTTCTCTTAAAATATGTTTTCTAAATTCAGTAACCCCAACTTGAGGAAACGATCGCACTTGCATAAATATTTACGAGCATGAGAAATAACTATTTAGGCCCTAATTTTGTACATCATTTTTATTTATATGGAAACAAAAATAAATTGGTGAAATATTTGAATATTTGTTTTTTTTTTGTTCATACAATTTGTTTCCCAAAAAAACCCTCCCAAGGAAATCGCTTAAGATTTTTATTTAAAAAAAATTCAAATTTTAAATGAGCATTTTTACTGATAAAATCTTTGCCGCAAACGATTAAATCAATTCGATATGAAGACGGAGTTAATGTTGTAAAAAAACGTGAGAAAACATTTAAAATAAAAAGCAGATCATAAAACTTTGATACTTAATTCGTTTTACTTCTTTCGAATTGTGTAAATACATTTAATATTGACAAAGACTCCGCTGATTCTGAACGGGCCAACTCAAAAGCGTTCAAGTTTGTAAACTTTTGATTTGAATCAATTCATCCAGTCAAGTCATTCAGTCAAACGCTCGCTGCCGCCGAAGAGGCGCATGATGTTGGTCAATTTTATTATGATGTTTTGTTGCTGCCATTGTTGTTGTTGTTTTTATTGTAGTTATTATGAATACATAGTGGTTGCAATTGTGAATTTTAGAAATCCATCTTCAAGATTGTTGTCTTCATTTATTTATTTTTTTTTCGTCTTCATTTTCTTCTCCATCTTCTTCTTCTTCTTGGCTTTTTGATTGTTTGTTTGCGAAAGTTATGATGCAATAATTTTGTTTAGTAGACTACGAACGACTTGGGCTGAGGGGCTGAGCTCAGGTCGCTTGTAGCCCCATTGTTTTGTTAAAGTCAGCTCTATTTTGGCACACCAACAATTAATGATTTAGACAAAGAGACATATTGCGGTTTGGACAAACCGCCAGTGAGTTTTTAATTCACTGATAATGATAACTACAAGTGAGTTTAAGAGCCAGCACAATGATTGTGTATTGTTCGTAGCTGCCAGATACAAAAGGTTTATTATTATTTTATTTTATTTTATTTATTATTTTTTTTGTTTGTTTTAATGCCTTTTAAAATGTGAGTGTGCCACAGTATGTGTAACATGGCGTGTTTAGTTTTGACTTTTATGGGTTTTTATTATAAAAGACGTTGTATTGAATTAATTAATACCAAGATCATACATTAAGTTGGAGATTTCTGCTTAAAGCCAGCCGATTTCTTTGGTTTTCAATCAAAATGGAATTTTGAATTGTGGAGCCGAAAACACATTCATAAATATCTGCTATATGAACGAGTAGATATCTTTTTTATTATTATTGTTATTAATTTATTTGTTAACTATATAAATTTGCTGGTTTTTTTACGTTACAACAACAATAGAAATAGTTGAGCTAACAAAAGCTGTATAATCGTCTTTGCATCGGCCCGTCTGACTGCTGGAAAAAGTTAATACTTTGGCCATATAAGTTATTTCTTTTTCTTCTTCTTTTTATACAGACGTAATATAAATTGAAGAGAAAGTATTATAGACTTATAATAAAGTTTACTTTTAAATAACTTAAAAATATAACATTTTAATACAAATTTTTTATTAATGATACTTCATAATTAAAGTAAGAGAAATATTTATCGATAAATACAAAAACAAATTAAGTGATTTAAAGAAAAAGTTTGTCAATTGCTAATGAAAAAGACTGCTTTTCACAAATTTACAACTTTTTCGTTTAAATATGCAAATCGATTTATGCATTTAAAAGTTGAAAATAAACTCCCATTTACGCAACAGGCGGCGAATGTTTGATAAACCTGAAATTGCATTTTATCAATGCATCAGCAGTAAAAGCAGTTTCGCTTTGAAATAATATTTTATTAATGCATCGACAGCAAAAGCAGTTTCGGTATGTCAAACGAATGCACAACATTTTGGTTCGGTTTGGTTGTGCTCTAATCCAACAGTTTGGGAGTTCACACTCAATGCAGGCACGAAAAATAATGAAATTTCATAGTCATAGAAGAGAACTGAAGTTAACCGAAATACACAATATTTTCTTTTAATACTTCTAATATTATATATTCTAATATATTTAGGAGATGAAGTAAAATATCTGTTTACAACTTTAAGTCTAAGGTTGGTTTCTTTTCTACAAAAGAGTGCAACATTTTTTACACTTTTTATTATACAACGGCCACGCTGTCATTTGAAAATAAAGAATTTATTCGAAATTCATTTAACATCCCTTACGAAAAACTATTTCTATTATAAATCTCTTTTAAAGTGTTACTATTTACAAAAAACAGAAAAAAGACATTTTTTTACGAGAAAAGAAAACGCCATAACTCTGACCTTCAGGGAATGACGTCTATAAATAAAGTGCATGGCGCTGGAACTGGGAAAGTAGGGGATAGTGTTAAGAGGACAGATAAAGACAGACTAGAAGATTTGTTGCCGGTGAATATTTTTGCCACAGGTACCGACTGCAACTATTTTTTAATAACCATTTATTTCTAAAAATTAAGTTTTTTTTTGGTGGCGAACAGTTACATAACAATTTTCTCAAAATTATTATTCGAAAAAAAAACAATTTATAAGTGTTTTTAATAAAAATTTTTTCAACCACGTTTTTAATTTTCATTTGCTTGTTGTCTTCATGAATGGAATGAATGGATCTTAATTACTAACGTTTTTATCAAAACCCTTAAAAATCTATTCAACAAAAAATTAATTTCCTTCGATTTGTTGAAAAAAAGAGGGTGCTGTATGCTGCTCTTTTAGTGGCCAGAGAAATTCGACACCACATTCATGAACGAGCGCGGATTCTAAGTAGAGATCATAGATCCCGTTCACACAGTGAAACTTTTGCTGCAGCTGTTTTTAGTTTTTAGAGAAAAAACGAGAGAGAATTACGGTGAATATATATATCCTTTTCATCACTCTCACACAGTATTAAAATTTGCTGAAACAAAAGTTTCACCGTGTGGACCACGACTAAACCATCGTTGTCTGTTTATTCGCTATTTCAGCCAACATCACTCTCAACTTTAATCTGAATTTTTCAAATCTCTTTCATAGTGGAATTTCCAACATTCTATAAAAAATATTTACTGATGAGCAATAGGCCAAAACAATAGGTTAAATTATCTGTGGAATATATCTGAAATCAAGATTTTGAAATGGTTATAAAAATAAAAAATAAAATGGGATGCACTTATCGCTGCATCGAAATCTACTGATGATTCGGTGTAAGACCTAATGAAATGCAGGCATGCAGACACACTTAACCAGCAACAAACAAAGTAAATGTTTCACAAATTATTTTGGTAGTAAAATTTTATGGTAAAACCAATTCAAGGCAAATTGAAACCGATCGAAATTTATATGTAAATGGTATTGAAATTTCGTTCACTTTCGGATGAGGTAATTTTGATACTGTTATACGAAAAATAGGTGAAGTTTTCAATAAAATGTTCGATTATGTAACAGCTGACATTTCTTTAACGATTCCACATTTTCTAGTTTATTAATTCCACAGTAATTATTTTCCAAAATTATTCAAATATTTATGCGTGCTTTAACTATTTAGTATATGCGTGAATGCAACCAAAATGCCTGCAGTCAGTCGAGTGCATTCCTTTATGCAACTGCCTAAACACTCACTTATTCACCCCGTAGCTCGTTATTAGCTTGAAGTTAGTGGCTGAATTACGAGCATTTAAAGTCATTTTCATAATGCCAAAGTGAAATCAATGAACGACTGCATGTGCCAGTTTTGTATTTATTTGTCGGATGAGCCTTTTTAATATGCAAATTCACGTTTTTATAATTAAACAAAATATAAAAAGAAAATCGAGACAAAATAACAGCGATTAGTTTCTATAAATGCTACGAGTATTTTTTGTTGTTTGTTGTTTGTTTTTGTCTGAAATATGTTAGTTTTAAATCATTAAATATTTACACAAAAGCTTTACAAAACCTTTAATAAAAATGCACACACTTACGTACACATTGATTGAATTGATTTTTGGTAAAACTAAATAAATCGAACACATTTCGAAGAAGTTCAACACACCTTCTTTTCATATTATAAAATGGTCTGGCATTAACAATCAACACGATTAAAAATAACACCAAAACAAATTTAAATAACAATTGCTGACATTTTTCGAATTCGTTCGTTGTTTTGTTTTTTTTGTATCACTGTTATTGCTGGTAGTATTTCTGTGCGCCTTGCACTAGTTAACCCATTCTGGGCTGAAGTAGTCAACACTCAGACTACAAAGTCTTACTTGGTACAGAATTTGTTTGGCAAAATAAGAAATAATTTTTGTTAATATGATTATTAAAAAGCGGAAAAGCAAATAACGAACAAACAAATTTTTTTTTTTCAAAAATTTATATAGTCATAAAACAAGATCCAAAAATCTTAAACTTCTCATTTACTCCGAAAAATTTTTTTATAAAATTTTTTTATTCTAGTACATTATGGAAAATGTAGTATTTTCAAATTTTTCGTAATCAAAAATTTTTAACTACTCCGAAAATGTTCCGAAAACTAAAAATATTTTACACATTTCGGCCAAATCTTTACTTTTGCTAAGTTTAAATATTTAAAAAACTCAAGATTTTTTTTATGAAATTCTGTTTTTAGCACATTTTGGAAAATGTAGCATTTTCAAATTTTTCTTAATCAAAAAATTTTTAACTACTCCGAAAATGTTCCGAAAACTAAACACATTTCACACATTTTGGCCTACTCTATACTTTTCCTAAGTTTAAATATTTAAAATACTACGAAGATTTTTTAATGAAATTCTGTTTCGAGCACATTGTGATATATGTAGTATTCTCAAATTTATCTTGATTAAAAATTTTTAACTACTCCGAACATGTTCAGAAAACTAAAAACTCTCTGAAAGTTTACACATTTCAAGCAATGCAATGCAGGTCTATACTTTTTCTTAGGTAAAATATTTAAAATACTCCGAATATATCACTCCGAAAAGACTCCGAAAACTTTAAAATTTTTTAATGCTTGGAAGTGCAGCAAAAGATTTTTAACTCTGACATTCAATCCTCAGGAATATTCCAGTGGCCACTTGAAACTCATGATATAAATTAACTTTTATAATAAACATAAATAAATTAATTAATTAACTACTCCGAAATTATAATTCTTTGGTAAATTTCATTAGGCACAAAATTTTTACATGAATTTTACTAAATGTATCAAAAAATCCCTGCTAGAGCGAAAACGTGTGGTCTCTCCGAAAATTTTAAGCTGAATAAATTTGCGCTAATTTCAAGGAATAAATAAAACGCTTTCAAAATCGTACACAATCCGAGAAGTATTTATAGTCTAATTAGAAATTACGTTCCTGAGCTTTAGAGAAAACTACCGTTCCCATAAATTGCATGTATGGTCTTGAATGGGTTAAATCATTTGTCTGCTGTTCAACGTTCAGCATTTAGTACGAAGTTTCCCTTGAAAGAATATATAATAAAAACATAAAAAATTTGAGAAATCTAATGCCAGCAGAAAATGCCCTGAACTTTGAAAAAGGTAAACAAAAAGAGCACAAATTAAAGTTACAAGATCAATATGCCTCCAAACAAACTCTTCTCTCATAAACTGTCTGGAGGGCAACACTTAACTGGTCTTAATTAGCCAACAAACAATATTCAAATAACAAATGGAAGTGGATAACGTCAATGCTCCGTGACATACTTGCGGCTCAAATACTAATTTATTGAAAATACAAAAGAATCTGTTGGACTATGAAAAGACACATTCAATGACAAATCTTTGGGGCCAGTATTATAATTCACAATTCATTATTAACTTTCAATCGAACTTATTGAACATCACGAGGCTCATGACACATTCCATGAGCAATTAAAAAGACTTCAAACATTTACAAAGCAACCAGCTCGTCTTCTTTTAGAAAGTGATTTGCAACACATTAATTATTTGAAATAATTTTGAAATTTCGAAAAAATTACTTTTTAAATACTCTCGTAAAATTGTAGTTTTCTTCCAAAACATGACATCAAAGTGATTCCAATTGAACTGAAATGGACAAGAAGATTTCCACACGAAAAAAAAGCAACAAATAAAAAACAAGCAGTTGTTTTTCAAATTTTGTCCCCACAATGCGTGCGATTAATTATCAGCCAACAACATTGAAATATAACAAACAGAAAAACAACAATTCACAGTTTTATAATAATTTTTTGTGTGGAAATGCCTGTAATTAGTGTTGGAGTAGCGAGCGTCGCGTTTGTTTAGGTCATGTACAACAATTAGAATTTAAGCGATGGCGTGAGTGACTGCATGATTTTTATGAAAATAACTTTTGAAAACGGAATAATAAAAAAAAAACTTTCAAATAACAACATGTCAATACGTTTCTTGTGTTGGTTTAAGGTGCGATTTATTTTCAAATATTGTTATTAACATTTAATTTCTTTGGAGGCGAAAGTTTTACTACACCTTGTCTTTTGAAAAAGGTATTTTCGGAATTTGCATTTTTGATAAAATTTTTCGGAGTAAACAAGCCGAAGTGATGTTAATATTAGCAGTGAAATCTGTAGTAGAAGAATATCGTAGCGAAATGTTATCTCATTGCTAATCTTGTGCAAATGTGTGTGTACGAGAACTCCATTTCGGTGCTTTTGTGGAAAGATTAAAACAGAATTAGATCTGTCTGTCGGTGTTGGCTGAAGTGGTGAACACAAGACTGCCGAGTTCGACTCGAAACTCAGTCATGAATATGATTTCGAATTTTTCTGATCTGAATTAGCGCAGGATGTTGTTAATTGTTGTCGACTTGTCTTAATAACGAAGGCATAGCGCTGGTGTTTAACCCCGTCATGCACCCCTCTTCCCCGGTACCTGCAGCAAAATATTCGAAATAGCGAAGTAAAATAACTACAACAAATTTTCTATCTTCTAATCTGTTCTCTTAACACTATCCCCTCCTTTCCGAGTTCCAGCGCGATTCATTGAATATGTACCGGTCGTCCCCTGAGTACTGGTTCTATACATAAAAAAAGTGGTTTTTCTAAAGAGAAAATCGAGAACTACCTTAGCAGACCTAATATTTTTAAAGCGGCAGATCCGATTCTTTCATTGAGGCAATTAGATTTTATTCGAAAAAGTTCTGTCATAACTGAGAGACTATTTTTTACTACACATCTGGTTCAAATGATATCGGTCTTATTGATATCAGTTTTATATATAAATAAACTGTTATACTGTGATTTTGGGTAATAAAAAAGTTATTCCACCTGATATACGCATATTTTAAATTGAGGTGGAATTCAATATGCGTATCGATATCGGTATAGCCGATATTTGTTTTTTAGTATCAGTATCGATCTCGTCTTAGTTAAACGGCATATCGCTACATCCCTAATTTAAACCACTAAATTCCCTCAAAATACAATAAATTTTTTTTTCTTAATCCTCTTAAGCGGATTTTACTTAAACTAAATAAATTTTATTAAATGACTTTTAAATGCACATTTCCAATTTAAATATTTCTTTGCACAACAACATAATATGATTTTGAGAAAAAAAAGGGCTTTCACACTAAAATCGATGTTGGTTAACCCTAGTCAAACATTAAAAATTTGATCTTTGCAAAGAAAATTTTATATTAAAAAAAGAAAATATTGTCTAATAGCGATTTCTTTTCTAGAAAATAATGCAACATTTTTGACACTTTTTAACAGAATATGGCAACATTTTGACATTTCAAAATAATTCATTAGAAATGAATCCAACATCCCTCACGAAATATAATTTCTGTTTTAAAACTTTTTCAAACCGCCACCTTTTCGAGAATAAGTGAAAAAATTTTGCATGTATCTTAGAAAAGAAAACGCCATAAGTTGCAATAAGAAAATTTCAAATTAAAATTGCTAATAAAGTAACGCATCCATTCGAATTCGTGAGCGTTGCCAATCTAAATGACAATACCCACACATTAAATCTAAATTTATACTCGTACATGAAATTTATATTCTTTTTTTCTAAACAAGATCTAACAAACTGCACATCAGACAAAAACATGTAGATGCAATAAAATCTTACGTAATTGAAAATAGTATTAAAAAAAAAAAAACAAGAAAACAAAATAAAAACATGTGAATTGTGTTAAACTTAAGCGAAATATTCACCCTGAATGATTGCAACGTAACCAGATTTTAGTGGTGGGGGTTACACGTATCAGGTGGTGATTTGGTAGCTGTTTGATTTTTCAATTAAAAATAAACAATACAAACAGCCACTATTAGCAAAATTAAACATGCACACACGTACGTACATACTCGTACTTACGTTGGTAAATGTAAGTATTTGCATACTCGTACATACAAATAAGTATCATTTGTTAAGTGGTATTAACCCAAGCAAATAATCAATACATATTGATGAGTACAACTCGTCTACACTCAAAATTAAAGGAAGTATGTTAGTCAGTATTTTTATATTTCGCACTTCATACACATCAACGGCTCATATTGAGTACAACAATAAATTAGAAGAGCAGAAAACAAAACACTAAAAGATACCCTACTAGTGTTGCTTCCCGTGTGTGCTGTGCCTCGGAAAATAGTTTAAAGAAAAATTTAATTTCAAATACATACAGTACAACTGCTACTGTATAAACATGCAATCATGTGAAACGAGTGTATGTATTCGTTTTTCATTGATCATCATTAACATCAACATCATCATGATCAGATTACAAACTTATCAAGAGAATTAAGAACTAGTCGCCATATTAAGTACAATTTGCTGTTGGACAGTTCTTAAAAGAGTAAATAGTTGAACCCAAAAGTGTGTAAACATTTTTGAGATTTGAAGAAACAAAATCTGGTTGATGCCTCAATTAACAAATTGAGGTTAAAGTTGAAGCAATAAATAAGTCTTTGATAAACAATTTTTAAAGTAGATAAGTACTTATCTTGACGGGAATACATGGAGCGCAATTTGTTTTATACGATTTTATATATACCGCGTTATTGTACATGCCATAGTACTAACAAAATCCTAAAAATATGGCAGCACTAGATAAAAAAGTATGCCCTTTAAAATTAAGTAACTTAAAAAACCCCAAACAGTGCTGCCAAATGCTTGATACTATACTTGCAATTTTATTAGTGGGGTCCACATTATGTTCTGAAACGTTCAGCAGTTCTAAGAGATAAAATTAAATAAAACATCAATTACATTTACAGTGATCCTCAAATTGTCAAGTACGAACTTCAAAGCAAAATAGACTTTCCGAACGCATGAAACTGCGCAACCCTCCTTCAATCTCTTCTCATTTCTCTCACCAGAAAAGTGATCTATTGCTGCGGCAATTGTTAAAAGTCTGGACCAGGACTAATCTAATGGCGTTTTCTTTTCTCGAAAACATGTAACATTTTTTCACTTATTTTCAAAAAAGTAACGTTTTGGAAAAGTTTTAAAACAGAAATTATTTTTCATCAGGGATGTTGGACTCGTTTTTAATAAATTCCTCATTTTTAAATGGGAAAATGTTGCCATTTTTTGTTAAAAAGCGTTGAAAATGTTGCACTATTTTGTAGAAAAGAAATCGATATAAGTGTCTAATATTTGAATAATGTTATTCAAATAATTTTCTTGTCTGTAAATTATTTCACAAGTTTATTTTTGTTTATAATTACATTTTTATAATTTAATTAAAATATCAACACTTACCTAATTTCAATATATTGTCAATCACATTAATCAAAATTCGCCGGCAAGCACTGAAAAAGATGTTAAGAAAGACTTTAATTTTGAATGAATTAATCAAGAAAATTAATAAAATATTATAAAACTAATTTTCCAGTACTTTGAACCCCACCACAAACGGTGAGACAAGTACGTAAATGTTCCCTTTTTTGAATAAATAAAAATACATTTTTAGACGACATATTTAAAGCATTCCCGCACCAATTAATATGGCTTTATCGCCATGTAATTATTTCTATTATTAATTTATTTAAGTTTCACATTAACAAGCAACTAAATGCTAACGGCATTGTTTTCCTTTATATATATATTTTTGTATCACAATAAAAATGCCCAAAGATAGTTAAATAAATTGTTAAATAATCGAAAACTGGTTCAGAGAAATGTGTGCAAAAAAGTACCAGCAACTCGGTTTTTGTTAACTGCATTTTTCAATAAAATGTTTCAATACATTTACTTCCAAACAAGTGAACCAAGTTAATACTCCAATTTCGATTTCTTTTCTTTTTTGAAAGTGAATTAAAACAGCATTTAGCTGTGCAACACCATTATGTTGCTTGTGAATTTTAAATTAATGAAAAAAGAAAAAAATTAAATACTTAATTCGATTTGAGAATGGAAAGTGTTGAACAAGTCCGTGGTGTATGTCATTTATATTTAGCAAATAAATGCTTAAATTTTTTAATCTTGTTTAGATAACAAAAAAAAAACAAACAAAAAATCGTGTGACTATGTAAATACGAGTGCTTATGTGTGCATGTGTTTGTGTGAACGTTGTGCAATTAATGTGCCATTGGACCAACTTTAAATACCCGTATGAAAAATCTAACATTATTTTTTTATTATCAGCTTTGGCGTTGCCAACCGGTTAAACCTAGCGTGACTATCGCAAGGTGAAATAAATAATCATCAAGAACTAATAATCACAAAAACACAGCAAGCCAACGCACACACACACACACACACATACACACAGACGAACATGTTAGTAAACCAATAAGTCTGTATTAATGTTCTATGATGTATTGGAATTAACTGAAGTAGTTTTTATAAAAGTTATTTTTATAGGAATGCGGTTTTTGTAAAAAATCTCATATTATAAAAATTAACTTTAGTAAAGGTGTTTTTGATATAAGTGTTTTTATTCTGGGTACTTTTTGTAATAAGTACTTTTTATTCAAATCTTTTTATAATCAGTAGTTTTTGTAAAACATACTATTTGCACAAAGTAAAAAAATTTTTTGTTAAATGCATTTTGTGTAAAAGCAAAATGAAATTTCTTTAAAAGGTACTTTTCGGAAGAGGTGCTTTTTGCAAAAGAAACATTTTGTTATATGAACTGTTTTGTAGAAGGTGCTTTTTTTTAAGGTACTTTTGTAAAAGATGTTTTTTTGTAAAACGTATATTTTACTTTTTATAAAGGGTATTTATTTTAGACAGTACTTTTTGTAGCAGGTGCTGTTTGACACTTGTACTTTTTGCAAGAGGTACTTTTTGTAAAAGATACTGTTTTAAATATCCTATTTGTAACAGGCACCTTTTGTAAAATTTTTAGAATTTGTAAAAGGTACTTTTTACAAGATACTTTTCTACAGGTACTTTATGCATAAAATACTTTTTATAAAATTAATTTTTTCCAAAATGTACTTTTTGTAATAACTACTCTTTTTTGTATAGAGTACTTATAGTATAGAGTACTTTTTGTAATAGGTACTTTAAGAGGCACCTTCTGTAAAATACTTTTTGTAATATTTATTTTTTTTAATCCGCACTTTTTGTAATAGCAATCGTAAATCGTACTTATGGTGTAGAGTACTTTTTTAATAGTTTCTTTCTTACACATGTACTTTTTGCAAAGGGTACTTTTTTATAAGGTACCTTTTGTAGAAGATATTTTTTGTCAAACGTGCTTTTTATAGCAATACCTTTTTGTAAAAAGGTACCTTTTGACGTATGCGCTTTTTGCAAGGGGTACTTTTGTACAAGGTACTTTTTTTAAACATCCATTTTGTAAGACACACCTTCTGTAAATGGCACATATTGTAGAGGGTACTTTTTGCAAGGGATACTTTTGTACAAGGTACTTTTTTAAACATCCATTTTTTAAGACACACCTTTTGTAAATGGTACTTTTTGTAGAGACTACTTTTTTTAGAGAGTACTTTTTGTAAGAGGTACTTTTGGTAAGATGTACTTTTTGCTCAAAACTCTTTTATGGCTTTTTTTATTCCTATAATACTTTTTATAAAAGTTAAGAAATGTATGTTCAGAAGCGAAAAACAAGCAACACTTTCTTATATTTTTCTCAAGGAGCTGCCCAAAGCCTAGCGCTATATTGGTCACATAAAATTAATTAAATATTTTTTATATAAAAGAAAATTCAAGTCTAAAAAGGTTACTATTAAATGTCTATATAAAATATCATTTATAGAACTTTTTATCGATTTTCCATTTGGTGGTTTCAAGGCTGCCTATCAGCTGTTATTATATATCTGTCATTCCAATGAAGTGCCAGTTACTCAGTGAAAGGTTTGCCATTTCGGAACAGTAATTGTTTGACAACAGAAGAATGTGGAAAAGTAATTAAAACTTACTGACAAACATGCCCATTTTTCCAGTATTACTGAGCCATCATAATCGCCCCAGTGTGCAAGGCAAGGCTACAAAGAACTTTGAGAACGCTAGAAGCGTTACAGTTATGATCTGGCCTGCGTATGACCCCAATGTGCACACTATCGAGTATATGGCATCTGTTTAAGATAGTGGATTTCACTACACTCTCACCAATTTGGCACTATGGGCGTGTGATAATGGGCTCTTATAAAAGAATTAATTCCACTATTGACATAAATTAACAAAATATTCAAAATATGTCGGCGAAAAGAAAACAAATTGTTGAGGCTAATTTTACAATTTGACAGTTATGAAAGCGAGTTGTTGCCAAGTGTCAATTTGGTATTTACAAAACGTACAGTCTTAATCCACACACACACACACACACTTGCTGGTAAAAGCAATTAAATCAAATTAAAAAATTAAGCTGATAGTTGCCGTGCATAAGAAATTTCTTTAAAAATATCACAAAATAACAATACAAAAACAAAATGTATTTAAGAAGAAACAAGTTAATGGGTAAATAGACCCTGTTTTGGTTACAAACTGCCAACAATATGTTTGACTATCAAATGCCTGCAAAAAAGAAAAATATGCAGAGTTTCTCATTGATTATTTCAGCTGCGATTTGGTAAATGTAGTTCAAGACTGATTTCTGCAATATTTTATTTCGATTTTTTTTTTGCAGAAGTGATTTGAATTAAAAGCACAATTATAAACACAATTTTTATCTCGTCAAACGAATTTGACAAGGTCTTTCACTACGTGAGTAAAATTAATTGTATTAATTGAAAGTTTAATCAAATTGAGGACTCCACTCGAAATTTATTTCAAGCAGTTTTGTTTCAAGTATTTGAAGAGCTTTTTAATTCAAATATTTTGTGATTTCGAACACTTATTTATAATGATGGAGGTTTTTAATGCCTATCAAAAACTATTAAAAACTATTAAAAAATATATGTAAATTGCAACAATTTGTTTTGAGGTTTTACTTGAATGAAACGATTTTGTGAAGAATTACCGTGTCGCGGTAGCAGTGCTGTTTTATGAGGAGCTTTTTATGAAAATTTGTTGTTTTAACATAAGTTTTTTTTTGTGGAAATTACAGCTCTTATTAATAAATATTTACAAGCCACTCTTTGTAATACTATTGAGATAATTTAAGAAAATGAGTTTTGTAAAAAGTGCATTTTATTAAATTAATTTTCCGCGGAAAAAGACCGTAACATGTGAGCAAATCCCAGAGGCAGTCGTACAAACAAAAATTGTTTATATTAATTAACTCAATTTTCTTCAGTGGAATATTCGTCTCTTTTATTCCCGCTTTTTCCGTAAATCAGCTATAAAAGCTTAATGAAGAGTTGTCATGGTCCTTCGTCATACGAAGGGATCAACAGATGATTTTGTTGATGAATTGAAGAAAAGTCAAGTTTATTTAAGTAGCGTGCGTCACAAAGTAGATTGTTGAGAAAAAAATCACAAACAGTGTTTAATTTTTTATAAACTATTTAATTTTTTTATAAACTATCTTAAAGCAACGTGCGTCACAAAGTAGATTTTTGATAAAAGATCACAAAAATGTTCTACTGCAAATAAGTTGATTTAGATTTTTCTATGAACTTAAGTAACGTGCGTCACAAAGTTGGTTTTTGATAAAAGATCACAAACATTTTTCACTGCAAATAAGTTGATTTAGAATTTTTTTTATAAACTTTCTTTAAGTAACGTGCGTCACAAAGTTGGTTTTTGTTAAAAACCCTCAAATTTTTTTACTGCAAATAAGTTGATTCAGAAATTTATTTTTATAAATTCTTTACGATTTTTGCTGTATTTTATTATACGAAATTCACTCCGCATTACGAAAACACAGTATTTCTTTTTTTTCTAAAAGTTATTTCTTTAAGATATATTTTTTAAAAGTTTATTTTAAAAAACATATTTTTATTAATATAAAATCTTTGTTATCAAAACAAAAAAGTTCTTTTTGTAAAACATACTTTTTCATAATTTTCGCTTTTAAAGAAAGTATTTGCATTATAACAGTTTTAGTTTCCTGTTAGAAAAATTTAAAATATTAAAAAATCGGGAACTCCGTTTTCAAATAACTGAGCTCCCATTAGGTCTCGATGTTTTAACTTCCTAAAAAGAATCTCTGACTATTCGTGAAAGCGTATCACAAAAGGCGTTTTCTTTTCTGGGAAATGTGTAACATTTTTTCACATCTTTTCTAAATTGTGGCAGTTTGAATTATTTGTAAAATTAAATTATTTTTCGTAAGCAATGTTGAACTAATTTCTAATAAAGTATTTATTTTCAAATAACAGAATGTTGCCAATTTCTATTAAAAACTGTACAAAATGTTGCACTCTTTTCTAGAAAAAAAAATCATATGTATGTGTGTGTATGGATGGGATTGTGTGGTTTTCCGAAAGGTTCTAACAAACTTAGATTTCCCGTGAATTGAAACCAGTTCGAAGCGGTAGATTTCGAGAAATCTCCTAGCAATTGAGAATGTTTTTTTTTACAAAATTATTTTTTAAATAAATTTAACCGGTTTGTTAATTCGTTCCTGAGTACGTGAACCAGAAAATTCGAAATATATAAATTTTTTACACAACTCCGAATTTATAGATTCTTTACAAGGCTCGAAAGCTCTATCAATTATCACTCATCAGGTGGGGATCGGCCGATTTTTAATTTAAAGCAGCTTGAAAATTAAAATAATTGTGCCATTAAATTCACAGAGCTCGTCGCGTCTTACTTCGCTGGTGAATTTTTCCACTACAGGTACCGACAAGGCAAGATACTGTCGTTATTAATTCAGCCCATAGTTCCCTCATAAAAAGATTTGTGAAGAGATCAAGTAAAACAAAAATTGATAAAAGCTTGTTTCTTTTAAATAAAACTAAAGATCGGGGAACTGTTTTGAAAATTTCAAAATTACAGGAAATATAATATGACTTCCCAGGACAAGACTGACTTCCTAAAGAAAAATAGTATGACTAGAGGTCATTGATACTTTTTTTATCTTAATATTATGACGCACATTATGAAAAATACATCATTATCAATCATTTAGACGTGTTTAAGACTGTTTGTCAGTTACGCCCTTTTCGCTTGTAGCTGACGATATGCCTGTCAATGTACTTTCACAAACAGCAATTCTTTTCGCCAGTTGTGATTAATGATGAACATTTTGAATTTACTTAAGAAAACAATTAAATAATTTTGAGGGTGTTGAGTAACATCTAGTCCATTTTTGGCGAGGCACTCAGCCAGATCGCGAAACAAAGCCCACGTTAAGAGTTATTAAACACTTTTGTTTGGGCAAAACGTTATACAATATGGTTAATTAAAAATGTGCTCATACACTGCAGTCTCTCTCTCTCTCTCCTGTAAGTAATTTGGCTAATTAGGCGCTTTAAAATTGTATCGACTTTAACAAGCAAATTAATATATTTAGCGGTTAATTTGGAGAAATATAAAACAATTTAATCGATACCATAATTAAATTCATTCGTTCAGCGAAAATATGGATGGCTGGACTAGTGGAGTTTTGAAAACCATGATAAATTCGCTTTTAATCCATGTTTAGCCTGAATGGGCGCAAACACATTCCGATACATATTAATTGTACGTGTAATTGTACAAATATAATCAATCAAATAGCTGAAAGATACTTGTACTGGTATGTGTTCCAGCTTAATGTTTGTTACTAATCGTAATAAAAAAAAATTGCGATTTTTCTTTTCACTTCCTCTTTATTAGTTATTATTAATGTTTTTTATTATGACTTTTTTTTCTTTTGCTTGTGATACAATTGCTTTTTGTCTTCGTCTGATTGTTATTAGACAATCATGATTGTTTCTTTTTATTTTCTGCCATTATTTTCTTGGCTTTCCTTAGATTTTATGCATAATTATTTTATTTGATATCATTTTATGGTACGACTGACTGGCTGTTGGTGCAAAATAAATGATTAAAATAACTTATTTGTTGAAAAGTGTTGTTTCTTTTCAAGGTGTGCTTGTGTTGGCTTGACATTTTAAAATTTAATTATCTTAAGAAGTGTGTGTATGTGCTAGTATGCTGGTATGGGTTGAGATGGAGTGCGAGTTAGTGGTGGAGTATAAGAATTTTTACAAAAAAGCTCAACTTGTTAGAAAGAAACCGGTTGGAAGTGTCAAAATTTAAAGGCACAGACGAACACAAGTTAAATACTTTATGGCCCAGAATGAATAAAAAAAACCTTGAAATTATTTTATTTTAATTAAGTTTTCATCAATTCAATTGGAAGCTTAAACAATCATGTTCGAGTGCGTTGTTCACACAAGAGAAACATGACTGCAGTTTTTCTATTATTATCACTTGATAAAATTTATTCAATTGATTTGTGACATTGTCTTGGCTGAATATGTAAAGAAATAAATAACTTTTAGTCACTTTAACAATTCAATATATGGAGTTGCGGAAGTAACGGTTATGTGAAAGTCACTAACGATGGCCATGAGGAAATGTGTGGAAGACGAAAAGAGTGATGAAAAACATAATGGAAAAGTTTCAAAGTTGTTATTTTTCTTCATTAACAATAAAACTAAGTTTTGGCCAGTTTCCAATTTAGTGAGTGCCACTAACTGATGGCAATTATTTCCTCGCAGGGAATGGCTGCATGTATGAAGCGAAATATTTTGGTACTGAAAGATCAATAAAATTGCAACATTCCAAGATGTGAATGAACATATAGGATGTTTTTTATAGAGTGATACAACTTTGAGTTGGCATCACTGCTGTATTCGACCACCCATTTAACAGCTGATAAATGCTTTTTGTTAAGTTTGCTCTGACATTTTATTATGGATCGACTTACACCAGAGCAACGCGTGCAAATTGTTCAAATTTTTAATCAAAATAATTGTTCTGTTCATCAAACTCCTCCATTAAAAATTTTATATGCCGATGAAGCCTGTTTCTGGCTGAATGGGCGCGTAAACAAACAGAATTGTCGCATTTGGAGTGAGGAGAATCCTCAAGCTTTTGTCGAAACACCATTTTACCTCCACAGAAAATTACTGTTTGGTGCGCTTTATGGGCTGGAGGAGTCATTGGGCCATATGTCTTCAAAAACGAAGATGGTCAAAATGTTACTGTTTGTGAAAATTGGTGTTCCAGATTGCGCCTTGTACGCGCCAGCCTTGGCGATCACATGACCGAAATCATTTGTAAACATTAATGTCATAAAATCTTCTATCCAACAAAGACCGTTTCATTGAAATCAAAAATATATTACTATGTTTTATTATGATTTAAACTTGTATCACTCTATAAAAAAACACCCATAACTTCTGCACTGTGGGGGGGAATTTGAAAACAATTAAGATTAATTCTGTAATTTTTTGTAATGGTTTTAAGATAAGTTTAGATTTTTTCATAAAGAAGATAATAAAGAATACATCAGGACTTATGTATTTGCTAATGGGGACCACTGTGCACTGCACTATGTATATATAGATTTCTTTGAAATTTTAAACAAAAACGTTAGTGTGTTTTATGACATTTCAGAAACAATTGAAAAAACTTATTTCAAACGTGTTTATAATAAATTAAGTTTCATCACATTTCCATTGTGGTGTTACATCGCCAATAACTCAGGGAGGCTACTCAAAGAGAAAAAAAGACCATCAAAACAATCTCCAATTCACTGTGCCACAAGGTCATGGAATATATTTCTGAAGTTGTCCATGTAAATTAAAATTTTTATATTTTTAAATAATAAGTTAATTATTTATTATTAATAAAAAATAATAACATTTTAATAACCTTAATATTTTTGTTACTAATTCGCTTTTGTTAAAATCATGTTGCGGCTAAAAAAAATAACTCGTTTTAATTCATTTAGCAGAGTTGTTTTATTTAAAAAAAAAAACTTTTTATTAAAAATACCATTCGGTTGAGTTCATTTTTATTTATTTTGTTTGTTAAAGTTGGGTTTGTGTTGTTGGAATCTTGTTTTATTAATATTCTTAACAAAGTTAGCATTGATTATCTTTTGCCTGAGAATTCGTTAAAACGAAAATTGTTTTTAATAAAAAAGGAAATTACGCAAACTGATGAACGATTTTTTCTTGCCTCGTTTTTTGTTCATGCTCATAATTACTATTAATTTTTTTGCGGGTTTTTAGTTAATCAATACATTATCATCATTTTAAAATTTTACAAAATAAATTAAAAAATGTGATTAAAACAATGAAGATTTCACAAGCTTATTAAAAGTTGCTAAACACACCTCAATTGAGTGAAGGATGCAACACAAAACGGCTGGGAGGTTTCAAAAGAAGTTCAAGAAATCAATTATTTTTTCAACCTTGAAAAAGGAGTTAATTTTTTATTAACTTTAATTTGATTTGTTTTTAAAAATATATTTTTAGAAAAATTTCTCTTGTGACATTATTCGTAAATAATAAAAAAACACTTATTAAATTTATAAAAATTTCATAATTGTAAATACGGTTCCATTCACAGAATTCGAAACTTAAGAAATTTGAATTTTTTCATAATATTTTGCAAAAATAAAAATCAGCATGACCAAATTAAAACTGTGGAATTCAAAACAACAATTCACAAAATATATTAACTCAAAAAATGTGTTATAAAACTTAATTAAAATATTAAAAAAAAACCAAAAAAATATTGGAACATTTTTTAAATATGATAATCGATGATTGATGATCTTGTAAGCATAAACTCACACGTCTGCGAAGTGTTGAGGCCATTTAAAAATGTTTTAAATAATTAAAGAAAAAAGCCAACAAAATCAATATAAAAAATTTATTTTAAAAAATTTTATGGTTCCAGTGTTTAAAATAACCACGAGTTTATCACACTAAATTCGTACCTTAAAACAATTTTACAACAAATAATGGTTTATTAAAGGCTTGTAAAGGTTTAATAAAACGTCAGTATAACATCAGCAAACGAATTGCAGAGTTAGTGGATGGTATATTTATAATTAAATTTTAATAATTTCTTGACCCTCTCTCCCTCTCTCTCTCTCTCTCTCTCTCTCTTTCTAGACTCCAAAATCTCTCTAAATAATTTCACATTTGCAATTCACATTTTTCAAAGATTTGGAATGGAACGACCCACAATTTATTTGAAATGCATTATGCAAATCCTACATATTAAAACTCACAACTGCACTCAAATCATACCTACAGCGTTTTTGTATTCGCAAATTGTTTTGCATAAATAAAATCAGTTGCAAGAATTTTTCTTTGGCTTTAATGGCAGCGAGTGTTGCAACAACTGAAGAACCTGAACTGGTGTGGGGTGAGCTCATAATCGTCGCCGTGTCTGTACAAGTTTAAAAGTATTTCAATTTATAAATTTTTTTTCCTAAATAATCCTAACACTCGCATGAGGACTTGTTAAAATTTTTACCACCCGACTTGTTGCACAAGTTGCCCTGAATTTTTTTTCGTATTTTAGTTCAATGAAACCTACAAAAAATAACTTTCAGTTGTCATAACAATTTTATTTATTTTTCAATTTGATTTTTAAATCTGCATTTCATTTGCTGCAGTTTCTCAGTTTTTGCCATAATTTGTAGAGTCGATTGCAGTTGGTTTTGACCTACCGCAGTTTCCTAACTATTTTTGCTTTAAATGTTGCAAAAGTCGTTTCTATATATTTTTCCACAATTTTTTTTCTTATTTTTTTTTTTGTACAAATTTGGCACAAGAAAATATTGTATAGGAAGGCAAACATAAAACTCTGTTCACTTCAGATTGTGATCACTGTTGACACGATTTCAGAATATGGCAAAACGAAGTTTTTTTTTTATAAAAACTATAACGAAGCCACGCACACTGTTATTTAAGTAAATATTTCATCTGATAATTATTAATAATGAAAATCGGCTGAGCTTCCTAAAAACTTATTTATCTAATGGGTTATGCGTTTATCGGTTTAACAAAATAAATTTAATAAAATGCATGAAACTTTTATTTCATTAAAATGCCAGGACCTGAAGAAATAAAATGTCTTTTAAATACCTGCCTCCAAATTGGTTAAAGCAGTGCTTCTTTTTCGCACATTTCAGGCGATAACTCAAGGAATGATTTAACGTTGGAGGAACATCCGCGTGTGGCAACAGACCACTCGCATTGCCATCGTAGGCAGAAGTCAGTCAACAATATGTCTACTTTTATTACCGAGTTGTCAAATTAATTGATCACGATTTTAGCGTTCTAATGGGTGATTTTTTAAGAGCTTTCGAACATCATTTAAAAACAAACAAATAATTTTTTAGAGAAACGTATGAAATCTTTACTTGATTTGATAATTGAATGGTTCCTACGCCTTGTCCAATTGGGCACACTCTCCCCAACTTATTGGCCTTTAGCTCAGGAATAAATTTTTCAATAATGGCCCATCATCAAAGTCAACCGTTGCAAGCTTGTCTCTATGGGCATGAGACTTAAGATAACCCCACAAAAATAGCCTAAAGGCGTTAAATCCCGCGGTATAATCTGTCTAATCTGCATCTCTCTTTCTCCCTCTCTCTCTTCTTAACACTATCTCCTGCTTTCCTAGTTCCAGCGGAATAAATTGAATATACATATAAGAGTCGGCTCCTGGGTGGAGGTCTCAGTCAAACAAAAAAAAAATCATTTATCGGCATCAAACGTGAAATAAACTGTTCATCGAAATCGCATTTCAATTGGGCCATTGATTTGCGTGATGTCAGCTAAATCCTGGTCTCCCATTTTGGGGGGAAACATTTTAATAACAGAAGCCCAATTCTTGAAAACGGCGTCGAATTGATAATTCGTGGTCATCAACAACACTAGCGGATACAGCAGCAACATTGTTATTGTTCTGTCCGCACTCTACGTAATCACAAGATCCAGAATTGCCGCATACGCAAGTCGCCAAAAATGAAAATTAAATGGAAGAGTCGCGCGATGCACTTTCTTGATAATAAAATTCACAAATCTGCGTTGTTCGTTTGCAAGTCCTTTCATTCTTAAAAAATCGAGCAAATGGAACATGTTGAACAATAAAATGCTACACAAAAACAGCTGACCTGCCAAAAACAGCTGACCTGCTAAAAACAATGCTGCCGAATAAACACAATTACTACAAAATCACAATATCATAATTGTATTATATCAAATATATTAAAAACCCTGTATAGAGGCAAACGTTACCTCGCATACCGCCTTTTTGCGTACCCTCAACAAATAGGCAAACGGCGTCAAACCGCTTAATCTTGGTGACGAATTAGTGTCGCTAAACTATGAAATAAAATATATTAAAGCAAATCTCTATCGTAGCAAACGTTACAACGCGCAGAGCAAAATCTACCGGCGACAAACCGCATGAGTTTAATCCTCGCAAGGAAAAACTTTATAATTATGGTTGTCATGGTCTTTATTGTAGGGTTATCCATAGAATATTATGCTGATTATTATAAAAATCTAACAAAATTATGAATGCATTCAGATATATATTCTGACTCTTCCTGTGTTTCACAGAGTGACGAACATTTTTTTGATGCGACAAGTTCTCACTTCAGTTACAGAAACGAGGCACTGAGTTACCGGTTTGATTATGCCCCGTTCCTTTAATTTCCGATCTATTTTCTTTTAGCCAAACTTTTTGGTTTGATTTTTTTGTTTTACTTCATTAAAAATGAAAATTTTTTGTTGTTTTTTCTAGAAAACTCATGGTTGTTAAGAAGGCTAAGATTTGTAACGCGGTGTATTCCGAGCGACCTGATCATCTATTCAATATAAATCAGAAAGGCTGCTTTCCTAAGCACCTGCTGCGTTGTAGTAAAACATCACAAGGTGTTGAAAAGTATGACCGTAAATTTTGTTCCGAAAGACAACCCTATATTGTCGTCAATAGCAGACAAGAGCAAACAACGGAGCCAGAAATTTTTATACAAGAAATTGACACAATCAATCAATTCGCTGTAAATACGTTTAGGAAAACAGTCAAAACTAATAAACTAAATAAAAATATTTCATTTTGCTTTAAGACACTTTTCAATTCGCCCTCGCATCCTCAGATATTCCCAAAGAGTTACTTACCCCCCGAACAAAAATCCAAAGTATGTGAGTTAGATTAAAGTATTTGTTGTACCTGTTGTTGTTGTTGTTGTTGTTATTGTTGTTGTCGTAGTTGCTGCAGTTGTTGGTATTGGATGCAGTTGTGTTTTCTTTTTGGCTGCTTTTGTATTCTTTTTTTGTTTGTTTGTTGGTTTTTTTTTTGTTATTATTTATTTTTTATTGTTGAATTTTCACAAAATTTCAAAATAGTATGAGAAAAACTACGAAATAAATTGTTTCTTACGATTGCTGTTGTTGTTTTTTCATTGTTCAAACACTAAGAAAACAAAGAAGTAGAAGAAGAGAAAGATATATATAAAAGATAAAACGAAATAATATTGGATGTTTGGCTTTAATAGTAGATAGAGTCTGTTGAAATGAGGTAGTTCGAGAGGGGTTAAGGTGGGCTGAGGAGAAGCCGTCTTAGTGTTGGCTGCCTGTTTGTCTTGGCTGGTATGTGGTTTCAGTAATGGAATGGCCATTATTATGGTGGCGGTGGAGTGCACACATAGATGAATGGCGCTGTTGAAGCTGTAGTTTTTTTTTCTTCGTTTTCTATTTTACAGAAAACATATTTTCAGCACATATTTTATGCGGAGAACGAGAGAATGCACTTTACACATTCAATGGAAAATGGCAATAGAAGAGAGCCAGTTGTTAGTTCTTCTCTTGGTAAAAGCGATCATGTCTGATCTCATAATGTTCTATATGGAAACCTAATCATGAAGTTTAGAAGAGGAAAGAAGTAAAACAAAAAATAATAAAAAAGGAAAAAACTTAATCAAATCAACTAAATTAAACTAAACTAAAGTAAGATAGACACGAGATATAACACGTTAAGTTAGCGGAACTGGCTTGTGAATAGAGCGCATACTAACTGAGAAGATGAAGATGGCTTGTTTAATTTGTCGAATCGAAGGCCACAAAATTGCTTTGATTTTTTTGTTTTTTTTTTGTTTGTTCTTAATGTGTTTTCTTTGTGCAGCAGCGAGCAGCCGCCACAGCCAACGCAGCCGCATTTAAAGAAACCAAAAGAATGTGGTTTATGGTTATTTTTTTCTTTTGTCTTCAATATTTTTTTTGCATTTGCGTTTGCATTTTTTTCATTTTAGTTTTTAGAACCGAACGAAATCGTGCTACATTTTAACACACTTAGAGAAAAAGATTTCTATATATATTGACAGTGGGCTGCCAGGGTGCGTACTTATTTATATACAAATAAAGTCAGAGTCAGAGTTAGAATGAAAATGTTTAGCTGGAAAATAAATTTTGTTTATTGAGAAGTTGTAAGATATAGAAGAGCATATTTAAAACGACTGCAGCGAACAGCGAAAACCTTGTGCTACCACTTTCGGATTTAATATTGTCTGAATTAATATTCATTTTTGTGTGTTTATTTCTTAATGACAAATAATTTGAAATAAAAGCACAAATATTAAAATAATAAAGGACATCATTTCCATATTTATTTTTACCACCAAGCCTGGTATTAAATTTGATGAGAACAAAAATTTGTCATTAAACAATCAATTTGAATGCAAGACTTTTTTTAGGGAGCCCACGATTTTTGAGAAAGTAGCTCCACCACTTATTTATTAAATAATTTTGATGCACGATGAGATGGAATCGTATAAGCAATTTTGAGAATTTTTATTTATAGGGTGTTTTTTATAAAGTAATACAGCTTTCAGTTGGCATCACTGCTTTATTTGACCACCCATTTAACAGCAGAAAGTTGCCTTTTGTTTAGTTTGCTGTGACATTTCATTATGGAGCGGCTTACACCAGAGCAACGCGTGCAAATTGTGGACATTTTTAATCAAAATAATCGTTCTGTTCGTCAAACTTATCATGCACTTCGTCCATTCAAAATTTTATTTTCCGATCAAGCCCGTTTTTGGCTGAATGGGCGTGTAAATAAGCAGACAATTCTGCTTATTGGAGTGAGAAGAATCCACAAGTTTTTGTCGAACATCCACAGAAAATTACTGTTTGGTGCCCTTTATGGGCTGGTGGAGTCATGGGCCCATATGACTTCAAACACGATGATGGTCAGAACGTTACTGTCAATGGTGAACGGTATGGGAATATGATTCGAAATTTTTTCGTACCTCAATTAGCTGGCATTAATCTTACTGATATGTGGTTCCAAGAGGACGGACCCACATGCCACACAGCGGGTGCTACAATTGATTTACTCAAGGAAACTTTTGACGAAAAAATAATTTCACGAAATGGCCCAGTTAATTGGCCCCCAAGATCGTGTGATGTATGCTTTTTTTTTGGCTGAACTTTTTTTCTCAATAAGAGCGCTAACATGAGATTTGAAAGTGTGTCTTTTTACAATAATCTTTTTACAAATAATTACACTGTACAACAAAATAAATTTTTTTCCAAAATTCCAAGGTGCGACCTATAAATTTTGATAGAGGAGACAAAAAAAGACACGTTTATCGGCATTTTGAAAGTTTTCATCTGAATTTCCTTTGAGAGGACATTAAAGTTTCCCAGCTCCATAATTATGTTTCTTATGAAAATTTTAATAAAACGATCATGACATAAACATATTATTTATAAAATATATCCTAAAATATTAAAAATCGATTTAAAAAGGTTACAATTTATTGAATTTTAATTTTATTAAAAATAATCTCATATGCAAACACTAATTTTATGTCATTTTATAGGAAATGTTTCGGGCTACAGTGTATAAAAAAATATTTTTAATAAATGGATAAATGTTGTATCTGAAAAATTTTTAATTTATAAAAACGATGACGCAAAAATATTTAAATATCCTGCAATTTTAAAGGAAATGTTTTTTTTAAATATAATTTTTTTTTCAAAAATTATACGACTTGCGTCTTAGATTTTTTATAAAAATTTTGAAAAAATATTACATTATATTTTAAATAAAGGATAAAAAAACATGCTTCAAAATTTCAGGATCCATAAGCAACAGTTGCTACCAAAAATAATTAATGATTTTTGATTAATTAATTTTTAAAATTTCAAAACTTTCAAAATATTACATTTTTCCAATAAATAATAATTGTTAAATTTTTTTTAATTTTCTAGCCACAAATATTCGTTCTCTTTAAAACGATTTAAGAATCATTTGCCAAACAAGTTACTTAATTTATTTATTCGTTGGTTCAAGTAATAAATTTTTATAAAGGTAGAAACTCCTCATGCAAATCGAAAGCAGTCGTGTTCAACTCTCCATCGATTTGACATGCTGTTAACCAATTAAAGTTTATTGTTTTGGTTTCTAATCGCCAACTTTGCACATGTATCCCACTGTGCAGCACCAAACGAAGCGAGCAAACTTAATAATCTAATGAATTGACAGAAATCTGTTTTTTTCCTCTATAGTTTTTGTTGCAAGAAGAGTTAACGATTTTATTTTGTTTAAATAAAAATTTGTTTTTTTAATAATTCTGCTTTTTAGAACGTCACTGATATGTAAAAGAATTGAGTCTCATTCCCGTAAGTCACCATTAAAAAAACAATTCTCTGAATTGTTGTTGTAGCTAATGGTTTAATATCAAGATGAACACGTCGAAGATGATGATAATGACGAAAGAAAAAAAAAAGATGCTCTTGGCATTAAAACATGATAAGTTTTGCTTAATGGCCCCAAAAGACAAAACGAAGGAAAGAAACCAGCACCAACTTCAAACCTTAACAAGCCATTTAGATGGATTTTTGGGAAGTTTGTTTGATTTCGAAACCACTTTATTGAGAAGTTTCTCATTTGAAAATATCTTCTTGTTAAAAACAATTTTCTATTTATAACCAAATAATATTTTATTTGTGTTTATGATCTTCCACACAATTGTTTGGCATTTAACACTCTCTTCTTATTCACTCACTTGCTTGTATTTATTCACTTGCGTGTATGTGTTTGTTTCTATTGTATGCAGAATTGACTTTCATTAAAGAAACAGAAACGACAACAATAACAAAAGGTTTATGGTACAAGTCTTGTTGGTTGTGTTGTTTTTTTCTTTTTCTCAGTTGAACACTCGTTGATAAATTTACAGTTTCTATTCCCGATTATTCACACATTCACTTGCAGTTCGTCTAATTTTATTTAATTTTTTTTCCCCAATAGAGCAACTGTTCTCGTTCACAAACGCGTAGCAACTGAATTTGTTAAACGAAAGACTTTGAACACAAACCCAAAGTTGCTTGTAGCGGCACCTCGTCGTCGTTGCTGCAGTCGTCATTGTCTACTTCGTTTGATTTTGTCTTTTACGGTGAATTAAAGGTGTAGTTGTGACTCTCTAGTAAGTGAAATAGTTGAGGTGTAGCCATGTAACTTGCCCCTCGATTACAAGAGTTATGCCCAAAATTTCCTAAATAACTCTAACAGGCACTGTGTTGTGATACATGCAGCGTTTTTTAAATCGCAACCGTTTTAAAACGCATTTGAGAGTGTTTTGGAAGACACACGGTTTATTGACATTTTCTTATATTTTTTAGGACCTACTTCAAAGTCATAATTTATATTTTTTCCACTGAGTGTTTTCATTTATTTTCAAAGTTTTCTTTTAAAAAGATTTTGTTTTTACGTTATTGCCGTAATAAGACCACACATGTTGCAAAATTAGACCCCGTGGTGGCCATACACCAAAAGTAATATTTAAATTCTAAAGCCAAAAGATTGTTTTTTTTAATGAAATAAATCTTATGTCAATTTAAATATTTTCTCTCTGTTTAATTCCATTGCAAAGTTCTATACCTCCGTAAAAAACACCCTGTTCATGCATGATGTATGACGTTATAAAAAGTTTATCTGAAACAAAACCCTCATATTACGTCTATGAGCACTCGCGGGGAAATTTCCCATGCAACTCTGCTGGCATCACTGTCCACTAAATCACTTGTTCAAACAAGTCGCGTTGTTGTTGATGTTATTTGTGCCCGTGTACCCGAGTATGGGGATTTTTTTTGTTATTGTATTTTTTATTTTGTCTTCGCTAATTCTTTTCACCTCTATTTTTTCTTCTTCTGTATCTTTACTATTATTATTATTATTATATTTTATGTTTTATGTTTTTCGTATTAGAAAAGTATTTTTTAAATGTCTTTTGTTTTTATTTTTTCATGCTGGTCTTTTGAACATTTTTTATGGATATGTTTGTATGGATTAATGTATGTATGAGAGTATGTATGTGTGTTTCTTGGATGTATGTAAATATTTCATGTTTGCATAGAAATGATGATGATGGGGCATGTGCGCTATCTTTGGCGTATAAAAGCAGGAAAGATTGTAACAAGGGGTGTAAAGAGCGCCTGTTGGTAGTTGGCAGTACTAAAAAGGAGTGCATTCATATTCTTTAATTAATTAACACATATTCTTTAATTAATATGATGCATGCTGCAATTATGATTGAAAGTAAATAAAGAAAATCGACTTATATCGAGTAGAATCTACTTTTGTGTTTTTTTTTTAATTTCAAAAAGTGGCCTATGCTTTTTTTAAGTAATTCTCAATATGTTTTAGAAAGTTGGTGCAAAAGCTAAGAAGGTTTGAAATATACTAAAATCATATTAAATTTTAAACATTCAATAATTGTAAAATGCGTTCGGCTTTCATGTCTATTTTTATTTATTATTGTTGTTCCATATATGTGGGACTTAAAAATAACACAAAACGAAACATAATAACAAGAATAAAGAGAAATAAAAGAAAGGCATGAAAACAGAAACCTAGTTTATTTTTCTATCCCGTTTGCTTCACTGCATCTTTTGCTACCAAACAAAGTATGACGTCAAAAGTTAGGCGTCATGAAATGCATCGTGTGAAGTGGGTGTAACTACTAAAAAATTTATAAAATACAGTATTCTTTGCCTTTTAACAATTTTTTTAATTTTCATCATATATATCAATTACAGCTTTAATTGAAAAGCATGACACTATTGTCTTAAGGCGGATCCACTTATGACATTCTGAGGAAAACTTTGCTTTGAACAAAATTTTTTTATATGAAGTTTGACGTTTTTCTCAGAGTAGAAAACAAAAAATTTTTTTTCTGGAAAACTCTAAGATTGAATTGGCTTAATTCTATATTTTTTTCCAACAAATTTAAATTAAGATGCCAATAAGCTAAACTGTTTCATGCCGAGATGAATTGAGTTGTCCCATCGTATAATATTTGCAATCCTTATTTTATCAAATAAAATAATTACCCCCTAATTCATAAACGATTATTAAAATTAAAGTGGCTTTAAAGTACAAATTTTTTATAGTTAAAGATCTCTTAAAACATTCATTAACTTTAACAATCGTTTGTGAATTAGCGGGTTAATAGAATTCTTTTTGTTAACATACGGCAGCTTTTATTCAAAAATAAATTTTTTTTTAAAGATAATCGTTCCCCAGAAAACTCTTATTAACACCACTATTCTACGGAAAATAACCTGCTTTAGAATTCGTGGCTGAATTTCCCTTTCGAGTTGAATAGAGGTTTTTAGCAAGCAGAGTAGCAAAGTTTATAACACTATGAAATTTCTACAAAGTGAGAAAATCTATTGTTGGACATAAGCCTGCGTTGAGTAGCATAAAATAATTGGCATACGGCAAATTCGAGTGTTTACTAAAGACAATCACCATTTCAGCAACACGTACTATGTTGTCTCTGCTACAGCAAGAACAACTTGTACTGTTATACAAAAAAGTCACCACTAGATGGTGAGAAATAACGTTTGAATCTGTTTTAACAGTGAATGACAACACAATTGTGTCAGAGAATGCCAATAAATTTGTAAACAGATTCAGATTGAAATTTGATATTGAAATAAATTGGAATAAATAGCAATTTTAACACTAACTAGGAAGATTCGGACGGACATATAGAAAGAAACGAACTTACTATTTCACCACGTGGAAGCAGTTCTTTCTTTAGCAACAACAATTTTACAAATTGTTTTTGTTTCTTAAGTAATTAAACGAAAGCAAGAACTCCTTCGACATCGCTATATATTCAGATATATTTTTTCACAGATAGAAAAGCTAATCGGAGATTTTTCTTCCTCGTCACTACAAATATTCTATATAAAATTTTTTAATAATAAACTGAATTATTCACGTCCTAAATTTGCCACCACAAAGAGCCTCAACCGCTGCAAAAAGGTGTATCGAAAAGTTCAATTCCACGTGGTTATTGCGGTCACCACAAACTGACACTAAACAACAACAAAAAAGTCAAACATACAAGTGAATTGCCACAACTTTTGCACTTAAACGAAACCACATGAACAGCTTTTGCTTAAAAATCTATGGGTTCAACTTTACGCTTTTAATAAAAAAACTCTTTTCTGTTATATAAAAATTACCTTGAGAAATGAACAACAACAAAAAAAATCATGTTCCCAAACCAAAAAATTTACACACAAAAACAAAAGATTAAGAGATAAAAACGATAATGATGATTCTCAAGCGTCAACGATGTTCTGAGGCTGGGTTGCAGAAGTCAAGTGGGTGGTTACCACCAAGCACACCCACACACAAATATTCACATATGCCAACTTGTTGTTGTTGCCTTTTTCTTTTCTTTGCTTCTCTTCTTCTTCTTCTTCTTCTTATCTTTTGGGTTTAAAGGTAAAACTCCTTCCCAACAAAGTTTAAAACAGCAAGAAACGAACGAAAAAAATCTCAAAACTTTTCTTTCAAACACTGTGTGAGATGAAACAAATGTTTCACACACTTTTTTGAGCACCTACTGAAATCGATTCGGCATGTTTGGTTGGACTTTTTGTATGGGATTTTGATTTTTTTTTTTTTTTTGGAACATATTAAAGAAACTTTTGCACTTTTTGATTTCGCATGGGCGCAATAATAAATCTGATTTACTTAGTGATGCAGTTAATTAATTTTTATTAAGGAGTTCTAGTCAAGACGAGTCTTTTACCAGCATCTTTCGCTTGATTAGATGCAGCATTTTAAAAAAAATAAAAGTCTTTAAGCCAACATTTATAAGACGTAGAATCTGACCGCGACATCGTCCCGTTCGCATTAAGAACACATGCCGGACAAGATCAGCGATTTCATCATAAAAGCTGCAAAAGTTGACAAGCGCTTAAATATCAGCAAAACGAAAACCGCCACAAGTCACGTGCGTCACAATGTATTCGTGGCTCCTGACGAAAACTAAATGAACATTTTGACTGCAAACAATTTATTTTGTATTAGTTTTTACAAGAAGTTTTAGTTTAGGAAATTTATTACGCGTGCTTTATTATGCGAAATTCGCTATAAATTTATAGCGAAATCGCACATTCAGCTTTCAAAATTACTTCCGGTTTGTCACACAACTTTGTGATCAATTATTTTGCAATAAATAACTGCTGAAATAAATTTAAACAACCCAAAATGCGTTTGAATTTTAGTCTGGAAACGAGTGAGAGTGTAGCGTGCGTCACACAGGATTCACTAATATTTTAATATTTTACAAAATTATTTATTTACTTTTTTTTAAGAAACTTATATTTTTATAGCAAAAATTTGAGGCCTATTTTATAAAATTCTTTCGGATTTGTAACTGATTAATAAGCCAAATTTATTTCATAGTCCTCATAATAAAAAAAAATTTGTTGTCAACACGACACCAAAAAGTTGTCAATTGTCATTTAATTGTCGACAATATTTAATTATTATTAACAGCCTTTTAGCGTTCTCCAAGACATACAATATTAATAGAACATGTTACCAGAAAGAAGTCAATATCTGTCGATAAAGGCTAGACAAGAGACAATTTTTTGCTGTCGTCATTCGACGTCGTCATTCATAATACGGGCGAATATAGGGCTTTCAAATGGAATAAAAATAATATGAATTTATTTTCATTGACACGAAATTTACTTTCTTCGAAAATAAATCATCTGGCATTTTAATTGAAGTATGACTTCCAGCCACGGCTAGATTAGACGTGCTCTAATCTGGTGGCCCAATTTTCACTGTCTTCTTTTAACAGATGCAGTGTATGTTGTCCTCCAAGTGGGCCATCGTTTCAGCCCTATCGGCGTTAAATAGTGAGTTCATGTAACCCTATAAGAAATATAGAAGATTTAAGTTGCACACTCTCGGAGGCCAAGTCACGGTTCAGAAAAGCAAAACTATGCGGTTACTGAACGTTCCCTTCAATAAATCAATTGTGGTCTGAGCTGTGCAACACGTCGCACCATCTTGTGGAATCCACAGATCCTTCCTGCGTATCATCGTTGTTCAATTTAAGAACGAAACAGTCAATTATCATGGGCCCATAGCGAACAACAATGACTGCAACGTTGGGACCAGCTTCGTTTTTAAAGAAGTATGGACGCATGATTCCATCAGCCCATAAAACACATCAAACACTTAAGTTTTTCTGGATGCAGGCATGTCTCAACACTTGAGGATTGTCATCCCACCCAAATACGGCAGTTTTGTTTATCGACTGACGCAGCCATTCAAACGAAGGTGAGCTTCTGCGCTGAATGAAATGCGCTAATGAAAATCGGGATCAACTGCAATCTTGTTTCGGGTCCATTCACCGAATATACGCTGCCTTGTTGGTGACCGTGTGGCTGCAATTGTTGCACGACTTGGCTTTTCTTAAGCACTCAAACCAAGAACTTTCCGCAAAATGTTCTAGAAAATGGAAGGTCACACATTTAACTCCTGTGCACGATGGTTACACTGATTCGGGTCGTTCCTCTACGCTACGCTGTACAGCAGGAATGACTTCTTCTATACGACGTCTCTGTGGATGCGTGTTATCATTTAAAGAAATCTTGGTGGTGAAACCTTCTGCATTAAGTGCTCTGATGGACGATTACTTTGACCGAAAATGGACGTAAAGCGCGATACGCACTTCATACAGGACCAGGATTTTTAAAATAATTTTTCATAATTCGGAAACTTTGTTCAAGTGCCAGTCGTCTATTCTCGTTGAAACGTGAAACAAAATTAAACACAAATCACTTGACAGCTGACAAAATGGCTGACAGTTAAAAAAGTGTTGCCAGCTCCTCTGTAAGCAACACTCTTTATACGAACAGGAAGTGGGAAATCCCCACAATCCCTATTTATTTTACGCAAATTCCTACAAAATCCTTAAGACTTGTGCTGTAGTGTGAAATGGGATCAGCATTCCCTCTAATTTTGCCTCTATTTTGATAATTTCTAATATGGCAAAAAGTATTTTTCTCCCCTGCTCATAATTAATGCAATTACTTTGTTACGCTTTTGCAATGAACGCATAATTAAGCAGAGTAATAAAATTATTCCTGGCACTGTTTTCATTTATTATTACTTCCCTGGCACACGGAACTCAAACGCATGAATACGAACGCGTTTTTTGAATCCCGCCATTCTTCACATTCTTTCGAAACGTACTCGCATTCGTACGATTACAAATAATATTATGACAGACGATTTTTCAACGTTTATTATTATTTTTTAGTAATTTCGTTTGTTCGTTTCTTTTGTTGTTGTTGTTGTTGTTGTTGTTGCTGCTTTTGTGCTTTGGAATCGTATTATTCTTGTTGTTGCTATTTCACCTTCAGCGAAAAAGCAACATTTTCTTGCTTCAACACAATTTTGTTCAAGCGCTAGCGAGTGGCAGAGATCCAGAAGAGTTGTTCTGGGCTTAAAGAAATATGAAAAATAAGTTTGAAATGATAAAGAAACAAAAGGAAAGAAGGAAAAAAGAAATAACGCCGGAAGTCTTTTAATAACACAACACATGTATGACTTATTAAAAGCAGCACAAAGAGAGAAAAAAGTTAAATAAAAAAAAATAAAAAAATACAATTCAAATATAAAACGCAGCAGGGAATACCAACCAACTAAATCAAACAGCCGAGCGGTGAGTGAACCAGCCAACCAGCCAATCGATGGAACCAAACAACAAGCAAAAGTATCTTCCTTTAAGTTTCCAGCAACAACAACAACAACCACAAGTGGAATAAAAAATAGCAAAAGACAAACTTTTTCTTTAATATTCTTCTTTTCTGTTATTTATATTGGCTTCGTATAACATTTTTTTTTTGTTCTTCTGAATGTCCGTCTGTCTGTCCGAATTTATGTTTATCTGTCTGTTTGTCCAGTTTAACTCCGCATCTCCCGAGTTGGCTGCATGAATGAAAAATGTTTTCATTTTTTCCCTTTTTTTCTTTTTGTTTTTGTACGAGCGCCAAACGAACTTTTGACAGGTTGGCGAATAAATCTTGAAATGTTTTAATTTGTTTAGGAATCGATTTGCAACAGTCTTGTAGAAAGACGACCGTGATGCGGTTTTCTGCCCTCGTCTCTGGTTAATCGTTTGCCAGGGTTAAAATATGGACAAGTCAAGTTTGTATTTTAGTTTTTCCTTGTAGATTTTTTCCCTCGATGATTGTAACAACATTAACATTTTGTTGTTGTTGTTGTTGTTGTTGTGTTTAAGGATGCAGGGTTCCTGTCAAGGGACATGATAACGTTTTTCAAAAATTTTTTATAAAATGAAGAAATATGACAAATAATGGAAAAAGTTTTTGACAAACTGCAGTTTGGAAAGTACCTGTAAGACAAACAGAGCCGGTTTAGTACCAGGAGCACGTTGTTTGACAAAAAGTATTTTTGAATCGCACTCGTCTGTGCGCAAAAATTAAGTACGATTTCCATGCTGTTTCTTTTCGAATGTGTAAACTTTTTGATATAAAAAGTATCTCTTTTGGTGCCCTTCGAGTGAAGGTACTCACTGGACCGAAAATGCTTTACTGATGAAAAATTAATTTTTTATAAGACACAACTTTTCTGTTAAATAGTACCTTTTCGCTTAAGTGTTCCTGTTTCGTAAAAGTAAATTTTCCTCTTTGACAATTAAATACCTGCTTGTTGGCATTAAGTACTTTTGGGTAAAAATTTATTATTTTATTATCTTTTATTATATTTTTTATTATTATTATTTTTTTATTTTTTTTTGGTAAACATCCCTTTTTTAGTAAAAGATTTTTTTTGTTGTAAAAATTGATATTTTTTTAAAGTACTTTTTGACAAAAAGTACAATTTGACAAAAAGTACTTTTTAATAAAAAGTACTATTTGACAAAAAGTACTTTTTGGCAAGAAGCTTCATTTTGACAAAAATATACTTTTCACAAGAAGCATCATTTCGACAAAAGGTACTTTTTTGTAAAGAAATATCACTTTACCAAAAGTACCTTTTTGCCATAACCAATGAAAACCAAGTTTAACATTTAAAAAATTACGTTTAAAAGTAACTTTGACAAATATTATAAATTAGATTACAAGAACATAATTTTTTTCTTTATAACCGGTAACAGAAAAATCTGTTTTGATTAAAAGTACCTTTTTGGGGAAAAAATTTATTTTCTCTTTGATGTTTTTTTTAAGTGTTCTTTTTAGAATATAAAAGTACCTCTTTGGCTAAAAGATAAGAAATACAATTTTGACGAAGAGTATCAATTTGACAAAATATGGCATTTTGACAAAAAGTTCCATTTTCACGAAAAGTATTAAAAAAATACCCCGTTCTGGCAAAAAGTACCATATTAACGAAGAGATCCTTTGCGACAAGCAGTAACTAAAAGTAACTCTTTACTTTGCATCGATATTTGATTCCCTGTCCATTTCTTTGAAAACAAGTACCGTGAAATAACCAAAATGTCCTACTTGATCCGGAGTAACTTTTTGGTAGAAAATAAAAAACCTCTTTGATAAAAAAAGTGTATGAAAAAGTAGATTTTTGCTAATAATTATTTGTTTCGTAAAACTTCTGCTTGTTGAGATAAAAATAATTTTTTTATAAAAAAGACAGGACGTTTTTCTTTTTGGCGAATTTTGATTTTTTTCAATTAGACAAAATCGTCTATTGAGATGTGACTTAACGGTAAATTTAACCCCTATTTGGAAACAGCAAACAGCAACTCCTGGCCAGTTCGAAAAGACGATGATGATTCTCATAGAAAAAAAAAGAATTAAAAAAACTATTTTCCTTTCAAAAGTTTTTTCTTTTCCCTCTTCTTTTATTGCACATTTCAGAGATGTTTTACCAAAAAGTAAATACTGGCAAATATATTTTACCTGGTACGAGGAGCTGATGACGATGATGAGGCGAATGAATGATTTCGTTAGTTCGTCTTGATGTGTTCGAACACCTGAATGTCCGTTCGTTCGTTCGTTCGTCCGTTCGTCCGTTCGTCCGTTCGTCCGTTCGTCTAACCCAAACGTATTTTTTTTTTATTAATATTTTTGTGTATTTTTCATTTTTAGTTTTGCATTTATTCGACATTTTGGAAATGCATTTGCATGTTTGTTTGTGTGTTTGCAATTTGAAAATGGCAAATTTATATAGATTAAAAAGTTTCAAAACGAAATTAGGTAAACCGGAAATTGTGCATAAACTCTGTCTGTCTGTCCGTCCGTCCGTGTGTCTGCTACAGGAATGGACGTTTAGCAGAACTGCAGCAGATACACACGCATCCAAACGAGTGAGCAGCATCGTGTCTAAACATGCACAATCACATATTTAAAGTGATTTTTTTCTATCCTCTCTTTAAAGGCATTTTGTTGCAGACGAAACCAAGAAGTGATCCTGACAGTTTGATGTTTTATGAGTGATATCTTTTATACTCAACATCATTCTATGGAAATGATATTTTATTTAATTGTTTTCTTTTAGATGTTCAACAGAAACTAATAAAAAAAAAAGCGTGTGCAGCCTTGGCTCACTTGAGTGCTTGTGTGCTCAAGTGATTCATGTGGGATTTACGAATTTGCTTTCGGCGATATTTTTCGAAATTAGAATTTTTAATTTAAATGAAAAAGTGCATTGAAAAGAGTGGTTATTTTTTATTAAGGCGTTTAATGAATCGATCAAAATGTTTTTATTTTTATTGCGGAAATACTTTGACGGATTTAAGGCGTCTGATAATGCAGAGGGGCCTTGACACTATTTATTCGCAAGATGTTTCTCTAGCCAGTGAACCGCTCGAAATATGTCAAGGTAAATGAATACACTCACTGAGGAACCGCTGATGCCACATCATGCAGGGGAATCATGTGCAGATGCCCAAAATGCTTGCTGCCGCATGCACTCATGCCTTGAGTATTTCTTATAGCAGGAGCCCATTTTTTCTTTTCAATTTCCCTTTAAGAAAACAGACAATTTTGAAATATCTGGATGTTGTTGTTGGTTTTAAGCCGTTTGTTTTACAAGAATCGAATTATCATCAGATCTGGACGTTCTAAAGTTTCTGGGAAGTGTTCCTGAGTGTTTGTGTGTGTGTAAATCTAGATGTTCTAAGTTTCTGTGTCTGAGTGTGTGTGTAGGTGTGTGTGCGTGTGTGCGTGTGTGTGTGTGTGTGTGTATGTGTGTGCGTATATGTGTGTGTGTAAATATGTGACCTGCTTAGAAGTCTTGACTATTTGAAACGAATCAAACTGGTGACTTTCTATAGATCGTTCGTCAAACTCAGATCTCCTGTTAATTTGAATCGATTCGCTGGATGACAAGAATTCTCAAAACAAACTTTTACCAAATAAATCTGAAATATTTCAAATTAAAACTCTTTAAATTTGATTTCTTGCTGATTATTTGCTCCCAAAATGTCATTAAAAAACTCAAAGTGATCAATGGATTTGTTGAACTTCATCAATTGACAGCTGATTTACTTCCCAACTTCAGATTTTCCAACTCTGAAAGTTGTTATTAACGCACCGTTAAGAGTTACTGAATAGCCCTGCTGGTCCAACAGTTCAAAAATAACTCCTCAAGCAACTTGTTTGGAAATGGGAAACTTGTCACTTGATTATTGAAACTTCGGACTACTGATATTTCACAGCTGACAGTTGACAGCCTTGCCAGATCGTTGGTGTTGAAATCACTAAATGGGCAACCCCTTAATTGCAATTAATTATCACAAGCAAAAAAGCGTATATATATTTCCCATAAAGTATATAAATATTCTGGATTCTTATGAATGTCGATGACGATTGACCGTCTGTCCATCTGTCCGTCTGTCTGTACGTGAAATCGGATTTCCCAAGCCCTTAGAAGACCTAGACACTTCGTTCTTGGACTGATGGATTCGAAATGAACTTAAATAGAGTGAAATTCAGAAAAATCCTAAATACGCTTCCAGAGCTGGGAAGCTTACACCTATTTCTCGATGCAAAATTAAAAAGCCAATTATTTTTTTTTGTTTATTTGTAAATTGAGCCCACTTCATGCTTTCAGAAGCCTCAATTTTTTTATTAAATATGAAAATAAATAAGAAATTGTTCCAGGGATGGAAAATAAAGTTTTTATGTTTGCCCATTCAGTATTTTTTATTACTTGTAACAACTAAAATGTTTGAAAATTTTAAGTTTTTCTTAAATAAAACCGCTTTATACAGCATGAAGATTTGCATTGATAAAACTATTAAAATTTTGTTTCCAGGGGTCGGAAATTTGTTTTTTTTTATTCATAAAAGCAACCAAAAAGGCAACTGACGTTGGTTTTTTGTTAAATAAAACATTTTTATAACTTAAGAAGAACAAATTGGTACTTAAAAATGTATTTAACGCCAGACGTACGTTGGTGAAGCGTATATAAGATTCGGCACAGCCGAATATAGCACTTTTACCTGTTTTTTTTTAGTTATTAAGAATTAGGATACCTGAAAAATGAAATCTTAAATAAAATTATCTGTTTCATGAACATCAGCCTAACCAGGGCTTTTTGTTTTAGACAGTAACAATTAAAAAGGGTGTAACCCTCTAACAAAAATACTAAAAATAACTTTTTTCAGCAGCAATACATTTTCCAAACTTCTTTCGATTTAATTGTAAATCAAAATTCTATAGAAATTTTATATGAATATTTCATTTCCACAACCTTTTTGCCTTGCAAAAATTTTTATATGCCAAAATATAACAGCGTTTAAGTTTTATTTAATTATATCCCAAACACTTTAAGAAACTTTAAATAATATTTATTTAAAAATCAATAAACGACATAAATGCAGCGCCTCCAACCCACAAGAAACACCTTTTCATTAATAATCATTTTTATTTCACCCAAATAAACAAATTTTTAATGTCACACGCGATATTTATTTCAGGTGATTAACGTCGTTGCACTTTTTCTTCCACGAAACCACATTTTATACATCAAAATAGTATTTAAGTATTTTCCTGAATCTGTTAAATGTCACCACACCCCGTTAAAATATTACAACGATCGAAATAAAAAAAAAACGTTTCATTGAACAGTCAGTCTCCAGCTAAATCGCGTCTAAATAAATTGCAAATTGTGCTGAATGTTTTTCCCCGCCACAACTTCAAAACACATTTTCATTAAGAGAATTTGAAATCTTAAAAGAACGTTTTGAAACGATTTAAGATACTTTAATTATACAAAACAGTTGCTAACGATTATTGTGCTGAAAGCAATCGATAATAAATACACTGAGAAAAATAAGTAGCAAACATTTTTATGTCTCAAGAGTATTTAAATTCTTATAAGATCGTTTTGAAACGTTTTATTATGATAAATAGCACGCTTTAAGTCAGTTTAATTATAAAAACAGTTGCTAACGAGTATTGTGTTGAAAGCAGTTGATATTAAATACACTGGGAAAAATAGTTACTAGAAAATGATTTTAATAAGGGGATTATAGTTACCTGATAGTAGAAGTACAATGCAAATTGATGTTGCGTGATGAAATAATTTGCTAGAAAAAAATAGAAAATATATAAAATTAATTAGAACGGGAAGAATAAGAGTTTACAGTTGTTACACTTCTCGTATATTATTTTCTGATAAAAATTAAAGAAATAAAAACTTATAACACTTAATTTATTTACCTATTTTTCAATAGTTTATTTTATTTTATTTATTTTTTGTATAATTAAAACTTATTTTATTAGGCTGCAGAAGCTTAAGATTTTTTTATTTGTTATGGAAAATTCGTTCGTTTCTTTTTTAATGAAACAATGAAACCTTTTTTGAGATTTTTGTGATAATAAAGAATTATAAAAAGCCAAGTGAAGTTGTTTGACTATAAAAAGGTGGGTAAAAGAAAAAAGTAAATCACAAAGAAATGATAGCAAAGAGAAGTTCCCCCGTAAATGAATTAGAACGACAGAATTGGGGAATTACAGTGTCCATCCACGTTCATAATAAACGTGGGCGTATAAAAATCGCTGTATTTTTTAATCCTCACAATGACATTTTCATATCTGCCGATCTTCAAAAGACTTCTCTAAATATTAAACAAACAAAAAGTATTCAGCCAGTCACCCCCAGAATGAATGATAAGTCAAAGACAAATTCTTGATCGGTTTCTAGGCAAAATGTGTTCAAAAACATGCGCGCTTATTTGAGAAAACCACAAAATAACAACTTTCTCCTCCTCGTTTTCATGCACGATCATGTTTGACAACTAACTAGCGGTTGCAACTCTATTCAGAACACACTTTCTCAGATCACCATACAACCTCCGATATGAAATCTCAGTCTGTTTTACAATTTTACTTTCGAATCTGTTTTAAAACCGCTGCCACAACGCAACAAAAAGGGAAAGTGTTTTCAATCACTTTTACTGCAGAAACGCACACACATAAACTAACATCTCAAACTCATACTTACAACAGAAACACCAACAACAACAACACCAAGGAAATTATCAACGACATTGAACATAAGCCGATAACAGTCAATCAGGATGATGAGCTGCTGGAAAACAATAAAAACCGCATGTGCGGTTACGCTGTGTAAATCACCGGACACACCTCCATCCATCTCTCATCTCACTACTCAACACCGTTGCCGTGTTGCAGTTAAATACTCTATTAAATCCTCGAGTTCGTGCAACATGAGGGAAATACCCAAAAACAGCTGTTTTACAAATAAGACGCCATTCAGCAGGATTGTGTGTTGCCTTCGAAACATAAAATTCCCTTATCAGCACTCGTCTGCGTGCCGTTAGTTGTTGTATTGTTGTAAAGCGTTGGTGATAAGAGGATCGTTGCAAATGAAACAAGAGGACACTGATCATTTTGTTAGAATGTGATCTTATTAATTTGTGTGACCTTAAGAGATGGAGGCTAAACACTAGAGTTTGTTTTCTTTTTTTTGTGAAAAGATTTGCCAATTTCTTTACAAATTTTCAAGGGTTTCCAGAAAGCGTTTCTCAAGGAAAACGTTAAGATCCCATTGAAAGTTAGTTTTTGTTTATGAGTGTTTTAAACGGGACCGAACTACCGCATTCGATATCGATCGAAATTTCGATACAATTGAAATGGAAATTTCGATCGACACGAATGCCGTAATTCGCCCCTGATTTTAATATTCAAGTAAAATGGAACAAAAAATTCTGAATACCTGAAATAGAATTGTAACACAAGGCGTTGGTTGTGTTGAATATAATTCCGAAATATCAAATCCAAGGACTCTCAAAACATCATCAATTGTGAAAAAAAACAACTTTTTGTTCGTCAAAAATGAATGTATTTAAAAGTCATGGAGGTTTTATACATGACACACGAACTAAAAATGGTCACAGAGACAATTTTTGAATTTATTTCGAAATAAAAAAAGTTCCATAATTAACATGTAACAATTTGACAAACATAAAATGATTGAAAAGCCCGCCTTTATTGTTTCAAATTACATGAACACTTCCATAAACAAATAGTGCACTAACACACACACACATACATATGAACGTAGCATACATCGATATATATTCAGTTATGGTTACCCAATTGGCCATGGCTTCCAGACATCCTGCATGATGGTTACAAGACAATAGAAGATCGGGGAAAACATATTGACTTCAGTTCAAATTAATTATTGACGAAATTTCAAAACATTTGAGCAGAAAATCGTGCAGAATTACGCACGTGAGAATTTGTTGCACCGCATCGTCGACGACTACACAAACGACAATTTCTGCTCGTCCATGTCCTCTAAAATAACGTAGACGACTACAAGAGGGACAACTTTTTCCAGCCCATTAAATTTATGTGTGGTTTTCTTTCTCAAGGGTGACCGATAAATATGCAGCGCATTATGCCGGAAGTAGAAAGTAGGGAAAGGTCTTGAGAATACTGATGACGATGGATTAGAAAATAAATCCTAACGACGAAGGAGGGTGCTGTATTGTGCAGTTAAACACATGATTTTTGCATTTATTATATTCATTTCTTTTCTGAAAAAGAATGCAAAATTGTTCAAACTTTCATATAGAAAAGGGCAACATTCTGACATTTTAAAATTGAGATTTTATTACAAACTAATTCAGCATCCTTTACGAGCATCCTTACCAGTGCAGCCCCCTAGGGCTTAATCAGGTCGCAACTTCACTCATATTGTTCCGCCATATAACCACATTCATAAAAATTGCTAAGGTGTTGCGGCCTATTTTAAACCCTTATTACTTCCGAGGAAAGCATGTCGTTAGCAACAAGAGGAACTAAAGTTCAAAGTCATAATACTTATCCCTCCTGACACCCCCAGCACCAGAGACACACCACCACTTCGGCAACGTCTGCTGATTCGCAGCAGCCCATAGAGACTGTTATCAGCTGGGTCGAAGTCCCTGATTACGCCTCGCAGGTCAAACCAATATAGGTTTGTAACCTACTATTGATATTTGATCCTTTGTAATGGCGGGACCCAGATATCTTTCCACCTGTATTTCTTATCTTTTCCCCAGAAAGCACTGCAACAAGGCGTTAACTCACCAAGTTGCATATTGTGCCCCCCGAGGAGATCCTTTACGAGCAATATTGTCTATTTAAAAACTCCTTTCAACTGCCACTTAATGAAAAATAAGTAAAAATATGTTACACGTTTTCCAGAAAAGAGAACGCCATTAAGCACATGATTTTTTTTGTTTTTTATGAGTAGGACCAGCGCTCAAGGGATGACCCCTAAATATGCAGTGCATTGCGCTGGAACTGGGAAAGTAGGGGATAGTGTTAGGAGGACAGATGAAGAAAGAGAATTTCGTTGTAACCATTTTTACATCGCCGATAAATTTTTGCTGCAGATACCGACGAAGAGGCGTTCTGTATCCTGCTCTTAAGTACGTGATGCAGTCAATCGCCGGCGTTCGTAGTCACAGTCCAGTGCTATGCCTCCGTCAAGGAGACAAGCCGACAATAATTAATGCAACCGTGCACTTAAGCAGACTAGAAAAAAGTGGACGCCATACACATGACTCAAATTGTTTTCTTTTCTAGAAAAGAGTGCAACATTTTTTGCACTTTTTAATAGAAAAAGACAAATATTTTGTTACTAAAAAATAACGAGTTGGAGACAAACTCAGCCAACATGCTTAACCAAAAATAATTTTTGTTTAAAGACTCGTACAAACTGTTTAGAAGGGAAGTAAAAAAAATGTTGCATGTTTTCCAGAAAAGAAAACCGCCCTGAATGTGAAGTTGAAGTGGGGATTTCAGGCATCGCAGTCTTATGTTAACTACTTCGGGCAATAGTCCACTTATTTTATTCTACAAAATGTTTGAAATAAACGAACGACTATAAGAGTTCAAAGGCATTATCGCTTAACTCGTGGCCTGCTTCCACTTAAAATGTCTTTATTAAATGTGATCAGACACAACTGCAGCCTCGTCGAGGAATATGTTGCCCTCGACGGTTTGGCCAACTGGGTGAATGTATGCATGAGTGTGCATGCATGTATGTGTGTGAAACTATTTATGCTTTATTGATATGCACGCCCGGATTTCAATGGAATTTATTTAAATTTTTTATATTTTTTTATCTCATGCAGGTACTCTCGTATCCATGTCATTGTGTTAAAATTTACACCCGCCATTCCATTCCGTTTGTTTGGAAAATATATTTTTTATTTAAATATTTTTTTTGTTAATTTTTATTTTTAAGAATTTAAATTGAAGTGTCAACTTTTTACAGGAACTGGTTGTCGTTTAAAACATGAAATTAAAACTAAAATTTCTAAATGACACTGACAGACGAAAATTCCGCCGTCGATTTGATGGATTTTAGAATTTGAAATGTATTTTTTTTCTTTTTTATTTAAATTATTATAGATTTAATTAGATTTTCAATGGCGTTTTCCAAAACATGAGATGTTTTTTCAATTAGAAAAGCAGATTATTGGGTTAATTAATATTTTTGAACTAGAAATTGTTTCAAAAAGCACAGAAAAAATTGTCTGAATGTCCTTTTAATTGTCCGGTTTTTTTTAAAGGCTACAAGAAAAGGAAGGGTTAGAAAGAAATATATAGAAGGAAAAAGTCAGTTTCAATAAGTGATTTTTTAAGAGTAAGATTTCGAATGTCTAATTTTCATTTCTAAAAGCCAGTTTTTTTGCATTTTTCTTTTAGAAAAGGAGGAGAAAGGACTCATTCAAAGAACAGTTAAAAGATTCGAATGTTCCACAAAAATGTTCCTGCTGTTGTTTTACTTAAAACAGCGGAATAGATTTTATTCTAAGAGACTTTTTATATCGAGTATTAATTGTTACAAAAGTTCCATTCCTCAAAGGAGTTCTCTATATGAAAAATTACACTTACAGCTCGTTTAAAGTTAAAGCAGGTGGGTCTCAAAAAAAAAAAAAAAAACTATTCTCCCTGTCACCCCCAGAATGAATGATAAGTCAAAGACAAATTCCAGATCGGCTTCTGGGTAAAATGTATTCAAATACATGCGCGCTTATTTGAGAAAAACACAGAATAAACTTTCTCCTCCTCGTTGGCATGCACGATCATGTTTGACAACTAACTAGCGGTTGCAACTCTATTCAGAACACACTTTCTCAGATCACCATACAACGTCCGATATGAAATCTCAGTCTGTTTTACAATTTTACTTTCGAATCTGTTTTAAAACCGCTGCCACAACGCAACAAAAAAGGGAAAGCGTTTTCAATCACTTTTACTGCAGAAACGCACACACATAAACTAACATCTCAAACTCATACTTACAACAGAAACACCAACAACAACACCAAGGAAATTATCACCGACATTCAACATAAGCCGATTTCTATGCCGATTATTAATTCTTACAAAAGGTACGAAAATGTCCATCATGTGGTGCAGCTAAAGGGTTAATAAAATCTACAAAAGTGCAATTCCAAACTGCAATTCCAAATTACTCTTGAGCAGGGAAAGAAATAACTATTAAATAAGAAGGCCATTCAACAGCTACCAACTACTGGTTAAAGTTCTTAAACAGCCCAACGAGATCGTCAGCAAATAAATATTTTAAATCACACAAAAATCCAAAGAGAATGAATCTACGAGTACGACTGTAGGAAAAGTAATAAATCATTGACGTTAAATCGAACAACGGCTGGACATAAACACTTCAGCAGCTCCAGCGTATGTTTCACTTCGTTTGGTTTTTATCATTTTTCTTATTTTTGAAAAGTTAAGTTTTTTCTTCTAAATTCAGTTCTTATTTTCCTACAGAAGGAGTGAAGATGTAAATGATTTCCTTAATGTTTTTTACAAATTTGCTGAACATATCCTGCCTCTCAGATCAACAGGGCAAATGTAGGGTGTTTTTTATAGAGCGATACAACTTTGAGTTGGCACCACTGCTTTGTTTGACCACCCATTTAACAGCTGATAGTTGCTTTTAGTTTAGTTTCCCTTGACATTTCATTATAGAGCGACTTACACCAGAGCAACGCGTGTAAATTGTGGAAATTTTTAATCAAAATAATAGTTCTATTCGTAAATCTTATCGTGCACTTCGTCCATTTTATGGCGTACATAATCGTCCTTCAGAGCCGCTAATTCGAAGAACAATACATCGTTCTCGGACCGCATTTACTGTTACTGATAATATGCTTCCCGTGAGACGCTGGACAGTGCGTACTGAAGAGTCTATAGCCGCTGTACAGGAAAGCATTGATGATGATCCTAATCAATCAATTCGTCGCCGTTCTCAGCAACTGGGGTTGTGTCCTTCCACTTTATGGAAGATTCAACTTGTGCAGGAATTAAAGCCAAACGACCATCGTATGTGCCGCCAATTCGACGAATGGGCTAAAGCACAAATTGATATTGATTTTGAATTTCCATTCAAAATTTTATTTTCCGATGAAACCAATTTTTGGTTGAATGGGTACGTAAATAAACAGAATTGTCGCATTTGGAATGACGAGAATCCACAAGCTTTTGTCGAAACACCATTTTACATCCACAGAAAATTTCTGTTGGGTGCGCTTTATGCGCTGACGGAGTCATGGGCCCATGTGACTTCAAAAACGATGATGGTCAGAATGTTACTGTTTGTGCAAATTGGAGTTCCAGATTGCGCCTTGTACACGCCAGCCGTGGCAGCCACATGGCCGAAATCATATTCAAACCTTAATGTCATAAAATTTTCTATCCAATAAAGACCGTTTCATTGATATCAAAAATATATTACCACGTTTTATTATGATTTAAGCTTGTATCACTCTATAAAGAACACATCAACAACTTGTATCACTCTATTTAAAAAAAATTTACTGCTCCTCCTGTAAAATTTAAAAATTATTAGACACGCTTTTTAGCATTTCCTGTGACGATATGCTTAAATTTATTTTAAATAAAATCTGTTTTTTTTTTGTTGTAAAATATTTGATTTCTCTGGCGGAATATGAAAAGAATTTGCCATTTCCCATTTCAATTCCTGCTGCAATTCAATAAAATTCCAATTTAAATCAGAGTATTTATTTTCATAAACTATTTGGCGACCTGTTTTTGTTGTTACAGCTTTTGATGTTATTGTTATCCCGGTGGCAGTAGCTGTTGTATTGTTATTGTTGTTGTTGTTGTTGTTGTTGTTGTCACTGCATCCAGTTTAGTTGACGGCTTCTTGGCAACATTTTGTAGTCAATTATTTTCTATTTTAATTTAAATATTTCACAAATACAAACATATTTTTTTTTTAATTTTATTTTGGTTTTATTTTTTTACTATTTTTTTATTTATTAAATTGACGTCTGCGGTGAAAATTATTTTAATTTTCAATAAAAATGCAAATATTTTATGTTTATGTACATCTGAGTGTGTTTTTTATGGAATATGAGAGTACACACATACACTCATACATGTGTATTTATGAGTGTATATACACACACATTTAGCTGCGTATGTGTGTTTGAATAGGTTCTATTGTTGTTTCTGTTGTTATTAAGTAAATAGGACATTTCTATACACAAATACTGAGATGAGCTCATGTGCGTGTGCACGTGTGTGTGTGTGTGTGTGGGTGCGAATTGTTAGCGCCAAGGTTGGCTGGCAACTGGAACACCAAACGTGCGTGTTTGTGTGATTATCACTGTTGGTATGTAATTTAAAATTTTGCTATTCAAATATCGTGTTTTTTAAACGCAAGAAACGTATCGGATGTCAATGCCAGTATGACAGCTGCTGGTAAAAGAAACTGGCACTTGCGTTTTTTTTATTGCGGCCAAAAGCTTTGGCTGTAATTTTAATATAAAAAATTAAAGTCCACTGCCAAGTTGGATTAAATTGTGAGAAAAATTGTTTCAGAAATTGCCAAAAAAAAAAGAATTTTTACAAGGCCAAGTTGATTGAAGTCTGGAGGAAATGGTGTAGAATTTTTTATTTGTTTTAAAACAGCATCATGTGACTCCTTTTAAAGGAGTCTTGCAAATTGTTAACAAGAAAACATGGTTCTCTCCTTTAACTCTGTTAAGTTTTTCAAAATATTCACGATAAGAAAAAGATTATTTTCAATATTTTATATTTAATTTTGTCAGTATTCTGAGAATTTTATGAAAAAAAGCCGGCTACTCGTTAAAACATCAAATCAGAAGTTTTACACATTTTTTTGTTGAGTTCCAGTACTTGTTTAGTTTAATGTTGCAACAACGACACAATACATTTGCACACACAGACACACACACACACAGACACACACACACACACACATACACGTACACGTTAAGGTAGTTCACCTCCCTAAAATAAGCAGCTACTTAGTGATGACTAAAATAAATTCTATAAAAATATTTAAAAGATAAAAATGACAAGAGTTGTCGCATAATTTCCTTTACAAACTGTACCCAAGTTTGGGGCAGAAGTTGGAAGTTGCACGTTTCCTGGTTTCTTTTTAGGTGCAACAACATTCAGAAGTTTTTATAATCCGTGTGTCTATTTAGTTGCAGCATATTTTTAGAACGGAAAAAGCTTCCCTCATTATTTTTGCGAACTCTTCGGCAGACTTGTAAAATGTTTCTTCATTTTGTTTTAATAAAGTTGTTACATAATTGGCCACTTAAGGACTATTTATAATTCAATTAATCACATTTTTTATAAAATTGTATAAAATTATTGCAAAGACTATTTTTTATAGAGTTATAAGACGTTAAAATGGAATCAACCTATAAAAATTAAATCGATAGCAAGTTTTCTTTTTTTCGGGAGATAAATAAATTGACATAAAATTTACTTTTTTTTAGGAGATAATGACTTGTGGCATATGGCCGTCAAAGTTGGCTTGGATGTATTCTAAGGTCCAATTTTCCATTAGCTTTTCAAACGCATGCGGCTGTACCACGGCAACAATACTGCGATCATTGTCTTTCAAGTGGTCAATAGTTTGGGGCTCATCGGCGTTGAATAGTGACTTCATGTAACTCTATAGAAAATATTATAGCAGATTTAAGGTGCACGCTCTCGGAGGCCAAGTCACGGTTCAGAAAAGCAAAACTATGCGGTTACGAAACGTTCCCATTTAATAAATCAATTGTGGCTTGGGCTGTGCAACATGTAGCACCGTCTTGTGGAAGCTACAGCTCCTTCCTGCACATCATGGTTGTTCAGTTGAAGAACGAAACAGTCCATAATTATGGGTCTATAGCGATCAGCATTGACTGCAACGTTCTGACCAGCATCGCTTTTAAAGAAATACGGAGGCATGATTCCACCAGCCCAAGAAACGCATCAAACAGCCAAAATTTTTCTGGATGCAGGCATGTCTCAACATGCACTTGAAGATTGTCATCACACCCAAATACGGTAGTTCTGTTTATCAACTAACGCATCCATTAAAAAAAATGAGGGATCAACTGAAGTCTTGTTCCGGGCCCATTCACCGAATCTACGCTGCCTTGTTGGTGACCGTGTGGCTTCAATTGTTACACGAGTTGGCTGTATTAAGCAGGCGGAACCAACAACTTTCCGCAACACCTTCTAGGATGTGGGTGGCCGCATATTCAATTCCTGTGCACGATGGCTAAACGGATTCGGGCCCTTTCTCTACTCTATGCTTTACGGCAGCCACGGCGTCTTCTGTACGACATCTCTGTGGATGCGTGTTATCATTTAGAGTTATCTTGATGCTAAAACCTGCCGCATTAATTGCTCTGAAGGTCGATTATGTTTGCCGTAAAATGGTCGTAGTGCGCGATACGTATTTCGAAGAGAATCATGATTTTCAAAATAAATTTTCACAATTCGGAAGCGTTTCTCAAACGTCTCTTCGTTCATGTTGAAAGGCCAAGTCAACCAAAACATCAATCACTTGGCAGCTACGAAAAATAGCCGCCAGTTAAAAAAGTGCTGCCAACTAAAACTTTATACCGCTGTAAGAAACTTTCTTGAGCGGTTCACAGAATAAAAGAGATTCGATGCAAAATTGATATTCGTTTCGCTACACAAAAATATATTGTACACAACAATCGAGCTTTAGAGTAAAAATGTTTAAAAGTGTTCAGTTTGATGGGCTGAATAGCAAAAAATATATTCCCCTGTGCCAGTGTGTCAACTTTAAAGAGCTCTAATCGATAGCCAGCAGCCTGCGAAATTGTAAATCCGCCATATCTTCTGAACCGATCTGATATAATTATCGAAGCATTTTCACACTGAAAAACTCAAATAGTGCAATTCCAAAAGCATCACAATATTTCCTCTTTAAGCCAATTGATGGGGCCAATAAACATCTACAAGCTGACAAGTTCAAGCATCAACGAAAGCTCGCGATTATCAATAATTATTGTTGATAACGATTCAAAAAAGAAAAACATATTTTTATTAACAATTTACGAACAGACAAGTGGAAAAAACCACGAGGAAATAAATTAAATAGACGCAATAATTAATAAAGTAAATGTTTATAAAGTGTATCGAAAAATATTAATTATAAAATGTGTTTACAATCGTTTTAAATATTTTGACATTAACTCGGCCCACGCACACACATAAACACTGGCACGCATAAGCATGAACACACATAATAAACAACAAAAATTTGCAACAACAAAATGGTGAAAATTTCTCATATTTAAATATATTGAATTCGTTATTATGCGTTAGCAAATATCGGTTTGTTTATCATTGTTGTTGCTGTTGTTGCTTATTTATTTTTTTGTTTCTTGTCCTGGTCCAGGACATTTTATTGTTTCTGCCATAAAAATTCAAATATTTGCACAACAACAACATCCCGAATGCCACATCATCAGGAATAATCACACAGAAACAACACGCGGCTATTAAAAGTTGCGTGTTTTTTTTTCTATTTTAAATGCGAGAGGAGCTGAATAATCGATACGGCTCAGCACGGGAATGGTGGTCACACACGCGCTCACAACACATTTATAATGGGCAACGGGTGTGCACTTTGGACTGCTTAATAAAAATTAAAATTTTCAAGTCATTCTTTTTTATTGGAAACCTCAATTTAATTTTATAAATTTGAAAGCAGCGCCTCCGTAAAATGGTCGCCAAGATTTTATACACCCAAGGAAATGTTTGAGAAGTTGTTTAGGAAAACAAATGCGCAACGTGCGGTTTTTATTATGCTGCAGCGGTTTTTTGAACTGCAGCTTCCGGCATAAATAAAGAAACATGCTGTGACTTGTACTCCGATCATTGCCCTGTCATGTGACAAGTAAAGGGTGTTTTTATAGAGGTATAAAAATTTACGTTGGCATCACCTTTTTTAAACTGGCGGCTATTTTTTTTAGCTGCCAAGTGATTGATGTTTTGGTTGACTTGGCCGTTCAACATGAACGGAGAGACGTTTGAGAAACACTTCCGAATAGTGAAAATTTATTTTGAAAATCATGATTCTCTTCGAAATACGTATCGTCAACATAATCGTCCTTCAAAGCACTTAATGCTGAAGATTTTAGTATCAAGATAACTCTAAATGATAACACGCATCCACAGAGATGTCGTGCAGAAGAAGCCGTGGCTGCTGTAAAGCGTAGAGTAGAGAAAGGGCCCGAATCCGTTTAGCCATCGTGCACAGGAATTGAATATGCGGCCACCCACATCCTAGAAGGTCATGCGGAAAGTTGTTGGTTTCGCCTGCTTGAAACAGCCAACTCGTGTAACAATTGAAGCCACACGGTCACCAACAAGGCAGCGTAGATTCGGTGAATAGGGCCGGAGCAAGACTGCAGTTGTAGCGCATGTTATTCAGCGCTGAAGCTCATTTTTGTGTTGATAAACAAAACTACCGTATTTGGCTGTGATGACAATCCTCAAGTGCATGTTGAGACATGCCTGCATCCACAAAAATTTGGCTGTTTGATGCGTTTCTTGGGCTGGTGGAATCATGCCTTCGTATTTCTTTAAAAGCGATGCTGGTCACAACGTTGCAGTCTATGCCGATCGCTATAGGCCCATAATTGTGGACTGTTTTGTTCTTCAATTGGACAACGATGATGTGCAGGAAGGAGCGGTAGATTCCACAAGATAGTGCGACATGTTGCACAGCCCAGGCCCCAATTGATTTATTGAAGGGAACGATTAGTAACCGCATAGTTTTGCGTTTCGGACCCGTTAATTGGCCTTCAAGATCGTGAGATTTATAGCCGCAAGATTATTTTGTGCGGGGATATGTGAAGTCGCTAGTCCACGCCGATAAGACCGAAATGATTAAACACATTGAAGGGCAACGTTCACCGCACTATTGCCGACATACGGCCACATCTGTTTAAAAACGCCATGGAAAATGGGGTCTCCGGTTCAGACTCTGTCAGAGCCAGAAGTGACAGACGTATGCCTGCAGTCATATTTTAATTGAATACCAGAATATTATCTTTCGAAGATATGAAATTCAATGTCAATTAAAAAATGCATATTTTTTATTCCATTTCAATTATTTCTCACTATTGAGTATTTAAAAGTAGTGAAACCTGGCGCTACTACAAAAGGGGCAGTTGATGCCAAAGGCGGCATAGCAGTGATGACAAGTGCCGTGGACTCAAAACCGAAGACACTTTTCTTCGTAGTTGTATGAATTTACATGAGCTCTAGTATTCCAGAATAGTAAATTACAATCGTTTAATTAAATAAAAGCAAAAAATATTAAATAAATTTCCTTTGTCAAATTTATAAAACTTAAAATAAGTTTTTTTTAAAGATTTCTTACAAAATTTTTTCTTAAAACAGATCCCAAATTTCTTTCATTTGAAACCAAATAATTTTTTTTGTATTCTATTTCAACACGGCCTTCACTGCAACGTGCCCTCCAAAATAACCAACATGTTGCATTATTAAGCCAACAGCTTTCAGTACATTTACAACAAGAACAACAACAAAATGTTTAAACACGCTTTCCCATAAAAGCGAAAAGTTGCAATTCCAAATTACAAAAAAGAGCAGGGAAAGAAATAACTATTAAATAAAAAGGCCATTCAACAGCTACCAACTACTGGTTAAAGTTCTTAAACAGCCCAACGAGATCGTCAGCAAATAAATATTTTAAATCACACAAAAATCCAAAGAGAATGAATCTACGAGTACGACTGTAGGAAAAGTAATAAATCATTGACGTTAAATCGAACAACGGCTGGACATAAACACTTCAGCAGCTCCAGCGTATGTTTCACTCCGTTTGGTTTTTATCATTTTTCTTATTTTTGAAAAGTTAAATTTTTTCTTTTTAAATTCAGCTCTTATTTTCCTACAGAAGGAGTGAAGATGTAAATGATGTGCTGGGATGATGGCCGGTTGCATGACTAAGTAAATGATGACTGCTGGCTCTGGCCCCAAAAACAACCAGCCAGTCGTCATTCAAACAGCCAACCAAAATCTTTAAGTGATGGACACTGGACAGGTAGAAGCGTACGAGTACATGAATGATGATGAATTCTACAGTGAGGCAATGCAACAGCAGCACCAACAACAACAACAACAAGTTGGTACTTAATGCATACGCAATTTGGTAGAGTAGTTAAAGTCAAAAAGTTACTGCAGCACGTCGTACTAAAGAAAAATTAACAAACAAAAAAAATATGTCTGTCTCGCAGATGCAGCGCCCAGGCTGGTATTACCGGTGCCCATTATGAAGCAGAGAAGAAAAAATAACAAACAGGATTTGAATGGCATGAGATTGCAACTAGCAAGAACAACAACAACAACAACATTATGGGGAGGCAACAAGAAAAAAGAAAGAAAAAAAAACAAGAATTAAATAAAAATCATTGCGATCACTACCGAATCGCTTTGATGGAACCAACCTCATGATGTTATTCAAGATGATGCCTGTTTTCATTGTTGTCGGTTTGAAGCTTCTCTTACAATTAGAAAAAAGTAGGCTGGCAGGAAGCCGGGCAAAAAAAATATATTGAAATGAAAAAAAAAGTAACTTGAAAATTATGAAACGCTTATATTTTATTTTAACAATAATTTATCATAATAAGAGTGTATCTGCAGCACCAGGGACAGCGTTTAAACAGTAGGAAAACGCTTTTTTTATTGGCATGATTTTGTTTATTTTTAGTTTTTTCTTTAAAATTTTGTCTTGCCAGAGCATTTTGTGTTAAAGCAAAAGTTGCCATATTTTGGCAGCTAAAGTATAGTATTGCCAGATGTGGAAGGGTGGGGGAGTTCCCTCTTTCTTAATAATTTCATTTTCAAATTACTTCAATCAAAATTGTTTATCAGCAACTTATACCCCATCTTGTTAATATTTAAAATGAATTTACATTCTCAACATCTGAGATTTAAAAATACAACAGATTATAAAACAATACAACGAATTTTGTGTATTCATAAGCGCTTGAAAATATCAAACGAATTATCTTGTGAATTGAACACTGACTTCAGCATAATTCCATGCCAAATCGGCGACTTTTTTGAGGGTTCTACAAAATTACTAATGCTGGTCACATCTACATGAATATGCCTTTTAAGCCATGTAAGTTTTATAAATATCGGTGTACCTTAAGGTACTCAAAAGTGTACCACAAAAGTATTTATGTAGAACACAAGTGGATAATAGAATATTAAGGAGTATATCATGAATATATATTTACATTCTGCACATCTGCATCGAAATACCTTTCATATTATATAGATTTTATAAATATTCACAAGCCCCAAAATGCTTAAAAAGGTACCAAGAAAGAGTACCAGAGAAAGAGTGTGGTGTCCCATGTGAGAATTTTGGTGGATTATAGAACACTTAAGGATATATCACGAGCATATATTTACGTTGTACACATCTACCCCGAAATAACTTTCAAATTGTATAGATTTTATTAATATTCGCAGGCCCCAAAATGCTTAAAAAGGTACCAAGAAAGAGTGTAATGCCCCATGTGAGAATTTTGGTGGATTATACAACACTTAAGGATATATCACGAGAATATATTTGTATTGTGCACATCTACGTCCGAATACCTTTCAAATTATATGAAGTTTATTAATAATCATAGACGCTAAAGTATTTAAAAGTGAACCACAAAAAAGCGTGTGACGTACTCATATGTAATATGCAGAGTTCTTAGCGTTTAGAACTGCTGATAACATTCGCATTGTAACTAAAATCGAAGCAAATGAAAAGACCCCCACGCAAATGAAACATCACAAGTTACAAATCTAAATGACAAAAATTATACGCCACATTTGAGCCCACAAATCTTTCCACGTTAACGCTACAACGTATGTAATTGTGTGTGTGCGTGTGTGTGCAGGAACATCTATCTCGTGTAATTTCAATATGTAAAATTACAAATTACCCCAGTAATTTCAAACAACTAATCAGATGGAACATCTCATTGTAACTGAGGAAAGTGTAAAACGATCAATTCAAACTTTTTAAATAAACAAAAAGTTAAGCCCAACTTATCTCTGGAGACCAGATAAACTTAAACTTCTTATTTCACAACAACAACCACAACAGCAACAATATTTGGATAACAACACACTCATTCACTCATGTGCAGCACATACGACTGACGACTGCAGTGAAACCTCACACGTCGAGCATCGTGATCCATAAACGAGCATTTACCTCGAATAATGAAAAGAGCCGGAGCAGAAAATACACACCAGATTTTACAAAATGTTTTTGACACACCTTTCAAAGATAAAAGAAGAACAAACAACAACAAGAACAACAAAAATAACAACAAGACAAACGACAGATTTTCAAGTGACGTTTGTTTTGTTGTGTGTGTGTGTGTGTCATTTCCCAATTCACTTTCGAATTATTAGAATAAATACTCATGCGTTTTGTTTTTTTTTTATTTTATACGAACATTAAAAGCTGACTCGTAGCCAATTCGTTATGTGAATACGTTGAGATGCCTGTCGTGGGAGTCGTTCCTTATAAATTGACACTCATGTCAGTCAGTTGTTATTATGAAAGCACACACACGCACATACACACACACATGTAAATAGGTGAACATAACAATGTTGTAAACAAGTGTATTATTCCACATCTGAGTGTGTGTGTGTGTGTTTATTTTTATGTGGTTGTAACCTCAGCAGCAACAACAACAGCAAAATAGTGCTTGACTAACCCATGACACAATTTAGTTGTCATTGACGACTTGAATGATCTGAAATATATTCGGAGTGTTCTAATCAACAACGATATTGTGTTTCACCTCCCACTTGAAGGGTTGCATCATTGATAGCATTTTAGCATAAAATTTTGAGACGAAACATGCACACGGCATGATCAATTCCGCTGCAACATGTTGAGTGCTACAATCGATTTTCTTTATTCAGAATAATTTTCAAGGAAATCTCCCAAGTTTTCGTTCAACACTTTTTGTTTACAACAAACACAATATCCATTTATTTTGATTTTATTAATGAATGTCATAATTGTAGGGTCTGTGGCAAACTACTCCAAACATGTTCGATTCTGCACAGATTTTTCGAAAGTGTTTATTACAGGTTTGGCATTTCCAATACCGCCTAATCATAAAAACACTGGTTTCATAAAAATACTGGCAAAATTAGGCCACAAACAAAAATTCAGCCATTTCTAATTTTTTTTTTTAAATCGACTTTTTTAGCAAAGAGGTACCCCTTATGAAATTTTCAGTGTTTACGACTTTTCCATAAATTGACAAATAACCTTTTTTTCTTCGAAAATTGATTTATTTCGGAAAATACTGGCAAAAAGGAGGCTACATGGAAAAAAAGTTTTTTTTTCCAAAATTTTCAATTTTAACAGTTTTTCCATAAATTGAAATAAAGTCATAGTAATCAATAATAAAATAAAATTTTGAAATGATTTCTAGTTATTATTATTATTATTATTATTATTATTATTATTTTTTTTTTTTTTGAGACCAGTTAAAAGCAGATGACCATGAGCAGGAAACTATAGAACGAAAGTAGAGATGGTAAAACTCGGTGATGAAGGAGACTAAAATTTTATTTTGCTATATAATTTTGAATAAATAACGCCCCACGGTGACACTATGCAGCTTGTTTCTCCAAAAATTTTCTTCGAAAAGGCTAAATTTTTGTTAGCAGAAATACATAATTTTTCAAATTAAAAAAGTTTGTTTTTTCAATTTATACGAAAAATTTTATATTGAAAGTTAAAAATCGAATTTCCTTAGCAATGACTAAATTTTGTTAGCACTCTCCTTTTTGTCAGTATTTTTCATAATAAAGAATTTTAAAAAGTAAAGAAGCTTATATTTCATTTTATGAAAAAAAAATTTTAAATTGAAATAAATCATTTTTCAAAGAAAAGCCTATTTGTCAATTTATGGAAAAATCGTAAGAATTGAAAATTTCATAAGGGGTACCTCTTTGCTAAAGAAATTGATTTTTAAAAAATTTTCTTAGAATTGGCTACATTTTTGCCAGTATTTTTCAAAAAATTTAATTGTAAAAATTTTTATTTGCACTATTTAATATTTTCTGCATTGCACCTGGTATGTTCTGAATTACAGGTAACTGAACTGAATTACAGTGGATGTTTTCTGAATTAGTGATGCAACAGAAGTGTGTCTGCACATTTTTTTTTTTTCATACAATTTAACATAAAATTTTGCCAGAACATGCGCTTTGGAAATAGCCTCAATTTTTATTGTTGTAATTCCATTTCAAAAATTTATTTGTCGACTTTCTTAAAAATCGTGTTTTACAGTTTTTTAAATTTTAATTATTTTTATTGAATATTTTTTCCTAGGGGTTTTGAGCCCAACTGATTTGATGAATTGTGCCGGAACTATGAATAGAGGGAGAGTGTTGAGGGGACAGAGAATTCGCTGCAGCCATTTCACTTCTTATTTCGCCGGCGAACTGTTTGTAAAGTGCCGACGAAGAAGGCTGCTTCTAGTACACTATGCCAATTGAAGCTGGTAATTAATTCCTTTAATTTCGCCCTTCTTTTAAGTACTCGGTAGTGTTGTTTTCTCAATAAACAATTCAATATTAAACGATGTCAGAAAAAATTAAAGCATTTTACAACTTTGTGAGATTTTAGTAAAGTTTGACAGAAGAAGCAAAACTCCTTCTAAATTTACTAAAACTTTTCTTCCAGTTTAGGTTTATTGATGATAAACTGGCATAAAATGTTGCAGTAACCGGATCTTATTTCGATAAGGCGCACTAAAGTCAAGCAAAAAGTCTATTTTGAATGCTGTTGTGATTTGGAACTTTTTTGAAATCACTAACTAAATGAGAAGTCTAATAAAACGTCTTAAAGTTAAATGTCATATAAGTAATAACAATAAAAAAAAAAAGAAACCGCGTTTCACTGGGTTAAAGAAAAATAGGACCGAAATCCCTGACTGCAAAATAAACAAATTCGAAGTAACAGTAGCTGTTCTACGCTGTTCGTACGGATGTACTCCTTCATATTCATGCGAGGATCGCAGGATACATTTAATGCAAATAAACTGTTTGTACAGATGCCCAACTGAGTGACTGGGCTTGTGCCTGAAAAGCGCATATCGCCGCGTAAATCGGTAAATGCTGTTCACATGGTGTTTGTGGTTTCATGTTCTGTTTTATATTTTTCCCCCACCATTTTATAAATTTTCTTGTTATTTCTTTGCACTCGTACTTATTTTGGTTGCAAACAACACTCTTGGGTCCAGTGAAAGAGGAACGGACGGACGGACGGTCGGTGGGACAGACGGACGACAGCGTATCAAGTAAACTGGCGAAGATTGTTTGTGTTAAACATGTACGAGAGGACTCGTACTTGCAAGTTTATGAACGTACGTAGCAAGTGTACGTGAGTGTATGTGCGTGCGTACGTGTGTGTGTGTGCGCGGTTGTAAATGTAAATGTTTATGTGAGCCATCATTGATTGCATCATGTTTATGAAATGGTTGAATCTTCTTGTTGTACGTGCCATGGCACTTCGTGCCACTTGATAGTAGCAACAAACGCTACCTTCGCACAAACATTGGCAACCAAATGGAAGCACCGCACACACACACACACAGCCACTCGTGCATACACAACACAACCACAAATACCCACTACAAGCACTGACTGACTGCTTGAACTGCCACTTCTATCAGTTTGTTTCATAGATACGCCGAAGATTTAGGAGGAGGAGAGCGGAAAGGAGCGGAAGCGTTCTAGGAGGTTGCGTGTAGGTGGACTCAATTGACACATTGTGTTTGTGGTCTGGTTGCACAAGAGCCGGGAGTATGTGTGTATGCGTTGGCTACATCATTTCCACTATTTTTTCTTTTTTTTCTGCTGTGTTGCCTGATGTGTTGTTGGTGTTGTTGTGTGAATACGTAGAAACGGAGTGTAATAACGTAGAAACTATTGTTTGTTGTTGTTGTTGTTGCTGTTACCTGATGGTTGCAAACAGAGATTATTGCACGTAGATGACAGTCACAGCCAAAACGAGATACGCTTGTCTTATTGGATGTTTACGTTTTTAGTTGCCTCGTTTTTTTTCTTTGTCTCTCTCTTCTTTTTATGTGCTTCCATTTCTTTATTTGTATGTGCCATCAGTTAAAAATGTGTTTTTGTCGCTGTACGAGAGCAGAATATCACTTTTGCTGACGACTCTCGAAAACAAAAATATATAGAAAAATATCAGTTCCACAATCTCCATTATTTATCTCACATTTTTTTATTTCTTGATTTTGTTTTTTTATTATTTTTTTCAAAAAATCTTTATGCAGTTGAACAAATTTAAGCTGCTGAATTTAATCTGCGCATATGAAAGTCCTGCCACGTAAACTATTAAATAGAAATTTGCTAGACAATCCTTGAAAGGCCAATTAACGCTGCTTTTTTACGAGACATTTTGCAGGTAAAGATTTTGTCAAAAGTTTTCTATCACTTCTGAAACTGATTAGTAGAGTTCTTATCCCAACATTAAATTGCAAAAGCTTTATAATACTAAATTAAGCGAAAATTAAGACGCTAAGCAAAACATAATCCTCCTTATTCTCTAACTGTTTGCCGACGTCACATCAAATTTACGACACTTATCCACTGTTCGTCACCGACAGCAAATAACCGGTTTCCGACTGCTCTCTACAGCCTTAAATATCGCCAGAATCTGTTGGAAATATTCCATTTATGAAAAAAAATGTGCAAAATCGATATATTTTTGATATTGTCTTGACGTGACCTTGACAGATATTTATGGAATAAAGGGGAATACATTAATTGATTGACATTATCGAAGTGGGATACGGTGATTGTCCTCAGAGTCTGAGAAAAATGTTTTCAAGCACAAGGATTTCAAAGAAGGTCCAAAGGAAAGGGCGTTCTGGGCGCCCCCAGCCACAGACTGATAAAAATGTTGAGAAAATAAAGAAAATTGTTATCGAGAATAGGCGAGTCGCTGCTAGAGAAGTTGCTGAGTAAATCAGCACAATACAGAAGTCGTGATAGACACCCGGCTATAATTTTGTCATTTACTTATGATCACTTTTAATATATTTCTGAAATATTTTTAAATTTACAATTTTACTAAAATTATTGTTTCTTTCATATTCAACAACTTCTCAACTTCGCCGCTATCCAAAGCGTCGGTAGACGTTGCAATTAAAATAAAAGCGATTTCAGGACTTCCCCAAATCAGACGCAATGAAATAAAAGCAAAACAGAATTACTAACAACTAAATAACTGAGCAACAAATTTAGCCCGTCTGCAAGTATTAAAGGGTGCTATTTATAGAGGTAGAGAACTTATCAGAGGAACAAAATAAATATGAGCTTTTAGCGACAAGTAATTAAATTATAGTGGCAAAACATTCGGGCGTTATAATTAATAAATGATTGCAGGAACATCACGCCTACTCTGACTCGCACGTGGTTTAATCTGGAGCTAAAATTTTTAATGAATTTTTCCAACAGACTCGATCGTATATCGGCATTAAAGCGGTGAATATTGTCTTCCAAGTGGTCAATCGTTTCGGTGGTTTCCAAGTGGCCTGGGCTGTGCAACATGTAGCACCGTCTTGTGGAAGCTACAGCTCCTTCCTGCACATCATGGCTGTTCAATTGATGAACGAAGAAGTCACTCATCGTGGCTCTATAGCGAACACCATTGACTGTAACGTTCTGACCAGCTTCGTTTTTAAAGAAGTACGGACGCATGATTCCATCAGCCCATAAAACACACGAAACAGCCAAGTTTTTCCGGGTGCAGCGGTGGCTCAATATGCACTTGAGGATTGTCATCAGTTCCAAGTACGGCAGTTTTGTTTATCGACTGGCGCATCCATTCAAACAAAAGTGACCTTTAGCGCTGAATGACATGCGCTAATGAAAATCGGGATCAACTGCAGTCTTGTTTCGGGTCCATTCACCGAATCTACGCTGCCTTGTTGGTGACCGTGTGGCTTCAATTGTTGCACGAGTTGGATTTTGAAAGCACGCCAAAGGAAGAACTTTCCGCAAAATTTTCTATGAAGTGGATGTTCAAAAATCCAATTATTGTGCACGATGGCTAAACTAATTCGGGTCTTCCTCTACGCCACGCTATACAGCAGGAATGACTTCTTCTGTGCGATGTCTCTGTGGATGCGTGTTATCATTCAAAGAAATCGTGGTGGGAAAACCTGCCGCATTAATTGCTCTGAAAGACGATAATTTTGACCGTAAAATTGTCGTAGTGCGCGATACGTATTTCGAAATGGACCAGGATTTTTCTAAATAAATTTGCATTGTTTGGAAGCGTTTCTCAGGCGTCTGTCTATTCATGTCGATGGGTCAAGCCAACTAAAACATCAATCACTTGGCAGCTGAAAAAATAGCCGCCAGTTTAAAAAAAGACTGCAAACTGTTTTGGGCCTATTCACCGAATATACGCTGCCTTTTTGGCGAACGTCTGGCTTCAACTGTTGCACGAGTTGGCTTTTCTTAAGGACTCAAACCAAGAACATTTCGTAAAATCTTCTAGAAAGTGCATGCCCGAAAATCCAATTATTATGCCAACTAAAAGTTTTATACCTCTATAAAAACACCCTTTATTTGTTACATGACAAGGCAATGATTCAAACACAATTCACACGATGTTTCTTTATTTATAGTATTTCGATATATAAATTTTAATCAGTTTTTGCAATCAATTAATTCACCAGACAACTGCCTGCCGTTAAGGTTGGCCAGCCGGGAGCTCCAGTACACAAGTTTTGCATAATAAAAACGGTGCGTCACGCATTTGTTTCCTAAGAGTTTCCAACTTAAGCTTTTATACTTCTCTGAAATTAGAACTGCTTTAAAAGCACCCACCAACTGAATATAATTTTTGGGATAGAAAAAAGTTCGAAATCCTTCTAGAGCTAAATTCGACAAAAAGACTTTCCCAAAACTAATTGTTGAGTGTTTTAAATACGATGGGAACTGAAATGTTGAGTGATGATTATTATTTACGGCTGCCGTATAAATTTTTGCAGGAGTAGTTTCTTTTAAGATTCTGGACGTACAAGAACACTTCATTGAGCGGATGTAATTCCTAAAAGAAGAAACCTACAAAATTCTTAAATTCTCTGAAGCTTTTGCTTTAAATTATAAATTTTTAGCTTTCAAAAATTTTTTATCTTTCCTATCGCATTTCCAATTTTTACAACTCAATAACTCAATATTTGAATTTTAAATTTTTCCTCTACTTTTATTCCATTTCTTTCTTCCTTCAGCAGGAACAACATCAAAGAACTTTCGGCTCATCTGCGTTTTTTTATTTTATCTTTTTAACTAAAAACCTTTTATGGTCTTGTTAATATTTTTGTACTTTTCAAAACTCATTTTTAAGCTGAAATCGAATAATATTCCTACTTTGTAGAATGAAAAGCTGGAAAAACGTACAAAAAAAAGGTGAAAAAAAAATATTATCTGTCGTTTACTTTTTTAATTTCAAGCCAATTCGTAGCAAATATATAACAAACGGAAGTTCTTAAGTTTTTCTTTTTTTTTACTTCTGTTCCTCTTGTGGAAAAGTTCTCAGGTTTTTTGCTTTTTTCCCCATTTTTTCTTTTCTTCTTCTTGTTTGCCATCCTCGCTCTTGCTTAAATAAACTCTCATACACCTTTTAAAGTACACTGAACCAAAATTTATTTAAGCAACAATTTTATTTCACAGTATTTGTTGTAGTTGTTATTATCAGTGGAGTACTATTATTAGTTGCTTGTGTTCTGTTGTTGTTCTTGTTGTTGGGGGAAAAAGTTGAAAAAATTTAACAACAACAAAAAAAATTGGTTGAAAGAATATCATAGAGATGATAATAAACAACCGTTATTCTGACACAAACTCTGTTATACATCCATTCACACACACACACAAACGCCCATAAAGTGGCTTGAACACAAACTCTTGAATATTTTTGTTGTGGAGAGTTCACAGAGTTGCCAGAAATTTCCCTTTTAATTAGCTTTTACTAGAAAAATAAAAAAAGCCTTTATTGGGCAATTTAAAAGTTTAAATTTTTAAATGAAATAAAACTAATTTTTAATTTATATTTTTTCACTTCTTTTGTAGAAAGCAACAGTTTCGAGGAGTTTTTAATTATAAATAGTTTTTCGTAAAACATGTTGGATTAATTCGAATAAATTCGCTATTTTCAAATCACATAATACTGCCATTTTCTATATGAAAGTGTAAAAAATCTTGCATTCTTTTTCAGAAAAGATATCAATATTAGAAATAGTTTTTCGTAACACATGTTGCATTAGTTTCTAATTAATTCGCATAATCATATATCATAATGCTGCCATTTTCTATTAAAAAGTGCAAGAAACGTTGCATTATTTTTAAGAAAAGAAAACAGCATAAAACAGTTTGAAATTTTATAACAATATTTTTTTTTTTGCTGCGGATTTTTATTGTTAGGGTTAGGGATGAGATATTATTTCATTCATATACTGCCGCGGTTGGCCTCGCAGTACCGCTATACAGAGACCTTTTCTCAAAATTGGTCGTTAACTGGTGTGTGATATATTCCATTCCTGAGAACGCTTACGAGTTGATATCGATGGATTCCCACGCATATTCTCAGCTACAGCTGGCGCTCGCTCATGTCTTGGCTTTTGCATATACCGGACGCGGCTGCTCTTTCTATGTGACCACTTCGTGCGATTCCCGGCCAATACTTTTTGTTTTGGAAGTGATTGAATTTTGTGACAAAATTCTAAAATAGTTCCATTGCCCATTTTTATGAAAACATAACTGGAACTGGTACCAAAGACATCGCAACGTGACAAGTGCACGAAGTTTAGATCTACAATCTGCCATCGAATGTCTAAATTATGTCAACTGACCCGCTCCATATAAAGTTCCATAACTCCAGCCGGTTACTTAAATAAACTTAAATATTACCAGATTCGGTATAACCGTTGATTATTATTTAGACCGATAGCGAAGGTAAATTTCGGGATGTAATTTCACAAACAAAATAGTTTTTAATTATCACGAATTAGCATGGAAGAAAGACAAACAGTAGCAAGCCAGGGTTAAACCTTAAGCCGCAAACCCACTATGGCCATGCAATTTTTGCCTATTTTGCTGTGTCATTGGCTTCCAAACTGTAGATGTTTATATGACAACGCATATATCATGGCACGCAACGCCATAATGTGGTGTTGGCCTTGGTTGTGTAAAACACTGATACTTATTTAGGAAGCAAAATGAGGTTGGTTGTTGGATCCGCCTTCATAGTTTCTTCTCTCGGCTTGATTAGTCCGCCCTATGATATATAAGGCCAGGACTTTGGTATTTTTGGGAAGGATAAAAACATATAAAAATATGCTTTTACAGCATTTAAAAATTTTTGCACTACAGTGAGAATTTCTATGTCTCCCCTGTAAAATTTTAAAATATGGTCATATGGTTCACTTATTTTCTAAGAAGTCGCGGTTTGGAAAAGTTTTAAAACAGCAATTAATATTCGTGGTTGATGTGGCAAAATGTTTCTATTTCCTGTTAAACTAAGCCACAGACAACCCACTACAAGAAACCATATAAAAGCGGAACTCCAACACTTTTCCAGTCTGGCAACATCAAATAGTCAATCGATGTTTACAGGAAAATGTTGGGATGTGTGTTGGTATTTTGTCAACGAGAGCAAATAGAGCACACACACTCCGGAACACATACAAACTTATATAGCCTTGCAAAGTACAACAACAACAACGAATATGTATATAAAGAAAAATTTCAAAATATACTTCACAGCTTAACACCCTGATGTGCAATATTTTTTACGTCAAAAATGTGCAGGGCATGAGAAATATTGTGTGGAATAAATAAAACAAGTTGAAGGAACAGAAATAATAACACAGACAAGAGACAAATACCAACGAAACTGACAAAAGTGAAGGAGACCAACAAGTACACGTTAACACACACCCACTGCCACTCTTCCGAAAAAAAAAATATGTCACACAAGCACACCATCGCCAACATCAAGTTGACTAACAGACAAAACAGCTGGTGAAAAAAACACAACAGAAATAACAGACTCATTTATGGACAAACAGGATACACTTCAATTCAACAAGAACAAGAAGAAGATTAGCGCAACCATTTTCATGTGTAAGAGGCAACATATTTTTATCTTGGAGCGCATACACCCTCCCATTCGCCACCTCTTTGCAAATGTCTATTACAACAGCACATCAGTGGGATAAAGAATGTGTGGCTGATATAAAAAGAAACTTCAAGTACGTTCAGTGATATGTGCTGTTGTCTTCCGAACAACATAAAAATCGTACCCTCATATTTGTAAAATAAATACAAAAAACACGTACAAACAAAAATAGGGAGATATACATGACAGGCAAATACATGGCTGAACATCCGTGTACTCTCCCAATTCTCAAGTCTGATGCGAGTGTGTGTGTCTGTCCCTTTTCATATTCCTGTTGTTGTCCACATTTAAGGCTTGATCTTTGGCTTATTACCGTGTCATGTAGAGCACGAACTATGAAAACTGCCAAAAACACCCACCTCTCTTGATTTCCTTCTTTATAATATTTGCTTTCTTCCTTTTGTGTTACTGCTGTTGTATTTGTTTTTGTTACATTTATTGTAAGAAAATCCAAAACACACAACCTGAATAAATTCTTCTTATAAAAGACTTCGCGTAAAATGCCGAAGGGGCGGACTTTTTTACGTTGAATATGTGTTGGTGTGTGTGTGTGTGTGTTTGTTGGGCTGAAGTTGTGAAAGAGACAAGAAGAGAAGATATTGTAAAACTTTTTAGGAGATGCCATTTTGGCTTTTAGCAAAGCAAATCCTAGATTAATGGGAAGGAATTTTGTAACAGGAAGTTGGGATTTTATATTTCAGCGGATAATAAAAGAGTACTTGAGAATAAGAGAATTCAATTTGAGGTTTAAAGAAGCAAAGAGCTCTTGATATCGTTTTGAAACCCAATTTTCTTTGATTTATAGCAGCTTCTGGTGGAAAATAAAAGCAAGAAACATATTTATGACAATAATAATTTAATTTAAAGCAGCGATCGGCAACGTCAAAAGTTTTAAGGACAATAAGAAGATTAATTGTGCCCAATTATGAGAGATCAACGCTCACGTACAGGGTTCTCAATTATTCGGGTCGATCATATAAAATTTCAGTTTTTTTTTCAACAACCGTATAATTATTCGCTTTTATTCGATTATCTAAATACAAGAATAAAAATTTCATTTGAATAACGTTGTAAGATTTATACAAAATTTAACATATTCAAATCTTTTTATTAACAAATATGACATGTTCTTATCTGGAAAATATGTAACATTTTTCCCGCTTTTTCCTAATAAGTTGCAGTTTGCAGGTGTTTTAAAAGAAAAATAGTTTTTCATTAGGGATGTTGGATTAATTTCCAATCAATTCAACATTTTCCAATTATATAATATTGCCTTTTTCTGCAAAAAAATGTAAAAATTTTGCATTTCAAAAATATTTTTAATATTAAAACTAAAGAATTTTATTAAAACGAGACCATATTGATATAAGTATGCACACATGTAAGCGTACATAAATTTTAAATATTTCATTTAAATCTTTACATATTTACTTTAATTTTCAGTAACTTTTAAGCTGTGAAAACGGTTGAAATAGAATTAAATAGAAGATTATTTTGCTCAAGTTTCTTAAATTTAAATGTTTGTTAATATATTCATTATATTATATATGTCAGTTAACATAATAATTCCAATCAATTGAAAAACTCCGCCTGACTCAGGGCCAATCGCATTATTTTATAAATTATTATTATGACATGATCTTGAAATCATAGAAAATACTTATTAAAATACCCTTTCGATTCGAGCTTTGGCGCATATTTCCAAGAGATACTATCGCATAGGAAATTTTTTTCAATTTTAATAATATCATACGTCTTTTAACAATTCGAGTTTTAAAACGTCGAATAAAATCTGTAGGAACAAGACATCTCCCAGTTTCATTAAAAGCCCTTATCTGTTTCTGGTTTCTTAACTGGTACTCCCAGAGTCTTCTCATATTATTTAAATTAAACAGCTATAACATTTCACGATTTTAGATATATATTATTCGAGTATTCCTCAAAATGTGTTCGAACAAATTTTTATTCTAAATTGAAAGATGTTGATCTGAACATATAATTATGACATAAGCTATTCTCATAATTTTTATTAGCATGACAATCAAGCATATATATTTTTATAAAACTATTATTTACTGAATATAAATAGTACTTGAATGAACTGACATAATTAAAACTAAAAGAATTTCCCTTTTCAACATATATCATTCTCATAAAAATATGGCAGTCCTGTCGTGGACTATTTCCAAATAGGGACTGTGACTATAAAAAGCCGTAACAAAAACTAACAATGCAAAATATAACAACAAAAAACACATACACTTCAAAAACCAAACAAGAACCCATCAACACTTAAAGTTAAAGCTAAAGCAAAACTTCATGTTTTGCACTTGAACCGAACCAGCACAAATGACAGACAACAGAAAGTATTTGACATTTTACCTTGGAAAAACACACAAAAAACACGCACACTACGAAACACCAACAACAACAAAGAAGCAAGCAAAACCATACACAACAAACAAATAAACAAACAAACAACAATAATATGATAACAAAAGCACACTCATTCATACAACTGCATTTGGCTCTCTCAGTGCCAACCGCATCTACTTTTGCACATCTCCTTCTGCAATTTTCTATACCCAACATACACACCAACTCTTATATTCACTCCATACTTTGAGCGAACGACATGGACGACGAGCAAAATGTCACTTTTTGAAATGCCATTGGCTCGTACAATAAAAATAAGAAGCAAAACGAAAAAAAAAATCCTCTCATACAAATATAATAAAAATGAGCAAAACACACAAACACACAAACAAGTAGTTGATTACAAGCCCACCACCAGGGTTGCCAGAAACTGGCAACTTTGACTTGGTGGTGTAAAAAAACATGTTTATTAAGTTTTTTTTTTATAAATCAGAGTTTCTTTTGCAAAAATGTTTTATAAAAATCGATGATGTTAAAACACGTTTTCAATTCTCTTCCAACCAGTGCTGGCAGTTGTTTAAAACGTAATTTAGAAAATCTGGGAGAATTTAACCCTAGATGGTTACTGTCGAATCAACGAAACTTATTTAGTTCTTATCATATAATTGGTTTACATTTGCTCTAGTTTGTATGGAGTCTTAAAATGAAAAATTTATTCTTATTTTATATAGGGTGTTTTTTGTGGAGCGATACAACTTTGAGTTGGCATTACTGCTTTATTTTACCACTCATTTAACAGCTGATAGTTGTTTTTTGTTAAGTTTGATTTTTATTATGAATCAACTTATACCAGACCAAAGTGTGCACATTGTGGAAATTTTTAATCAAAATAATGGTTCTGTTCGTCAAACCCTTCCATTCAAAATTTTATTTTCCGATAAAGCCCGCATTTGGAGTGAGAAGAATCCACAAGCTTTTGTCGAAACACTATTTTACATCCACAGAAAATTACTGTTTGGTGCGCTTTAGGGGTTGGCGGAGTCATTGGACCATGTGTCTTGTTGAAGAACGATGATGGTCAGAATGTTACCGTTTGCGAAAATTTTTGCCACATGGCCGAGATCATAATCAAACATTAATGTCATAAAATTTTCTTTCTAATAAAGACCGTTTCATTAATATCAAAAATATATTACTATGTCTTATTATTATTTAAACTTGTATCACTTTATAAAAAACACCCTATTTTATTATTATTAGTTTTTCTTGTTTTTTAAATAAAATACTTAACTTAATATATATTTATTAATTTTTAACTTGAAAAGTTGTTACACTAGAATTAATTCAAAAAAATTTCCTTCAATTCACTGTAGAGTGGCGTTAATGTACACAAATGGAGAGTTATCATACAGGGTTAAACTACTCATAAAAATATATCGGTAATATCGATACCCGTACCCAAAACGAATTTGACTTCAAGAATAATATCTATATGCATAGTGCGCGCCCGTCTACGTAAGGAATTTTTAACTTGTGATGGTGAAAACAGCAGTTTAGTCTTATCACTGGTCTAGTTCGTTGCCTTGTGTACTTAGTAAAAAGTAAAACGTGTACAAAAACTTTTCAAAATTGTGTGATTGAAAGTGAAATAAATTACATGTTGAGCAGACAAATTATTTAATATCATTCAATAACGCATTCATTGTGTTAACCTTCTCCGCTAATAAGTTAACGCCAGATAGTACAGATGACGGTAATGGCAACAGCGAATAATTGGAGGTTTTATAAGTTCAATATGTTATTTAATATCCTCAATAACGATTTAACATCCCCAGATTCTGGCAACACCTAACTGAGAGTATTGGAGAATAAATATGTCAAAGGCACACATCAAAAACAGTGTATTTACACAAGGTGAATATTTGGTTTTTCTTTTTATTTATTCATTTGCAAAAGCAATGAAATACTGTAATAAAATGGGACAGTGAGAGCAATACAACAAATACAAAACAGATAAAAAAAACAATATTTGAAGAGTTGCTTAGCAACGCCCTCTAACCACTCCGTTTTGAGCAGATGTAATAGACATGAACCATATGAGACAAGTCAGCCTTTTGAATTGAAAATGTCATCAACAGACTCCATTGCTGGAGAAATCAAAAGCAAAATTATTTGAGAGTGGATAGCAGGAAAGAGAAAAAGCATTTTACATACTATTGTCTCTTTCTTATCGAAAAACAGGAGTTTAAGAATTTGTTATTTGAGAAAGGAGAGAATATGGTGGGCATAAAATTAAGGGGAAATAAACTGCTTCTCTGTCTAGTCTGTTACATTCAGCCGTGTTAGAATAGGCTAGATGTAGGTACTAAAAACCCATGAGAGGCTGTGTCTTTTGGATTTTCATTGCTTTGCGGGTGGGTATATGTGCTAGCGTTTTTTAAACCGGTTCTGTTTATACCTGTTTCTATAAATGGTGTGTTTGTGTGTGAGTTTTGTATCTGTGAGATTTAGTTTTTAGCAAGTTGTTGCTTGAGGCATCCATCCCATTAACCGTACACATACAATAACGTCGCATGGTTTAGTTTTCGTTTGACATTCGCTGCGAGGGTACGGTCTATACGTAGCGGATTTAACATCGTGTTATAAAAAGATTTTTGTAGCGTAACGTTGGAATATTATGTACGCGTTTTACCCATAAAAATCAAACGGATTAAAGAAATTCTTGTCTATCTGTTAAAGTGAAAAGAAAATAATTCGATGACTACTGCTGCTGCTCAGTTTTAGAGAGCCGTTTGTGGATTAATTTATTAGCAGCTCGAGCAAGTGTCATGTTGTTGTTGTGCTAAAGCAAATTGATACGCGAAAATATGATTTAATGCCGATTGGAAAATTTTCAAATAAGTTAAAAGCCAAGTTTCAAGTGTTAAGATCAATTAATGTGCCAGACAAAAAGCCGTAGGAGTGTTGACTTGCTGACAAACGAGTGCGAATACGTGAAATCCCGGTGTTTGTTGCCTTTTCTTGATGTGCTGCTAAAAATTAAGTCCTTAATTCGTTGCTAAAGCCGGAAGAAGAGACCTCAACAGCAACCACTTGTATAACAAAACTGTTCAAACTCCCTCTAATCAACACCAGCGTACATCATTATCGTCTTTATTATTAAAAATCATTAGCAGCAAAACTAAATCATCATCATCATGCTCTAAAATAATTTCAATTACTCTCAAATATTAAATACGCATACCCACAAAGCAGGTCCTGTTGGCCTACCTCCTCCCTATTAGCACCCTCTCGCACACACACACACACATACACACGTTGAAAACAGGCAAATAAAATTCTACAACTACATTAAAGAAGACGGTGTTGATTTCTTTTTGCGCGCGCTAATTAACGTCAACAAAATAACACAAAGTTAAACAACAACAACAATATTAAAAAATATCCAACTCGTTGTTTTGAAAAGCCGCCGTTTAACTTGTTCCTTTTAACGCAAAAATAAGTGAAAAAGCTGCACTCTCTATAACAGAAGAATAGCAACAACAACAACAGCAACAAACAAACCTGTTGGCAGTTTTTGTTTAGAAATAATTACAACAAAAAAGTGTGTGCAACAACATATTCAAATTGCCGAATAAGAGTTTGGCCCATAAATAAAAGAGTTTAAGAAAATCGAAATCTGCAATAAAAAAATATAATTAATTGTTTGTCACGCCCGCAAATCGGTATTTGAAAATTATAAAAAAAAAATTCGAAAGAAAAATTTTAAAGAAAAATAAAAGAATAATAATTGTTTTTTGGAAAAGTTCAATAAAAATTTCTGTTGCCAACCACGTGTGATTCGTTCAACAAAATTCTCACCGAAGTAACAAAAGCGCCCCTTAGGGCTGTCGCGTTGGCGTCATATCTGGGCGACGGTTTCGCCGCCCTCGGCTCAAGAGCACCGCCGGTTAAGGATCTCATGGCGTTCGGTTCAGTCTTGCACAACAATCAACACAATATTGGTGAGTGTTGCCAGCCTTATTTGACTCATTATTATTGTTGTAGTGGTGCGTGCCAGTGTGTTAATTAAGCAACAGCTACAACAACAACAGCAACGGCCCATAACTGTCAAAGTTTCTTGTTGCCTTTTGCTGCTCAAGTGAAGCGTTTTTTGCTTGAAAGGATAGAAAAACTTTGTGAACTTGAATTCCAAAGATTCGTTAGACACGATTTTATTTTGGGGCAAAATAATTCAAGGATTTTTATTCCGTTTTTGCAAAAGTTATTTATGTGAGTGACGGGCGACTTTTGTTTTGGACAGATTTTTGCTGTGGCCTAGAACTGTCATTCTGTTGGTATTTGATTTTATGGCCGGCCAGGACGATGTCTTTTAAAATGATTATATTTTTAAAAAGTTTTTTATTGCGAAATGTTTCCCACAATTTCTTTTTATCAAAGAAAAACGACCCAAAAATTAGTTTTTAAGTATTTTTATTTCCCTACTGACTGGAATATATTTGAAATTTGGTCGGAACATCATCTCTATTTTGGGTATTTTATGAAAATCGAGACGCTCCAATGGAATGGAAAATATTCCCCTTTCATTTTTTAATAAAAATATTTAAAATTAAAGAGTTTTGAGTGGAAAACATTCTGTATGAATTTATAAAGTCTTTGTAGACTTTTTCTGCAACTGCAGACATAATTTTTTTTCTTCTGTATGGAGAACTCTGTTCACTAAAAAAGTAGGCGGGCAAAAGAGTTTAAGTTAACATTTTTGGAATAAAGAAATTTTAAAAAATTCCATGAAATTGTTTAAAAAATACGATTATTTCCGTTATCCACTGAATACTAGAGTTCCTACGAGTTCTTTTCAACGCTCGCTTTTTCAAAACAACTTCAGGTCACATCCATTTAATTCAAATTGATTTAATGGGGAGTTGTTGTAAAACACGGGCATTTCAAAGAAATCAGAGGAACTCTAGTGAATATTGTGCAGATCTGACTGCTGAATGGATCCAACAAAATTTTAAAAATTTTTGTTAAAAAAAGAAAATATACTTAAAACTTTCTTATTAAAATAATTTTTGTTTATTTAGAAAAAATTAATTGACGTGAAAAATTTTCGCTGCAAAATATTCCAGCTGCGAGATCACAATTATTGACTGCGGTTGTGGGTTTCAAGAAACTTTGACGCGATTAGAACACTGTAACACGGCAGCGGGCACAGTGACTTGTCTTTCCCTTCCCCGCTTTGCACTGATGCCTGGTGTAATTTTAAGAAGGCCAAATTTCGCAACCGATTCTTTTTTTTAATTAATCCAGTAAAAATACAAAATAATCGATAAGAATTGGATGGATTATGTCATCAGAAATATGAGACAAGTAAACGCACAAATCACGCAGGGACTGAGTCAAAATGTTTTGTAAATAAATCAGACATTTCAGAACGACTGGCTGCTGCTGGCCGATGTGTAAAAGATGAGCAGCAGTGCCGTTTGTTTATGCCTGAATTTTCTTGTTTAATCATGCAAAATTATGTTCAACATTTGATTTCTCTGTTAGACGAAACCGGTCTGTTTATAAGCCAAAATTTGATGTGGGAGGATAGAAAATCGTTGCGATCGTTACACCGACGGGTGTTCCGCAACACTCGCATTATTTTTTTCTTCATTAATTATTTTTTATGGTCTTCTAACGACGGAAGCAGTCGATATAAAAAACTCTTTAAATAATTTGGGATTTCTTGCGTTTTTTAATGGTCGAGTTTTCAAGAGCTGTTGGATTTGATTTAAAAATAAAACTTATAAAATTTAAAGAGCCGTAAGAAATAATTGAATATTCAGAGATGAGTTCATGTAAATAATGAACGCGGCTACGTCTCAAAGAGTGCGCAAGCTGGATGTAATTTTGTCACACATTCTGCAACATATCGGGCGGTATCCCCCAAATAAATTCCTTAATATTGACTTGCCGTCAACTGTTGCGGGTTCTTGTTGCACAAATGAAATCTAAAAACGTCAAATCGCACGATCTATGCGGCCGACTCCAAACGTGAAATGAAGTGTTCACCCAATTCACCTTTTAATTGGGCCATGGTTTCTTGTGCTGTATGACACGTGGCGCCGTCTTGTTGAAACCGCATGTCAGCCAAGTCCAGCCCTTTAATATGGGATTGGAAAAAAAAAGTCGTTGAATCGCAGGCCAGTCCTCGCCAGTACCAGTAACGTTTGGTTCCTCGTCTTGGAAAGACAACAACACCAGCGGATGCAGCTGCGATATTTTTCTCTGTTCTCACTCTACGTGATGGTTTGATGTCCAACAATAGCCACAAGATTTGGCAGAGAAGCACGATACACTTTTTAAACCGATCCAGAGTTTTGATATTAAATTTCAAATCAAGTCGATTCATAGTTAAATTATGGACTGAACTGAACATTTTTAACATTAAAATGGTACAAGAAAACAGCAGAGCTGCTAAAAACAGTTACTAAAAAATCTCTCTTTAGCAAAATAATTAAGATTCAATAACTTCTAAATTTATAAATTGTTTTAAGCTCGATGATTTGGAAAAAATATGTATGAAAATAGTTGACTCTCGGTAGTGAACAGGGGAAAAACTTCAAATAATCATGAGTTATGAACAGAGTAAAACGAAAAAAAGCGCAATTTCGTCAAAAAGGGAATGAGTTTAAGATTTCCGATTTAAAAAAACTAAATAGAAAATATACCCAGATAAAAATCAAATATTGGATTGAAATAAAAAAGTTATAAGTCTCTTATACAACAAAAATGCAGTGGAGCTTTTGCTCAAAAAGAATTTAAAAATAAGATTTTAATTTTTTATATAAACAAAAAACAAAATAATTTTGAAATATTAAAGAAAATATATCTCACTTTTAAAACCAAAGTAGTTGACAGGGTAAATTTTGAAACGAGGCGTTCAAAAAGAAGTTAAATGAAGCGACAAAAATAGGGAAAATAAATTAACAAGAGAAAAATCAAGTTCTCGGAAGTCATTATTAACCCATCAGCAGTGCTTATTTACCATCGCTTGTTGGGCCGCTTTCGAACAAACAACAAAATAAAAAGTGATTACAGACTTGGCTGTTCTTCTTCTTGCGAATATCTTTCAGGGGTAGCTGTCAAAATTTCCCTCCAGCACATGCAACAATTATCGGAATTCATCTCTATTCAATTTGTGGGACTCCTGAAATGTGGAAATAACAATCGATTTAGGGACAAACGCGTTGGCATCAGCAATATTTTAATTTTGTCTACGTTGTTGATAGTGGATCCAACTTATAGCGTATTTGTATTCTCGTGTATTTATTATGTCGCTACGGACTGATACCCCCCTTTTAGAAAAAAAAAGTATCACAATAAAATATATAAAAAAATAAGTTATAATAAATAAAAGTCCCAAATAAACAATATTAATTTCACCAAATTAGAATATTTAATTTCTAACTTTTACTTAAATTCTGTATATATTTTTTTTTACCCAAAATGTTATAGTTTTCATTTCATTGTTCTGTTTTTGTTTGACTGTTTACATTTTGAGCACCTACAAATAAATCCCAATAGAGAACTTTACTCTCACGCAATTCACAATAGGACTTTTACTAACAGAATAGTCACCATATCAATTTGCTGGAAATGGGAACAAATTTTTTAAGCACCCACAAACAAATCACGATAGGAAGTTTTACTTACAAGCAATTCACAATAGGAATTTTACTCCCAAGGTAATCACCATACCGACTTGCCGGGAATGGGATTATATTTTTGTTCCCCGTAATAAAAAAAGGTTTTCGTCTGGGATTGAACAGTCCATCTCCTGCCATGCAAACAATTGCAGATGAATTGAGAGCTGGATTTTATAAATTTTAAAGCATTTTTAAGGTTCATCAGAGTTTTATTTCCTTCAAGAACTCTAAAAAGATGCAGAAACAGAAATCTATGATTTTTATTTGACTATTTAACATGGAAAAAGTACAGCATGAAATTAAGTTTTATTGGTTTGAAAAACTCCCCGCTACACAAACACACACACGCACGCATTTTACGACTTTAGCAACTAGACAAACAGAAGGCGTTGTAATGTTGAAATGTTTAACGATGTTAACAAGTAGAAAACGTAGAACAAGAAGAAGAAGAAGTAGTAGTAGAGGAACAAGAAGCACAAGAAAACAACAACATAAAACTATAAAATAAGTCTGAAAAGTTAAAGAAACATCACATATTTTGGAGCAACAAAAAAAAAAAAAAAAGAGAAGGTTAGTTGCAGGGCTTTTATTTTTTGTGGCCATAAAAATCACTTTGACTCGGTCTACTCCGAAATTTACTCTTCACCAGCTTCTTTGCTGGCTTAAAACGAACGCTTAACGTTGGTCAATAGCAGGCTCAAGAAGTCTTAATATTTATTGTAGCCTGCCTGTTCTTTCTTCTCCCGCTCGTTTGCAGGATTTATTTATTAATGAAGCCACCAGCAGCAGCAGCAGCGGCAGCAGCTTTCAAACGAGTATTTCTGTTTGAAATAAATTTCATTTCTTTGTTGTTAAATGCTGTTCTAAAAAAAATATTGTTAAATAGGATTTTTCTTTGTGTACAAAAAAATAGAAAGAAGCTATAACAACAACAACTCGGCTGGTTTAATAAGTTAAAAGAGGCCTGCTACTGCCAGTTACACTCACTTGTTGTTGGCCTGACAGACGGCCAGTCTGCCGATTTCCCTGCCTGCCTTTTGTAACAACCCGTACTTACATTTGCAACAACAACAACAACAACAACAACAGCATTTTAAGCAACGCAATAGACAGAACACTAACTGATCATTGTTCTGATTTAAATCTGAATGGGTTTCTTGTATCTGCATGTTTTGTTGTATTTGTAAAGAGAGTGTTTTAGTTTTTAATGGATTTATTTCTTGTCCCAGGCCGCATGGGATTCCATAATAGTTTTACAACCGGCTTTAGTGGATTTAATTTCAGCCACTGGATTTCTGAAGGTTTGTCTTTTTGAGGTGTAAAAGATCAAAAAACAAAATTTATTTTAAGACTTTTTGTTTTGTTTTAAATGTCCGCAAGTATTTTTAAGATGTCAGGGAATTTAAATTTTTTTATTAAAAATCTTTTGACACTTTTTAGGCCACTGCTAAACTGTTTTCTTTGTGGCCAGTTGCTGATTATATTAACCCCAGAAGCGCCGAAAGGTGTGATTCCTCTTTTTCCCAAATTATTATTAAAAATTCAAAGTGATCGATTGCGGGATTTGTTAAAATATGGCACGAATTTTCCTAAATTTAAACCAAACTTTTAGTCTAAGAAAAATAAAACAAAAACATACAAAAATTATATGAAAAAGGTTGTTGTGAAACGCCATCCCTGCTTTTGTTGGGTGCAATTCAGATTATATTCTGAATATATTATGTAATTTTTCAATTAAACTTTTTAATTAAAATTAACAGAAGTAAACAAATTTCAGATTAAAAAAGAAATTCGAGTATTTTATGGGCCATTAGATTTTCTTGGGGGACAAATATGTTACGGCGACCCTTCTAGGGTTAAAAAAACCTCACGATTTTGTTGAATTTTGCTTGAAATATTTTTTTAAAAGCATTTATTTGTAGGCTAATCTCTGGCTTTGCCATCGCAATGCCACATTTGCGTAGCTAAAGAACAGGGATCGCAACAGTTTTTAAAATGTTGCGCAGAGATAATCCTGCGTTTTAGCAGTTCTGCAGTAACCGAAAGAACTCAAGACTTGTCTTGCAATTGCGGAGCATTAAGTAGTCTTTGGAGAGAGTTTTAATGAAATAATTAAATCTATTCTTATTAAAAAGTCAGACAGTGCATCAGTTCTTGGGTGTTGAAAGGCGTGGGTATTTCGACCCGGTGTGAAGCGCGTTTAGCTCGCAACAATAATCGATTTTCGGGCACAAGTTCCCTGGCATCGCTTGAGCATATTCCGTTGTTTCAAATATAAGGGGGCACCGCAACGATATTCAGTGATATTGTGGGACAGGCGGATGATTTTCTCTTCACAATGAAATAATTTCAAAATAAATCGAACTTCCCAGGGGTCACACTAACGAGTGCATATAAATTGAATGTCATCAAGCGAGTTAAGGGTTGACTTCGGATTGAAATGGCTTTCTATAATTTTTAAAGTCATTTTTCAAACGTTCATTCCGTGGTATTTGTCAAGATTCGCCTTCAAAGATATAAAATTAAATAAATAAAAAAAAAATACTGCGAAGAAATATAGGAATCGTGTGACTAAGTTTTTGCAATAGATTTTTTTCTCTTCGTAGTCTTCATGGTTTAACATAAAAAACGCTACTAAATACTCAAGCGGCAACACTGGCGTTGAAAGAAAGTTACCATCGCTTTAGTGTTGATACAGTTCTCGTTTACAATTTCCTTATTTTGTATAAATAAAATCTGTTACCGCATGAAAAAAAGGTCCATAATAATACGCATGAATGTTCATGATGCAAATGTAGCGGCTTTTGAAAACAGCTGTTCCTGCTTTGATGTCTAAAGTTGTCTACAGTTGATGTCGACTTTCTATTGTACTAAAAATTTTTATCATGCCTTTAAATAATTTTAAATTAAGTTTGAAAGCTACGAGGCCTGTTTATAATATTTGGTTATATTTTGTTTTTCTGAAAAATGTTGATTTTTATCAATTCTTGTTTTGCTCTCAGCTGTAAAACACGTGTATCACTTGTGTTGCTTCCTCATTCTCAAGTCATGTCCTTGAGTCCTGGAGTGCTCTCAGCGGTTTGGTTTTTGTCACATTAAAACAGTCCTTTCAAGGGTTTTTGAATTTTGGTAACATGAAAAACTCATCTTGAACCCAATTGAAGAGATCTCTTCTATAAGCACTCGTGTAGTCCCGTTTCTGAGGAAGATCAAGTTAAAGAAAGAGAGAGAGAGAGAGAGAGAGAGAGAGATAGAGCTAGAAGTTGCAACAGCTGTAAAAGGTATTATTTATTTTTAATACTCCGGCCGCCACAAGTATTTCCTTTTGAAGCGCTTTAAGCCAAAATCTTCATGCAGTCACGTGTTTTAGAAAAAACGTTGCTCCCCTTTCAATTTCGTATCAAAACGATATGGGAAATATCGCAAGTTTCTTTTTTCATTTCAAATAGCAACTGATAACCTTATTTTTGCACTAACAGCGGGTTATTTTTATTTTTTTATTTGTTTTTATTTCCTGTACTTAAAACTCTAAAAAAAGAAACAATTTCCTAAAAATTCTAATACAAAATCTTCTAGTTGATGAACTGTTTACACACGTCAAGAGAATTATACTTAAAGAAAAAGAACACTTCACATGTTGATCAGCACACTTGGATCTCTAGGGACAGACAGACGGACCGGCAGACACACATTCAGTCAGTCATACAGAGCCCAACAAGCAGACTTTTGTTCCTACAAAACTTCTGCTCATGATACAAAACCGGCACAACGAACGAACGAACGAACAAAAAAATGAAATGAAATAAGAAACAACAACAACCAAAAACGTTAAAAAAACCCAGATGACCGCAACTAAATTGCAATTCGTTACGTATCGCTCGACAATGAACAAACGAAATATTCATCATCAATAAGAAATTTATACGAGAGGATGAGTGAAGTGCTGTTGAGAGCGTTTAATGTGAAGAAAACAAAAACAACAAGACAGCGTTCACAATTATAAATCGCGTCAAGGCACAGCAGTAGTTCGCGCGTTTAATTCTAAAAACTACAAAAACAACAGAAACGTGAAATGAAAAATAAATAAAAAGTTTTAAATTTATTTTTATCAGCGAAAATAAAAACTCGTACTGAAACTGAATGTCCTCAACTCAGTTTTATTTGGGAAGAAGTTAAACGGGGGGAAAATATATTTAAGAAAAGTATGGAAAACAGTTGACCTTAAAAACCGTCCCTGTAACTTCCCGCTCATTTTAACCTCAATCGTGATCAGGTTTTTGTGCTTTTCTGTGCTTTCAAGCTTTTCGAGTCAAAACTCGAACTTTTGAATGAATCCAGCGATTCAAATCGAATTGGAAGCATTTAGAAATTGTAAAAATTTATAAAGAAAAAAAGCCGCTGGAAGCACGGAGAAGTTTTTTGCTCTAGAATTAAGTAGTAAAACTGCACTGATGAGCTGCCTAAAAATAGTTTGTGATCAAAAATACCGCAGTGTTGCCACATTATTTCAATTATTTATATATTTTATTTCACAGACATTTTGTGATAATGGAAAAAGTTTCAAGTTCTTTTTATCACTCACGTTTCCATTCCATGTTCAAGCATTTCGTTTTCGAATTTTCGTAATTCGTGGCATTCGTATTATTAACAAATAAAAATATTCTAACAAACAACGTTCGCATGCACACAAATTATTGATGCGGCAAAAATTATTTGAAGAAAAACAATATTTTGTTTATCCGCCTTCTTCAAGCTTTTCAATCACAATTTCTTGATAACACCGAGATGTATTTATAATTTTAGAAGCAGCAAATAGCAATTATATCCATAAAAATACTAAATAAAAATTATATATAAAATAAGATATAATTTCTAATAAAAATATTTTTATATATGAAATAGAGGGAAAATTTTTTTTTAAATTTATGCAATAAAAAAAATATATCAAGAAGATAATAAAATAAAAACGAATAATTAGCAATTATTTCTAAGATATTATCTTCCGAAAATAACTATTATTTTCGCAATAAAAATAAAATAAAATTAAAACATGTAATAATAAAAATATAATAATAATAATAATAATAATAATAATAATAATAATAATTATTATTATTATTATTATTATTATTATTATTATTATTATTATTATTATTAAAATAAAATAGACAATTAAATATCATGAAAAAATATAATTTAATATATTTGAAATATCATATATATATATATATATATATATATATATATATATAAAATAAAAATAATTTCTAATAAAGATGATAAAGAAGAATTATAAATGGCAAAATTTTTATAACATAAAAAATAAAATATATAGTATTTAATTTCTAAAAATTAAGATAAATCATAAAACAGCAGTTATTCTTGCAAAAAAATGTATTTAAAATATAATAACAAAATAAAAATAATTTCTAGCAAACAAACAAAAAAATATATCCTCAAATTTATGCGAAAAATGTATGTATCAAAATAAATAAAAATAAAAATAAAATAAAAATAACATAAAAAATATTAAAAAATATTAGAAAATAGTTTTTAATTATAAAAATATATGCTAAAAAAGCGGTTATTCCTCAAAAAAATATATAAAAATATAATAACTTAAGAGACTTATAAATAAAACAAAAATAAAAAACTATATATAAAATAAAATTAATAATAAGAAATATTTTTTATACAAATAAATTATAAAAAGCGGTTCTTCATGCAAAAATTTTTTTAAAAAGTAATAGTAAAAAAAAATAGATTCTAAAAAAAATTTAAAATTTATGCAAATATATACATAAAATAAAAAATATATATAAAAATAATATAAAAATTGTTTCTCAAAAAAAATCATAAAAAGCGGTTATTCTTATAAAAATATTAAAAAAAATACAATAAAAATTAAAATAATTGCTAGAAAACAAAAAAAAATATATAAAATTCATATATTTATAATATATAAAATATTTATAAAAATAAAAAATAATTAAAAATGTTTTAATAGGAAATAATTTATAAAAATAAAAAATAATTTAAAATATAATAACAGGAAATAATTTATAAAAATAAAAATAAATCATAAACCAGCAGTTGTACTTGCAAAAATATATCGAATATATAATTAAATTAAAATTAAAAATTAATATTATTTCCGAAAAAATCAAGATCTGCGATTAGAATTTATTTTCAAGATCGTCCTCAGCTTTCCAAAACGCAGTCCTTTTGCAGTTCTCAACATTAAAAATCAACTCTTTAAAGATTTTTTATTATTATTCGGCTCGCAGAGCCAAATTCATGAATTCGGTCCTTCGGTGAGACACGATTTGTGCCGACCAAAATCGACAAAAAAGTGGGAATAAATTAACGCATTCGATATGGATGGAAATTTCCCTGCAATTTAAACTGAAATTTCAGTCGATATCGAGTGGCGTTATTTGCCCTCTTTTAAATTTTTTTAAAGCAGTGAAATATGAAAAAAAATTTAAAAATACTCTTGAATAAAATATTTTTATTTAAAAAAAAAAATTCAGCCCAGAACATGTTTTCTTTATCTGACAATTTCAGAAATACTTGCAAAACATTTACTTTTATCGCAGACACATTCAAAAGATGTTGTCCCAACCAGGAGAAATATCCCACCAGAATGCGGCACAATTTCTTCCTCTTTTAATTTCCAAACCCAAAACTGTTATAACGGGATTCGCTGTTCTGGTGGCTGCGGCTGAAATTTCCAAACATTGTGCGGGGCTCAATTATTTGTAATGAAAATTATAGACGATCTAAATTTTGTATTGAAAAGAAGCCGATAACCAGATCTCGCGAGATCAGTGAGAAGGGAAATAATAACAACAAAGGAGAAGCACACACACACACACGAACACACTCACACACTCGAAATTTGTCGTTGAACAAATTTATTGGTGAAATATCAATAAGGCAGCGCTCGCCGGCCGCGTTGCTTCACAACCACCATTAATTATGTTGCAGTAACAGGCAGCGCATCATCAATAAAACGCGTTTATAATGAACAGAACACGCTGCGTTTGTTCTTTCCTGCGCACTGCAGCGTGGCTAATATTTTTATGAATTTTTTTAATAATAATTTTTCTTCCTTTTTTTTGGTACCTCTTTTTTATTGTCAAATAATAATGATGCGTGTAAAATGCGTGCGTGTGTGCGTTGAATACAACCAAGAGGAGCTGAATATCGGTTGGTATTTTGTTGTTGTTGTAAATTAAAAAAACAGCGCGTTGTGTGTCGCTTTTGTTAAACATCATGGTTTTTCTTTTGTAGCCGCGGCTTCAATCGCCAGGCGCTTCGGCAGCTTTTTAACAGCCGCTGTTGCGACGGCGCTTTGACTACGATTTTTCAACTGCTTAACGCTGTCATTTATTGTGGGCTTTTAAGGAAAAAATTAATTTTTTTTTATTTCAATTTCAAAGAAGTACGAATTGCGGGAAAGAGAGAGGGAGAGTTTTACTTTTGCCCGTTGCTGAAGATCTTTTTTTCCTTCTTGGCCTGCGAATCTGGTGGTTTTGGTTTTTTTAGTTACCTGAAATTGTCATCTTTGTTGGCTTTTTTCTTTCTTGGCCAGATTCGCAGTGTTTTTGGTTTTTTATTGACCTGAAATTGTCATCGTGTGTCATGGCCCTGTGGCTTTAGGCCTTAAAGATTCTGTGATGGCGTCTCTAGTAAAAATTAAATCCCTTAAATCTCAATAACTCTGAGAGCAGGAAAGAAATTTGTTGACCAATAATTTTGAGCGGACTAATAAAATCGCCTGATATATTTTTGCCGCTTGGCGGAATTGTGATGTGCGATATTCGATAAGTTGTGGGCTTGAACAGCAACAGGCAGGCGTTCTAAAATGTCTGTTAACAACGTCTTGTGCAGTCGTCAAAACTGTGAGTGCATTTATTTTTATTTTTTGCAGTTGTTGTTGTTGTTGTTGTTGTTTTTATAGTTGCTGCATTCAGAGCGGCATTCAACAGGTTGTAAAAATATCAGTTAACTAATTTTATGATTCGGCCGTAATTGCGTGTCACTGGCGAATGCGTTTTGCTTTTTTGTTGTTGTTGTTGGCCAGGCGGTGTTTGTTTAAGATTTTTTTTCTTAATGAAGTCGGAGGCAACAAGAATTTGTTTAGATGTTTTTTGCAATTATTTGGAAATTTATGTGTGTTTATGGCCGTAAATAAGTGGAAATAATGAAGTGGAAATTTAATTTTTTATAACTTTTTTTTTCTGTAAAAATGGGCAGAAAAAATCAGTTTGAAATTTAAATGAAACTGGAGTATTAAAAATAGAATTTTTGCTTTCAAGCGAAAAGATTTTTTAATAACAATTTCAGGCTGTTTTTAGCGGCTGGAATTTGGGTCGCTACAGCGGGTTATGGCGGCTTCATTAGAAAGAAACTAAGTCATGTTTTCAGAAAAGTTAAGAAAATGATTTAAAAAAAAAACAAAAAAGATTCAAGACCACGACTGTCCTGTAACATGAAAATTTGCAGGTCGCTGATAATTAACGCTGGTCGTGGATGTGATTTCCACTGGAGTGTCATCCATAGAAAAGCAAATAAATCGTTTTACAGGTTTCTGTTTAAAATAAAAAATAAATAAATAAATAAATATATATATATATATATATATATATATATATAATATATACGAAAAAATATTAGAAACGATTTCAATATTTGAAGTGATCGATATCTGAGTGCTTGACAATCGTCCCAAAATTAAACGCTCATTTTTCTTTCATGAAAAGGACATCATGACATGGAATAAGGACCTGCTAAGGTTGAAGAAAATATGCCACATCCTTTTTAAAAAAATCACGTATCAAAAAATTAGTCCTTCAAAAAAGGCGAATTTTACTAAAAAGTGCATTTAATAACCTGTTAATGTGATCATATAAAAACAAGCAGCTTTTAAAAAAGTACTTTTCTGACAAGTACTTTAAGAAGGTACTTCGTAAAAACTACTTTGCCAGAAAGTACTCTTTAAACTTTTTCGAAAAATAAATACTTTTCCAAAATCCTCTTTAAAAAATTAAGCACTTTAAGAAACAAAAATTTTTCAAAAAGTACTTTTTAAGAAAGTACTTTTCAAAAAAGTACTTTTCCAAAAAGTACTTCATGAAAGTACCGTTTAGAAGCATTTCTTTAAAATTTATTTGAATAGTAGTTTTTCAAAAATTGCTTTACGAAAGTACTTTTTAAAAGTCTTTTTGAGTAGTTGTTCAAAAGTACTTTTCCAAAAGAGTTTGACAGAAATGATTTTTAAAAGTGTTTCTTTCAAATTTATTTTAATTGTAGTTATCCGAAAAGTACTTTTTAAAAAAGCACTTTACGAAAATACTTTTTAAAAGTATTTCTTTGAAACTTATTTAAAAAGTACTATTTTAAAAAGCACTTTTTCAAAAAGTACTTGACGAAAAGAGTTTGTAAACGTATTTATTAAAAATTTGTTTAAAGAGTAGTTGTTCAAAAAGTACTTTTCTTAAAGGTACTTTAAGAAGGTACTTCGTCAAAACTACTTTGCCAGAAAGTACTGTTTAAACTTTTTCGAGAAAAGTACTTTTAAAAAACCTTTTTTAAAAAATGATGCACTTTAAGAAAAAAAAAATTTTTTTAAAGTACTTTTTAAGAAAGTACTTTTTCAAAAAGTACTTTTTAAGAAAGTACTTTTTCAAAAAGTCCTTTTTAAGAAAGTACTTTTTCAAAAAGTACTTTTTTAAAAAGTACTTCACGAAAATAGTTTAGAAAGGTATTTTCTTAAAATGTATTGGAAAAGTAGTTGTTCAAAAAGTACGTTTTCAAAAAGTACTTGACGAAAATATTTTTTAAAAGTATTTATTTCAAATTTATTTCAAGAGAAGTTGTTCAAAACGTACGTTTCCAAAAAGTAATTTACAAAAATATCTTTAAAAAGTATTTATTTAAAATTTATTTTAGTTATAGTTGTCCAAAAAGTACTTATTAAAAAAGTACTTAACGAAAATAATTTTTAATGGCGTTTATTTACAATTTATTTAAAGAGTGGTTGTGCAAAAAGTACTTAACGGAAATACTTTAAAAAAATATTTATTTAAAGATTTCTTAAAGAGTAGTTGACCAAAAAGTACTTTTTCAAAAAGTGCTTCACGAAAATACTTTTTTAAAGTATTTTCTTAAAACTAACTTAAATAGTAGTTGGCAAGAAGTACTTTTTCAAAAAGTACTTTCTCAAAAAGTACTTTTTCAAAAAGTACTTCTTCAAAAAGTACTTTACGTAAATAATTTTTGAATGTATTTCTTTAAACCTTATTTAAGGAGTAGTTGTCAAAAAGTACTGTTTAAAACCACTTTTTCACAAAGTACTTTACGAAAATACTGTTCAGAAGTACTTTTTTCTGAAAAAAAATTAATCAGAATCAGAGTAACTTTTTACTGAAAAAAAGTTTATCAGAGTCGGAGCAACTTTTTACAGAAAAAACACGATTTCTCATGTCAACTGCTTCTGAATATTCCGACTCGCGTTAATTTCATTTTCATAGAAAAAGACGATGATTGTCTGTTGAAAGCTTCTTCATATTCTTCCTCGCCCATTAACAAAATGGCTGCCTGAAAGAGCTTTTATTTTTTCATATTTTCGTTTCAAATTTGATGAGAACAACACGAAGAGATACTGAAAGTGTTTGTTGTGCGTTCTGTCCATCACAATATTTGGATTTATCTAGTGGGAAATCAAATCGCCGTAATAAATGTAGTGAAAAGGAAATAAAAAAAAGAAGGAAAATATTGAAAAATATGTGAAAAGATTCTCATTCCTCCGGGTATTATAAAATTGGCGTTGCGCACACACTCGTCCGTACTTTTGGATTTTTAAAAGAATTTCTATTCACTTTTTCATGTGCTCAAGTGTTGTGAGTAAACGTGTGTGTGTGCGGCGGATTTGGTTATTTTTTAAGCCGCATTATCAGATGTTGCACAAAGCGCGTAAGTCTCTGTTCTGATGGCCTCGTTTTAGCAGCTCTTTTTTTGTTTTTCATACATGGATTTTTTTGTTGTTGTTGCTACTACTTTAGATACAGCGATTGTCCTTTGAAATGTTCGAGTCAGTAGAAAAAATATTATCTCAGACAGAACGTACACACACACGCACACTGACACACACATTTTTAGAGCACAAAATAAACAACAGAACTGCTAAAATTCCACACAAATAAACTAAAACACACACTCGTACACACACACATACACCAGCTAGACATGAAAACACCCCTTTAAATACACCAACAGCCTGGTACTTTTTGGTGGATTTAACCCAAAGTAACAGGGCATGGATGCCCCCTCCAACCGCAAAACACATTCAAAAGAAGTGGGAAAAATTGTTAAACGAGCGCCCAAAAACAGAAAAAAAACAAAAATAAAACGAGGGAAATCTGAAAATGTTGCAGTTGTTTGCAAAAGTCAACTTTCTTATCTGCGACATTAAATCGGTTTTAACTACTGCTGCGGCTGCTAAAGTTGCTGTGCCCGTTGTTGATACTGACTGCCACACTGCCAGTGTCGTTAATGTTGTAGTTTTTGTTGTTGTTTTCTTTTCTTTTTTTTACTTTCCGATGCTGTTGTATATTTTGGAAATCCAACACCAGTTCAAAGCGGCACCAGCGAACAAAAAGAAAATTGTTCTTGTAAAAAATCTTTTAACATTTTTAGTGAAATTGTAATGCCCAACAGTCAGACAAACAGACACACATTCATTCAGCTTTAAATCTGTGGCTGCTGGTGTTACGCGCATTTTTCCAATTTGAGTTCAACTGTTTTTTCTTTTAGTTTTTTTATTTTTTGTTTTTATTTTGGTTGTGGTGCATGTCAGGCCAAACAATGGTGACACTAAATTCACGGTTGGCGATAAAAATGAAGGTGGCTGATGCCACCCGACTGCAGTTGCAACAACATTAAAATCGTATATGAAATGAAATAATTTTGAAAAAAAATAGCTTGAGAACATTTTCTAAAAAAAATTTAGAAACTCGATCAACTTTTTTCAGTAAAAAGTTGCGCAGATTCTGATCAACTTTTTAGTAAAAAGTTGCTCCGCCTCTGATCAACTTTTTTCAGTAAAAAGTTCCTTCGACTCTTATCAACTTTTTTCAGTAAAAAGTTCCTTCGACTCTGATCAACTTTTTTCAGTAAAAAGTTCCTTCGACTCTGATCAACTTTTTTCAGTAAAAAGTTGCTCCGACTCTGATCAACTTTTTTCAGTAAAAAGTTGCTCCGACTCTGATCAACTTTTTTCAGCAAAAAGTTGCTCCGACTCTGATCAACTTTTTTCAGTAAAAAGTTGCTCCGACTCTGATCAACTTTTTTCAGTAAAAAGTTGCTCCGACTCTGATCAACTTTTTTCAGCAAAAACTTCCTCCGACTTTGATCAACTTTTTTCAGTAAAAGGTTGCTCCGACTCTGATCAACTTTTTTCAGTAAAAAGTTCCTCCGACTCTGATCAACTTTTTTCAGTAAAAAGTTGCTCCGACTCTGATCAACTTTTTTCAGTAAAAAGTTCCTCCGACTCTGATCAACTTTTTTCAGTAAAAAGTTGCTCAGATTCTGAACAACTTTTTCCAATGAAAAGTTGCTCAGATTCTGAACAACTTTTTTCAGCAAAAAGTTCCTCCGACTCTGATCAACTTTTTTCAGTAAAAAGTTCCTCCGACTCTGATCAACTTTTTTCTGCAAAAAGTTCCTCCGACTCTGATCAACTTTTTCAGTAAGAAGTTGCTCCGACTCTGATCAACTTTTTTCAGTAAAAAGTTCCTCCGACTCTGATCAACTTTTTTCAGTAAAAAGTTCCTCCAACTCTGATCAACTTTTTTCAGCAAAAAGTTCCTCCGACTCTGATCAACTTTTTTCAGTAAAAAGTTGCTCCGACTCTGATCAACTTTTTTCAGTAAAAAGTTGCTCCGACTCTGATCAACTTTTTTCAGTAAAAAGTTGCTCCGACTCTGATCAACTTTTTTCAGTAAAAAGTTGCTCCGACTCTGATCAACTTTTTTCAGTAAAAAGTTGCTCCGATTCTGATCAACTTTTTCCAATAAAAAGTTGCTCCGAATCTGATCAACTTTTTCAGTAAGAAGTTGCTCCGACTTTTATCAACTTTTCTAGCAACTTTTCTTCTAAAAAGTTGCTCATATTCTGATCTACTTTTTTCAGCAAAAAGTTGTTCAACTTTTCTTTTACAAAAAAAAAAATAATATAAAAAATATCTATCTAAATAATTGTTTCATCCAGGAGATAATTATTTATCTAAAAAATAGACATAAAAACGTATTAAATTGCTAAAAATATTTGGGCTTCAGCAGTTGTTGGTATTAAATCATTTATTTTGCTCCATGTGCTCATGTAGCATTTACGAGAATTTATAAAAAAAGATTTTTAAATTTCATTGCTAAACCACTCAAAAGCTCTGCTGATGTCTGGTGAATTTATTTTGAAAAAAAGAAGCTGAAGTATTTACAATCTTTGAAACTGTTGAAATTTAAGAAAAAAATGAAAATTTTACACGCTGTAACGAGTATTTAAAGCAGCATTATAATGCGATTATAACATTAACGCACACATGCATATGATTCACAGTGAAAGGGAAAAATATTAAGGACAGTTGTGATATAAAATAAAATGCAGCAGGCGGGGAATTTCGATCGCAGCAACAGAGAGAGAAGGTTGTGTGCTTTTGAAGCATTTAAAAAAGTGTCCTTTTCTATTTATAAAACAGGGAAACTATTTTCGCTACACTGTTTGCAAGAGAAATTTTTTTAATAGAAATTTTGACTTAAATTTTTGTTTGTTTATTTTTTGTATTTGAATCATTCCCCTGGAATCCTATTCTTCTAACTCCGACTGTGCCTGTTTGTCTGCCGAATTTGTTGTATTAAGTTGTTTTGGAAATACTCTAAAACGAACACAAGCCAACAAATAAAAGCCACAATAAACGAGCAGCATGCAAAAGCGTTTGTACGAATGGCGCTGTAAAATATAAATATTTTTGCATAAAATATAAACATTAAAATGCATATAAATTCATTCGAAACTAAAAACAACAACAACAAACAGGCAACCAATTGACCAGCAGCAAACAAAAAATAACTTCAATATTCATAATCACTTGCACACACACACTCACACACACACACACGATGACTTTAATATGAAATTTAAACAAAATTATAAACAAAATTTGCATAAATTTTATTAGACTCGTACAAACGTTTATTAAAATAAAAACATATTTTTGCCGTTCGCCAACGTTCAAGCTGTTGTTGCTGTTGTTATTGTTGTTGCTTCTCGTTTGTATATATTTCTCGAATTAAACAATAGTTTTGCTTTAATAATTATTAAGAAATTTATTCAGTTTTTGCTTCTCAAGCCAATTTAAAATTTGCCGATAATAAGAATAATTTAAATGATATTTTGATGATTATTTATGCAATCGAATGTGTCAAAATATCTTTGAGTATTAAGATTTATAAGCAGGGTGACCGTTGCGGATACTTGGAAAACATGGAAAAGTTGTTTTTAAGGAAATAGTTCTTAATAAAATAAAGAGTTTTTTTTTTGTTAAAAAGTGGTAAAATATTTAAAAAAAATTTATAAAAATATATAACTGAATTTTTCATTAATTTCTGGTATTTCGTGGGCATCTTTGACATAAAACTGGGCTACTTTTTACATAAACTTTTTGAAAAATCAGGAATTTCGTTTTTTTGAGAGATTTTAATTAAATTGCGGGGGTTTTCTTAGGATGAAAAATTTAAAATATAAATTTGATTAATTTAAAGTATTTTATTTAACCCGGTATCGGTCCTTATTTTGTCCAAAAACTGGAGGTATCACATATTTTAAGTTTGTGATAGAGCGATTAAGAAGTTTCATATATAAAAATGTTAGAGGAGAAGCTAAAATATTCACTCACTTTTTTTTAACAAAAAAGACAAACAGCCAAAAATTATTTTAAGAAAAAATATCATAGAGAATCGTCAATTTTTTTTTTTAAATTTAGTTGAGCACGTCTTCATCTGCGAGTAAAGCTCATTCAACGCCAGTGTGCAGTTGTATCGGGTGTTTTTTATAGAGTGATACAACTTTGAGTTGGCATCACTGCTTTATGTGGCCACCCATTTAACAGCTGATAAATGCTTTTTGTTTTGTTTGCTTTGACATTTCATTATCGAGCGACTTCCACCAGAGCAACGCGTGCAAATTGTGGACATTTTTAATCAAAATAATCGTTCTGTCCGTCAAACTTATCACGCACTTCGTTACTGATAATGTGCATCCCGTGAGACGCCGAATAGTGCGCACTGAAGAATCTAAAGCCGCTGGAAAGCATTGAAGACTGGGGTTGTGTCCTTCCACTTTATGAAAATTTTTACGCAAAGATCTTGGCTTAAAAGCTTTCAAGATTTAACACAAATTGATATTGATTTTGAATTTCCATTCAAAATTTGATTTTCCGATGAAGCCCGTTTCTGGCTGAATCGGCGCGTAAATAAGCTGAATTGTCGCATTTGGAGTGAGAAGAATCCACAAGCTTTTGTCGAACATCCACAGAAAATTACTGTTTGATGCGCTTTATGAAATGGCGGAGTCATGGGCCCATATGACTTCAAACACGATGATGGTCAGAACGTTACTGTCAATGATGAAATGCTGATATGTGGTTCCAACAGGACGGAGCCACATGGCACACAGCGGGCGCTACAATTGATTTACTCAAGGAAACTTTTGACGAAAAAATAATTTCACGAAATGGCCCAGTTAATTGGTCCCCAAGATCGTGTGATTTAATCCCATTGGATTATTTTCTTTGTGATTATGTAAAGTCGCTTGTGTACGTCGATAAACCACAAACAATTGAACACCTGGAAATCAACATTCGAAGAGTTATTGGCGAAATACGGCTGCAAATGCAGCGAAGAGTTTATGAAAATATGTGTTCCAGATTGCGCCTTGTACGCGCCAGCCGTGGCGGCCACATGGCCGAAATTGTATTTAAACATCAATGTCATAAAATTTTCTTTCCAGCAAAGACCGTTTCATTGATATCAAAAATATATTACTATGTTTTATTATGATTCAAACTTGTATCACTCTATAAAAAACACCCGATATTTAGAAAAATTAGTTGAGCCCGTCTTCATCTGTTTGATTTTATCAAAGTGAGTAAAGCTGCTTTACGGCTCATTCAGCGCCACTGTGCAGTTGTATGAAGAAAACAAAAATAGTCTCTGGCGCTTTTGCCGTATTTAATCGTACCCAGCGTTTTGTTGTTGTTGTTGTTGTTGCTGTTAAGTACGATGACACATTTCAACTGGGACCATAAATCATTTTTAGATAAAAATCTTATAAAAGGCGTGATTAACCTTTAAATTTACGTAAGAATGCAAACAAAATGAGAAGGGTTAGGCCAACACAAAATTAATACGTATTCCATTAGGGCCGTTCAAAACGCTCATAAATTAAAGCGAAAGACTGAGACTGAATATTTATTAAGTTCAAACAAATTTAATTCATAAAAGAGTAAATTATTTGCAGGTGCTGCTTATTTTCAGTAGAGAGTTCTCATTTCATTTCCTTTTTGTTTCACAATTTATTTGTTTATTTTCTTGGAGCCTACTTAAATGAACGCCGCCCTAATATCTTGAATAAAAGGGCTGATTTCAAAGCAGCATGTTTATGCGTAATTAAGCCATTAATATGCGTTCTTTTTTTACATGTCGTTAAGCTTTGCAGCCCTTTTGTTGTTGTTAAAAGAGTTCTTGTTAAAAATAATCGATTTTTAATAACGGCTGTGAAAAAGGTGTTAAGAGGGGAACCGTTAAAAAGGCATCAAACGTTAATGTCACCTTTTCAACAAGTGCGCCGATTTGCTGAAGCACATTTTCGTTATTCGCTTTTTATTAAAAGTCATTTACAGTGATATTTAATAATTTTGGCAGGAGTTCTTGTGGGCAAAATGGTAGTAGATTTTGCCCCCCCTGCTGAAATGAATTCTTGTAGTTTCCTAAACGGTATTATGGAAGTCGTTTCGCTTTAAAATAATGATTTATATTTTAAAAATATATTTTTACAATTTAAAGTCCTCAACAGCATTTTAATTTGCCCGATTTTCATAAAAAAGAATAAAAATTAATTATTAGAAAAGTTATTAAAGTGTGGCAACCCCTTCTTAACATCAGAGTTGCTTTATTTCGACTACGCGCCCGACAATGGGAATTTACATGGACTTGAAAATTTTTATTCCCACAATATTTCGTTCTTTTATCAATTCAAATTCTAGGGCCGATTTCTTTCTACTCAGAAACAGTCGGTGGTGTTATTAAAGCAACCATTTCCTTATCTTGTCGTTTTAATTCAGCGAAAATGCTGGCGATTAGCTGTTCCACTTGAATAGACTGGATTCACAAAAGACTTTAAAGAGAATAGCCGTCTCTGGTTTGGTCCTTCTGACAAAATTATAGCGGAGGAGGCTGCCGATGTCGCTACAAACGAAGAAACTTTAACCAGACGACTTTTCGTAGAAATTGGGCATCACCAAACGCACCCCAAAGCAAATTTTAGTCAAAGACCAGTTCATGTTGTCGTCAAAAGTGCAGACAGTTGCCTCAGTTAACGGCTCTTGGCTGTTAGTCAGGAGTGAATTAGAGGCATCGCCTGAGGCGTCAAAAATCGTCAAGAGCAAAGAGGTACATTTTTAATTAAGCGCACGCGTCAACACACAAAATTGTCGTTCCACGGAGCACTAAAACCCTTGGGTTTTAGAAGAAAAGCCGCTCCATGTACTTTTCACTTAAGGATTTATTGGATGACCTTTTTAAGAGGCCAACGACAAGAGGGTTAATGTGACTGCCTCCAGCTACATGACCATGACAAACGACCTCCTGCTACCGGCATTAAATTAGTGGGGGTCAGGGTCGGCCTCAATGGATGTTGTGAAGATGTTTCTTGATCGCACAATCTCATGAAATGACCAGCAAAAAGTTCCGTGTTAATCATGCCAGAGTTCTTTCTTTTCTCCTCAAAGTCGGGGTTTAGGCCAACAAGTCCCATTTAATCTCAGACTATTCGGCAGGAATGCGAATAATTATTAACGGACGTCTTTCGGGAACTCCTAGAAAGTGTGGCAAAATGAGAGGCAGCCACTTGAAGGACATCATTTTTTTTAAATTTGAATGAAAAAATTTAAAAACTCCAAGATTTCTTCTAGTCAAATAGTTTATTTTTTATTTTTCATAATAAAGGGTGTTTTTTACAGAGGTAGAGAACTTTGATGTGGAACAAAACTAAGACGAACTTCTTAAATGCACCCGAAATTTATTTCATTCGAAAGATAATCTTTTGATGGAATTTAGATATGACCTCCGCCATATGACGGCCACGGCTGACTCGGACGAAGTCTGATCTGGAGCTGCAGTTATTGATGACTTTTTTTCAATAGATAAGGGTGTTCGTATATTGACAATAATGCGGCGAATCATGTCCTCCAAATCGGTCAATCGTTTCGGAATAGAAAATAGTGTAGCGGCGTTAAATTTTACGATGTTTGTGGCCGACTTACGGTAGTGAAACGTGAAACTATGCGCTGACCAAACGTTTCAATAAATATATTGAGACACGAGAGGTGTGACATGCTGCGGCGGATTGTAGACAGCAGAGCTCTCGCACATCATCGTTGTTCAATTGATGAAAAAAAAGTGTCAGTAAACTTGGGCCTATAACGACCACGATCGACTGTAACGTTATGCCAGCATCGCTTTTAGAGAAGTACGGACCGCTAAACCACACCAAACAACCACTTTTTGTGGATGTAACAGCGTGGCAACATGCACTTGGGGATTATCGTTCTTCCCGAACACGGCAGTTTTTTTTTTGGCTGACGTTTTCATTCAATTAAAAGCGAAATTCATCGCTAGTTAAAACCCACGTTACGTACTTCCGCGTCACACATTTCCGCGTTACATATTTCGAACAGAATCATGATTTCCAAAATAAATTCATACAATTTGGAGGCGTTTTGCAGGCCTGATTCATGTTGAAATGTCAAACCAAGTTAAACATGCAGCACTTAAAAGCTGACAAAAAGTGTTGCCAACTTAAAGTACAGAAACAACTAATTTGCAACCCTGGTCAAATTCATTATCAATTACAAAAAAATATATATAAAAATCGAGGTTTGATAAATAATTAAATAAATGGCCTGTTCAGTTACAACTGATTTGATATGGAACACCCTGTTGCAACTCTTTCAAAATGCTACACGGCGTGCAAATTTTAATTGGCAACACTAAACTAATAGGCCACATAACGAAATTTGTAATGCAGCTTAAGAAAGAAATCGATGTTTAAAATGAATTTAGAAATTAAAAAAAGAAGCGCATTTTGAAAGGGGACTTTAAAATGTTACACCAGAAGACGTTGACTGAAAAGTAAATGGCACCGTTAGTTGAACGAAAAGGAATCACGTCCGCCGCTGAATGGCAGGCAACATGGCTGACGATAATAATTTTAACAAAACAAAACTCCTGCATTAAATCAAGCAACTCAAAAAGAAAATCATTTCAAATTGATCGTACCACGAGCACAACTTTGCAAAGAAGTCGGTTGGTAAATTTATGAAACTGTTGTTGTTGTTGTTGCAGCTTTCTTGTGTCTCATGATAATAATGGCATTCCAAAACAATGGCAGCAACGAAGAAGAAGAAAAAATCAACTATTAAAGTTCCAGCCCAAGAACTCCAGCAGCATCAGCAGCCAAACAGCGATATCAGCATCAAACACTACTGGAATGGCTTCTTGTGCCAGAGCGATGATACGAAAGCAATTGAACGTGTGGTACCCCATAACAGCAGCTGCAACAACAACAACAGGCAAAAATATATTTTCTTTTGCAAGAACAACAAAACAATTGCGGAGCAATAGAGAGCCGGGCAGCAACACAACAGGCTCAAATAATACAAAAATGTTGGGTGGTACGTGTTCAATGTTGCTTGTCCGGGCAGGCAGCATCTTGATTTTTCTTGCATTCCGTTTGCATGGTCGATCCTCAAGCCAAACTAACTACGATGCCACAACACGTTCTACAAACTGACTCGTACAACATTCAGCCAGTCGGCGGCATGGGCTGCACATCAGCAACAAATGGCTTGCATTGCCAGCTCCCTGCTGCCCCTTCTGGCTCCAGTTCTTCGTCTTCCTCTTCTTTTTCTGATTTTATATGTTTCAACATTTTGTTATTGTTTTCATTTATTGAAAAAAAGGAAAGGAAAAGAAAGAGAAAAGTAACAATGTTAACTTGTTGTGCACAACTGCTTTTAAATATTTAAACTCAAACAATAAAATTCATTCAATTCGGATCTGTTCTGTTCTATTTTTATTCAGAAGAACAAAAAACACCTCAATTTTCAGAAAGAGAGAAAATAAAAATAAATAAATAAATAAAACATGAGAAGAAAGGAAAATTGTTTGTGTGTTCGCATCAGCAAAAGGATTTTGCATTGAATGGGAAACAACAACAACAACAACTTTTCAAATAAATTGAAAGGCTTCGAAAGGGTAGTAGTTGAAGAGGGGACGGGGGGGATAGCTGACCCACAAAAAGTGTTTTTGTTTGAGAAAAAAGTTTCTTTTATTTCAAATTAAATGCAGCAGGTTTTCCAAATTTAAAGTAGAAGATTTTCTTTAATATTTTTCTAATTTGCAGAACTGACACTCAGAGGACGTATAGGGTTAAGATGATAGGGTTAAGAGGACATTTCTGTCGTTTATTACAATTTATTTCCCTTTCACAAACTTGATGGCTGAGAAGTAACAATTCCTGAGGGACATTTTTAATTATTTCAGTAACAATTTTTTTTGTTTAAAATTAAATTTTCAATATTTTGAGACAAAATTTTTATATTCTGGAGACATTTTTAATTATTTCACTAACAATTTTTTTATTAAATCTTTTCAAATTAAATTCTCAATATTTTGAGGCAACATTTTTCTATTCTGAGATAAATTTTGATCGTTTCAGTAACAATTTTTTTATATACAATTTTTTTTAAGATAACTTTTCAAAAATTTTGAGACAAAATTTTGTAATTTTTTTGTATAAAACTTTTCAAAATTAAATTTTCAATATTTTGAGAAAATATTTTTATATTTTGATTGTTTCAGTAACAATTTTTTTTTTTTATTAAATCTTTTTAAATTAAATTTTCAATATTTTGAGTCAACATTTTTCTATTCTGAGATAAATTTTGATCGTTTCAGTAAGAATTTTTTTTTTAATTTTTAAAAATTAAATTTTCAATATTTCGAGACAACATTTTTCTATTCTGGGAGACATTTTGATTATTTCAGTAACAATTTTTTTATATAAAATTTTTTGGAAAATAGATTTTCAAAAATTTTGAGACAAAATTTTGTAATTTTTTTGTATAAAACTATTCAAAATTAAATTTTCAATATTTTGAGAAAACATTTTTCTATTTTGAATGTTTCAGTAACAATTTTTTTATATAAAATTTTATAGAAATTAAATTTTCAATATTTTGAGACAAATATTTTCTATTCTGAGCAAAAATATGGCAACACTGGCAGCATGAGCAGCTTTTTTGTGATGAAAAAGTGAAACAGAACCGGTGTAAACATACTACTCAGATCATTGTTGGACATTTACTGAGGATCTGCGTTAGCGCCAGAGGAAGGCGCAAAAGAATCAGTTAAAACCCATAAAAATTTCGGCGGATGTCGAACTTCTTACGCTCCCGTCGGCAAGTGACCAGAGCTTTGTCCTCAGCATTATAATAGTCCAACAACAATCAGGATTTCATATTCAAGACTTGTCTTAGCACGGTATCGAACCCACAACCTGCGGTTTTGTACTCCACTCGTTAACTGCTTCAACCAACAGCGTCAAAAGTGGGAATTCCCCTAATTCACAAATACAAAAATCACGTTTCCCCAGCAATAAAAATATAAATTCTCAAAACTCCTAAAAGTTGTTTAACAGTTAAACATTCTACTTGTCTAAATAAAACAGTACGTTTTCTTCCATTTTGTTGGCTTTAGTTTCTCTCAGTGTATAAACATTTTTCCATTATTATTATTTTCTATTGCAGAAAAAAGCATGTTCTTCATAAGATAAGAAGAAAAATGAAGGAAAAAAACAAGAATAAAAGTAAAATACACAAACACAAACACACATTTCAAAGATACGAAAACGTATTCTTGAGATATAGAAAAGCGTGTTTTGCTTACAAAATGCAGTACATTTTTTTTTGCTACTTCTTCTTCTTCTCAGCAACATACGAGCACTTGAACAGCATAAAATGAAAAATAATATATTTAAAACATGTACGAGCATGTAGGAAATCTGGGGGAAGGCAGGGGGCGAAGGAGAAGGGGGCAAACAACTGGCGAATGTATTAAAAAGTATTTGCAGCGATTTTAAAGAAGATTTCAAAAAAACATCTTCAATGTGGAAGTAAAAATTGTATTTTTTTCAAACTCTTTTTCATCCAAAATGTGTATGAAATTTTAAATTTCTTTTTTATTAAACGTTTTTATCTGCTTTTTATTCAATTTAATTCTAAGACCGTTTTAAACAGCCTCTAAATTTTCTTCCTGATTTTTAAATTCCCGAAAATTTTTTTAAGAATCCTGACACTGACAGACACCGACCGCCGGGTGTGCCAGTACGATTAAATTATTTAGAGGTTAAAGAAAGTCGCTTTGACGTAGGAACGGGTGTTTAAGCCAAGTTCTTCTATCCAGAAAGAATGAACGCACAGTGGGGAGTTTCTGGAAAAAGATATTATTGAAATAATTCCACAGTTTCTAAAAGTTAGGATGTTCTCTTTTCCTTCACCCAAAGATTTCTAGTTCCGCTAGAGTCCCCTGTAGAAGTAGCGATTATCCCTGGAATTCCGCCAAGGGGTTATAGAAAATAGAAGAAGCAGCCGTCTAACATCGGACATTGAGATGGATCCGGAATGATTTGTGATGTTGACTGTAGATTTCCTTTAGACAAACTGGGAGTATAACACTTCTTTCTACACTCCCATAAAGCCAACGTATTTTGAGCCGCAGGAGAAGAGAAGCGGGGAGTTCATTGGTGAAAGCAGTGTTCTCCCACTTCCTGACGGCGTTTTTTAGAGACACTTCAGTCACTTGAATCACATTTAAAAACAAACAGTCAAAAAGGCATTATTAATATTGATTTTTTTTTACAAAAAGTGCAAATTTTTTTACACTTTTTATTAAAAAATGGCAACATGCTGTCATTTGAATAACGAATTTATTGGAAATTAATCCGACGTCTCTTGAGAAAAATTATTTCCGTTTTAAAACTCCTCCAAACTATTCCTATTTAGAAAAAAGGTGAAACAAATGTGACATCTTTTCCAGATATGAAACACTTTTTTTGCACTTTTTAATAAAAATGACAATTTATTAGAAATCGATCCTGCATTTCTTAAAAAAAATATATCTGTTTTAATGTTGTCTAATATATATTAAGCTTAATGAACTGCTCCCATTTATAAACGAGGTGAAAAATGTTACATTTTTAGTCAGATATGAAAATATTTTTCACACTTTTTGTAAGAAAATGGCAACATTCTGTAATTTTAATAACGAATTTATTAGAAATTAATCCAACGTCTCTTGAGAAAAATTATTTCTGTTTTAAAACTCCTCCAAACTATTCCTATTTAGAAAAAAGGTGAAAAAATGTGACATCTTTTCCAGATATGAAACATTTTTTTTTGCACTTTTTATTAAAAAATGATAAAATGCTGTGATTTGAATAACAAATTTATCACAAATTAATCCAGCATCTCTTCAGAATAATTATTTCTGTATTAAAACTCCTCTTAACTGCTGCCATTAAGAAAAGAGATGAAAAATGTTACAATTTTTCCAGATATGAAAACATTTCTTACACTTTTTGTTAGAAAACGGCAACATGCTGCCGTTGAATAAAAATATTTATTATGAATTAATCCAGCATCTCTTCAGAATAATTATATCTGCTTTGAAACTCCTCTAAACTGCTCCTATTTAGAAAAAAGGTACAAAAATGTTACACTTTTTCTAGAAAATAACACGCTATTCGATTTTTTAAACTTATTTCAAACTTTTTTTACTGCATTAAATTTAATTAGAACTAATTGGCCAGCGTTTGTAAAACGTAAAAAATAATCAATCAACATCAATTTAGCTTCCAATTCACACAGCAGAGTAGAACGGCGGTATTTTCGAAGGCCGCCGCACAGTTCTTAGCCTCAACGAGATTGTTACATTCATTTGACGAAGTTTCCATTCAACAAAACTTTAGCGAAACTTGTTTCATTATTCCAAAAAAAAGCGTGACGTTGGTTTGAGTTTCTGATGAAATTTTCCACAGAATTTATAAAGAAAATTCTTTCAGTGTAAATGTTACAAGCCGACTATTGAACTGATGGTACCTAAATCAATTATATTTTACAAGACCATGTGAACTAGTAGAGCAGCACCGTGAGCCAGCTAACCAACCAGCAAGGAAACTGACAGTGCGTTCTTTTCTGGAAAAAGTGTAACATTTTCCCACTTCTTTGCTAAAAAGTGGCCGTTCGGGGGAGTTTTAAAACCCGAAATTATGTTTCGGAAGAGTTGTTGGATTCATTTCCAATAAATTCTTTATGTTTAAATTACAGAATGTTGCCGTTTTCAATTAAAAAGTGCAAAAATTGTTGCATTCTTTTTATAAAAAACATATAAAACTTGTACAGATCAACTTCTAAACGCTGTTTCTATTACAAAATATATTTTATATTTTCATTAGATATTGCGAAGCGTGTTTAAGGCTGCCGTTGTTCTTGTAAAAAGCTTCTGCGGCTTCTGTGAGTAGGAGCCATGTTCCGCAAAATACATTCATTTGAAGAAAGCAGTCTTTGGCACGTCTGCTGGTACAATATAATGCCAGCGATAAGCCTTATCGCAAATATTGTAGTTGCAAGCATTAAAAGCACTGCTTGCAAGGGTGTGTGTGTGCGTGTATGTGTGAATGCCTGTTGGCTTTCGTATGTGAGACACATACGCACACATGCACACATCGGAATATATATAAATTTTCTTATTATATAAAAAGCAAAAATAACATACGGAAGGCGTTTATAAGAATTCTTTTTCGTTCAAGTTCTTCATACTGCGTTGAGCAAATAAATGGCAGCGCTTGAAAGCGGCGATGGCAGCAGGCACGCAACATCGCAATGGCTGGCACGTTGTACGTGTAGTTTTTCCATTTCTTTATCTTAACACGGCTGCCTGTTTTTTTTTCTTTGTCTTTTTCTTTTGCCTGCACATTAAGAAAAATAAATAAAAAATCAGGCAGGAAAAAAGTACTCGCACAGGCAGGCATGCATTTTATATTTGTTTACTACTCATGTGTGTGTGTGTGTGTGTGTGTGTGTGCGTGTGAGTAAATTTTGCATTCTGCTTAAGAATTATTGTGGCAGCTTTTAAGAAAACAAAAGACACACAAAAATAGAGAATAAATTGCACATAAAAAATAAGTTTCTTGTACGCGATAAGTCGGTTGCAAAAATAAACACAATTTTCAAATGTTTCTCGTTTCTATTTTTTGTTTGTTTTTTGTTTATTTGTTTGCTTGAGCGTTGCGAGACGACAGCCCGGTATTCTGCCGCATGCCTTCAAACAGCCAGGCCTGGCATGCCTGCCTGCCTGCCTGCTCGATTTGCCTGCCAGTTGTGGCATTCGAGTGTTTTATAATACAAAAAGATAAAATAACGATGCAGATACTAAACGCTGGTATGCTATTGAACACAGACACACACACACATAAACACACACACATACATACACACACCAACTAAAGCCAGCAATTTTCGATAGACAGACATTCGATTCAGTTTCTTGTTACAAAATATTAAAGTCAATGTGAAAGCTAAAATGTCGACAATTGCTGGTTGTTGTAGTTGCCGCGTATTTTACCAACCGAATATAACAACAAGAAGAACAACAACAACAAATATGATTTTGCCTTTATTTGCCTTATTTGTGTATCAGTTTGGATCTTTTGTATTCAAATTCAAATCAAAGAAATCCTTGAAGGCGCGTTTGTTTTACTAAGTAAAAAGAAAAGGAAACGAAAGAAAACATCAAGACAGTCGCCATGTTTTTTTTTTTTTTTTTTTTTTGCAAAAAGGAGTGTAAAACTATTTTTGGAGTTCTTTAATTTTATATAGAAAAACAAAACTAAAACGAACTGCTTGTGGTCGTACAAATCAGGAGCCTTTTCAAATTTAAAACACATAAAAATTTGAGTTCTTAAAAAAATTCCTCTTTTATTCAGATTTAGCAACACTTCTAGGCAATTTCATTTGAAAAATTTATATAATTTTTTATAAATTACAACTTCAGTTGACAGTTAACCCCAAAAGAAATCGAAAAAATAGAGCGAATCGAAAGCAAAACACGTGAATTTGAAAACCTACGAAAAGAAGTTTTCTAATCAGCAGACCAGTGTTTTGAAAATAGAGTGCCAAGAAATACGAGGTCTGTTGAACAAATTAAGGAGAATTATTAAGTCGATAATTGTTTAACAGGCTTAAAGTTGAAATCTGCCAGCGGCCAATTACTTTTTGAGTTTCTTTATGAAAAATTTATGCAGGTCCAGCATTTATTTTTTTTTATGAGAGCAAAAGAGTTGGAAGCATTTTGCTTGTTCGGAAAGTTTCTTAAAATTTAGAAAAAAATTGCACTTTTTTTGAGAGATTGACAGTGTCGTGCCATGATTGCAACGGGTGTTTCCTTAGAGAGGAAAAAACTTTTTGTTCAGCGGTTTCCTGCTGTTGCAAGAAATCAATCAGAATTTTTTTTTTTTAATTTTAAAAAAAGAGAATTTGAAAGATTAAAAGTGCCGAAAAATTTACGGGTGTTTCCTTAAAGATGCATTAAACTTTCTATTGGTTACTCTGTTTTAACTGGAGGCCATTTTGTCAGCTGTCAAACGAATCATGTTTAGTTTGGTCGTGAATTTCAATATGAACAGACTGTCTGCCGCCTAAACAACGCTTCTGAATTGTGCAAAACTAATTTAAAAATCATGGTTCCGTTCAAAATACGTTTCGCGCGAATTTAGATCAGCCATGAAACTCATTTTTATGTGAATGGATGGGTCAGTCATAAAACAAAACTGCCCTGTTTGGGTGTGATGACAATCCTCAAGTGCATGTTGAGACATGCCAGCATCCAGAAAAACTTGGCAGTTTGGCGAGCTTTATAAGAATGGTGGCATCACTGGTCCGTACTTCTTTGAAAATGATGCTGATCAGAACGTTACAATCAATGATGAGCGCTAAAGAGCCCTGATGGCTGACTTTTTCGTTCCTCAATTGAACAACGCTGATGTGCAGGAGTCATGGGTGCAGCAGGTTACCCACCCAGCTCGTCCCGCGCTTAAAGCAGATCATCAGCGATCACTTAAGCAAAACTGCTGAGAAAAACTAAAAAAATTATTTCAAGCCTCTGCCCAATTGAAGTAAAATAAGAGACACGTTAAAATACCCAATTGAACATCTCAAGGACATTAAGGAGCAGCTACCAGGATGTGGAAATATTCGATAGATAAAGCTTTCAAACAACGCGATCGTTTATGAACTGCCGCCGCACCAGATATTTCTTATTTAGCAGCACATCAATTAATTTACTTTTACTCCAGTTTCATTTCTCATTCAGCTGCTAAATAAATTCAACTCGAAAATATCTCCGTTTTTCTAAGCAAATAAAAATGGGAAATGAAAATGACTGAATGCAAATCCAACTCGTGCGCTCGTACAATGGAAATCCAACATTAACGTTAAACAGATTTTCATTCTTGTTTGTTGTAAACTTAAGTTGGCTAAAAAATAATGAGATATTTGGCTGTTGGTAGAATTTTAATACAAAAACTTCATGATTTCAAGTGGCGCAGGCAGCAGCAACAAAAAAAAACGAAAAAAGGAGGAAGAAAAAACTGTTGCAAATGGCAGGATAAACAGAAAAGGATGCGAAAAACAAAATGCCAGTTTTTGTGCGAGTTTCTGCTGGAATTTTCGTTTCTATAACTTGTCGTTGTTGCTGTTGTTGTTGTAGCTGTAGTTGTGCCATTGTTGCTACAACACTCTGCCTGGCTTTACTACGTTCAATTCAAGTTTTTATATGCGCTCCACTTTTTTTCTTCTTTTCCCTGCTTTTTTGCAATTCAGTTCAGTTGTCGTGGCTTTTATTTGTTGTCTGGTAAAAATTCTGACATTTACATTTTAGTCACGTTTCACTGGAGTCCAATACAAAATGCAATGCTCGTCGTACTATTTCATTTCATTTTGTAGAATTTTTTTTATATTTTTTTGTAAAATTTCTTGGAGTTGGTTGAAGAGTTTTCTATGCGGTAAATCGGGCAACAGCAGCACACAAAACCCATCATCCATTCATGTGTTGACTTTGAATATGCAGCAGGAATAAGAAAAATAAATTTGGAGAGTGGAAGGAAATATAAAAAATAAAATAAAAACATATCAAAATGACAATGGACGTGTTGGTTGGCAGGACTTTGAAGGACTAAAATTGTGGCACGAAAAGATTTTAAATACTCGACTTTTGAAATTTAATCAAAGAACAGGGGCTACAAATAACATTATTTGATATCGAAATTCGTATAAAAATTATTTAGAAATTTCGTGTGATGTCCAATGCGGCCCCTGGTAGCGCCGCAATTTAATTTTTCAAATCGAAACTATTAAAAATATTTGAAAAAGTTTCACAAAATTAATATGGTTAATGAAATTTGGGGTCATAATTTCTTTAAATTGTGTTTAAAAAGCTGAAACGTTCAATAGAAATATGTCGGGTATGACCAACCTGCTGGGCCCGGCTTGTCTCTGACCTTTTTAAATAATAATTTTCTTTTCGTTCTATCCGGCTTTTATTTTCCAACATAAATTTCTTTTACCAATTTTATATAACCAACTTCTCCCAACGAATCAAGAATGTTGCCAGATTGCCAAAAAGTGTAGACCCAAAATCCCCATTCACAATCAGCGGTGTTTTAAAACAACTTTAAAGCTTCACAAAAATGCTTAAGAAACGCTTAAAATATGAAAAAAAAAATATTTGATGGCCCCGTTTAAGTAAAATAAAAATTTTTTTGATGCTAAAAAAGAATTTTCGGTGAAAAGACAGCGCCAACAGGAAAAATTGCCGCAAAAGGAGCGCAGAAAGACTGCGTTAATGGGAAAAAACTGCCGCACAAGGAGCCTAGACAATTAACAAGCCCTCAATGAAACACTATTTGTCTGCATTAAAATTTAGGTTTTAAAGCGATTCACCCGCTGGCACAAGCATCGAGCTTTTATGTCTCTCGAAATGACGAAAGGAGCGCAGGTTATGATGAATGACGAACGCCATTTTGTTTTCAAAAATTAATTGTTTCCATAACAACGACTTAATTTCAAGTATTTTCTATCGACTTTAATTTCTATAGGGAAACTTTTCGTAAAGCGATTCTCATATTTTTATGAAAAACTTTGCATTCCTTCGACAACCTGCCGCCAACTGGAGCCAGCAAAGGACCGGCCAATCGAAATGAACTAAAAAAAAAACAACAAAAAAGATGATAAAACAAGATGGCAAAGGAGACAAGGAGTTTGAATTCAGCTGGCAGTAGAAAAAAATTATATAAATTTTATATATAAAAATGGGTGGATTTCATTACAATTCCTGCTCTTTTTTTCCCTCCTTTTCAATACTCAAAGCAAAAGTTGTTTGTTGTTGTTGTTCCCAAGATGCGATATGAAAAACGTAAAGAAGCTGCTTCTGAAGCGGGCTGCCGTAGAAATTTCTGAATAACTGAATATAAAAAAATAAAATAAAAGCCACAGTAAAACAGATCACCAGCAAAAGAAACAACAAAAAAAGAAAAGAAATAAAATGAAAATCAAGTGCTGCACGGACGCCATCAACAGCAACAATGACCAGCATCATTTTCATTCAAACATCATTGACGACATGAGTGCAGGGAGAGCTGCACATGAACATGACCAGAAAACTCTAAAGCGGAGATCATTCCATGACAAAATATGGCCGGCCGTGTTCGGCAGCAAAAAAAGAAAAAAAATTTATATCCAGTTGGTACGTGTTGTGGTCAAGGGGCGCAGACTTACGCTTCATCAGCAGACTCAAGTGCTTCGATGCCTCTGCCAGTAAAACAATGAGAATTATTATTGCTATTATTCCACTGATTTTGTTGTTGCTGATGCTTTTTTTTTTTGCTTTTTAGTTAAAATCCAAGAAAGAAAACAGTCTATAAACAGAAGCACGGCCGCCTGCCTGCCTGTGCAGAGTATGTGTTTGTGTGTGTGTGTGTGTGTGTGTAAAATGGAAAAAGAGGAGTAATTTTCTTCTTCAACTTCTTTTTAGTTCTCGTATCGCTAAAAAGATTTATTCAAGTCTTTATGAACCAGCAGATCATGAACTTGAGATTTCGCTGCATGTTTTATTTCCATCGTTTTTTTCATTTTTTCCTTCTTCAAGACTCTCGACCACAAAATCTCAAATACCACTAACTGACTTTGTTGTAAATTATGAGCGAGTCGGTACTATCCCCTGCTGCAGCCCCCTTTTTAAAAGCTCTTTTTTTCATTGTTTTTGTTCAGTTTGAAAGATGGCATTCAGAAGATTTCACACGAACGCTTTTAAACACTCAACTGCCATACAATAGCAACAACAACAACAACAGCAACAACAACAACACCAACAACAATAGCACCAGCACCAGCAATTTATTGTTTGTAACCATTTATGAATATGATGATCAGCAGTCTGTGGTATGAGGCATGCAACCTTAACACTTCCAGCCAAAACAAACAACAACAACAACAACGACAACAACAACATGTTCAAAATGTAACTATTTGTCGTTTAACCGCAACACTACAACAACTCACAACTGGTAGCTTCGAAGCATTAATTACATAATTTTCTTTTTGTTTTGCTGCTTTTTACAAGATATTTTCTTTTACGACAGCGCAGCGCAGCAAGCCCGCAAACTCAAATGTTGATGGCCTGCCTGCCTGCCTGCCAGCCAGCTGGGAAGCTCTTTTTGAAAAAAGAACAAATAAAAAAAAAGAAATTAAGAGAAAACGTAAACAGTTACAAGGAATTAAGCCACTAAGACATGTGTTGACAGTTTAAAATACCAAAAAGAAAAATGCACAAAGAGAAAAATTAAAGTGCGTTCAAATAAAAAGTTGCGAGGAAACTATTAACAGAATTAAGCCACAAGAGCGTTTGTTAACAGAGAATTTTTTTTCTTGGTAACATTTTTATTTAAAAAGTTAAATTGTTAAGGAACTAGTCAGTGGAAAAAAACTATGACTTAAACAGGGTGGTTTATAAAAATAAACACTCTTCGGATTCCTCCGCTCCAGAGAACGAGTCTTTCCAAGTCTTTTACAACATCAAAAAAATAAGAATTATAAGGAATTATTCCTTTAAAACATTCAATATAAATTACCCGGTTAACAGTAATCGACAAACATTATTCGATTGAAAACTATTCGATTGCCGGATTTCAAAATAATCATAAAAAAATATTATTTTGAAAATTTTGTTTGTTATTTTTTTAAATACTTCAATATAAATTATTCGATTAACATTATTCGATTAAAAATTATTCGATTAAAAATTATTCGATTGCAAATATTCGAATAATAATTTAATATATTATTCAATATAAATGACATCAATCGGGCTACATTATTTGATTACAATTTATTCGATTAAGTATTAATCGGTTATACAAATAATCGCTTAAAATTTTTTATTGTTTTGAAAATTTTATTAATTATTCCTTTATATCACTTAATATAAATAAGCCAATTAAAATTAAGAGATGAACATAATTCTATTGAAAATTATTCGATTATATATTATTCGATCACCGGATATCCGAATAATCATTTATTTTTTATTAATAATAAATAATTTATTATGTACTATTTTGAAAATTTTATTTGCTATGTTTTGAAATAATTCAATATAAATTATTTGATTAACATTAATCGGTTGACATTATTCGATTGAAAATTAAACGATTGAATATTATTCGATTATCGGATATTCGAATAATATTAAAAAAATTGTTAAATGTAAATTACATTAATCGTTTTAAATTATTTGCTTAAGATTTATTCGATTAAAAATTATTCGATTATATCGATCACCGGATATCCGAATAATCATTAAATTTATTATTTACTATTTTGAAAATTTTATTTGTTATTTTTTTAAATAATTCAATATAAATTATTAGATTAACATTAATCGGTTGACATTATTCGATTGAAAATTAAACGATTATTATTCGATTATCGGATATTAGAATAATATTGAAAAAATTATTAAATGTAAATTGCATTAATCGTTTGAAATTATTTGCTTAAGATTTATTCGATTAAAAATTATTCGATTACCGGATATCCGAATAATTGCTTAAAAACTTTGCTTCTATATTAAAAATTTTATAGATTATCCCTCTAAATCATTCAATATCAATTACTCGATTAACATTAATCGTTGGAAAATCATTCGATTAAAAATTATTCGATTACCGCATATCGGAAAAACTATTTGAAAAAAGTTATTTATTAATCTGAGAATTTTATTCACTATTCCTTTAAAAAATTGAATATAATCTACCCGATCAATACAATTCGAATGAAAATTATTCGATTAAAAATTATTTGAGTACTGAACATCCTAGTAATTTAAAAAAAATTATTTATTATTTTGAAAGTTCTATTCATTATTCCTTTTAATCATTTAATATAAATTACCCGGTTAACATTAATCGATTAAATATTATTCGATTAGCAGATATTCGAATAATTAAAAAAATTATTTAATATATATATATCATTAATCGGTTTACATAATTTTATTAAAATTTATTCGATTCCCGGTATCCGAATAATCGCTTAAAATTTTTTTTACTATTTTGAAAATTTTATTCATTATTCCTTTAAATCATATAATTATTAAAAAATTAAGTCACCCGATTAAAATTAACAGATGGACACAATTCTATTGAAAAGTAATCGAATTAATATTATTCGATTACCGGTTATCGAAAAAATAAAAAAAATTATATTTTGAAAATTTTATTCCTTATTCTTTTGAAGCATTCAAAATAAATTGCTCGATTAATATCAATCGATTGAAAATTATTCGATTACCAGATATCAGAACAATTATTTAAAAAAAATACAATTATTTATTGTTTTAAAAATTTTATTGATTATTATCTTAAATTACTTGATTAACATTAATCGATTGATATTATTCGCTTGAAAATTATTCGATTACCCTATATACGAATAATCACTTAAATAAAATTATTTATTATTTTAAAAATATTGTTCATTATTCTTTTAAATCGTTCAATATAAATTACTCTATCAGCATTAATCGATTAACATTATTCGATTGAAAATTAACCGATTAGAGATTATTCGTTTACCGGATATCTGAATTATTATTTAAAATAGCATATTATTTTGAAAATTTTATTCATTATTATTATAAATTACTTCAAAAGCATTAATCGATTGACACTCTTCGATTAAAAGTTATTCGTTTCAAGGCGATTCTACGAAGTACTCTAAAGGAATGCTCGAGTTATAAAGTTCCTGTTGGAAAAATTTTTAAACAAAAAACATTTTCGATTCATATTTCATTAATTTTTTAAATAATTAATAGAAAAATTGCCCGATTAACATTAATCGATTAATATTGTTCGAATAAAAATTAATCGATTACCAAATATGCGAATATTCGATGTATATAATCGAATAAAATAATTATTTTGATTAAAAATTTCAACGATTTGCACGCGTTGCTCTGGTGTAAGTCGATTTCAGCTGTCAAATGGGCAGTGATGCCAACTCAAAGTTGTAACACTCTAAGAAAAACACGTTGTACAAGATAAATTACCTACAAGACTACAAAATTTTCAAAAATTTTATTCCAGCGAATGAGGACATTTTACTTGGAAATTTTTAGTTTTTAATTTTGGAAAAGGGGCTCCTGTTAGTCCTTTTTTCCTTTATTTTCCATCTCAATGATTTTTTTCTTTTTAAAAAATCTTTGCTGGGAAATATTTAAGATTCTTTAACAAAACTTTTTAGCTTATTTTTGATTTAAATGAAATAGTTTTTATGAAAAATAAATTCCCTTAAAAGTACTTGTCTGCTCTTGTTTTTTGTGTTGTTTTTGTTGCCTTAAAAAGTTGCTAGAAAAACTTTCCCCTGCCCAGGGACTTTTGTAACAAAGTAAATAAACAGAAATTGTTATTTGAAAATTAAACGATAAAACGACGTATAAAATAACATATAAAATGCATGCATTGTGCGTGCATGTGCATGTCTGGCAGGTTACTAAGTGGCCATTCTTGAGTAGTTTTTGACTTGATGAAACTTAAAATTACTTTTTTTGGTTTCTTTTTTTTTTTTGGGATGATGCATCGTCATTATAAACAACCCGGCGGCAAAATTTTGCATGTTCTCAAGACTTCCTTTTCCTCCATTTCGCATATAAATTTCAATCGTTTTGTTTAGAGGCGAAAATGTAAACTTTTTCAACACACACACTCACACACAAATACGTATGACATGACACTCTGTATCATTATACGGTTGCAGTTTGGGGAGTGTGCTTTGGCCAGTGTATGGATCCACCTACCAGCAACCCCTCAAACAGAAAAAAGAAGGACCCAAAACTGAACACTTAACCAAACAACAGTGGTTAACAATACAACACCCTCATAAAAATAGCTCTCGGGGTTTTATTCCTCTGCTGGATGATGATGATGATGACGATGAGGATGGCGTTGAAGTTGATGTTGTTGCTGCTGCTGTTGCTGTTGCTGCTGATTGTTTGACTATTTTAAATGGATGCATCCTTTTTTGGTCTTTCACACACATACACAAAAAAAAGAAGTTACGCACTCACATAGTTAAAAGCTCTCATATGAGAGTTTAAGTTGTTGTTAAAAATGAAACTAAGCAAACGTGTGTTTGTGTGTTGCTGCTGCCGAGGTGTTGGCATTTGAAATGATTTTTATAATCATGCAACACAGCTGAAATGCTGCTGCTGCTGCTTCTTCTTGTGTTCTTAAAAAAAATAAAATGAATGAATGAATATGTTTCCATGAAATACCTGGAAGTATTTTCTAAATACGTTGGCCAGACCAGCAGACGGACAGCCGCTTTCTAGTGCTGCTGTTCTGTTTAAGTTTTAGTTTCTGGTTTCATTTTGCTTCCTTTATTTTTGTTATTTCTTTTTTTTTTTTTGTGGAGCGCTTGCAGCTATAAAATGGCATAAATTAAACGTTTTCAAAAGGTACATAATTGTAGCTTTTGCTTTTGCCAACTCGCAATTAAGTAGAGAGTGAGAGTTGCTTTTTGTTGTTGGCCAAAATGGCACAGAGTTTAAATTTGCGTAACATTTAACAGCTTCTGTTTATTCTTCCGATAATGATTGCCGAGCTCCTAATTAAGGAGTCATTTATTTAAGCAACAGTAATTTTGCGGTAACAAAAAATATAAAAAAGCAACTCGAATAAAAGATAAACGAATTTGAAATGAATTTAAAGAAATTGAGTTGTTGTAAATCAAAATGATAATAAAAGTGTTTGTAAACAAAATGATTTGAAAGAAGAGCTTTTTGGTGGAGGAAAATGTTGTTTAACTGAAGGGAGTTCTTTAAAGGCTCTCTTCTGCAGGGGGGTGTATTAAGAAGGCAGTTTTCTATAGAACAGGGCATATTTCTAAAGAAGAGCCGCATACTCCTGCCATGATTTTCACTGATACTTTGAAAAAACAGGTCAAGCATTTCGATCGTGTCCAAGACTCATGATAAATTCCGATTTGCAACCTCAAAATCTCCTGCTACAGAAGAGCCGGATACTTTCCAGTGAAATATAATCCCGAGAGGGCATATCTTAAAAGAAGTGCCGTATGTTCCAGCCATCACATTTTCACTGATACTATAAAAATGCTTGTCCAACATTTCGATTGTATTCGAGACCCATGAAAAATTCCGTTTTGGAACCCCAACTGCAGCTTAGAAAATCTCCTGCACTGGAGAACACTGTCTGGATCGGATAGTTTCTTTGTGAACCAGAATCATGCCGTCAAATTTTCACTGACACCAGCAGAGCGCATGTCCAGCATTTGGATCCTGTCCAAGACCCAAGAAAAATTCCGTTTTGCAACCCCAAAATCTCCTGCTACAGAAGAGTCGGATAGTTTCCAGTGAAATAGAATCCGAAGAGGGCATATTTTTAAAGAAGAGCTGCATACTCCTGCCATGATTTTCACTGATACTTTACTACTTTTGATCCTTTACAGGACCCTTGAAAAATTTCGCTTTGGAACCCCAAGAGCAGCTTAGGAAACATCTTGCTATTGCACAGTGTCTGACTCGGATAGTTTCTTGTGGAATACAATCGTGCCGTCAAATTTTCACTGACAGCAGAAGAGTGCATGTCCAGCATTTCGATCGTGTTCAAGACCCATGATAAATTCCGTTTTGGAACCCCAAAATCTCCTGCTATAGAAGAGTGTCTAAAACGGATAGTTTCCAGTGAAATAGAATCCCAAGAGGGCATATTTTTAAAGAAGAGCTGCATACTCCTGCCATAAATTTTCAGTGATACCATAAAAAACAGGTCCAGCATTTCAATCGTGTCCAAGACCCATGATAAATTCCGTTTTGGAACCCCAAAATCTCCTGCTATAGAAGAGTGTCTGAGTTGGATATTTTCCAGTGAGACAGAATCCCAACAGGGCATATTTTTAAAGAAGTGCCGAATACTCGTTCCTTCCAATTTTCACTGATTCTATAAAAATGCTTGTCAAGCATTTCGATCATGTTTTGGAATCGAAAATCCTCCTCTCCTGCTACAGCAAACAACTACGAAACCTTTCTAATATTTTTATAATTTTTTTTTCTAAAATTCTCTTGCCAATTTAATTTTATAGACAAGCGGTAAATATGCAAAAATAAAGAAAAAAAAACACTAGAAGGCGGTAACCCAATAAAAAAATATTTGCTAAACTTTTTTTTTTTTCTGAGAAAGCCACCACTCACAGCGGCCGTAAATCGATGATGTGAAATTTAAGACGAACGTAATCTGCAACTAATTCAAGACAAGCGAACAACAGCAAAACGATTAACAAAAAAAAAAAAAGCGTCAGCTACCTTCGGCAGACAACACACGGTTCGAATCGTTTTGAAAGAAAACCATCATGAGAAAAACACTTTTGACCCGTAAAAGTTGGCCAACTGGCTGACTGACAAGATACAAATCGATACGTGGCCATAAAATTAAAAAAAAAAACTATATGCAGTGAAGAGCAAAAGTTGTTGCATTTGTAATAATTTTGATTGAAAATTTAAGTATTTTGCTGGTGTCGAGTTTTTTCTGTCAGCCACTGTACCTGGCTTTCTCAAGCTTCAAACTTTTTGTCTCAATTTTTGTTTTTTTTTGATGAATAAAAAGTAGAAACCCATCGCTGGTTGTTAATGATTATAATCGAGGCATTTACGTTAGTGAGTGATTAAACACACGGTGGTAGTTGTTGTTGCTGTTGTTGTTGTTGTTTCTAGTAAGTCTTTATTCGTTTTCGTTACTCAGAAATCGAAGAAAGGAACAAAGAAAATGTTTTATAAAACAGTCGTTGTTGTTAATTTTTTTTCTTTTTGCTAAAAATGTCAAAATTGACGGATGTCATCAATCAAAATGTTGTACACATTTTTTGGCAAGCAAAACAACAACAACAAAGAGAGAGAAACAACTTTAACGTCTGTTAATCACCAGACGTTGATATTAAATGAATATTTATGTCTATAAAATAAAATAAAATGAAATAAAGAGCAACAGAAAAGAAAAGAAATATATTGACTAAAATCAAGGTTAAATTTAATGTTTCAACATCAACAAATTATTTTATAAAGAGCATCTCGAAAATGAAAGACTATTTAGTCTTGGCCAAATTCACGGCGCAAAAAAAAACAAGATAAAAAAATATGTTTGACAAGCCAGCACGTTTGATCAAGCATGTGCATGCCAGCGAGCGTGTGCAATGTGCAACGCAACGCTGTTAAGTGCAGCCATAAAACTTGTCGTTTTACACTTTTGCATCTTTTATGTTTCGTAATTATTTATTGATATGATTCGAATTTGCATATTTGCGCCGCTACTGTTTGCGTTGCACGTCCATTAAATCATTAAGTTCGAAAATTGTTAATTTGCATTTGAAGTTGTCTGGTGGCAGGTTGCTTTAACCCGGCAAACTGCTACTGGCCAATTTTCGGTAGCGAAATACTGAACAATATTTGCAAATTCATATCAACATCTTAACGTGGGCTAATTGATAATTATTAACAAAGACAGCTGGTTTGACAGCCGGGAAATGTCTTAATGAAATTGTTATAAATATTTAATTATTTGCAAATAAATATTTAAATAAATAGAAAACACAAACACAAACAAACAACAGCCAACGGGAACCGTAGCGACGGCTGCTGGTCACATGGCACAGCACTAAACCAACCCACTGTTTCATTTAAAATAAATTATATTTCTAATATTTTTGTTTATTAACCGATATTTTTCTCTTTATCATTTGCAGGACGTAGTGAACCGCCGGTCGGTGTGGGCGATCCGTGTGCTGGCTGTAACAAACCAATTTTAGATAAATTTTTATTAAATGTTTTAGAACGTGGCTGGCATGCGTCGTGCGTGCGCTGCTGCGAATGCCTTCAACCTTTAACGGATAAATGCTTTAGTAGAGAATCAAAATTATATTGCAGGAATGACTTTTTCAGGTGAGTAGCGAAAATTGGGGAATAATCAAATTTCCAATTCACTGGCTAACCCACGTGGTCACTAAACATCGATAGTTTAAACGAACAATTACACTTAGAATAAAAATGTATTATATATTTATTCAATATTTTTATGTAAACACTATTCTTTTGCGGTTTCCTCCATATTTCGAAGTTAAGCTTATATTTTGCAAACAAGAGAAAATATTTTTTTAGTTTAAACAATTTTTTTTTCTTCGTATTGTGCTCAATTTCGAAATAAATTTTTAATATTTAGCACATTAATTAACATACAACTACTTAATTCTAAAGGAAAAAAACAAGAATATGAGTTTTGAAGCAATTTCGAAATTTCGAAGCTAAGTTCGAATATTCGAACATGTCCAATTTGTCAACTACGATAGCTGGTATATTTATAAAACACATTTTTGAGCAAAAAATATATTTAATATACACATTGTATTCAATTTCGAAAATAATTTGCAGTAGTTCACAGTTCAATTAACATACCACTATCAGGTTTTAATTGCAAAATACTAAAATAGGAGTTCGGAAGCAATTTAGAAATTTCGAAGTTAAGTTCGAATTTTCGAACATAACGAATTTATTAATTTTGGTAGTTAGTACACTTAGAAATCCCATTTTTGACGAAAAAATTTATATAATATACACAATGTATTCAATTTCGAAATTAGTTTTCAGCATATGACCGTCAAATTAATATACCACTAAAAGAATTTAATAGAGAAATGCAAAAATGTGCGTTTAAAACTTTCGAAGTTAAGTTCGAATTTTCGAAATTAACGAATTCGATTGTCAAATCCCAATTTTAAGTAAAAAATATATATTATATACATATTGTACTCAATTTCAAAACTAGTTTTCAGTATTTCATAGTACAATTAACATATCACGATAAGGTTTTAACGTAAAAATGCTAAAATCTGAGTTCTGAAGCAATTTCGAAATTTCGAACCCAAGTTTGAATTTTCGAACATAGCGAATTTGTCAAGTTCGATAGTTGGTTTACTTAGAAATTCTATTTTTGAAGAAAAAATTTATATAATATATATGTAAATATTGTATTAAATTTCGAAATAAATTTTCAGTATGTAACTGTCAAAATAACATACCACTAGAGGAATTTAAGGGAACTGAAGTTCGAATTTTCGAACATAGTGAATTTGTGAAGTTCGGTAGTTAGTTTACTTAGAAATCCTCTTTTTGTGCAAATCAATATCAAATTGAAGCGCTTTGAGGTGAGTAATGCTATCAGCAGCTTTAAGTTGCCTTGTAGAATTTTTCTTAATATTTTTATTACTACTTAAGACATTGTAGAACCAGAATTAGTTTTCGCATTCTCTTTTGCTTCTCTATACATTCCAACAAGTCTATTGATATTAAGCAATTAAATTTTAAAACACAAATTCGAAAACATCTCAACCAAACACTCTTATTGTCTTATACGATATTTTTATTGCGATTGTGATTTTAATGAAGTGACAAGTGTAGTGACAGGCAAGTGTGATTTATTTGCGTATTTAATTTTTTAATTTACATAAAGACAAAAAAAAAAAAAGAAAAAATATGGAAAGAGAATGAACTGAAAAAATATCACGAGAAAATCAATTAACTTTCTAACAATAAAATAAATACGAGTTTGTCTGTCCTTCAAAGCGACAGCAATAGAAAATTGAGGTAAAATTAGAAGGGATTGAATAATAATAAAAAATAAAACTCAGCAGCTGAGAGATACCTGCAAAGTAAAAGTCATTAAATGTAAAAAAGCGCCTTTTAGTAATTCAGATTGATGGAGAGCCATAACAATTCCATGTGCTTGCAATTCCTGATGAAAGAGAACTGCAAAAAAATAATCATAAAGAAATTGAATAGTTTTGATTGAATCATCGTCATCACTGACTGCGGCAGCCAGGGAAAACACTTGTTATTTGCATTTATCGCATGTAGAGTTTTCAATTTAATTTCTTTTATTTTTTTCTCTCTCTCTCTTTTTCCTTTTCTCTTCTCCCCTAGACGCTATGGTACCAAGTGCAGTGGCTGCGGCCAAGGTATTGCTCCCTCCGATCTCGTTCGAAAACCTCGTGATAAGGTGTTTCACCTCAATTGTTTTACATGTTGTATCTGCCATAAACAGCTCAGTACGGGCGAACAACTCTACGTGCTGGACGACAATAAATATATCTGCAAAGATGACTATCTGCTCGGCAAAGCGCCATCGATATGTGGCCATAATTCCTTGAGTGGTGAGTTCTTCTTTTTCATTTATTTTCGTATTGTCAACTAAAAACAAACTAAAAATGGCCTCAACATCTTCAGCTAATCGGTGTGAAAATAGTGAAATTATTTACAAGTTGTTTACAACTTCCAAGTGTGTTTGTGTTTGTGTGTGTGTGAGAGTGCAGGTGTGTGAAAGAAAGAGACATGCCATGCGTCTGTGTTAGCGCATAGAATTTAAAAGAGCGATTTATTTTGATATTATTTTGCAATAAATTTATTTTAATTATGTAAGTTTTAGATTAAAAAATATGAGCTTTTATAGGACTTGAAAATTATAAAATACTTAAGCAAGAAAGTACCTTCTCAAAAACGTACCTTTTTCAACTCAATAAACCCAAATTAACCAAGAAAGTACCGCAAAGGGTTACACTTTTACGTTCCCCTGCAAACGGTATTTTTTTTAAAGAAAATAAAGCGCCCTAAAAAGCTTTCTGTTATGTACTGTACTTCAGAAGATGTATGCAGTGCAAGGAAAGTACCAAATTATATTTGTATCCCCTAAAAGTGTATCTATTAAAAAAGTACCAAACATGTTACCAATCAATTTCGGGCCTAATTTGTATGCTTTTGAAACTGAGAGTCTATCTGTCGTAGTTTTCGAGATATAAAAATACCGATTTTACCCCTTTTGCCCCTTTTATCCCGACTTTCACAATAGTTTTTCTTACTGCTGGTGAACGGTGGAAAGTTAAAGTTGTTTTTAAATGGAAGATAAGTACATGCATATTTTTCATTAAACACAAATCCCAAAAAGGGTACTATTTTATCCCTCAAAATTGGCTCTTTTCAAAAGGTACCAAAATATATGTATATAAATATATTTTACATTATATTTATTTTTTAGTTTAATGTGCTTCGTAAGCGTGTAAAAATACTTGCACATTAACGCAAGATAGGAATATGACCCACACCAACAGCCTTGCACACGTACAATGTGGCGTATGAGAAACATTATTAATAATATTAAGTATACGCTTGGAAGAACAAAAGAAAAGGAGAGTTTGATAAAAACAAAACAAGTGAAGCTAAATAAAGAGCGTTTAGAAAGTAACCACGATATGAAAGTGAAAGAAAGATAAACATAATAATAATAATAGGTCTGTTCCAGGTAAAAAATTAATAGCAAAAATCTAATACAATGAAAATAAATTTTTATTTAAAAATATATTAAAAAACAAAATGTAATTTTATTAAAAGTCTTGGAGTTATTAAAACGCGTTTCTCACTGTTTTTTTTACAAAATAAAAGCTTCAGTTGCTTTTATTTTTCTTCAATTTATTTCATAAAATTTTTCTTTTATATGAAACGTTTTAAGCTCATAAAATTAAAATAAATGGAATTTAATTTAGGGGCTGATCAGCGTTAGTTTTTAAAAGTGTGCAGTTGAGGGTTTTTGCGTTTCAGCAATTTCCCACAACTCTGCCATATTCAGAGATAAATTTTTTTTATCACTCTCATTAATCCCCAGTGTTTTGTTAAGCATCTGGAACCGTCCTTATAACAAAAAGAAAAGTCGCTTTTTATTAGCGCTTGCAAATGATTTATGTGTCAAGTGATAAAAACTGACAAATTGCAAAAACGGATTTTATTGTTTTCTTCAAATTTGGAAAAAAAAAAAATTTTCAAATTACTTTTATAAATTTATTGCTTTTTTCAAACGAGTGAATCTTAAGTTTTATGACCGGCTGCCCAGAAACATAAATAATTTCAAGCGACTGAATGTCGCGTAAGAACTGGAATATGCAATTCAGAAGCTCCTGTTTTATGTGCAGCGAGGTTGCAGTGACCTGCGAAAACATGACATTTTATTCTTGAGATATAATTCTGTACTAATTAGATTTTTCAAGGATGTACTTGTTTTTGAATGAAAATAATTCATCTCAACGTATTTAATTGCGATTGGAGTACATGAAATTTAAAGTATTAATTTCCTATATGAAAATTAATTAGCTTTTCTGCTTTTTTTTAATTAAATTAATTGTAGGTTTTATATTCAAACCAAATTAAGTTCCAACTTGTTTTCGAAATATGAAAGGGAAGATCTATGAAAGTTGTTATAGCTTTAAGATTAATTTTACCTTCCAGTGAATGATAACGTTTTTTAAGAAATATATAGTGATCGGCAAAGTTGATGTACGATCAACGTTCAGTGTTCGAATTTTTTATCGAGCTTTAGCGACCACCAAACCTGTTTAAAATTAAATTTATATATTTTTTATCACGTGTCTGTAAGAAAATAATAGGAAAACAATCAATTGTATTGGCAGAAGTCATTACAGAATACAACGAAAAATAATAACTAAATTTGGTGGAGACATTTTTTATAAAAAAATTGTTCTCAAATTTAAATAAATATATAAATAAATAGGTTTAAAAAAATGTTTTTCTCAAAAAACGTGCGTTCGTTTTGCTTTCGTTCAAACTATTGAAAATTTACCGGTTTTTGAGTGGCAGTTCGATCTGAAAAAATATGTTCGGTGGGACTCTGGAAACATATTTTATTTAACATTTAACTGCCGTGTGCATAAAATATATTAAAAACTTAAAGAGTTATTTTTAAATAAACAACAACGTATATTTTTTATATGAACACGGCTCTCAGCTTTTGAAAGCCTATTTTTGATTAATCAGTCCCATTGTGACATTTTTTCATTCGGAAATCTTTTCCCTCAATTTCAATTGTGAACAATTTTTTCCCCGATCAGCCCTACTTTGAATATTTTTTTAATTTAAAATATTTTCTTGTTTCCCTATACTTTCCCCCGAAATTTGTAATTCAGTGGAGAATAATAACCTCAAGCGACTGTCGATCTCAAGAGCATCTCTAAAACGTACAACTGTCGGATGCCTAGTCAGCTTGAGTTTGCCGATAAAATTTTTCTATATTCCAGAATATTTAATAAAATTCTTGGTGAGACTATCAAGTCATTATCAGCCCTATTGTGAACAGCTGCAGGATTGTGGGCTGCCTTATTCGTTTCTAAAAAGTACCCGAATTCATACCCCGATAAAATAACGCTGCACTCTTGAACTGCCACCCCGAAATACAAAATTTTATTCTGTGTATTTAATTTTTTATAGGCGAGTATATTTTTGGAAAAGAAAATCGGTTTTTATATATTCCAATCTTCTTGCATTCACTGAGAAATGAATAGCGGGCTATTCACAATAACATTTTTCCCTTTCGAGGGGAATTTAAAATTATTCCACTTTTTATTAACGCAACGAGTGAATATAAAATTTCTCGCCATCGTAAGACGAGGTTTGCGAGTGAGTAAAATGTATTACAGCGGCATTTCAGTTAAAATCAATTCCTTAATATTCCTGCTTCAGCCCGTGTGGGATTTAACATTCAAATCTTCTTAAGATTTTCCTCTATTTACAATAACATTTTGAGTAGATAAACAGCAGCAGCCAGCAGGCAAACAAGCTGAAATGGTTAAATGTTTTAGTTCAGCAAATATATTTGCTGTGGCAGCAGTTTAAATATAAACAAACGTGTTGGCACAACGTTGACTCCACTTGCAACGAGCACACACGCAAATACAATTCCGTTGTCCTGCCAGAAAACAACAGCACAACCATTCAAATCCTGTCATGCTTTTATGTTCGCTCATCATGTCTGTGCATTTGTAATTTTGGATTTATGTTCCGAAAATAACCATAATTTTTTTTTTGCTTCTTTTAAGGATTTAACTCGTACTACAAATTTAAATCTCTCTGTAGCATTTCGGCAGTTCTATTGTTTTGATGTTGCAACAACATAAATTGAATAGAGGCACCACAAAACGGATTTGATTGTTTAAATGCTGTTGGCCAGTGTAGTCGATATTATAATAACTGCACACAGTGTTGGTGTTGGTTACTAGGCATGCACATGCATGCGTTTGTGTGTGTGTGTGTGCATGTGCGAGCATTCATTTGCTGTCACGATAAATATTAAACAATAACAGAATCTCAAATAGCAGAGTGTAGAGATGCATTTTATTGTTTAGCAGCATCCCAGCAAACAATCAGCAGCAATTTCCAGCAGTAGGCTGGTCCAAAGCGTAATAAGACGTGGCACAGGGGCCGGAGGTTCAAAATGAATGAGTTGAAAAACTCATGTGATTCGAAGGTTGAGCAGAGAACTCTCCAAAGAGTTTTGTGAAAATGTATTTTTGCGTGATGATACGTCATTTTGCATTTTAGCGGACGATATTTTGTATATTAAACACAAAGAAAAAAATTTCATTAATTCAAAGTGATTTACAAAATTTCATGTGAATTTAATTTGAGCATATAAACGTAGCATTATCAGTTGCAACCCCCTCCTGGGGTACTGGCCGCCCCTGCTAGTTCCCTATAATCAGGCACCAGTCTACTGCACCGTACAGCACACACACACACACAAAACCAAATGCAATGACTTTTTGTAATTTATATCCGTACATGTTTTAGTTATTTACCAGCACGAGTGTATGAGTGTGTGTGTGTGTGTGTGTGCGTGTGCGTGTGTGTTTGCGTATTTTTGAGTTTATTTGTTTAGCTTTAGTTTTATGATAAAACGCTTTTAGTTGAGGCTAAATCGCATTTAAGCAATTTTACTAAATAACACTTGGGGAATATTTATCAACAACAATGAACACGAACAAATTACACTTTTCTAATTATACAAACATGCACAAGCATGCACCAACACTTTGAAGTAGATGCAAATATGTGCACACTAACACACACACACATGCATATGGGGACATTGTCATAAACCAACAGAAAATTATAACTCCATGTGCATAGATAAATAGTTAATTATGATGATTTTTGATGAATGATTTTGTGGTTGGAAAAAAAATCATTTTGCACTGAGAAAAAAGCTGGTGTAAAATCAAATAGTGCAAAATAAAAAAGAAGCAGCAAATCATAAAAAAAATTATTATATTAAAACCAAAAACAATTTAATAAAAATTAAAGTCGACCCGAGAGCGTTTTATCAAAATGTTACACGTCCGCAATTGAAAAGAACATCCTTCTGAATGCAAAATTTAATTGTGCAGATTTCGTTTTTCAAACCTGAAGCCGTTGGACAATATGTGCGGTGTATCTTTTTAGATACACCGACAGTACGACCACGACGACCGGTAGTCTTTGTGTTATGCCCACGCACACGAAGACCCCAGTAGTGACGAAGACCGCGATGAGAGCGGATTCTTTTTAAACGTTCCAAATCGTCACGCAATTTGGAACCCAAATTGGAGGACGTCAACTGACTATTTTTGCCTTCAATAATATAATTTTGTACGATTTCTGACTGCTTTGTTAAAAAGCTAGAACAGACATATTATCACAAGAATAAAATGTCATGTTTTCGTAGGTCACTGCAACCTCGCTGCACATGAAAAAGTAGCTTCTGTATTGCATATTCCATTTCTTACGCGACATTCAGTCGCTGGAAATTATTTATATTTCTGGGCAGCCGGTCATAAAACTTAAGATTCACTGATTTGAAAAGAGCAATAAATTTATAAAAGTAATTTGAAATCTTTTTTTTCCAAATTTAAGGAAAACAATAAAATTCCTTTTTGCAATTTGTCAGTTTTTATCACTTGACACATAAATCATTTGCAATCGCTAATAAAAAGCGACTTTTCTTTTTGTTATAAGGCCGGTTCCAGATGCTTAACAAAACACTGGGGATTAATGAGAGTGATAAAAAAAATTTATCTCTGAATATGGCAGAGTTGTGGGAAATTGCTGAAACGCAAAAACCCTCAACTGCACGCTTTTAAAAATTAACGCTGATCGGCCCCTAAATTAAATTCTATTTTAGTAATTTTATGAGCTTAAAATGTTTCATATAAACAAAAAATTTTATGAAATAAATTGAAGAAAAATAAAAGCAACTGAAGCTTTTATTTTGTAAAAAAAAACAGTGAGAAACGCACTTCAATAACTTCAAGACAAAATTACATTTTGTTTTTTAATATATTTTTAAATAAAAGTTAATTTTTTTTTATTAGATTTTTTTTATTATTTTTAAATTTTCAAATGCGAACAAAAAGCAGCTGATAATGTGACTCTAGTCCGCACTTGCGCAAGGAAAATAATCGTACAACTTTTCACACGGAAGGAAAAATATTTCCCTCTCATGTTGTCGAAAATAAAATAAAAATTATTATCTGAAACACTTTCGGACGAATTTGTGCGATTTCAAACTGCTTTGCTATTTACCTGGAACAGACCTATTATTATTAAGTTTATCTTTCTACCACTTTCATATAGTTGTTACTTTCTAAACGCTTTTTATTTAGCTTCACTTGTTTGTTTGTTTTATTTTGTTTTTATCAAACTCTCCTTTTGTTTTGTGCTTCCCGGCGTATACTTAATATTAATAATAATGTTACTGATACGCCACATTGTACTTGTTCAAGGCGGTAGGTATGATGCATGTTCTTATCTTCTAATAATATACAAGTATTTTTACACGCTTTTGAAGCTTATTAAACTAAAAAATAATTTCAAATAAAAATTAAAACACGCTTTTGAAGGAAATCAAACTAAAAAGTTAAAAATTAATTTTAAAATAACCTCAAAATAATAGTGAATCAAAATACAAGTATTTTTGTGATAAAAAGAGTCGGGAGCTCGATATAAAAAACACGGCACAAAGCGCCCACAATATTATATTATACTCAAAAGGGCTCCTATTGAGCTCTTCTTCAGGCCCAAATATTTCTACAGAATTTTTAATTAGTGATTTTTGAATTTCACGAAATACATCAATAAAACACAACACATTTATTTCCCTTCAATATTTATTTTTCTCCGTGTAAAATATGTGATTTGAAAATTATCTTCGAATAAAATGCAGAAAACGGGCGACGACTACAGAGAGCAGCCGTCATGCTGTTGGATATAATTTATGAATATTTTATCGTTTAACCATCAAAATGCGATAATCATCACGACTAAAACGACTGCAACAAGAACTATAACAACAACAATAACTTTAGCAAAATCTCCATGATTAATTATTAATTATGGGCGAATATCAATGCAAAATTTATTTACAAAAAATAAGAGAGACGAGAATTGTTGTGCATAATAAAATACTTTGCTATCAGATTTTAAACAGAATTTAATAATAAATTTTATAATTAATTAGAAATAAAAAATAGAGGCCTTATTCAGAAAAAAAGATAATATTTGATGCTTATAAACGGCTTATAAGACAATTTTTGTATAGAAATTTGTTTAACAGGGTGTGGCAAATTTGAGGTTAGGAAGTAAATTAACTGTCAAATAATGAAAAGTACAGAAATTAACTGTCATTCTTGGGATTTATTTAGTTAAAAGTTGGGAAATTTTAACCTTGAAAAGCTAAACTGTTCAGCAAAGAATTTTAATTGTGAAAATTTACCATCAAAATAGGAAAATTTTGCTGTAAAACTTTGTAAAGTTCAAGCAGTTTTTCCTCGCAATCACGCTGCTTCTGAGACCGCTGGGGGTCATTTAATCCCTACTGCTGACAATAAACCAAAACAATGCGCTCTTAGAGGCCGTAGTGATGTATAAGAAGCCGCTGTACCGCAGAGTGTTTAGAATCAGCCTGGAACATCAAGTCGTCGAAGTTCGCAACAATTGGGCCACACCAGACACACTTTGCGCAATATTTCGCACAACGGATTTTATTTTCAGGCTTTTTAAATTGAATTTTATTAAAGAACAAAAGCCGGCCGTGAATTGTTTCCCTCAAAAGTTTGTTTTTAAATTGGCTGCTTAAAAATCTAAACGAAAACAACGCAATTTTCCCAACAAAATCCTCTTAATTATTAAAAACCATTTTCAATTAGGCGATTATTTAAACAAACCAAATGGAGGCATTTCAAACTCCTAAAAACAAAAAGGAAGTCCTTCCAAAACCATTTCATCTTAAGAAAAAGCAATTTGTGGCCACGCATCATCATCAGTTCCTAATTTGTGCGAAAATGAGCGAGGAAACGTCGTCACCTTGAATTCTCTGCTTTACCAAACCATGATAAACGATTTTTTACAGCCAAAATTGGCTCAAGTTGACATCAGGGACCTCTGATTCCAGCAAGACGGTGTTATAAGTCAGTTGTAGCACCAGACATTTCCCGGTGGCGTTATTTCTCCATTTCGCGTTATCAAGTGGCCACCTCGTTCTTGAGATTTATTTTCTCTAGACACATTTTAAGGGCCGGATGTATTTAAACCAACTACAAATAACTTGACGCTCTGAAAGTTGAAATGCGGCACTGCAGTGACGAGATAAGCGAATCTCTGTGGCAAAAAGTGGTTCCAAGTTTTTTCAAAAGAGCTGATGTCTGCCCGGCGTATTACAGTAGGACATCTGGCCGATGTCATATTTTATTATTAATTCCCAGATGACTACTTTAAGATGATATCAATGAAATTGAATTTGTCTCAAAGAATTTGTGTTCTTAAGCCAATTTACTTTCTAACCTGAAATTTGCCCACCCGTTATAAGTGGTTTATAAGCAGTTTACAAGCTTCAAATAATTTTTGTGAATAAAAATTAACTTAAAACTTTTATTGAGCGTCTTTAATATTGTGACACAGATTATTTGCCAACGACTGGCACTTTTGCTAAAGTAAATAGTTCAGAATTATTTCAGAAACAATTTTTTTTAAAGTTTAATATCATTTTTTTAATGAAATCAAATGCTTTAAAAATTATTTTTTAATTTTTATAATCTTATTTATTATTATTATAATTTTTTATTTTGCTTTTAATTATTATTCAAACTTTTTTGGATTAATTGTTAAACGAAGAATTATTATCTACAAACAAATTTCAATTTGTATTAAATAAAAATTATTTGGCGTTTTATTGAAGTAAAAATGGTGGCCACTTTTGAGGTTAGGAAGTAAATGGGCTGTCAAATAATGAAATGTCCAGAATTTAACTGTCATTCTTGGCATTTATTTAGCTAAAAGTTGGGAAATTTTATGTTAAAATTGGAATATTTCGAATATTTTTCGTAGCAGAACGCGGCAACAGCGATTTCGAGACCGCTACACCGGCGTTCAAGAACATTCTTTAATGAGTAGAAATATCCATCAATTGGTTCGATGCCACAACAAATGACACTGGGATTTGGTGCTATTTTAGAATTTATTTGGTTGGTCTTTGCTAAAGTGGTTTGAGGATTGGCTTATCTTGAAAAGGAAGCACCAACACAGTGGAGCATATCTGCCTTTTACATTCATGCAACAAAGAAGTTCGCTTGTGTGTGTTTGTATAATTTTCTTTAAAACTTTTTGTTTAACAAAATTTGCATAGAAGTGCATACACTTGCAAACATGTGTGTGTGCATGTGTGTAACACTGCTGGCATGTGTGTGTGTGTGGAATTTGTTTATATGAAGTCTTATAGTTGAAAGCATTTACCTTAAATGCAAACTAAACTGGCAAATATTTGATTTCTTGGCCTAACAGACATACACAACACACACACACACTCTCATGCACACATATATTCTCACTTATACATCCACCGACATGCTGTACTTTTGTGACCACTTCAGTCTTATTATTGGCATTTTCAGAGGAAGAGTTTGTCTGTCTTTGAGGTTTTTGAAGTTTTTGTGCTTTTGTTTTGGTCTATTTTCCTGTTCGGTTTATTTGCCATATAAAATGTCGGCCGTAAGACATTCTCTACAACAACAACAATAACAAAAAGGGAACACATTAAGAAGAGCAATAAAATCCCATGAATGTAAGCGAGCTTTTATCCTCGTGTTACACATTCTGGCAAATTTGTGTGCTTCTTTAAAAGTTTAATTTCTATAAAATTAAATTATTAATTTTTTCTTAATCATTCACAGCAGGAGCAGGTCCAGGGAGATGTGCACTTTCCGCAGATCAACGCGGTTTTTTTTATTGAAATCACATCCATTTTTCGCAAATTTACCTGTGGGCCGCACTACGCGTGACAGGGAAAATTTGTTTTGTGGCCGCACAGCCCGTATGTGAAATAAATGGCTCGCGGAGATACTTCCCCTCAAAAGTTCATAGGCACGATTTCGTGTACCCTCGTCCCCACAACAAATTTTCCTAGTAGGGGTCATCCCCTGAGTGCCAGTCTTAATTTAAAAAAAAATTATGTAAAAATAAATTTAGCCAAGAGAGTTTTACCAAAATCAGTGCAGAAATCTTAACACCAAATGAAAATATATCAAATAGGGATTGACCCTAAAGGCAATGCCTGTAACTTCCCGCTACTTTTAATCGCAAAAAATATCGTAGACAGTGATGCCAAGTCTTGGACCAACAAAGACTGTGAGATCATCTAAAAATATAGCAAAAAAGTGCAACTATTTTGAAATTCGGGTAAATATCTTAAGTATTTTATTAATAGAACACAAAAAACATGTTCTATTGATAAGACATCAATAGAAATCGCGTTGATCTGCGAAAAGTGCGCGTTACGGGAAAGAGATGCCTGATTTCATTGGAAGTCAATCCATAATTCTATCCATGGAACAGTGAAACTCGCCCCAACATTGCGACGCTGCTCAAACAAGGTCAACAGAGTTGACTACCCTGCGGTCCCCACACTGAGTTTCTTCGCCCTCTCCTGTACGCGTTCCAGTAGCTTCAATATATAAACTTTAAAACCCCGTCCCATACATGAGAGTTGTATTCCGGTTTTGATCGATTGTAAAGAGAACAGAGTGAAGCACGTCTTGAACCATCTAAAAAAGTGAAGACACTTGAGTGCTTTTGTTTATGTCAAATGAAGCCCTGGGAAAGTTCAATTTAAATTCAGAGAACAATATAATTTTTTGAGACTAGAAACGTGTGCTCTATCGAAGATCGGCCTGCATTAGCATGCCAAGAACACCAAGGGCTTCTGATTCCTCAATATTTATACCACTCATACACACACGAAGCAGCATGATCGGGCATGCTTCGGTGTGTTGGTATACAGCATTGAGTCTTGCTGGCATTAAAGCTGATCCCCTATTCCTGCAACTATTTTATCAAGGTCCATCATTGACCACAATATTCATATTTTGCCTCAATGCCCCGATCTCTGGCTATATCGCACTGTAGTTAAACCCATATAAATGGCACCATCTATTCTGTGCCAAAGAGTAGACAGAGTTTGCAGTCTGATGGTAGAGGATTATTTACACATATAAGAAACAGTGTAGGAGAACGAACAGAGCCTTGCGGTGTCCCAGAGTTGATTTCGTTCATGTCATATAAAGACCCCGTCTGTTACAATTCTTATGGCGGAATTCCTGGGAAAGCTCAATATATATTAAAAACAATTTTGTTTGTGGAAAAACTGCTCCGTGACACACTCTCTACAAAAGCAACAAAAGACTTTCCTATTTGTACAACAACAACAAAAAGATTCACCAGAGAATTTCTATACTTAAAGACGAGTCCAGTGTAAACTGTTTATATAAATAGAGAGAAGACAGCACCGACAATTTCTTTTGTAAAAAGTGTTCCTTGCCCCGGCCTGTACAAGTAACAAAAGGACTTTCCTATTTGTACCAACAACAACAAAAAGACTTGCCACAGAATTTCTATCCTTAAAGACGAGTCCAGTGTACGTACACTTTAATATTATTTTATTTAAATACTTCTTTTCGAAACAGTAAAATTTGCACTTCCTTTGAATTTACTAAAATTACTCGACAATAGAAAATAAAAAAGTTTCTGGTTTATTACCGTAATAGCCGGAGTGCACTATTAAAATGGTACGTTTGTGCAAACGAGTGCTCACACACGAGCACAAACACAAACACAAACACAAACACAAACAAACAGAATTATTTACACAGACTACACAAACGCAAACGAGAGCTGGAGAAGTGTGGAACATCTGAAGCAGGTAGAAGTTTTGAGGAAATTTTAAAGTGACGGAAAACTAACGAAATTATTAAATTATGAAAAAATAATAAAAAAAAAGTACTTGAAAGAACACACACGAACGTATTTATTTGCAGGAGAAGTACGGCGCTGACTGCGTGTTAATGATGAGCATAAATTTAATGTTTTAATATTTAAATTATTCCAGAAGAATAAGTTTTGAAATATAATTCAAGGATAAGAAAGCGGAATCAAACAATTATTTCAATAAAATCCTCAAGTAAAAATATATTGAAAACGGTTGCCCCTTAAGAACATCCCTGAGACTTCCTTCTAATTTTAACCGCAAAGCCATCGTAATCAGATTTTTGTGTTCTTCGATTTAAAATTCAATTATTTTAATTTCCGAATCAACCGATTCCGCTGCAACGAGAAGTGCTTGATTCAGTTGTCGGTTGCTATAAAAGACTCGCGAACTCGAACTAATCAGATATATAATATCGGACTTTAAACAAAATTAAATAAAAACAAATTCGAGTTTTTCGTCCACAAAATCCCACAAACAGATTAACCGATTTTGAAACGGTTCGTCGTGATTTTCGAATGTCAAGAATCGAGCTGTGAAGCCGCTTAAAAATTATTCCGAGAGAAAAATTTCTTTCAAATTTTTTTTAATGTTCTGAAATTTACCGCTTCGAATCGGTTTAAATTCACAGGAAATCTAACTTCAGAAACAGTTTTGAAAACACCTTCTGCTTTTTTTTCGCTGCAGCCGTTAATAAGTTATAAGCGGGTCACCTACTTACACAAACACACACATGCAGTTTTCGATTACTATAAGAAAATTAAAATCAGTAACAGATCAGATATATAATTTCGGAGTTTTCCAAAAAAAGTGCTTTTTAAGAATTCTTTCGAATTCCAAAATTTGGTTCCAGAGCTGGGAAGCCTATACCTGTTTCTCAACGCAAAATTAACAGCAAAAACCAATTATTTATTTGTTTGTTTGTAAATTGAGCCCATTTCATGCTTCCGGAGGCCTCAATTGTCTATTAAAAACTAAAGAAGTAAAAATTTCTTTCCAGAGGTGGGAAATTAAAGGTTTTTTTTTGGCCCATTCAGTATTTTGTAGTACATGTAACAACTAAAAAGTTTAAAAATTTCAAGTTTTTCTTAAATGAAATCGCTTTATACAGCATGAAGATTTGCATTGATGAAAAAAATTAAAATTTCGTTTCCAGGGGTGGGAAATTGATTTTATTTTTCACTCATAAAAGTACCGAAAAAGGCAACGGAGGTTTTTTTAAAACTAGTTTATTGCTTGGGAAGATTAAAATTGTTACTTCAAAATATAACGGGTGTTTATTATAGAGTGATACAAGTTTAAATCATAATAAGATATATTAATATATTTTTGATATCAATGAAACGGTCTTTATTGGATAGAAAATTTTATGACATTAATGTTTGAATATGATCTCGGCCATATGGCCGCCACGGCTGGCGCGTACAAGGCGCAATCTGGAACAACAATTTTCACAAACGGTAACATTCTGACCATCATCGTTCTTCAACAAGACACATGGGCCAATGACTCCGCCAGCCCATAAAGCGCACCAAACAGTAATTTTCTGTGGATGTTATTGTGGATTCTTCTCCAAATGCGACAATTCTGCTTATTTACGCGCCCATTCAGCCACAGAAACGGGCTTTATCGGAAAATAAAATTTTGAATGGAGGGGTTTGACGAACAGAACCATTATTTTGATTAAAAATTTCCACAATTTGCACGCCTTGCTCTGGTGTAAGTCGATGCATAATGAAATGTCACAGCAAACTAAACAAAAAGCAACTATCAGCTGTTAAATGGGTGGCCAAGTAAAGCAGTGATGTCAACTCAAAGTTGCATCACTCTATAAAAACACCCTTTATGTAAAGCCAGACGTACGTTGGTGAAGGTTATATAAGATTCGGCATAGCTGAATGTAGCAGTTTTAATTGTTTATTTAAAAAAATTAATTAAGAATTTTCAATTATTTTTTTTGGGATAATCAAGAACTTTTTATTGGCTTTTTATATATAAGAAATATTAAAATTTTGCTTAAGAAATCAGACCATCTAAAAGAGTCAAAGAGAATTTATTAGAATTGAATTTTATGATGACTTGAGTCGCGTGTTTCCAAGTGCAAAAAATTTCTTTATGAAAATGGAAATCATGCGAAAGCATTTAAAAACTCTTTCAAGCAGAATTAATTTTTTATGGACGTCGATGCTAATCCAATAAATTGATTACAAGAATGTCTCAAATGGAAGGACTTAAAATCGATATATGAACGACATGGGCCTGGCAAAACCCACTTCCTTACAGAGATGCTCAGTGCGTTGCTGAGTTTCATAAAAGTCGGACAAGTGCAAGTAACAGGCCAATCTAAATCAGAGCGTCGCCTTAGCAACCGCAAGAAGAGGTATTTATAGTGGATTTAAAGTACATTTTTTCTGATTTAAGTTGGAGCGTAGTTGGAGTGGCACAGTCCACTTTTTATGAGTGTCTGGGAAGTGTGAACTTTTGAGCGGATGGATCTCTTTAAATTAGTTTCCCCACGATGTTTCAGTTGGGATGCAACTGAAGTCAATGAAAGTGCAATAAAAAGCTTAAAATATGCCTGCAAAAATATGCCTGAATAAAAACATACACGCGGACACAAACACACACATACACACTTAACTACGCCTGTGACTTGATCTCTTTTAGTTTTCAATACAGCAGACAATTATTTAACACCATCAGCCTGAAAATATTCAACTTGTCTAGACGATTTTATTTTAAGAAAAATTATATTTTATAACACATAAATATTTTGAAAAGAAAAAATTTATTTTCTTCAGCTTTTGTTAAAGAAAAGTTACTTAAACTCTTAATAAATCATTTATAAAAAGAATTATAAACGTGTGTGTTAATAAGGCCACTTTGAAATCATGAAGAAATTTGTCTAGTTGCACGTAGAACAACCAACCAAACAACAACAACAACAACAACAACAACAATTAACACTTTAATTATTTATTTATTTTACAATTTTTTCTAACAAACTTTTTCTTCTTCTTATTCCCTACTATTCGATGGCTACAAAATCAAGTCTTTAATAAAAATCAAAACTTTCCTACAATTTATTTATAATTTCCTTTTTATTTATAGATGTTGAGGGTGCTTTTAAAGCAGCCTTTAATGGCTTTAATAAAGCTGAAATACAATTAAGTGCACGAAAATTGCCTCAACTTTAAGTCTATTAAAGTTTAAATTACGAGCAGACAACAGGGGGATGCTGCTCTCCCGAATTTGTGATTCTATTAGATTCATGGAGCTCTCAAAACGCATGCTCCAGTTTGTGGAAAGGAGTTTGCGCCTGAAAGCACACTGTGGGAGACACCATTTTTATGCTCTTGAAAGTATGCTTTAGCTTTTTCGTTATTGTTGTTCTTCTTGTTGTTGTTGTTGTTTAATAAAATGTGTTTGATATAGACAAAATGGCTGTCTTTTTTAAACACATTCCAGCAATTTTTTTATATAAATTTTATTCCTTTTTTTGTTTTTTTTTTTTGTTCAACTTCAAGGGGGTTTAAAAAGGGCGTACGTGGTGAGTGTTTGTTTGTTCCATTCTTTGGTTTTTCCTACGCTCTCAGTGGGTTTTCTTAGACTTCTTTTATAATCTACGCAAAGTTTTCTCTTTAATTCGGCGGTTTGTTTAAGTGGGGGCAGTCTCTTCCTGAGTTTTCGTTTGAAAACAAAAATCCCTTTTCGAAAGGCTGCAGAGATGGCAGATTTAAAGGCAAAATGTACGATTTTTGTTAAAGAACATTTTTAAAACTAATTTTTGAAATATATCATCGATAAATTAGACTGTTGCAAGATTTTATTAGCAAAAAAAAAGTTTGAAAAATTATAATAAAAATTCTCAAAGAAATAAATGCTGCATAATTTGTTTTATTTATTAATATTTTCTTCAGAATATTTTCACTTCGCCAAAAAATTTTAAAATTTATATGAAGAAATGGAGTAACAACATTGTTTTAGACATCCCCACAATTCCTAAAAGAAAATTGAAAATCCCCAAATTGGAATTTTTTTTATTAATTGTGTAATATTTTGCTTGTTTTGATAAGCAAATTTTTCTTGTGTTTTTGTTAATCAAAATAAAGGGGGCAAGAACTTTACCAAGTACTTAAGAATTTTCAAAATCAAAAGTTTCCGAATATTGAACATGAAATGGATAATTATACGGCAACACCGGGCATATTACCGTCCGTTTGAAACAGTTCTCGTATCCTTTTTCATAATAAAATTTATACAAATAGAAACTATTATCGCATTCAACTGAAAGCCAACAAAATAAAATAAGAAATAAGGTACCCATGAGTGCTGATGATGAAAGTGTGGCGGCTTTGGAGAACAGCTGTTCTGCTCTGCTGTGCAAGTCGAATATTTTTATATATTCAAATCTGTTATTGACTTTCTGTTGTGCTTTATCAAGTCTTTTTGTGTTTAAAACGTTCTTTGAGCAAGTTTATAGGGTGGCGGCTTTCGAAAACAGCTGTGCTGCTCTGCTGCATAATTGCAATCTTTAAAGTTGTCACGGAGTTTCTCTTGTGCTTTGAAATATTTATTAAGGCTTTGTGTATTAAAAACATTCTTTGAAGAATTTTATTGTGTAGCGGCTTTCAAAAACAGCTGTTCTGCTCCGCTGTGCAAGTCGAATATTTATATTTAAATCTGTTATTGACTTTCTCTTGTGATTTCGAATATTTATCAGGTCATTCTCTGTTAAAACTATTCTTTGAGAATATATGTAGTGCGGCGGCTTTCGAAAACAGCTGTTGTGCTCCGCTGTATAATTGGAATTTTTGAAATTATTATTAATTTTCTGTTGTGCTTTGGAATATTTATTAAATCTTTTTTTTTAAACATTCTTTGAACAATTTTATAATGTTGCGGCTTTCGAAAACAGCTACACTTTCATCATCTTTCTGAATAAAAAACACTGAAATTGCTTTCAATAACATAAATTTCTGATTTTCACAAAAAATATTTCTCTATACATCAATTCCTATTTTTCCCTCCTCGGAGTAGTTTCCCCCAGGTAGAACAGACTTGTGCCAGATCTTTTTCCTACCCTCGTAACAGTTTTGATATGCAGTTTTCGCTCTGTCCCTCTGCTTTTATCTCCTTAATCGCCATGAAACACCGTCCTTTCGTGTGTGTCTTCAATCTTGGCAACGACAAGAAGTCGCAGGGGCCAAGAAATCGCTTATGAAATTTTAATATTTACCTCAATTGGTTGAACAGACCTCGAAACAATAAAGAAATTAAATATCACTAAATTTAGAAGAGCCCTAAAAAAATCACTTAAACGGCAAAATTGACAAAAATTCACAGCTTTTTGGAAAAAGTTTTGAAAAAAAATTTATAAAAAATTGAATTATAATTTAAAAAAATATTCTTAGAAAAAAAATGAAGAGGCCAGTGTTCGAAAGACATGATAATTTATTTAAGAATTGATGCAGGAATCAATTGTTATCAATTTAATTTTCATTCCAACCAGCAGAGTACAACACTGCGGTTTTCGAAGGCCGCTGCACTTGCTCAGCAGTGGTCAAGAGTATTTTGTTTTTACCGTAGGTTAATTGGCTGCGTTATAGGCGAAAACGGTTTGCATTTATAAAATTTTTTATTAGAAATTACCATACGAGAAGTGCTTTAATACCCAACTGATGAAGAGGACCCGGGATCAAATCCCCTTGGCACAATAATTTTTTTTAAATTTTTTTTTTAATTTTATTTGATTTTTAAATTGAATTTTATTCTTAAATTGAATTTGATTAACTACAAAAATTTATATTAGAAAAAAAATTTTGTTGAAAGCCACCTCAACGGCAACTCTGCCCAGTAGCCTCACTAAATTGGTCCATTTTGCACCCCAGCAACAAAGAGAAATATATGTAGCGAATTTTGTACTGGTACTAATTTGAAAAAGGACCCGGAAAATAAAAAAAAAACGATCAAATCTGCGTTGTGTGAAAGTTTGTGGGGGCCAAAATGGGAGAGTTTGCACTTTTAAACTCAGCACACAAGCACACACTGAAAAGCTATTAACACACACACTTTCCCACTCACATATGCAAGCAAGTATGTGTGTGTGTGTGTGTGATTTAAAAATGTGTGCACATGCTTACGCATGTATGTGTGGCACAATCAGCCTGCATGTACAGAAAATATTTTATGTTAAATAAAAAAAAGAACTTTTTTCCCCGAGTGCACGCCAGTGCATGTCGTGTGTATGTATGCATGTGTGTTGTGTGTGAGTGTGCACACATCCATACTTATATTTACAATTAACATAATTAGTCGAGAAGGTGTTCATCGTATTACATAGGATATATATATTTTTTTGCTATTTCTGTTGTTGTAGTTGTTGTTGTTATTGTTGTTGTTGTTTTATGTGCGGTACTGCCATTATATGGACTCCCAAAAGGTCATTAATGTTTTGATTTTAATTGCGTTAATTACATTGTACGGAGCATTTAAAAAACCCAGAATTGGCGTTAACAAAAATGACAATAAAAATGAAGAGAAACAACAAAAACAAAATTATTTAACAAATAAAAATGTGTGACAAAAGAAAAACAATAATAGAAAATCAATCAAATTCTCTTGCGCTCGAAATCGAAATGGAAAAGGTGTGAAAAATATGAATTATTTAACAACAACAACAAAACATTTTAAATTTGACAAAAAAATGGAAAAAAGTGGAAAATCAATATTTTTCTACGAAAATTTATTGCCCTGTATTTTATATGAAGTCTCATGTAACGGTGAAAACGAGCATAAAGCCGTCGGCTATAAATATTTTGCCCTTCCGACGTTTTTTTACAGAGTTGGCCAATACCTGGGAATTGGTTTAGTTAAAGTGCGAAATATGCGTGTGAATATATGCGAGTGTGTGTGTGTGTTCAGGTGTGCATGTGTTTTAAGAGAGAGAGAGGGAGAGAGAGTTCAAATTATTGCTGATTTCTATTTTTCTGAAGGATATTTTAATTTCAATTTAAATACAAACAAAACAGAACTAAATAATTTTGTTGCGGAAATTTGCTATAATTCATAGAATTTTCTGTCTGTTGTTGTTCTTGTTGTTGGTATGCAAATGCCACAGAGTCGGAGAGATTTAAGGAAATTCATTTCAAGTTAAAATTGTTGATATCAAAAGAGAGACACTGGAAATGGCACGTTTGTACGCCATAAATTGTTATGAAAAATCTCATGTGGTTTTTATTAAATTTGAAAAGTTTGAATTTGAATTTTGTTTGGTAAAACGATTTGGGGTTTGGGCCAGTTGTTTTTAGTGGCTTTTAACCGACCGTTCAGTCACCTCTTCAGTTGTAAACCTCTAAGAACGGACGATAGACTGGATATATTTTTTACATTTTTTGGAATATATCGTTTCGATATCATATGAAAATATAGTTAATTAGTTTTGCGCATTTGAGTGTTCTTTAAGGACTTTCATTCAGCACACGCATAATTGTAACAACTCGGTAAAAATTTGTTTAACTAAAACGCAATTTTCGTTTCATCAAGTGACTTGATGTGGTTTGAAACAACAAGATCTTTATTTTTTTTAATGTCCGCTAAGAAAATTGAATATTTTAACAAATTAGGATTTTAAGAATTTTATCACGTTTTGAAAAAATATAGTTCTCATCAGATCTCCATATTTTGAGATCTTAGGAAGCTTCCCTGGCTAATTCTGAAAGCCCGTCACTATATCTGTAATATATGTGTCAGTGTGCATGCATGTGTATGTGTGTGTGTGTGTGTGCATTTATGTGTGTAAGTGTATAAATAGGTAACCCGCTTATAACTTTTCAACGCTGCACCGAAAACATACGGAAGGCGTTTTACAGAGTGTTTCTGAATTTAAACCGATTCGAACCGGTATATTTCAAAATATTTAAAAAAAAATTTATAAAGAAGCACTTTTTAAAGTGATTTTTTTTAGAATAACTTTGAAACGATTTCACAAGCAGGTTTTGACAAACAGAAGGCGTTTTTAAGTGTTTCTGAATATAAACCGGTTCGAACCGGTAAATTTCAATGCATTCAAAACTAATTTAGAAAAAAATCACTTTTTAAGTGAGTGTTTTTACGAATAACTTTTAAACTGAAGCCGTTTTCAGGAGTGTTCTTGAATTTAAACCGATTCGAACCGGTATATTTCAAAATATTAACACAAAAAATATTTAGAAAAAAAAACATTTTTAAAGTGATTTTTTTTAGAATAACTTTGAAACGATTTTACAAGCAGCTTTTGAGAAACAGAAGGCGTTTTGAAGAGTGTTCCTGAATTTAAACTGATTCGAACCGGTAGATTTTAATATCTTAAAAACGAGTTTAGAAAAAAACTTTTTAAAGTGTTTTTTTTTTAGAATAACTTTTTAACAATTTCACAAGTAGCTCTTAACAAAGTGAAAGCGTTTTGCAGAGTGTTCCTAAATTCAAACCGATTCGAAACGGTAAATTTCAATACATTAAAAACATATATAATAAAAACACTTTTTAAGTGACAAACAGACGGAGTTTTGAAGAGTGTTCCCCACATTAGATTTCAAGGAATTTAAACCGATTTGAACCGGTTGATTTCCAAATATTAAAAAAGAAATTTAGAAAAAAATCACTTTTTAAAGTGTGTGTCGTTTAAGAATAAATTTTAAACTGAAGCCGTTTTTAAGAATGTTCTGGAATTTTAACAGATTCAAACCGGTATATTTCAAAATATTTCAAAAAAAATTTAGAAAAAAAACACTTTTTCAAGTGTTTTTTTTTTAAATAACTCTTAACGGATTTCACAAGCAGCTCTTGACAAACTGAAGCACTTTTGAAGAGTGTTCCTGAAATTAGACTTCCTGGGAGTTTCAACCGGTTCGCGCTGGTAGATTTTAAAATACTAACAAACAAAATTTTGAAAAAGCACTTTTTAAATGTGTGTTTTTTAAAACAATTTTTAAACGATGTCACAAACAACTTTTGACATTTTAAAACCACTGCGATTAGCTTAAACCGGTTCAAAATCGGTTAATCCGTTTGTGAGATATCGTAAGCGAAAAAAAAATTCCAAAAAGTGATTTTTTTAACTCTGTAATTATATATCTGGTCAGCTGGGGTTCCCGATTTTGGAACCGGTTGATTTGAAAATTAAAACAATAACGTTTTAGTTGACTTTCACCGATTTCTCTGGAGGCTTTAAGCCGCACGAAACGATGAAGCCAGTGAACCGCAACTCTTGTGGAAATAAAGTTGCCACCGATTTGATTTTTCCATAAACCGTTTGTTAAACGGGTTGCATGACAACTTGCGTCGTCGTCTTGTTGCAATCAAACTTCTTTGATGTCTGTTTATTCTTTAAGATGTTTTTTAAGATGTTAATGAAGACCAACGACTAAAAATTGGAGATAAAGATTGGAGATTAATTCTGGCGTTGGCGGTGGCTCAACAAACATACACGATGCAATATTTCATATATTTTTTTCCAAGTTATTTTGAATTTATTTGGGACATAATTTGAACTCTTGTTTTTATAAGTTTCTTCAGATTTGCTTTAAAGTGGAAACCAACTTTTTTGCTGATCTGGAATAGAATTTCGAAAACCGTTTTTGTTTTATATACAAAAAGAAATCTTTCAAATTACTCTGCATCTTTAAATATTCTTTTCGAATTTGTGTCTTTTGTCATGCTGATTTTTAACGTTCTTTGATCACCAAAAAAAAGAGCGTTTAAAAAGTCAACAAAATATCTACCAGCGATAACGAAAAGAATTGTTCATCTTCAGTTACAAGAACTCTTTTCTAATTTTAATAGTTTCAAACAACTTTATGATCGTGTTTATGTTCTCATTTAAATACTCGTTAACTCGTACTCACAACAAACAGCCCCATCAATCACAGATCACAGACGTTTTTGGTCAATTCAAAATTGTTGCATGAATGAATGAACGCTCTCCACTTACCTGCAATCAGAAAAGGAAATGAAATTCAAATAAAATGTTTTTCAAGGCAATAAAAGTGAAATAGTTTTATGGTTGAATAAAAATCATATCAAATTTTAAAGTCTTGCGAGAGTTTTTAAAATGCATTTGAAATGTTGCTGTTGTCGTTAAATCAGAACAAGTGAAATTACAAAATAAAAATAGTGAATTGAAATAAAAAAAAACTTTTCATTGTCCATTTCACTGCATTTTTATTTCGGTTGTTGTATCTTTTCTTTTATTTGTTGGCCAAAAGTTTATTGGCCGTTTGATATTTTTGGATTAGAAAAGCTCTCCAACAAACTTTGGCCGCTGGATTTACAATCAAACTTAAGTGGGGTTAAGTAAATGTTGTTGTACACAAGAAACAAACAAAAAATAGTTTCAGTTTCACTTAAAATGGAAATAATTTCTCTGAAATTTAGCGCTACAGTTAATAGGAGTAGTTATAAGTTTGACATGCCTTTTGCGACTTCAAAAATATTTTAGCCAATTCATAAATAATTGTTATCCAAAATTATATTTCTCGGAATTGTTGTTTTCAGCACTTCAATTTTATGTCGATTATGGTCAAACATCGTTAAAAGTTAATTAATTTGTCTCTGCGAAAATAAAAAATGTTTCTTGATTTTTATTTTTTCTGTCCAAAATAACAGTTATTTTTTGACTACTGATCGAACTTACCGCCATATCTTGATATATTAAAAAATATTTTAAAATATATTTTAAGAAAAAAATTGAAAAATAACTTACTTTTTCTGATCGAAAAATAAAAGTCTCGAAATAACTTTTATTTTCTGATGGATAAATAAAAATCAAGAAATAACTTTTATTTTCTGATAAAAAATAAATGTCATGAATTAACTTTTATTTTCTGATTGATAAATAAAAATCAAGAAATAACTTTTATTTTCTGATGGATAAATAAAAATCAAGAAATAGCTTTTATTTTCTGATAAAAAAATAAAAGTCATGAATTAACTTTTATTTTCTGATGGATAAATAAAATTCAAGAAATAACTTTTATTTTCTGCAGAATAAATGCTGTTGCCGTCCCTCGTTAAAACACACAACTCGAACAAATTTAATTTTTAATACAATTATTTTAATTTCATATTAAAATAAATAAAAGTTTTGAGTAGAAATAGTATACGAGAATTATATATCTTCTAACGTAAATAACTCACTACGAAGCGAGCTTGCCGCTACTCTTATATCGAGCCATGAGCGCCTAAAATATCAACGCACATAAGCCACTTAACGAATTGTAATAAATAAAAATATACAAGAGTCTTGATGATGGAAGTGTGGTGGCTTTCGAAAACAATTGATCTGCTCTGCTGTGTAAATTGAATATTTAATAAACTGATGCTGAATTTTCCTTGTCTTTCGGAATGAAAAAAAAAAATTTCTCACAATTTAAAATTAGACAGCATATTTTTTTAGCTTTTTGCGGGTAGTAAAAAAATAACGTCTTGGCAACACTGTCATGAGAGGGTATCGATGGCATTTTTTGACTAACGACTGTTTTCAATTGAATGGTCCTCGATTTTGAATGCAGGGCACACAATATTCGACTTGGCCACATGCGAAGTCGCTCACTCTCCTCGTTTTCGTTGTTGTTGCTGTGATTGTTCGCTGGTTAATTGTTGGTTTTTATCAAAAAGACCGCTTACAAAAATTTATCAGATTTATTACAAACTTGAGTCTTATTTTTAACAGAATTTTGTTGGTTTTGTTGGGTAACAAAAATAAGCTGAAAATTTATGACCTCTAAAAAAAGCCAAAAGGAAAAAAATTGGCTAATAAAAATAAAACTTGAAAAGAGAGTATCCCCAAACGCTTTAATATTAAATTGAAATTCATTTTTATCCAGCTGAACATACACACACACACACACTCACACATGTGCTCTTGTGTATGTTAAAATTTTTTATCTATAAAAATATATATAAAAAAGGAAAACAAAACCAAAAACTTTGTTAACCAACAAATTTCATATAAATACGTCCATAGAAACCATAAAAAGTTACAACAGCAACAACAACAACAACAGCAGCAAGAAAAAAAACGAGAGAAGTAAAACAAACTTGAACAAAATGTCAAATCAAGTTTATTATGTGGCAGCTCACACCAACAACAACAACAACAACAACAAACACAAAAACTTATTGTAACACAAACATGATGGCAGAGACTTTGGCAACAAAAACAATAAAACAAAAAGGACCAACCGTACGACAGCCATATGAATTATAAATGAAGGGATACACGAACACACAACCACACAAACACACACACACACACAGCAACTCATTAATACTGAATAATGCCCAAAGTTTTGACCCTCAGAACCAAAAAAGCCACAACAGTGCGTTTGTGTTGCCATTGTTGGGGGGGATCATGTGTATATCCTAGTTGAACAACGACAACAACAACAACGACAATAACAACATCAACAACAATAACAAGTGCACATTTATGGGAATATGCATGTGAGTGTGTGTGCGCGTGTGTGTGTGTGTGATAGCGATGATGAGGATGATAATGGTACCTGCAAAACCGAAACCTCAACAAAAACAATAACAACAAACTGCACTTTTATCTATGAAAACATGCTTTCCAGAGGGGAAGTATGCCTAAGCGGGATATAACCGAAGGAAGTGCATTTAATTGAAAGGAAAAACTATAAGATTTTATGCAAAAGATCGGGATAATAAAGAAAATTATAGTGCGTAATAATCGGTTTTTTTTAAATAAATAAACAAATTAAGGGAAGGCTTCCCGGAGAAAAGGAAGAGGTTGAAAATTTGTTTTAAAAATTGGTCTTAAATTTATATGAATATCTTATGAAGAAGGACTTATAATTTGTGCGACGAAAATGCGTTCACAGCTCGCGAAATTTAAAGACTCACCTTAATTTTTGAACAGACCTCGCACCTATTTTGGTTTTTTTCCCCCTTTCAAAATTAAGGAAATATTCGGTCTTAAAACTATCTTTGAAGTGAGCCTTAATTTTTTATAGATGATTTTTTCAATTTGAGGGTTTCCCCGCTTATTATTATTGCCGGGTGAAGCGGGAATAGTGGGGAATAATATTCCAGAAAACAACTTTTCATTTTTTTAACTTCTATACCAAAATTGTATTTGGTTGTGAATAAAATAAGTTCTAATTTTTTTAAATTTAGTAGAAGTTTGAAAAGTTATTTGATATTTTATGGGAAAAAGTTTTCAACGAGAGTTTCAATTATTTAAAAACATTTCTTTCATGTTAAAGTTTTCATCATTATTTTTTTTTTCTTTTTTTAATTAAGCGCATGTGAAGAATGACTTTATCATCAACAAGAAAAAATTATGAGAAATTAATGAAAAAATAAAAATAACTTAAAACGCACATTTTCCATCATTCGGAAGGTTCCGGTTTGTTGTTTCCAAATCCGTTTAAATACCGAAAATCGGACATTAATTGCCGAAGCTATTAATCATAAAGACATGAAACCCTGGCTTTTCAATCAGGATTTTGAAGGAGTTCCGCAAACAATAAAAACAGTATCAGTTTGCAGGTATTTCACTTTCATACTTTTTATTTACCGCTGGGTAAATAAAATTTTTTTAAAAATCGGGAAGTTATTGGGTTTTACCCCTGGTTTTTTGTTATCGAATTATCATCAGATCTCCACATTTTGAGGTCTTGGGAATCTTTTTTACTCATTTTAAGAGGCCGTTAATATGTCTGCATGTGTGTATGTGTGTGTAAGTGTTTGTGTGTATGAGTTAATGTATGTGTGCCTGTGTGACTCACTCACAACAAAATGTTGTTGTCATTAATCCAACGAAATTTTTTTTCGAAACCACAAAAAAACGCCTTGATAACATTCGTGAAATTTTCTTTGGATTTGTCAAAAAATTTAACGAAAAGTTTCGTTAGATTGACGAATTGTTTTGTTAGACTAACGAAATGATTCGTTAGATTAACGAAATGTTTCGTTGGATTAACGAAATGATTCGTTAGATTAACGAAATGTTTTGTTAGACTAACGAAATGATTCGTTAAATTAACGAAATGTTTTGTTAGACTAACGAAATGATTCTTTAGATTAACTAAATGTTTCGTTAGATTGACGAAATGATTCATTAAAAATGTTTTATTATATTAACGAAATGTTTGGTTAGATTAACGAAATGTTTCGGTGGATTAACGAAATATTTCGTTAGATTAACGAAATGTTTCGCTAGACAAACGAAATGATTCGTTAGATTAACGAAATGTTTCGTTAGATTAACGAAATGTTTCGTTAGATTGACGAAATGATTTGTTAAAAATGTTTCATTAGATTAACGAAAAGTTTCGTTAGATTAACGAAATGTTTTGTTAGACTAACGAACTGATTCATTAGATTAACAAAATATTTCGTTGGATTAACGAAATATTTCGTTAGATTAACTAAAGGTTTCGAAATGTTTCGTTGGATTAACGAAATGTTTTGTTAGACCAATTAAATGTTTTGTTAGATTAGCGAAATGATTCGTTAAAAAAGTTTCATTAGATTAACGAAATAATTTATTATATAACGATGTGTTTCGTTGGATCAACGAAATATTTCGTTAAATTAACTAAAGGTTTCGAAATGTTTCGTTGGATTAACGAAATGCTTCATTAGATCAACAAAATGTTTCATTAAATTAACCAAATGTTTCGTTACATTAATGCAATGTTACGTTAGACTAACGAAACGAGTTTCTTAAAAATTTTACGACTTCAAATTTTAAAATAAAAAGAGAATTTCGTGCAAATAAAATATTTGAATTTCATTGTGGGGAATTGAAGGTCTTTGTGAACCTCCTCTACTGCCGCTCGAAGTTAATCCCCAGACTTTCAGATATTCGACCACAATTTTGCATTAAACTTGACGCAAACCTGCCCTCTGCCTGCCTGCCTCCCTTCTTTGCTTCATGTTTTCATTTTTGTTATGGCCTTCATGCTGTTGCATGTGTGGTAGTTAAAATGTTTCACAAAAACACACCCACACACCCACATGCTTATACTCATACTCATACACAAATACCGAAATGCTTGATGGTGTGCGAGACACACTGGACAATGTGGTCATTTCACATGTTCGAAAATAATGTCGGGACAGGCCAGAAGTTTCCACACTTTTTGCTTTGAACAATAATTCTGGCAACGAGACATGAAACGAGTACAACAACTACAACCGAATCTCAGCTGTTGTTGCTGCAGTTTGTTGCTATTGTTATTGTTGTTGTTAAACAATATTTCTAGTTGATGGTTAAATGTTGCTGCTAAAGCTGCTGCCGTTGCTGGGCCCATGACGATGATGACGATGATGATGTTGGTATTGCGGTCAGTTTTAGTGGGTGTGCAGAGTCAATGGCTGTTGTATATTATTTTTGTTGCTGTTGTTTTTTCTTTCCACTAAACAGGAGCGTACTGCAGATGGATTATGATCATGTGAAATCTCTGTGCGTAACGGCTAAATTATCATACTCCCTGTTGTTACGCCCCTGCTCCTTCAACGGCTCGGCTCGGCTCGGCTCTTCATGTTAACAGCAGCCGCATCATCAACAACAATAAATGCCAAAATAACAAAACAGCAACAACAACAACAACAGGCATGCATGTTGCCGCTTTTGTTGCCTGGTAGTAAATTGTTAACATTTTTATTGTACGCAAACACAACTACCGACAACATTTTTTTTTTATTATGAAAAAGAACAACAACATTTTTATAGGGAAACAAAAATTATTGAAAAAAACTGTTCTTTTTTACAAAAGAAAATTTTATCGTTTTCATTGTGGATGATATTTTTCCAGTTACATTTTACCACATTTTTTAATGCCTTTTTGTTCAACAACTGCCGTCGCTTTGCAACTCTGTGCAACATTTTGACAGTTCGCGTTGAAAAATGGCGCATATGTCAAATTGATACAATGGCCGTAAACATGTCTGACTGACACAACACAACAGCAGTTGTTTTATTTTATTTTATTTTTTTATTTATTATTTTTATAGATATTTTTTGTTGTTGCTGTTGTTTCTTTTTGGTTACAAACGGCCATAAATTTCGTGTTAAAACTGTAGATTTGGGCCACAACGTTGTAGCAGGCAGTTAATTTAGTGTACTTGTGTGTGTGTGTGTGTGTGTGTGAGTGAGTGCAATATTTTTTTCTTTTTTTGTTGTTGTTGCTGCCATTTCTGGTACGTGTTGTGAATAGCAACTGTCATAAAATACGAGCATAAAGTAGCTGAATATCTTTCATCCGTTGGGTTACGGTTTCTGTTCAAGTTTTAGTTTCCAAACGACAGCGTTTGTTTTTTATTAGCGCTGAAGGGAAATCGTTTAGTTTTGCTTCGTACTTTTGCCAACTTGAAATTGGAAATGTTATACGACATAAATCATACGATGACTTCTGAAATCAAGTTGCTATTTATGGACGAGTAGAGGAGCTGGACAACAGCCATCCGTGTGTGTTTATGGGCAGAAAGTAGGGAAACGGTTCTAGTCGCCGTTTAGCATTCCAGTAGCAGATCTGCAGGTTAAATCATGTCTTTGAAGTTCATGTTTGAAAAAGGAAAAAAGTTATTCTTTAAAGAGGTTTTGAGGAGGGCGGCAGTAAACCGAAAGTACTTATCGCCCAGTAAATCATAAACGGTGTCTATATTCTATATTCAAAAGCCTTTTAGAAACTTTTTTAAAGCCGACAAGAGTTTTTTTTACTTATACAAACAAGTTTTAAAAGCAGTTTTTAGTTCCTCAATTTGAATTTAAGATGAAAGAAATTTAATAATCGTAGGAATTTTTATAGAAAACTTTTATTGTTATAAAAAATATGTTTAAAAAATTTTATTTTGTTTAATGACAGTTTGTGGGTTAGCGTGCGATATGTTTATTTAAAAATTTTTCTTCTCGATTTCAAAATTATTTGAAATTACTTATTCTTTGAAAGAGTTAATGTGAAAGATAATCAAAGATATTCTTTCGAAGGAAATAATTTCATGTCAATTAAAAACAAAAATTTTGTTAATTCATTTTCTATACCTCTATAAAAAAACACCCTTTATTTAAAAAAAAAAATTTATATAAAAAGAGCCCAAACTTAAGAATTTCTCAATAAAATTTATTATTTCCTTAAGTAAAATAGCTTCAAGTGACACACTGGGGCAGTTGCAGTTAATATTCATAAGAAATTATTTATATTTCCGAAAATCCGACGACCTAAAAATTTTTTTATATTCAAATTATTTTATATTAAGATTTTTTAAATGAATATTTTTCTAAGTCTTCGTGGATTTTTTTTTTTCACTCACCGGCACATTGAAGCATTTTGCACCAGCAGGAGGAATCAGGACTTGAGTACCGGTTTTATGATAACAAAAACCCAGTAAATAATTCTTCATTTAACTCTGGTTCCATGCAGTTTTTTTTTTTTTGAAAAATAATTTTATTTCCTTCTAAAAGAACTTTAATTTTTTTGTAAAAGATTCTTCATGGATTTTTTCCTCGGGCTTTAGCAGGATTTCGCTGTTTTGCTACATTTTCTTTTTATTTGAACAGAAAAATCCTTAAGAGCAGAAAAATATTGAGTGCAGGGAAATGGAAAATATTTGTTTTATATAAATTTATGTGCTCGCGTACATATTTTCTATTTATTTTATTTTATTTTTTCTTATTCTTATTCTCTGTATTACGAAATCAAGCAAAGAATTGCAATATTTTACTGCTGTTCTGTGTGTATGTGTGCATGTATATATATATATATATATATATATATATATATGTGTGTATGTGTGTGTGTGTGTGTAACCTTGTTTTGTAGTTGTTGGCTGTTTTATATTCTGCCACAATAAAGAACAAACATTTCGTTATTTCTTATTGCCAAGAACAACTTTTTTTTGTTAAGTTTATTATTTTGAATACAGTGGGACGAAAATATTTGAAAATTTTATAAAAGTTATAAATTTATTACCATAAAAATATCAATAACAGCGATAAGAAACCATATAAAGAGAAACCATATACGAGGTCTGTTCAAAAATTAGCATAAGTTTTTTTAAATAACTTCTTAAGTAGTTTTTATATTAAACTTTTTACTATAAAATATTTTTTGATATATGAAAAATTTTTATATATTAAGGTGGCTGCTGCCCCACTGTGCTCGCATGCATTTGTGTGTGTAGGCGTGTTTTTATGTTTAACTTTTTAATATAATATATATTTTGAAACATGAAAAATTTTTATATATTAAGGTAGCTGCTGCCCCACTGTGCTCGCTTGCATGTGTGTGTGTGTAGCGTGTTTTTACATTTAATTTTTTAAGTTAAAATCTTTTTTTTAATAAAAATTTTTTATATAGGTATTTAAAGTGGCTGCCCCACTGTGCTCGCTTTCATGTGTGTGTGTGTATGTTTGTTTTTATATTTAATTTTTTTAACTTAAAACCTTTTTTAATAAATTTTTTTTACATTAAAGTGCCTGCTGCCCCACTGTAGTCGTGTGCATGTGTATGTATGCGTGTATTGTATGTATCATCCTCAAAACTCCTATTTATTGTGGGGTAAAAGTTTTTCTTTTACATATTTTATTCTTCGCAGTCACTCTCTTCGTATTTAAAGGGCCGGAGGCATAACACAGCCAGTGGAGCAGTGGGTGTGTGTGCGTGTGTTTGTATGAGTGTTGGCTAGAATAAGAATTTCATGTGTCTTCGGATACGAAGGAGTACCTTTAACTTCCACAGTAGGAATTTGTGAAAAATTTCACTTGTCTTGTTCTGTTCAGTTCTGCTCGATTCTGTTTTATTCTGTTTCATTTTATTATTAAAGAAAAAATTTTGTTGTTGTTATTTTTGTTGCTGCCACGACTGGATTTGGTGGAAATGGCAACAGCATCCATTTTCACGTTCATTTGAGGATTTGTAAAAGCTACCCCAAACACACGTTTTTTGCTCCCCCGAATTTTTTTCCTGTAATATTTTTGTATATCTGTATGTGTATGTGTGTGTGTGTATGTATGCGTGTGTATGTTCAGTTACAATCAGCCTGAAGCACAACGTGATGTTTTTTCTGAAATCTGGTGGATATAAAAAATTCTTGTTATATATAACAGTTAGATACTCATACATCTACACACAGATACACACATACACACACACACACACACACATACACACACACACACATACACACACACATACACACACTTATACACATAATCTTGCATTTCCGAATGTATCTAAACTGTGGAATTGTGTACAATATTTTATCACAGCCTCTGTATGTGTGTGTGTGTGTGTGTGTGTGTTATAAAATGGTGGCTTTTGCTGGGGAGAGATTTTAGCTTTTTTACTGTTTTTGAAATATGACACGATTCGATTGCAGATTTTATTTAGCATTTCTGTTCAGTTCAGTTGAGTTGAGATTTTTTATTCTTCTTCTTCTTAAGGCTTCTTTAGCTTAGTTTTGCAAACAAAATAATAAATTCAGAGAATGAAAAATGGCAACAACAAAAAAAGTTTTTCAACTTTAAAAGTAGAGGAGAAAAAAATATATAATAAAAAATTGTGTATGGAAACAGTCACAAAATATTTAATCAGAATTTAAATTTTCTTGAAAATAATTTATTTGAAATTTTCCACAACTCCAAATTGGGGGATTTTTAACAGCTTTTTAGGAATGCAGCGATTTCCAGGCTGTTCACAACGTTTGAGGAGATAGAAACCGAATTGATGAAAAGACAACAACTTAATTATCCCATTTCAAACACCAAAGTGCAACAGCTGTTTTGGAAAGCCGCCACACTGTCACCTTAATGATTCAAAAGATGAGCAGGGGATAATTATATAGAAATTGAAGAAAAATATGTTTCTTTTGGTATAAATAATAATTAACCACGTTTTTTGAACAGACCTCGTAGCATATAAATTTAACTGAGATATTCGAAAAGACTTGTTATATATTCCAAGAAACGGGAGATAATCAATAACAATTCAATTATCCAATTTCAAACACCAAAGCACAACAGCTGTTTTAGAAAGCCGCCACACTTTCACCTTGAATATTACAATGGCTTAATTGAATGGGATACTAAATTTTATTTAAAAAAATTGCGTTATAAAATGGCACTCGAGAAACGTATCAATTCTAAATCGAAAAAATTCCAGTGTTGCCGTTTGACTATTTTCTTTGTCCTAATTTCGAATTTTTTTGATCCAAACGAATTTTCTTAGTTTGAATTTTTTGCATTTTTAATACAATAGCAACGTTAGATTGAACCCAATTTTTTGAACACACCTCGTTTTTTCTTAAAATGAATTTCCAAAAGAGTTGGAATGAAATTTTTCCATAAACCCAAGTCTCTGGATAGGCTCCGAAGCTCCTGGATTAAGGCGTATCGTTAATATAAAGTTCTTTTGAACAGGCCTCGTATTTCTTAAAAATAATTTTCCAAAAAATTTAGAATTATATTGTTCCATAAACTCAAAACTCTGGATAGGCTTTAAGGCACCTGGCTTAAGGCGTATTGTTTTAGGCACTTTAACCAGCCTGCGAAGGAACGTTGGAATTCCGTATTCGGGAAAAATTATGATCGGCCCATGTCCGATTTTATCAAACATAAGTAAGTGTTTTTTATGAATTTGTTAAACTTGATTTAATTTTAAATGGATGAATTAACAAGTTTAATTGACAACATAATCGGCTTCGGTTTCGGGTTCGGTCGGACGGTGAACTATTTACCGATTTTTGGCTTCAGTGTGAACAAGTATGTTCGGTGGGACACTAATCGTTATATTTTTATCTTTTCTTTTATAAATCTGAAATCTTAATTATTATTTTAAGCTCTCCGCAGACTTGCAGAAGCTGAGGTTCTAGTGAAAATATATTAAAATTTTTAAAAAACATTCTTGCAAATCAGGCTCAAACTAAAACAGTTTCAAGTTTTCCGATTTTCTATAAAATTGAAATTTTAAATTAAATTTTGAATTCTCTGATTTGATGCCAGTTTATTATCCTTAAAGTCGCCCCCATTTTGTGTCTTTTCACAAAACAAACACTTTCCCCACTAACAAAAGCAAATAAACAAACAAAAACAATTCAAAAAAAAAAAAATAATAACAACAAAAACAAAACACAAGCAAATCAAACGTTATTTGTTTATCAAACTATTGACAACAGCCAGACAGAACAGACTCTGTGAATAATAAATTTACAAGCCCACAACTGCTCTCTACGCCTGTTGGTATGCTTTGAATAATAGTTAAATGTTGCAGCCTTTGTGTGTGTGTTTGTGCATGTGTAGGTGTGTTGGTTTCACACACAATCCAAAGGAGATTATGTCCATGTATGCGATGACAAGTCTGCGACACAAAATTTTACCGAATATGCGTAGAAAAACTGCCGCCTGCAACAAACATGGCGCTTAACGGGGCCGTGCGAAATACAAACAGGCGACGGCAACTGAAATGGGGAAGGCTCTCATGGAAAAATTAATGTACTACTCGTGCGGTCCCTCGTAGACAAGTTCGTACTGCTTTGAAATGCTTTAAAAATATTTAAAATTTTTATTTAAAAATCATGTTCAAGAAAATCTTTTCTTTATTCTTTGTTTTTGATCTTTTTGCTTTTATGACAAGAAAAGAATGTGTGCGTTTGATTTCTTGTGCTGCATAAAAACCATATTTTGATGTCTTTTAAATTGGTCTCCCGTGGAACCGTCCCGCAGTTTTTATTTCATGTGCTGTTTTTTTATTTTCTTTTTATTTCTTACAAGCAGCCACATCAAAGAGCTGAAGCCCAACCATCGTTATGCACAAAAAAAATTAACTATTCGGGCCAGAGTTGCCAGCGTCAAGCGGGCTGTTTTCCTACTCTTCACAATATAATTAAGAGATTTTTCATTCCGTGTGTGATTTCTTCGATATTAAGATGGGAGCCCATAAATTATATATATTCTGGATTCTTATGAATACAGAGGACGATTGAGCGATGTCCGCCTGTCTGTCCGTCTGTCTGTACGTGACATCGGTTCTTCCCAGCCCCCAAAAGAGGTAGAGACTTTGTTCTGCGACTGATGGATTGTAAATGAGCTTAAATACAGTGAAATACAGAAAAATCCAGTATATGGTTGCAGAGCTGGGAAGCTTAAACCTCTTTCTCGACGCAAAATTAACAACAAAAACCAATTATTTCTTTGTTTCTTTGTAAACTGATGCTATTTCATGCTTTGGGAAGCCTCAATTGTCTACTAAAAAGTAAAAAGATAAAAATGTTTTTCAGGGATCGGAAATTAAAAGTATTTTGGGAATATTCTGTATTTTGTGGTTCGTGTAAGAACTAAAATGTTTAATAATTTTAAGTTTTTCTTTAATAAAACCGCTTTATACAGCATGAAGACTTGCATTAACCAAAAAATTAAAATTTCGTTTCCAGGGTTGGGAAATTATTATATTTTTTCAATCATATAAGTAAACAAAGCGACAACTGACGTTGTTTTTTTTGCTAATTAAACAATTTTATAGCTTAAGAAGAATAAAATTGTTACATAAAAATATATGTAACGCCGGACTTACGTTGGTGAAGGGTATTTAAGATTTGGAACAGCCGAACTTTTGCTTGTTTATTAAAAAAAATTCATTAAGAATTTTCAATTGTTTTTTTGGGATAAATAAAAACTTTTTATTGGCCTTTTTTTTTTAATATAAAAAGTGAATCTTTTGCTTAAGAAATCAGACCATCTAAAAGAGGAAGAGAGAATTTATTAGAATTGAATTTTATAATGACTTTAGTTGCGTGTTTCAAGTGTTAAAATTTTTTTTATATAAACAGAAATTATGCAAAAGCATTTAAAAACTCTTTCAAGAAGAAACAATTTTTTATAGGCGTCGATGCTAATCCAATAAATTGATTATAAGAATATCTCAAATAGAAGGCCTTAGAACGCCAGATGGAGGTTGGTGAAGGGTATATAAGAATCGGTACAGCCGAGCTCTTTTACTTGTTATTTATATTTTTATAAAATCTGTTATTTATGGTTTTAAGAAGAATGAGGCAGTTGCAATTATTACAAGTAATTGTGTTTGATTTTTACTTGCGGTTGTAATTGAATTTATATTCAATTACAATTTTTTTAAATTATTATTGAACTCTCTTTCCAAAACAAGTACTTGTAAATGTTATTGCTTTTATTAATTCTTTAATTGCAGAAAACGATAATTGTAATTGAAATATATCAATTAATTGAAAATAAATCAATTAATGTAATTGAAAAAGAAATCAATTATAATTACAAAAATTTTTAATCAATTACATTGTGTAATCAAAGACTGATTAAAATAACTTTTGACGCATTTTTATCATATAAAATTTTATTTTCACACATATTAACTATTAACACACATACGAGGTATGTTCAAATATGAAGGTGGAAATAGGTTTTTCTTAAAAATTTATTTACATATTCTGTGTTTCGTTTCTGTAACTGAAGTGAGAACTTCTCGCATCGAAAAAATTGTTGTCACTCTGTGAAACACAGGATGAGTCAGAATATATTTCTTAATGCATCCATAATTTTGTTAAATTTTTATAATAATCTTAATATTGTTCTATGGACAACCATATAATAAAGAGAATGACAACCATAATTATTAAGTTTTTCGAAACGAGGCACTGATTACAAAAATTTTATCATATAAAATCTAATTTCTTCATATATTAACTATGTATGAATATACGAGGTCTGTTTAAGTATGAAAGTGAAAATCTATTTTTCTCAAAAACTTATTTACATATTCTGATACTTGGGTGTACTTTTTAGCCTTTTTGCTTATAATAATTTAAAGTTTTTAGGATTCAGGTTTTACCATATTTTTTTTATTTCCATTCGCTTTTATATTCCTAATAACTTCCTGAAGATATTTATCCTATAACATCGACTATAAATAATGAATATCATAAAAATAAATTCTAAAACTTAAGCAGAATTGTTATTCATTAATTGCTTTTGCTTGAAAATCTCCCTCTTCGCTTAATTAAATTCCCTCCAAATTATATTCGTATGGTGGCATGATTTCTTTCCTTAAACTACGTGGCAACATGGTTTTAAGCTCAAGATTTACAATATATAACGGGGGATAAAACAAGAACAACAACTACAATAAGAACAAAGGCAAAGAGCACGAAGACAATGTTGGTGACGAAGAAGACTTGTGCCGTCGTTGTTGTTGTTGTCATGCTTTTCTTAACCTCTTGTTGTTTTTGTTCATATTTTAGCTATTCTTTTGAGATTTTTTAATGTTCTCTTTTTTCTTTTTGGTTATTTTGGCTTTTGTGATTATGGTTATGAGGATGATAATGATAACGATGATTATGTTGGGGATGGCATGTGTGCGTGTGTGTGTGTGTGTGTGTGGTGTACTTGTGCATGGGTGTTTATATGGTGGCGGTTTGAATGCATGCGTTTTCTTTTATCGCAGCTGGAGATCTTTCCTATTGGTTGTTTATGATGCGTGTGTGTGTGTGTGTGTGTGTATGTTTCTTGTTGACTTCAACAAGCAATTCTTTACAAAACTTTTTGTGTTTTAAAGTTGAGTTTGGAAGTGTGTCTGTTATATTTTTTTATATTTCGTTTCTTGAATGAAACTTAAACATTTTTATTATAAGAAAATAAAAATATTAAGAATAATATATTGGATATTATCGTGCTGTAACTAGAAGGAAAGTGTAGTTAACTTAAATACTATTTAAATATCCCTACTTCATTTGAATTGCAGCAAAGATATCACGGCCGTAGTTTAAAGTCAAATTGCATACAACAGGCTTTCTGTATTCGTCTGTCCTCTCAACTCCATAATTTGGTGCACAATTTACCCAAGAATCGTCTCACAAACGAACAACAATAGATTGGCTTAAGTTTTATTGACATTTTTGGTCGTTTGGGAAAGTTCATCTCGAACTTCTTCCATTTTACAGTCAGTTTTGGGCGTTTGGTTGACCGACTTTCCGGAATCTTGTGAATCTTTCGCTTCAAATCTGAATTATTGGTCATAAAACCACCAACACGCACAAGCAGAGTGCGGACAGAGGCAAATATCGTTCCCCCAGTGTTGATTAGCATGAACTATCGATTCGGCGCCATTCTCAGCGACACGGCGTCGATTATAATTGATTTTTATTCCCAAAAAGGGGACAGATGGGCTCTGCTGAAATGCGGTTTCAGCAGGACGGTGTTACATGTCTCACAGCAGGTGAAAAAAGTACCCGATTGAGAGGCGAATTCGGTGAATTCAGAATGAGGACGCTCAATCAGCCGTGCGATTTAACGCCTTTCGCCTATTTTTTGGGGGTCATGTCTACAGAGACCAGGCGCGGATCCAGGGGGAGGGAAAAAAGGATATTTAAAAAATTATAAAAATATGTGTTTTATTTTATTTCGCTAATAAAAGATTTTGACATTTTGTTTGTAATACCAAAAATTTCCCCCTCAAAAGCTTAAGCTGGATCAGCGCCTGATAGAGACAAGCATTCGCAACGCTTGACGCTGCATTTATTTGTGAGTCACCGACCGATATGTTGGACCCAGCAGCACGCGAGCCCTGGGAAGCACACACGGGGTCAATTTATACATAAAATCGTTTTTAAACTTAAAACTATTAATATCCGTTCTATCGACTCATATAAAAGTTTCATATAATTCTCTGAATTTCATACGAAGCAAATCCAGATTTGATTTTAATCAAATCCCGAGCCTCTTACAAATTACCCCTGATTTGCAGAATCTTCCAGGTGCCTAAAACACCCCTTTTCACAAATTTTTGAAATTATTTTACGTAAATAATTCAGCTTTTTTTATCATAAATAATCCATAAGACTTTATTCATGCAGATCTTATTTGTCGTGATTCTCTGCTCGTATTAAATTCACATTTAATTCAGCTAAAAATATGGCAAAACAGTTACAACAACAACAAAAATAAATGACCAATAAAAAGCTGTTCATAACACCTTCACAAGCTCACAAACAAACAGTTTTGCTGGCACAAAAAAAAAAATGAATAGAATTATATATAATTTTATAGGAGTGTGTGTGTGTGTGTGTGAGTGTGGAAATGGATGCAAATTAAACCAGTAAAAATCTCTCCACAATTTTTATTGCATCTGGAAATAAAACAAAGTCTTTGTGTGAATATTTCACATGATTTTGTTTGCTGGGTTAACTTATTGTGAATGAATGAATGTGCACTTGGTTTGCTTTTTGGTGAGTTTCTTTGTTCTCTGCATATTTGAGCCGTTATCTGCTTGTATACAAAATTAAAATGCTCGCATGTTTGTTCGTGTGTGTGTGTGTGTATGTGTGTGAACAATAAAAATATATTCATTTCAACAGATTTTAGTTTTCAAACTTTTGTGGACGAAAAGAGAAATAATAAAAGCAAAAACAAAAAAAGATTATGCAACCTGGTCACAGGACTTTGCAATGATTTTCGGAATGCACATGCCACAATAAATAGATTTGTTATTAACGATAACAAATACGTACACAAAACACACAAACACACACACGCCATGCACTTTTATTTATGTATAACCAGGATGTGTTTCTTCTATGGCAAACAAGCAGGGATATTTTTTTGTTGTTATTGTTAGTATTTTTACTTTATTTTCTACACACACACACACACACGTACACACACTCATGCATGATGCGGAAACAGATTTGAGACTTTATCTCCTAAATATAAATGAAAACAAAAAGCTGGTTTTATAAAATTAAAACTAAAATATACAAAAATAATAATAAAAACTAAAATGAAAATAAAAATGAAAATAGTTTTATTTCGTTTCAACAAAATCTCCTGGCAAAAAATCCGAGTTTAACAATTCGAGATAATTTTCAAAACATTTAAAGAGTTGCACGCAACACAACCAACCAACAAACGAAATCTGTGCGAAGCAGAAGAGCAGTTTCATTTAAGTTTTATTATATTTTGGTAAAAGGATTTTCGCAAGGAAATTTCTTATTGAAATTATTGTTGAAGTTGGCAGAGATTGAAACGGAAGAGGGGATTTAAGGAGTTGAAGCTAAAACCGATATAGAAAAACATAAACGTTGGGGTAGGATTTTTGCAGAGTTTGAAAATAATGTGAAGTGACCGGACAGTTGGAGGACAATATCTAGACAACTGATATAGTGGGACACCCTAAATTTAATGCGCGTCACTCTTGGGACATTATGCCAGTCCTTACAATATCTTGGGAGTCCAAGACTAAAAATATTAAGAAATTTTCAAATATCTTTGGGAACTATAACAGGTGAGGCTCTCTGAATTTAATGTGGGCAACTCTTCGGTTCCATCAAAAAAAGGCGGTTGGGAAAAGTTCTAAAACAGAAATCAATTTTCGTGGGGGATGTTGGATTAATTTTTAATAAAATTTTTATATTGAAATAACAAAATGTTGCCATTTTCTGTTAAAAAGTGTGAAAAATTTTGCATTATTTTTTACAACAGAAATCGACATGAAACAAAAATGTAGAAAGCACTCACGGAGGTGAGGAAGTAAATTTTAGGTCCAGAAAAATTATTTTATTTAACTCAGTGAGTCAATAATGAGTAAGTTACACGTTGTGGTTTAGGCGTGATCATGCGTGACTCATGCGTGACTTGTACTTTACTCACGCTTCGAAGATCATGTCATTTGCTTATCTCTCCTAAAAATATCTAAAATATTTACAACAAAAACAGCGTGAATATGTTGACTGAAGGCGCTTTTTGTTGGTTAAATTCCAGCCGTGACACCTGCTCTTGATTTCTGTATAACTTCTGAGGCGCTCCATTAAGGAGCTTAATTTTTTCTGCAACTGCGCTCCGTTTGTGGAGACTTTTAAATAAATTCAAAACTGAATTTAAAATTTTTAACTGAATTCAGTTTTTTTTTAATTTTTATATATAATTTTTTTATAAATAAATATTTGCGATTTGCTTAAAAAAAATTATCTTAATAATAATAAAAAATATCTTAAATAAGTTTAAAAAAACGTTTAACTAAATTTTTAATTTATAAAATTTTTTTGAATTTTTAAAAATTTTTTTAAAAATTTGTATTTTAAGTTCTTAAAAGTTTTTATTAAAAGTTTTTCAGTTTTTGTTTCCAAAAAACTTAAGCAAATTATTTAGATTTTTATAAAACAAAAAAAATTTAATATAATATTCCAAATGACATAAGCGGTTATGCCTGCAAGCGGCAGGAGTAACCGCTTCTTTTTAAAATCCACTCCTTTAAATGCCTAAAACTCCCTCTTAAATTCTTGTTTTAAGTTTACAACTTTCACACACACACACACACACACACTCTTAAGAAACTGTCTCCTGAGGTGTGATTTATAAGTTCACAAAAACACACAAACACCCACACTCACTCATAAGCACACATAAACCTCCAGCATATCCTGTTTGATATTAAAGATTTATATTCTCATAAAATAAAAATGATATGAAGTTTTGCCATTTTGTTTTATTTTTTACCCCCATCCCCACCCTCTGCTGGCGTCCTGTGCTAACTTCCCCATATTTTCCTCTACGTTGTGCAGCGCATTAAAATTTGGCCAAAGGATTTTTAGTGGCTGTCGTGCTAATAAAAATTTTTTCGGTTAAAATGTTTATTAGCCGGGTTTTATAAAAAAAAAAAAAAAAAATTTGCCTTTTTATGTGGTTCTTTTTTGCTCGACACTGTGAAAAAATACACGCTGGAGAGTAATAATTTTCTGGATTTTTTTTAAATGTATTTTTGAGTTGCGAAATTTTTATTTGCTGACTTGATTGATGTTACGACTAATTTGAAATTTTTTACTGTTTGTCATAAATTGAGCAACAACATCAACTGGCAGGCAACTGGCGAATGGAGCTTTTTTTCTCGCTGTTGTTGTAGTTTTTTGCTTTTATTTTTTGCCTATAAAAAGAGGTGTTAAATTATTTAGAATATTTTGCAAACAATTTTAATGCCAGAGTTATCTAACGAAAAAACCCCTCATTTGCCGTGAACAACATAAAAAATAAATTATATAATAAAACAAAAATTATTTCAAAGTGGCTTTAAAGCCAAATTAACTTAAATATTTGCAAATGGCTTTTGAGACAAAGAAATTGGCAAATAAAAAGTGATAAATAGATAAGCGAAAAGTGAACGTACTCCAATCAGAAATATAATAAAAAATAAATTAAAAAGCAAATAAATCTTTTGGAATTTCGCGCACACGCGTCCATCTGTTTCACAGATAGAAAATAATGGCATTCAAAAAACAATTAAAAGTTTTTATGAGTTGTGAATTTCAGTATTTTCAATGTATTTTTTAATTCAGATCACGTTATCAATAGAAAACAGCAACAATGTGGTTATAAAGTAACATCAAATTATATTAAATTCAATTTAGAAAAAATAATTGTTCGAAAAGTATTTTTAACTCCGAAAGTCAACGCCAGTTTCAACTATTCAACTTAAACAGCAGAGCAGAATAGCTGTTTTCGAAAGCCGCCACACTTGCATCGTTAGAGCTCATGTGTATTTTCATTAATTGTCTTTTGATCTGAGGTTTTTAGTTTTAATATAAAAACTCTTTCATTTTGACCAGTTTTATTAGGAAAAACAATACGAGAATTATATGATTCATTAAATTTCGCTGCCAGGCTACTTGTTCGGTGGCTTTTAATTGACTGTAAAAAACAGTTTCTATTTATGTCACTTTTTATTATTAAAATATAATACGAGAACTGTTTTAATTATATAATTTTGTTGCCTGGTGTAAATGGAAACATTATGACGTGATCGTAGTCATGTGTATTTTTGTTTATTACCAATTGAATAAATAAAAAAACCATACGAGTTTTGATGATATAAATTTGTTGCCGGGTGTAAATTTAATTATTACAATATTATCGTAAGTGGTCAAATGATTTTTTAGTACCTCTTGAACGACAAATTTTAGTTGAATGTAAAAAAAAGTTTCCATTTGTAACCGTTTTCATTATAAAAAACAATACGAGAATTTTATGAATTATGAAATTTTGTTGCCAGTCCTCTTGATCGGTGGTTTATAGTTGAATATAAAAAATAGTTTCTATTTGCAACAGTTTTTATAATGAAAAATATAGAAAAACTGTATCAATTATATAAAATTGTTATCTGGTGTAAAGTTAATATGATCGTAAGTACTGTAGTATATACTTCTTTATTGCCTCTTGATCGGTGGCTTTTGGTTTTAATATAAACACGGTTTTTTTTATTAAACGTTTTCATTATAAAAAACTATTTTGTTGCCGGGTGTAAATTTGAATGTTTTTATATTATCGTAACTACTTATGCAATTTTTTTATTGCCTCTTGATCGATAAATTTTAGTTGAAGGTAAAAAACAATTTCTATTTGTAAAAGTTTTCAATATAAAAAGCAATACGAGAGTTGTATGAATTATTAATTTTGTCGCCAGGCCTCTTGTTGTTGTAAAAACAGTTAAATGCAAAACACCGTTTTTATTCGTACCACTTTTTATTATAAAAAACACTACGAGAATTGTGTCAAATATATAGGTTTGTTGCCGGGTGTAAATTTTAATATCATAATATGATCGTAAGTGCAGTTGTTTATTGCCACTTTAGTTTTAATATAAAAACAGTTTCTATTTGCAACCATTTTTATTATAAAATACTATACGAGAATTGTATGAATTATGTAATTTTGGTGACAGGTCTCATGATGGGCGGTTTTTAATTGAATGCAAAAAACAGTTTCTATTTGTGCCACATTTTATTATAAAACTAAATACAACCGCTGTTTTAATTATATAACTTTGTTGCCTGGTGTAAATTGAAACATTATGATGTGATCGTTAGAATGCATATTGATCGGAGACTTTTAGTTGAATGTACCACTTTTTATTATAAAAAACAATACGAGAACTGTTTTAATTATATAATTTTGTTGCCCGGTGTAGAGTAAATTATTACAATATTATCGCAAGTGCTCAAATTATTTTTTTATTGCCTCTTGATCGATAAATCTTAGTTGAATGTAAGAAAATATTTTCTATTTGCAGCCGTTTTCATTATAAAAAACAATACGAGAATTATATGAATTATTAATTTTATCGCCAGGCCTCTGGTTGTTGAAAAAGCAGTTGAATGTACAAAACAGTTTCTATTTCTGCCACTTTTTATTGCAAAAAAACACGAGAGTTGTTTTAGTTATATAATTTTGTTGCCTGGTGTAAATTTAAATATTATGATGTAATCGTAACCATGTCTATTTTTGTGTATTTAATGTTCCACTTTTTATAATAAAGAATAATAGGAGAATTGTGTCAACTTCATAATATTGTTGCCGGGTGTAAACTTTTTTTTTTTTTGTTGTTCACCCCTCCCACAAATGTTTATCGCCTGTTTCATAGCCAAATAACTCATTTGCATTGAAAATAAATATTTTTATTAAACACTTTAAAACATTGAAAATACTAAAAAATAAATTTAAAATAAAAATTAAATTTATCGCGACATTTCAAAACCTCAAAAACACTCGTTATTTCGTTCGCTGGAAATGCAAGCAAACCAACGACAACAACAACAACAACAATTGCTGTTGCAAAACGTTTAAAAAACAATCGAACAAATTAAAATCTAAAATTGTTGTAACTGGCGCATGAAAACAGTCAAGTGCAGTGCCGTGCACGAGTTCGAGCAGTAAAAATAATATCCAACGAATCTTTCAAGTGGAAAAAGTCTACGCGATTTTAGAATGAAAAATATTTGCGTTTCTTTTTTTTTTTTTTTGTTTGCAATTTATTTTTTTGTTCAGCTTTTATGGCCAAGTTTTATTGCTCGTGCTCATGTTGGTTAGACTTTTTGTTTTGTTTTTTATTTTTTGTTGCAAAAAACGGAAAAAACCTTTTACGGCTTTTGCTGCGTTTCGTTAGAGCCAAGAACCCCCAACCCAAAGCCAAAAGCGGCAGAGCAACGCACACATTAAACTTTCAGAAAACTTTAAGAAAACTAAACGATCGTCATTAAAATGGGGGCTTTAAAAATGGGGATACACTGACAAAAAAAATCCTGGCTTTTCCAGCTAAAGCTTAAGCAAACGACCGGCAGCTGAGCAGAACCGAGCAGTTTAATTTTGTGGCAAAGAAATTTATAAACTTTTTAACTCTAAAAACTTGTTGCCGGCAGCCTTAATTTTGCTCAGTGTATTTTCAAATATGACATGGTTATCAGCCAAGACTTATGGTTTCATTTGACTATTTTTTTCCTTTTAACTATTTCTCAACAGCCCATTAAAACACGTTGAAATGTTTGAGGTGTGAAATTGGAGCACTTTGAACTAAATAAAATTAAATAAATGAAATGAAGTCAAGAAGAAGTACTTCAATTTTAAAAAGTCCGACGGGTTGGAGAGCAAATAAAAATTGAAGAAAAAAATATAGAAAAAAAGGGATACAATTTTTAAATGCGCAAAAATCTTTTTCTAAATGACCAAACAAAACAAATTTAAATTTGGAAACGTTTATAAAAAGCTAAAGGAAATTGACATCAGGAATGCCCTTCAAGGATTTGAAAATTAAATCCTGTAAAAACAATATCGATGACATCTGAAAAGCAGGAAACCACAAAAACAAATTTGAAAGCAAAACGTTTTTGTTAATCCCAAATAAATCCGATCACAAAAAAATAAAAGAAATAAAAATAATTCAGGCAACAGTTTAAGACCTCACATGTGGTGGCAAATCTAGTTTAGGGTATTACACACACACACACACACACACACACACACACACACACACTCACATGCCCTGACAGGCAGCAGTACTCAGCCAGATCTTGTGACAAAAGCCAACAGAAATTACACGGTTTGTTGACTCTATTATTTGTGTGAAGAGCAACAAAAGAGGAATTAAATGCACCAAAAAAAAAAAAACAAAAAAGAGAAAAGATCAATCAATAGATCGTCAACGAAAACTCCAGAGTGACAGACAAACACTCACACTCACCCAAAGACTCACAGAAAAATATCAGTTTTAAGCTGATTTCTGATCTCGATTTCAATGCAGCCATTCAATTGAAAGAAGGAAGGAAAGTCTTGAAGCCAACAAACAGCCCACACTTTTTATGGAAATTGGAAAAACTGAAAACGGGTGTAGCCTGCGCCGACAGACACATCACAAGCAGCCGTTTTATTTTTAGCAGCGGAATATTTGCAAGCTGACGACGCTACCTTCGATGCAAAAAGTCAATCAGAGACAAGGAAAATCTGTAGTTGTTTAACCTCATCAACGTGGCATTTACGAAGAGTGTAAATGAAATGACAGACTCACAAGACACACGTTAGTCAAGCCCAGACAAGGCGAAACGCTCATGGACACACGGACAGACAGAGAGACAGACAGAGAGACAGACAGAGAGACGGGCAGGCAGACGTACAGTCAAATTGTCTGTTTTGCCAAACGGATAATAAAATGATGATGCGTAAAGATTTAGACTGAATATAAACAGAAAAAAATATTAAAACCGCGCAATTATACGAGGGTGCACCCAAAAAACTGCAAGACTTTTTTTTCTAAGTTGAATGGAAGTACGCTACACGTGTAATATTTCTGATCACCATTTAATATTTGTCGAAGTTGCATGTGATAATTCAATTGAAATTGTCAAGCTTGTGTTCAGAGCAGAACAGCTGTTTTGGAAAGCCACTACACTGTCATCATCAGTAATCATGTGTAGTTCTGCCCATCACAATTTACTAAGTGGCGTAATTTTATGTGATAATTCAATTAACACTGTCCAGCTAATGTTCAGAGCAAAACAGCTGTTTTGGAAGGCCGCTACACTGTCATCATCGTCAACATTCGTCTGTGATTTTTCTTATCACCATTTAATAGGTGTCGAAGTTGCATGTGATAATTCAATTGAAATTGTCAAGCTTGTGTTCAGAGCAAAACAGCTGTTTTGGAAAGCCACTACACTGTCATCATCATTAGTCATGTGTAGTTCTGCCCATCACAATTTACTAAGTGGCGTAGTTTTATGTGATAATTCAATTAACACTGTCCAGCTAATTTTCAGAGCAGAACAACTGTTTTGGAAAGCCGCTGCACTTTCATCATCGTCAACATTCGTCTGTAATTTTTCTTATCACCATTTAATAGTTGTCCAAGGTGCATGTGATAATTACGTTTAAATTGTCAAGCTTGTGTTCAGAGCAGAACAGTTGTTTTGGAAGGTCGCTACACTGTCATCATCAGTAGTCATGTGTAGTTCTGCCTATCACAATTTACTAAGTGGTGTAGTTTTATGTGATAATTCAAATACCACTGTCCAGCTAATGTTCAGAGCAAAACAGCTGTTTTGGAAGGCCGCTACACTGTCATCATCGTCAACATTCGTCTGTAATTTTTCTTATCACCATTTAATAGTTGTCCAAGGTGCATGTGATAATTACGTTTAAATTGTCAAGCTTGTGTTCAGAGCAGAACAGTTGTTTTGGAAGGCCGCTACACTGTCATCATCAGTAGTCATGTGTAGTTCTGCCTATCACAATTTACTAAGTGGTGTAGTTTTATGTGATAATTCAAATACCACTGTCCAGCTAATGTTCAGAGCAGAACAACTGTTTTGGAAAGCCGCTACACTCTCACCATCAGTAGACATGTGCAGTTCTGTTCATCAGCATTTAGTAAGTGGCGTAGTTTTATATGATAATTCAATTAACACTGTCCAGTTAATGTTCAGAGCAAAACAGCTGTTTTGGAAGGCCGCTACACTGTCATCATCGTCAACATTCGTCTGTGATTTTTCTTATCACCATTTAATAGGTGTCGAAGTTGCATGTGATAATTCAATTGAAATTGTCAAGCTTGTGTTCAGAGCAGAACAGCTGTTTTGGAAAGCCACTGCACTGTCATCATCACTAGTCATGTGTAGTTCTGCTTGTTATCTTTTATTAAGCGGCTTATTTGAATTCTTATTTATAAAGATTTTATTACGAAATATAATACGAGAAGTGTATCGAATGGCTGGTAACACACTTTAAATCCCTGTATTTTCGTACTTTAATTTGTCTAGAATCATAAAGACAGCACGGACAACAACCAGTAGCCAGGTTAAATCCTGCACTATTTTTTACAGTTCGTAGTCGGTAGTCTCCAGTAGCGAATGTGTTAAATGCAGGTGGCTGCAATAGATTCTCCATCTTGTCCTCTTTCTTCCACTGTCCTCTCAGCACTATAATTCTGGTACAGTGCGTAGCATAAGTAGTGCTCATATCGTGAAGGCCGGTCGAAGTTTTCAGTTCGATATTATAATTCTTTTTTTATAAAACATATTCTCTTTTTGTAAGTTGTTCATTTTCTTTGCACTTTTAGAATACCCTCGTACATGAAAATGATTGCTAAACTACTTTGACTGTTTATCTGGAGTCATTTAATTTTTTTTATATTTTTTTTTGCATTCAGCCAAATGAATGTGTTTCATTTACAGATTGTATCACACACATGTTGTCGTTCTCATGTGCTTTTTGCGTATGACGTTCATGACAGTCATGTCAGTTGTAACAGAGTCGTTGCATTGCCATCGCTTAAATAGACAGACAGACAGACGGACGGGCTGGCAGTGAGATGTAGCTGCCATAAGACGTGTCTTGGTGCAGAGGAGAGTATTAGACAGAAAGAAAGAAGTACAGACATGCAGGCAGGCTTTTGATTATTTTTCTAGACTCGGCATTAGGGGTGGCCCGAAAGGGAGTTCGAAAGCGAGTGAAGAAAAACAACAAGAAATTTCTTTTTACTTGCAACGCAAACAACAATTGCCAACAGATGGAAATCTTCTTCTTTTATTTAATATATCGCTTTTCTATTTTTTCTTTTTCTAGTTTTAATAATTTTAATAATTCTGCAGGAATCAAAATTGTTCTGCGTTAATTCACATAAAAATGGTGGCCACATTTGAGGTTAGGAAGCAAATTGGCTGTGAAACCCGTTGGAGTTTAAAAAAGGGGAAATTGTCAAAAGAAAAAAAACTTTGAAACCGCCCTCGTTTGTCCATCCTCAGGATCAAAATACTCTGGCAAAATTATCCTGAATAGATAGATGCTTGAGCAGCACCATCAGGAGATTTTTTCGAGATTTGTTTTGAAAATCGGTCATCGATTGCGGGAGAGGAATTCGTCCGTTTCATCCAAAACTACTGCCTGTCTGCTGAGGTCGCAGATATTTTTAAAACAAAAATAAATTTAAAAAAAATCTTTTTCTTTTAAATGTTATTTTGGCGATAAAACGATCTCTTTGGACATCGTCGAACAGGCCGATTCAGTGTTCAGGGATGTGGAATAGCTGCCGCATTGATCACATGCCCGAATTTTTGCCCTGCCATAACAACAACAATAACAACAACAAAAATTATTACAATATTTTTTCAAAATCATTCAGCAACTTCTCTTGTCAAGTTTCAACTATTTTCTCTAATTTTTCTTAAATTTTCTCAATATTTCCTTCGATTATTGAAGTGCTGGGACGTGCAGGACGAACGTCGCTAATCACTTGTGCTCGACCTTCTCTGAAATATTATTTTTTTCGTCCATTTAAAGAGTTTTTCTAACACAATTGTTATCTAATTTTCTACGCTTTTTTTTTAAAAGTTTTTTTTATATAAAATAAAGAAAAACACTTAATCACGGGCTGTTTAAAAAAAGCAGTTCAACTCAAATAGTCCGCCGTCAGGTGGTTTCATCAGGTACTTCATTGTTTAGGCGTGTGTGCGTGCCAAGATTTACCCCCTTTCTTTTTCTGAAGTTAATAAAAATCTCCATGATAATTTATGGCTCAAAAGCAGAAAAAACTTTATTAAGCGAATAATTTTACAAGTCAATTTATACAAAAAAAAAAAAAAAAACAACAACAACAGTTCTGCCAGTTTATTTGTGTCTCTCTGCCAAAAAGCATGAAATATTGAATGTGAATAATTCGTTCGTTCATTGTGAAAACGCTACAAAAAGAAGTGCAAGTCAAGTGAAAAAAAGGCAGCCGATCTTCTTTTATTGTTCGTTCAATCAAGTGTGAACCAAAACAGGCATTTAAGTTGCAACTGTAACAGGACTAGAGAAGCAACATTTTCCCCCTTCTTTTCAGTTCTCTTTCAATCAGTCAGTCGGTCAGTCAGCCAAAGGACACATTTTTTTTGCTAAACAGGCAGGATGTTTGAAAATTTATGTGGGCAAAACAGAACTCGGCGTTCTTCTTTGCCGCTGCAGTCCAAAACTGATGCGTAACGAATTGCATTTGGAACGTATTGCCGGGTTGCACCACCACTCGTTCAGTCATTCATTCATACTCGCATGCTTGCTTGAGAGCCAGGAGTGCGGAGGCAGTCAGTCGAGTGCATACATTTCAAACAGTTTTGTTGTTGCACGTTTTTGTTACTTGAGCGATTTATTTCCCAACACTCGTTATTTGTTTCATTTCGTTTTGGAATTTATTATGATCCTGTTTTTTTTTTTTTTTTTTTTTTGGTTTTCAATATTCCTTGACTGGTTTTATTTTCGCATGGGCGTTTAAGGTTTTTCTTGTACGTTTCGTAACATATTTTTTTTATATTTTTGTGCAGCCTGAGAACCGTCTGTCCCGTTCGGTTGTTTATTAGTTGCGTGTGGCACTTTGGCTGTACGCTCTCCTCTTCACTTGTCCGTTTTATTGGTTTGGCCAGAATTAAATGAAAAGGGAAACAACACAACTTACAACTTTATTACCTTTGAAGCGTGTTAAATTGTCTGTGGAGGAAATAAATATTCAGCCATGTTTTTTGTTCTTAAAGCATGAGGGGATGGAGTCCAAGAAGTTTATTAAAAGTGAGTGTTCCATAAGAATTGAAGCACTTTAACAGAGTTCTCAAAAGTCTTGGAAACTTAATTTTGTAAATCGGTAGTATTTTAATAATATTTCTTGTAGTTTCAAGAGTTTTCTTTAGTTGTTGCTGCTTTTTTCCAAACTGAATCCTTTTCTTGCAACACGTCCTTAATAAATCACAAAAGTTGTGAGGCCGTCAAATCCACTATTGGAAATAAACTGCTACTTAAAATATTTAAATAAGCACTTATACAACCACATAACAGCTCAACACAATGACAATAAAGCAACAACAATTTTACGTGCCACAATACGTAAGAGGTGCCACTCGTTGCATCAACAGCATGAGAAAAAAAGAAGAAACACTTTCTGCAGCAAATCCACTGACACAAATGAAAAGTTATTTTTGAAATGTATAAGACACACACAGATACACAAACACACACACACACACATACACTCACATATACACACACATACACATCAGCTACTTGTTAGAAATAGAACACCCACACACACACACAACTTTATTTATTATAACGAAAGCAAATGCAAATATTCGCCCATATTATGAATGACGAGATCGATGTCAATGCAAGACGACAGCAAAATATTGTCGTCTTGCACAATATTATGAATTTGGACCATAATCCAAATTAATTCAATTGAAGGCCGGAAGTAAAGCAGAGTTGGACGACTGTAAACATCTCACAAAATGAAATTAATTCCCAGTGGCGCTTCAATTTTGTTGGACTTGAACGTTGAAACATTGAAGTCTCCAAAAACAACTGCTGGGGCGAATTCTCATTCCTTTCACTCGTTACCTTTTCTTTTTTGGCGTTTCTGCTTCACTGAATTTCTAGTGAAGTTTGCTTGGAATTTGCTTTCGAAACGGGTTATCCATTCAGTGTTTTCTGTGGTGCAAATTAATAAAAGGCCCATTAAATCATAATATCTTTGGAACTTCTATTTCGTTATAACTCTGGGACCGTGACATTTTATACGAAATACAAAATCATTTAAAAAGCCGCCTCGGACTTAAAGAGCTGAGCTAAATTTTGTTCGAAAAATTAGCACTGAAAGTCTGTGGCGGTATAACGCACTCAGTCGCCTACGCATTCATTAATAGTGAATGTGTAGGGGACAGTGTTGACGCTGAGTTCACATCGACATTATAAATTTCGACAAACTGTTGACTTGTCTACCCTTCAGTCCAGGCTCTCGTCAGGGATCAAGACAATGCATGCAGTTTTTTATGTTGACTTGTATTACAGCGTCTAAATAAACAAGTTTGAATGGATAAATAAAATTTTATCTGTATTTGTGCATGAACGAAATGACAGCCCCCTTTTTTATCTAGACCTAAATAATGCAACAACAACACTAACAATTATGGAGTTGCAAATACAAAACGTTTCTAGTTTTTTCATTATTCACACACGAATAAATAGATAAAATAAAATTTTGTAAAAATTATAAGAAAGAAAGACAAGCAACAAGATTGTACTCTACATCAGGGATGGAAAACTTGACTTTTTTTATAAATTTTTTACTTTTTTTATTTGCTGTAAAAGAGAATTTTTCGCAATTATGAAAATGAATATCATTTAAAAAATTTTAGGTAAATAAATAAAAGCTCTTGTTAAGCAAGCGTATGCATAAAGAGTATTTTAATTGATAAACAGTCAAGAGCTAAAAGAGTACTATTTCGGGGCCTACTTCCAGGGGCCAGAATATATATTTTGGTATTATTTGGAAGGCTGCAATAAATATTTTAATGCCCATGAGAAAGTCATTATCATTTTCAGATAAACAACTTACACAGCTGAGCAGTACAGCTGTTTTCGAAGGTCGCTACACCTGCAGCATCAGCACTGATGTGAATTTTTAAATTTTATTTTATTAACGCTTGTTTGCCGACTTGTAGTTGAGTGCGATAACAGTTTTTATTTGCAAAAATTTTATTAGGAAAAAGCATACGAGAAGTGCATCAACTTGATCGTCGCTGTGTAGCCGTTTGATGATTTTCTTCGTGTGCTAATTTCTCTTAACAAAAAAAAAAAAAAAATACAGCCGATTAGTGCTAATGAAAGTGTGGCGTATTTCCAAAACAGCTGCTTTGTTCTGTTGTGTAAATTGAGTTTCCCTTTGTCCTTTGAAATATATGTCATGTCCTTCTGGATTAAAAAAAACTTTTCGAGTCATCAAAATTTAATTCAATAATTAAATTATTTTTCAATGTCCATTTTTATATATAAAATTTGAAAACTTTAAATTTATATTTCCAAAACATATTTTTTTTGAAAAAGTACAATTTTCAAATTAACATTTTCCATGCCTGCCTTCAATGGATTTTGTTAAATGACTTGTTCATTCTGTAGAATTCTGCTCGTTCACGAGACATTTGAAACCCAACATGCGATGGCTGGATTTTGATTGGCATTTACCCAGAAGTTGTTGTTTTTGTTGTAAATATTTGTTGCAAGTTATTCCCCGTTTTTTACTTTTTCCTTTTTGCTATTGTTTTTGTTTTATGTGATAACGCGGAGGCTCAGGCAACAATGAAATTGTAACAGAAATACCAGCAGCTCGAGAACAATAAATAAAGGGTTATCCATTTTGTGGTTTCAAAAGCCATGGAGTGGCAGGGCTGTACGATGTGTTATTAAATTAGTTATAGATGTGCTCTTTATGATTGCGGATCGAAAAAGGCGTGAAAATAAGAGATCCCAAGACATGGTAGTGACGTCAGCGGTATTGAAGAGCAGGGAATTGTTAAGATTTTAAAGAAATTCCCACAGACTGAAGGTGTTACAAACGTGGACAGGCCTCGGGATCATCGAAATGGGCACTGCCGCAAATATCACTTGCGTTAGAGCAACTCTTGGGGGGGGGGGGGGATAACACGAGTTTGTCTAGTCCACAAGCTTCTCGGAAAGTGGGCCTATTTTACTGTTCATTATGGCGCAATTTCGTGCTTCCACCTCCGGTCCATATTAAGTCCAGATCACGCCAAATTATAGCCAGCAGGTCAATCACAAGTCCGTAGATATGCTGTTCTTGAGCAACAGGCTTTCAATGCTTCAATGATTCTTAGAAAAAAATTGTATTCAGTTCTTTAAGTCCGAGAAAACTTCACTAGAAATTTAGTGAAGCAGAAACGCTAAGGTAAAAGTAATGAGTGAAAGGAATTTTATATGATTTGAATGGTTGTCAAATGAGACCGGATGAATTTGCTCAATCAGTTGTATTTAAGGACTTCACTGTTTCAACGTTCAGGGTTCAAAAATATGAAAAAAATAACAACAAGACTGTAGCGGTGCAGTGAATTAATTTCATTTTGTAGGATGTTTGCAGTCGCCAAACTCTGGTTTACTTCTTCCGACCTTCAACTGAAATAACTTGGATTATGGTCCTTCGAGCCGTTTCGTTGCCACACGGTCCTTAAAACTTTTTATTGACGTCCATGATAGTGGATTTACAACGAAATTTTATTTAATTCTTTGAAATACTCGATTGAATTCTTAAAAATAAGAAATGACTTTTTTCAGAAGTACCAAATTTCACTTCGAAAAAAAAAAATTATATTCGAATAAATTTCAAAAGTTTGGCAATCTGATGGAGTTTTTTTTAAATAAAATTATGATTCCAGTTTAACTGATTTTTTATCGTCTGTTTTACAAAAATGTTTGCTGGGTTGTCAACAATCATTTTCAAACACAATCGAATTAAATTCTATGTTTTTTAAATGCTGTTTGTTTTCCTACCCGATATCACTTTCTATGTTTCTTTATTTTATTTTGAAAATGTATTTCATCCTGTTTAAAAAACAAATTGCAAAACGGTTAAATAGCAGATAAAAAATAACAGAGTCTTAAAATTTATACATGCGAAATCCAGCGAGATAAAACACAACAAAAGATATTAAAATGAAAATGTATTTGAATGCCTTCGGGTTGTACAAACAAAGCGAGAGTACGAAAAAAACAAAAACAAAAAAATATATAAAAATATTACTTTTGAAGAGTGCAGAGGGGGGAGCAAAGCAGATATAAAACAAACACAGGCTCGGCGCACACACACACACGCACGCAGCAGTTAATGCCTCTATTTGAACGCGTTCGTCAGGAAACTAAAAGGATTTTGTAGAGGATTACCTGAAATTGATATACAAGTTGTTTGTTGTTGTTTTCGTGTTTTTTTCTTGCTCTTTGGGCTGTGAAAGGCTGCGGATGGATGGATGAATGAGTGAATGAATGAATGGTTGGTTGGTTGGTCGCTTGGTTGGTTGACTGGTTGCAGCAACAACAATAAAATTGATATTCGAAAGAAAGAAGGAAATGTGAGGCAAAAGAAACTATTTTGTTTATGAGAGCTGCTGCTGCTCCCGCTGCTGACGATTATGACGATGATGATGATGATGATGAAGGTCTTGTTTTGTTTGGTGAAATATATCGCCTGGCAGTTTCAATACTCCGCTGTTACCTTCTTTTTAAAATTTGTGTGTTTTTCTTTCATTTCAACGCGTTTATATAAAAATATTATTTTAAGCGTTTTATATACATACATTTTTTTGTTGTTGTTAAATATGAATACTTTTTTTTGAGGAGCGAACAAATTGTGAAATGTTATCCTTTAAGTATTACAATAAAATGTATCAGCAGCTAAATGTTGTTGTTACACACAAAGAACGTTGAAGCAGTCAAATAATTGTTGTTTCTTTTGAAGTATACGCTCATACTATATTCGACATATCGTGATAGGCTGTAAAAGTTAGAAATGTTTCTTTGTAATGCATCTAATTAGATAAAAAATGTATGCTGCATGCTGAATTGCAAAAAAAGCAATGTTCGAAAATTCGAAATTAGTTTCGAACATAGGCAGAAAGCTGTTTTTCAACTTTGCCCAGCTTTATTTAAGTATATCTCGCTGTTTTAAGGTTTTCTAAACATTCGAACTTAACTTCGAATTTTCGAAGTTTGGAAAAAGTTAATTTTTTGCACTACATTAAGCAAATTACTTATATTTAATTGTTTTTTAACAAAAAATATTACTTTTAAAGTTTATTCGAAATTTCGAACTTGAGATAATGTAATGAAATTGGGTATTTGCTTTATTCAGATACTAACAGTGGATTTTGAGGACAATTTTTATGCTGACTAATTTAATTACTCATATATTTTCATTTGAAATTTTAACTCCGAGATTTCTCAAATAATTTTCGGTAAAAAATTTATATTCACAAAACTTTTAGGAATTAAATGTCTGTACAAGACTCAATATAACACACTCCATGGGTAAAAATATTGCAGAAATATGCATATCAAAATTTAAAATTCCCGAAACCTATAAGATTTAGACTGTCACACTTGCTGACTCTTAGCATATTTCGAATTTAATTTCGAACTTCTGAACGCTCGCGAATTTCCATGACTCCTTCAACTTAATTATTATAATTTTTTGCTTTATGAAAAAAAACATGATTTTATTTGAACAGAAACCGAAATCAGTTTTTAAATTTTAAATTTCATGTTTCAGTTTCATATTTTTGTGCAGCAGAAATTCGTGCGATTTTTATTTCCCATCACTACATGCGGTTCTTCTTCTTTATGTCGTTGTGTAATGAAAAATCAATTGCTTAACTGTCAAATACAAAAACCCCAAAAGTTGTGCGAAAAATAACCAACAGCAACAAAAGAAAAAAACTTTTGCTCGCCATCGTTAAAGCACTTGAGAGCGGGGTGAAGGAAAACTAAAACTGCAGATGAATAGAAAAGAAAAAAGTGTGTGTTTTGGTTGCACTTGACTGATTTCTGGGAAGTTGAATGCAGAAAACTATTCACGCCACGAAAATCGACCAAAGTCGACAGCAGTAAAAATATAAACAGAACTTTGCAAAACTTTTCCTCAAAGTTAACGCTTGTTGTTGTTGTTGTTATTCTTTTTTAAATTTAACCCCTCCTCTAAAGACAACACAAAATGGCTGCAGGGGGCGAGCGCGTACAGGGAAGTATTTTCCCTTTTGCAAAAACTTTTTGCCGGCAAAAGAAATAAATAAAAATTTTCAATTCCTTTTTTCTCCTTAAATTCTTGGAATTGAAGGCGAACCTGCCGCATGTTTTTAGTTGATCGCTCATCAGCAGTTGGGGACTTTTGCTTTTTCTCTATTCGCCGCAGTGATTGACGTTTGTCTTGAACTGTCAGTTTATTTGTTTGTATGTCATGTTAACTAAAGATTCCTTCCAGGAAGAACACTTTTTATTTTAATGGTTTTTTTTTCGAACAAGAGATTGTTCGAAATTGATTGATACAAGGAAAAGATATTGACTAGACAGCACGCGAACTGTTTAAGTTGAAAAGGATAAAATTATTAAATTTTGAACACGCCAGTACGTGCTCGTACGTACTTTAAAGCCTTTTTCAAATCGTTAAGGAAAACAATTTTTACTTTAATATATTTTTCCTTAATATTCGAAGGATATTTTATCACCTGGTTAACAAGGAAAGTGTTTTGTGTGGGTAACGAAATTTTTAAATTGAACATTCTTGCAGATATTGAAATTCAGTGAGAATCTTATTTCAACTGATTTATTAGAAAATATTTGTAGATGCAATTCGCTTAAAACTTATTTGAAAGTTTGAACAAGTTTTGAATTTTCGTGCCACATTTATAAATTTCGAAAAATATATGGAAATTTTTACAAAAACTTCGAATTTTAAAAAAATCTAAATTTTTGAAAAAAGATTCGAAATTTTCGAAAGAAATTCGAAACTTTCGAAAAAGTTTACATATTGGAAGTTTTCAAAATGAGGTTAGAATTTTCAAATTACAGTCAAAGCCCGGTTTAACAAACACTCACTTTAACGAAAATCCGATATAACGAATGAGCAAATTTTTTCATTGACTACCTTGTATAACGAACGATCATTTTTTTCACGCCCGTTTTAACGAATAGTAAATAAAAACAAAGTAAAATCAAATAGTCGTTAAAACACCGTTAGTTCTTTTGCGTGCTTTATATTGCGACAAAACATTTTCATTATTTATAAGCATACAAAATAGTATTGTATAAGGTTTTGTGTAAGCAGGATGGTAAATAGAAAAAAAATTTCAAAAAATTAAATTTGTTGAAGAGTGTAAAAAAGGTGTAACTCTTTCTGTTATATCAAAAAAGTATGGAATACCTAAGTCCTCAATATGCACTCTAAAAAAGATGGAAACTACAATTTTGGACAATTTGAAGAATACAAACAATGAGACTAAAAATCGGCGATCGGTCAAAAAAGAAGAATATCACAATATGGAAAAAGAGTTATATAGCTAGTTTCTTAACCAAAGGAACAACCATGTTCCGGTCAATGGGATTGTTTTAAAAACTAAAGCTTTAGAAATCCACAAATGAACTTGTCGCTCTGGATTTCATGCAAGTGATGGTTGGCTATCGCGATTTAAAAAAAGATATGGCATACGTCTTTTGAAGCTGCCTGGCGAAAAGTTATCTGCTCGTCAAGACTTAGTGAAGGAGTTTAAGAGTCAATTCCAATCTGTGTTAAAGGAACACAATTTATCAGAAGACGCCATATTCAATGCTGATGAAACTGGGCTCTTCTGGAAATTATTGCCGAATAAAACGTTTGTGCATGCAGGAGAATCCAGTGCTCCTGGTAGGAAGCTGTCTAAAGAAAGAGTCACAGTTCTGTTATGCGCAAATGCTTCTGGCGCCAAAAAGATTAAACCGCTGCTGATAGGAAAAGCTAAAAAGCCACGTTCATTTAGGAACAGAGTTCTTCCATCAAATTACACCCACTCACAAAATGCATGGATGAATGCCGGAATTTTTAAAATGTGGTTCTTTGAAATGTTTGTTCCGGAGGTAGGAAGTGTTACAATTCAAACGAAATTTTGTTACTGACCTTATATTATGCTCAATTTTCGGGTGGAAGAATTAAAAAAAAAACTGCCAATGAAAGCATTATTAATCCTTGACAATGCTCCAAGTCATCCTCCCGCCGAAGAACTTATCAAAACAACAAAAGATGGAAAAATATGGGCTCTTTATTTACCCCCTAATGTTACACCCCTAATACAGCCAATGGATCAAAATGCCATTCGTCTAGTTAAAATGCATTACAGAAACCATTTGCTCTCAAAAATAATTTCTTCAAAGACTGAAAATGTGGTCGAATTTCTAAAAAACCTTACTTTATGAGGCAGTTAATATCATTGATTTAGCATGGAAAAAAGTAAATGAAAGAAGCTTAGAAAATTGCTGGAAAAATATTTTGAGCACAAATGACGAACATTTTGATGAGGAGGATGATATTCCTTTATCACGTTTAATACAACAAGATGATGTTGAATGTACGAGATGTGGTATCCGTCTATTAAGCGTGGTATTTCCAAGTGTAGGTACAGTTGAACACTTTTATTTTTAAAGGTTTAGCTTTTACATTTGTGAAATTTTACATAACATTTAGTGCAGATGACATAAACACTTGAAATGAAGATGCTATTATTGATAATACAGACGTTGAGAATGAAGAAAATGACAATAATGGTCCACAAGTGGAGGCAGAAACACCAACCATTAAGAACTCAGATGCCATAACAGCGTTTCAAACCTGTATATTATGGTGTGATCAAAATAGAATTGATTACGCTAAGTCTTCAGTGCTAAGAGAACTGCAAGAAGACGCAATTCAAAACAATTTATCAATGGCATACAAACAATCAATCATTAATTACTGATTTCTTACATAATTAATTTGTATTAATGTATACTTATACAATTATATAAAATATAAATAAAACTATTTGAATTCTATGATAAATGCACTTTATTATTGGAAAAATTCGGTATAACGAAAATCTCACTTTAACGAAAGTGCCTGACATTATATCATTCGTTATACCGGGCTTCGACTGTATGTGTCAAATATTCGAAAAAAAAGTTGCGAATTTTCAAAAGAGGTTTCAAACTTTCGAAAAAAAATCTTAAACTTCCTGAAAAAAGTTTAGAATGTTTCGAAAACAGTTTCGAAATTTTGAAAAAAGTTTGGAATTTTTGAATAAAGTTTTAAATTTTCCAAAATATGTTTCTAATTTTCTAAAGAAATTTTTTGAATATTCGATATGAGTTTCAAGATTTTGAAAAAAGTTTGGAATTTTGGGAAAAAATTTGAATTTTCCGAAAAATGTTTCGAATTTAAAAAAAGTTTTAGAGCTTTGCGAAAAAGTTTTTAATCTCCTAAAAAAGTTTGTAATTTTCGAAAAAGGTTTCGAATGTTCCAAAAATAGTTCCAACGCTTTAAAAAATGTTGTGTAAATAGATTTCGAATTTTTCGAACAAGTTTCGAACTTTTGAAATAGGGTTCGATGTTTTGAAAAAACTTTTGAGTTTCCGGAAAAAATTTTCGAATTTTCCTAAAAAGCTTAGAAATTTCAAAAGAGGTTTCGAAGTTTCAAAAACAGTTTTGAATTTTCTGAAAAGCCTAGAATTTTCGAAAAAGGTTTTGAATTTTCCGAAAAAATTTTAAAATTTTCTGAAAAAGTATGAAATTTTCGAAATGAGCTTGGAATAAAAAAAAGTTTCTAATATTGGAAAAAATTTCGAATATTAAAAAATATACTATTTTACAAAAAAAATCTAATTTTCCGAAAAAAAAGTTTCCAACCCGTGAATTAAATCTTATATATTTGAAATAAGTTTTGAATTTTGAAAAAAAAATTAATATTTTCGAAAAAATATATAATGGTTTAGAAAAATTTTTAAAATTTTCCAAAATAAAAAAAAATAATTTCCAATCTTACGAAAAAACTTTCGAATTTTCGATATAAGTCTCGAATTTTCAAAATAAGTTTTGAATTTTCGAAAACCTCAATAACTTCCTCCAACATCACTTTACGGTAATTAAAAGACACTGCAAAAATTGTATTTCTTTAGTTGGAGATATATTCGCATATTCCAAAAATGTATTATTAAAATTTAAAAATTAAATTGAAATATTGCAAAAAACCCGTTCGGTTATTCACGCACCGAATTTTGTAATATATTGCAAACCTTAAACAAATAAATTGTAATTATTAAAGTTCTCCGAACGTGTGACATGATTTTCGAACATCAGAATATATGAAATTTAAGAAAAAACTTTGCTTTAAGATGTTAACAAACAGTTACCAGATCCTTGCATATGTTTTTTCGAAGTTCGAATTTATGTTCGACTTTTCGAACATATGTTCGAATTTTTCAATATGTTAAAATAATGGATACAATTTGTTTTTTGATGATAACTACGAGATAGGTGGTTATCATATGGGATTTTTGCAAGTTCGAAATAAGATTCTCATGTTCGAATATTTTAATTTTAATAATTTTTCATATATTTTCATCGAAAATGTTTAGATATATTAAAATCTTTCTTAATTTTTCTTACTAAAGCATTATTTAGCCAGCAAGCAGATGGCATTACAAGCCTTTCGGCTTAAAGAAGTTTTTTTGCTCATAATTTTCCTAAATTCGAACATTTTCCAGACGCTGGAAAATTATTATTTTTGAATCCAGATTTTTTCTCTTCCTCTGATGCAAATTACTTTTCCCCAGCTTTTTTTTAAACATTTTGCCAACATCAAAGCGGAGGAGGGAAGGCTTACAAACTGCTCCATGCCAATTGGAGTGTTAAAATGAATGGAATGTTTTTTTTTATTGTTGTTGTTGTTTGCTTGTTATTTCTGTGTTCTATTCATGTTCAATGATTAAATGACATTTTTTTCCTTCAGTTCTTTAGAAAATGTCAAAAACAGTGAATGTTTTTGTAGGTTTTCACTGTTTTTTTTTAGAGAGTGAGAAATAAAACAAGAAAACGAAGTTTTTGTTGTTGTTTGAAAAGAAATCGAATTTGTTTTTTCTTGTGGCGCAACTTTTCTTTGTGAATTTCGTTCTCTTCGTTTTACAATTGTTTTTAACTGGCGGCGGCATTTCTGTTTGAAATTTTGTTAGAAGTTTTTAGTTTTTTCTTTTTAAGAATTATTGATGAGGAGTGCACAGAGGGGGCTGACTGGTTGCTTTGTGTATGTGTGTGCGTGTGTGTGTGTGTGTGTTATTTGTTTTCATGTCAGTGACATTAACATGCAGATTTGGGGGCATGTTTTTTGCTCTTAAACGGCAAATAATAGAGAAACGTTTCACTTTAAAATTTGTTTTTGTTGAATTTAATTCCAAGATTTTTGCTTCAATTGAAATTTTATTTAAAAAAGAAGACAAAGAGACATTTTTATTGAATTAATTTATTCAAAGTAATTCTGATTGCAGCGTTTTGAGTGTTAACTGCTTCCATCTGGCTCGAAGGACCATTAAAACCAGTGACAATTTCACTTAAACACCAGCAGCAGGCAGGGAGAATTTTGAATTATTTTGCCCTGCTTTTCCCCGAGATAACCAAACAACTAACTTTCTTAACAGGCTTCGTATCCTGCCCCTCAATTATTATTTTGTAGCCATATTTTTTTCGAAACTCTTTAAACATTTCCTTTTGTATGGCCTTTAATTTTCTCCCTCAATAAATTTCCAAATTATTCCCACCATGTTTGCTAACAGCTTGAGATGAACAAAAAATGATCTGAAAGCTTCGACGCTTGAAATAAGCCAAAATATTATTTCCTAAATAGATTCTGAATGGGTTTTTTATCGAGTTTAATTTCTTCTTTTGTTTATATTGAAAGTTGGCAAATTACGTGTTTAAAAAATAAAGAGCCCTCCTGCTTCCACTCTCCCTTTTTTCTTTTTGTTTGCTGGCCATATAACCCACATACGAGTGCCTGCATTCAATTGTGTTGTGCTGTTGTATGGTTTCCTACCCTTTTTTCTTTTGAAGGACGAGTGTTTAGACAATTTTCGTAGCACATGTTTCAATGTTTGGCAGTTTGTTTTTTACGAATATTCGAGCACTTGTTTAAGCATCACTTAAATTAACTTCAAATGCCATTCAGCAACACTTTATTTTATAGCTGGGAATGCAGCAGCAACAACAAAAGCTACAGAAAATAATAATATCGAGATAACAGCGGGGTTGGAAATTGTTTAAAATTTTGCAACTGTTGCAGCCGCAGATTTACTTTATATTTTAAAGCAAAAAATTAACCCTCCTATTAAAAAAGTTAAATATGTTTTAAAAATTTTGTCTTAAATACCCTTTACCCGCGTACGTCTGGTGTGACATATATTTTTAAGTACCCATTTTGTTCTTCCTAAATTGTAAAATAATTTTAATTACCAAAAAAAAAAAACACCGTCAGTTGCCTTTTTGGTTACTTTTATGAATGAAAAAGCAACTGAATTTCCGACCCCTGGAAACGAAACTTTCATTTAAAAATTATTTTTTATCGAGCGGTTTTATTTAAAAAAAAAAACTTAAAATTTGTAGCTATTTTAGCCACTTTCATGAAACACAAAATATTACACTTTTCCAACCCTGGATTCGAAGTTTTGATTTTAAAAAATTATATCAAATTTGTTTTTTCCAAACTATCAAATAGTTCCAGCCAGCAAAAATGAAATAAAATAAATTACAACATCAGTTGCCTTCTTGGTTACGTTAATGTATAAAAAGTATTTAGATCTCCCCACCCTGCAAGAGAAATTTTAATTTAAAAAAAATTTTTTTATCAATGCAAAACTTCATGCTGTATAAAAAGGTTTTATTTAAGAAAAACTTGAAATTTTAAAACATTTTAGTTACTACATGTACCACAAAAGACTGAATGTGTCAAAAAACCTTTAATTTCCCACCCCTGGGAAACAAATTTTATTTGTTTAAATTTTAATAGACAATTGAGGCTTCCCAAACCATGAAATAGACTCAATTTATAAACAAGCAAAGAACTAATTATTTGCTGTTAATTTTGCGTCGAAAAATAGGTGCGAGCTTCCCAGCTCTGGAACCATATTTTGGATTTTTCTGAATTTAATTCTAATTAAGCTCATTTCCAATCCATCAGTCCCTCAACGAAGTCTTTAGTTCTTCCGAGGGCTTGGGAAAAGCGATGTCACGCACAGACAGACGGACAGACAGACGGACATCGCTCAATCGTCCTCGATATGCATAAGTATCCAGAATATATACACTTTATGGGGTCCCTTATTAATATCGAAGAAATTACGAATGGAATGACAAACCTTTCACTTTTTTGTGAAGCGTATAGAAAACATTTCAAACTCATTTTAATTATTATGAATAGGGGAGCAACAGTTGAGAACAGTTTTATAAAATTTTTCCAAAAATTTCATTATTTTATTTTCTAATACTATTTTTGGTGTTGTCCAGTGTAATGAAGCATGCATGTGCATTTATATAACTGTTTGTATGTGTGCGTGTGTGTGTGTGCGTGTGTGGTGTAAATAGCAATTACACTGTAACAATAAAAATAAGAACAACACAAGAAACGTCTTCAACAAACAGTGGGAGAGTAACGCAGCAACAACAACAATACAATTGTGAGAATAACACAACAGCCGAGTGCTTTTGAGTGGGTGTGTGTGCGTGTAAGTGTGCCTTTATTTTGATATGAATTGAAGTTCATGTACAACAAGAATCCAAATTTTTTGGGCAAATATGTTTTTAAATATTTCTTGTTTACTTTTGTGTTGTTGCTGTTGTTGTTGTTGTTATTTTATTGTTAACTTAAGGCAAACAAAAAAAATTAAAATAAATAAATAATAAATAACAAGAAGAGGAAATATTTGCAGAGAGAACAATTAAAGAATCATTGAGAAAAGCGTGAATGCCAACGTACGTTCGACACACACACACTCACTCACACGCTTAAAAGCGATGAACAGAAGACAAACAAGTGCAAATTTTCTGAAGCAGCCACATAAAAGAAAGAAGAAAAAGAAAAACAAAAACAAACTTTCTTGCACACTCTCCGGAAAGCCAACACAAGAGTAAAGCTGCCACATATTTTTTTTTTTTTTTTTTTTTGGTCACTGAGTTCCTGTGATTGTTGGCAATTTTTATTAAGTATTCCAGTTGTTGTTGTTATTGTTGCTGGCTGTTATAAAAGATGTCGTTGCTATTTATTATCCCTGCATGTTTGCTTTAACAAGTGCGATGGATAAATGAAATGTGAGTGTAAGCGTGTGTGTTAGAGCTCAGAACACTCACATCTACATACACACACTCTCTCTGCTTGCTGTTCACAGAAGCCAACAATATTTCCTGAAGTAGTTTCAAGTACAGGGAACTTTTTCGCCCCATTGTTGTTGTTGTTGCCGTACACTTGAAACAAGTGCACCGATATTGTTTGCATTCAATTTTTTATTTATTTAATTTCTTTTTTCAAGCAATTTTTCCACTCTAAACAAGTGTGTTTGTTGGTTGTAGTTTGTCACGGTGGCTGATTGTCCTGTGAGTTGGTCCCCTTTTTTTTTTTTTGTTTGTTAACCACTTCAATTTTAAATTTTTTTAGTTTGCACAGCCGAAACATATTTAAGTAAAACAACCTCGTTTAGTTTCCCAGGCGTAAAATAAAAAGCTCAGCGTGTAAAGTTGTGCGAAATAGAGTGAAAATTAATTGCATGACAACACGGGCTTCGAGATGTGAAATTTGGAAGTCTGAGAGAGTAAATATTTAAAAAAAAATCAACATTTAATATCATGTCAAATAGAATGTTATTTTGCGGTGTTTTTTTTTTTTTATATCAAAGTTTTCCAGGCTTATTATGGTACAATTCTCATTTGGTTTTGGAAAATTTTTGCTCACCAAAATAATATGATTTGGATGATCAAGACACCTGGAATAATTCTGTACAATTTGAATCATTTTCCCGGTTGAAAACCATTAATAGTAGTGAAATGACCTAATAACTGCATTCTTACAAGGCAGGAATATCAATTCCCAAAAGCAATTTAAATTCGAAATCAAATCGATCCATATGATTTGAATTTACAGCATCAACCTGCTTCCACTGGCCAACTCAAGCAGTTCCCATTGCCCGTAGTTGTTGTTGTTGTTGTTGCCGCAATAAAATTGTAACTGTTTAATCGTTGGGGTGCTTAATTTTAAGCGTATTTGCCAAAACGTTTTTGAATACAGAAGTGCTGCTGGTGTTTCTGTTGTTTCGCTGATAAGTGGAACCGGGTTCGTATTCACGATATTGTTGTTTGTGTTAAATGTTTGCAGTCAGTCAATTCACCCTCATCAAAATTGAAGTAGAGAAACTCACCCCGAGTGTGTTTGCTATTGTTGGTGTTGCTATTGTTATTGCTATTGTTGTTGTTGTAGTTTTCTTTTTGTTATTTTTATCTTTATTTCTATTTGAGTACTCACGACACTCACATTAATTTCGAATTAGTTTTGCATCATGTGGTCCATGATGCAGAAAAATCATGTCGAAACTAAAATCCACAACAAACAGGCAGCCACTCCGTGAGTCAGTCAGTCAGTCAGTCGGTATGTCTGTCCGTTTGTCTCTAGCCGAAGCAACGCTAACACGTCGTAGCCATGGCAAATTGTATCCACAAGAATAAGAGAACGTAACACATTATTGTTGCTGTAGTTGTTGTTGTTGTTGTTGTTGCTTTTGGTGTGTGCAAAGTTTAGATATTTGACAGGTTCAGGTTTTCTATGCACGACGCTTCATCATCATCATTTCTTGATATTTGGTTAAGAATTTGGCATTGGGGCTAAATATCACACGAACACACACACGCAAGCACACACTGCGAACGGTGGTTGCAAGTGAATGTAAGTAAATGTTGTTTGTTGTTGGTTGTTTGCATGAGGACAACGTTAGTTGAACTGTGAGCCATTTAAGATGAGGCCAGAGGAATATGTCGAAGCTAAAGGTGAATGCGTATCCGACGCTGCGACAGTTAAACAGTTTTATGGGAAACCATTAAAAGACACAAATTCAGAACACTCACACTTACGAACGAACACAGAGAAATTCTCAAACGCAAATAAAGAAAACTAAAACTAATAAAAATAAAAATAGAAAAGAAAAACGTTGTTCTGCACAATTTGCTGACAAAATATATTGAACACGAAACGCTTAAATGTCACTGTGGCAACATGAATGTGATTCTCGCTGCCAGAGCCAGTGACTTGAGTTGTTGTTGGTGTTTCTACTCTATTCGTTTGATACGATGATGCCACCACAGATCAACGGATTTTCCACGTGAATGGTTTTTGAAATTTATCAAAAACTTTTAACAAACATTTCTGCCTCCTCATCCTCTCTCCCTCACCCTCTCTCATCCGTTCAAAGAGTAGAAGCTGGTTTATCGGTTTGAAGTGTTGCTTCAAATTGGGTTAATTCCCGCTTGCATGCAGGCAGATGTACGAATGCGTTGTGATTTCCTTTCAACGTTCATCTTTTCATTCATTTCAATGATGCCTGTCTAGAGGTTTATGTTCGCTGCTCAGCAGCAACAACAACAAAAAGTTTTAAAGTTTTAGCAAAAGTTATTCTACAACAACAATCATCGTGCAACGAAATTGTTTAAATGGGAAATATATAGTTTTTGCAACAACATTGAAGCAGCAGTTTGGCGAATAATCTCTTCAATCGTTGCACAAAATGTGGAGTCGCTTGTCATTTGACTGACGTCTGCAGAATTTTGTATTCCAGCGTTTGCAAGATGAGTTTGTGAATGTTGGCGGGATTGTTGGGAAGAGAAATATGCAATTCAGAGAGTACTTTTTGGAAAAAGAAATATTTCTTTAAAGAAAAACCTGTTGAAAATGAGTACATTTTGTGTAAAAGTATTCCTTCTTAAACTTTTTTAATAAAAAGTACTTTAAGTCAAATATGTTTCTTTTACTATCAATACCTTTCCTAAAGGTACCTTTTGCTCTTAAGTTTTTTTTAAATTAAATGTTGATGTTTCTTTTACCATCAGTACCTTTGATAAAAAAAAGTACCATAACAAAAAGTACTTTTTCCATAAGATAATAGTACCTTCTATGAGTAGAATATTTTTTTCACAGTAAATATTATGAAAAGTAATTTTTTTTTTAATTTAAATCTGTCATTAAAAACACCTTGTGAGAAAGTACCTTTTGTAAAAAGTACCTTTTATGCCACGAACCTTTTTCCTAAAGTTCTATTTATCAAAAAAAAAAAAAAAAAAAAAAACTATAAAAAGTACCGTTTATCAAAAAAACCTTGTATCAAAAGTACCTTTTGTAAAAAGTACCTTCTATGCAACGAAGCTTTTTAATGAAAGTACTATTTATTAAAATAAAATTTTAGCAAATATAAGAAATATCTTTTATAAAAAATACCTTTTGTAGAAACTAGCTTGCACAAAAAGTACTTTTTATAAAAAGTACCTTTTACAAAAAGTACCTTTTATAAAGAACATTTAGTATAAATAGGGCCTTTTATAAAAAAAATCACAAAAAGAGCCTTTTATAAAAAGTACCTTTAAAAAAGTAACTTTTATAATTAAAACCCTTTTTTAAATAGTAAATTGTATAAAGAGTACGTTTAATAACAAGTAGTTTTTATGAAAGTGCCTGTTATGAAAAGTACCTTTTATGGAAGGTAACTTTTATAAAAAGTACCTTCTATAAAATTTAAATCTTATAGCAATTGTCATTTACATATAAAAACGTCTTTCATTAAAAGTGCATTTAACAAAAAAAAGTACCTTTTTATAAAATGTGTCTTTTAGAAAAATTACTTTTATAAATAGTATTTTTAAAAAAAGTATATTTTATTAAATGTACCTTAAATACCAAGTACCTATCACAGAAATTTCTTTTATTGAAAGTTCCTCTCACAATAAGAACCTTTCATAAAAGGTCTCATAAGAAGTACCTTTGATGAAAAGTACCTTTTATGAAATGTAGCTTTTATTAAAAGTACCTTTATAAAATTTTATATTTTATTAGAAATTATCTTTTATAAAAGCTTTTTTTATTAAAAGTGCCTTTTATAAAAAGTACTTTTTGTAAGACGTACCTTTTATTAAATGTTCCTTTAATAACAAGTGTTTTTTACAAAAGTTTCTTTTACTAAAAGTTCCTTTCACAAAAAGTAAATTTTATAAGAGTACTATTTTAATGAAAAGTACCTGTTATAAAAAAAAAATACCTGTTATAAAAAAGTACCATTTATAAAAAGTACCTTTTATTAAATGTACCAAGGATTTCTTATAGAAGTTCCTTTTATTACCAATTCCTCTCGCAAAATGTCCCTTTTATAAAAGTGCCGTTTTTATGAAAAGTACCTTTTCTTAAAAGTATCTTTTATAAAAAGTACCTTTTATAAAAGATACTTTTTACCTGCAATAACAAGCATTTTTTACGAAATTATCTTTAAAATGTTTCATTATATTAAGTAGCTTTTATATTAAGTACCTTTTATATTAAGTACCTCATAAAAAGTACCTTTTATGAAAAGTACCTTTTTTGCAAAAGTGTCCTTAATAATAATAACTGTAATAATAAACATCTTTAATAAAATTACCTTCAAAAATTTTTTATTATAAAGTACTTTTTATACAGGGTACCTTTCATAAAAAGTACCTCATGAATAGTACCTGTTATTAAAAGCAACTTTTACAAAAACTGCCTCTTTGTTAAAAAGTATCTTTTCCACAAAGTTTATTCTAGAAATAGTTCTTTTTCTAATAGTACTTTTTTTTTAAGAAGTTCGTTCTACAGGACGCAGGTTTTAGGAAATGTTTTCTGAAAACGTCTCCAAACTTGTTTATGTGACAGGTAACTCATGAAACATGAATTTAATGTAACGCAGTTTCCATTTTTTTTAATTCTTGAGAAAAAAATAACTTTATAGAATATTTTTAAGTTTAAAACAAATAATTTGTTCGCAGTCTTGTTCCTGGGAAAATATCAAAGAAACGGAATGAATATCTTTTCCTTTTTCTCGTTGTTCAAATATAATTAAAAGATGACTACAAACGCCAGGGAATCGAACAGATACGAGCAGGAATATTAAATGATTTAATGATTAAAAAATGTTGGCCAAATTCCTTCTTGGATTGTCTTGAAACGTAGTAAAAAGAAAATCTGAGAGAAACATGAATTCATCATTTTCATCTGAAGCAGGAGTGGGAAGATTTTTTTTTTTTGTTTTTTGCTGAGACATTCGCTGCGAACATAAATAATTGTTGTGTATGCGAACGTATGCTTTTGCCAAAATCATTAGCAAGAAGTTCGAAACTACTTGTTTAGGGGTGCGTTCCCTTCTCCCTGTTTCCTTTCGTGTTTCTCTCAGCCAAAATGAATGACGACTGACTGCAGGAGTCTGGTCTGTCTCATCTGTTGTGGATTAGATTATGTGTATCATAAACTTGTAATTTATTGGTTTTTAGAACGTTGCGAACAAGTGCTTCGTCCTGTTTTATTTTCCTTCCTTTTTTGGGTTGTTAAATTTGCCAACTGTTCACATCCGTTGGAGGAACTGTTTGAAGCGAATTTGTAGCGAATATTCCATTTAACAGCTTTTCAAGAGTCATCGCAGTTATTTTCTCCCCTTCAAAGAAAAACAGAAAAAAAGTTAAGAAGCAAAACTGTGCGGGGGTTAAATGCGGTCGTAACTCGCTGCCAGTCGTTGGTGTCTGTCGATCTCGGGGGAATTTGTTTTTTTTTTCTTTTTGAAAAATGTGCAGAACCGGTCGTGTCTGCAATTGTCTGGAGACGTGTTTTGATAGTTTTGAATTATATTCAAATAAATTATTGTTATTATTGTTGTTGGCTAATTAAAGCAGATGTTTGTCAACAATTTGATTTGTCAGAGAAAAAACTGTAGTTGAAATCCCAGTCATACGCAACGTAGTAACAGAATCCTTAAAGAGATTCAAATCAATCCAAAGTTTAGGAAACTCCATTTCTTTTGCAGCTTTCACCTGTTTTCAAAAGCCGCTGCATTTGCATCTTCATTTAGGAGATGGTTCAGCGGAATGTGATAACAATTCTTTTTTATGCCGATTTTATTGAGAAATAAAATCCGAGAATTGTATCGAACCGATGGCAACACTCTTTCAGTTCCTGTGTTGCCGTTTCATTATTTTTTTATCTTTTCAATTCTGAACTTTCTGTTCCATTTTCCTTAAGAATTATTTTTTTTATTTAAATTTTTTTACACTGGATTACATGCGATCGTTTATTTTATAATCGCCCAATTGAGAAATCAGCCGCAATATTTGAAAATTGTTTGTGAAGTTTGCCGTTATTTCACTGAATTTGACGATTTTTTTCGAATATTCTAGAATATAAAGTTTTTGGTTTTCATTGAAATTAAAATGTAATTAAAGATTTAAAAATATTAAAAAAAAATATTTGACGACTTTTTAAGAAATTTGACGATTTTTTTCGAATATTCTAGCATACAAAGTTTTTGGTTTTAAATGGAGTTGAAGTTGAATTAAAAATTTGATTATTTTTAAAATAATATTTGAGGATTTTTTTAAGTTTGGCGTTATTTTTTAATATTTTTTTATTTTATTTTGGCGATTATTCATGCATTTTGACGAATTTTTAAACATTTCAGAATATCAAGTTTTTGTTTATAATTAAGTTCTTAAAGAACAAAATTTGACGTTATTTAATTTGAGGTAATTCTTTTACTGAATTTGGCGATTTTTTTTAAATTAGACGATTTTTTCGAAGGCGTCAGTATATAGATTTTTTGTTTTTAAATGGAGTTTTAGTTAAAGAAAAATTTTTATTAGTTTTAGAGATAAAATTTGACGTTATTTTACTTAATTTGGCGACTTTTCATTGAACTTGACGATTTTTTCGAACATTTCAGAAAATCAAGTTTTTTTTTAAATTGCTGTTTAAGTACATATTATTTGATGATTTTTTGTTAAATTTGACGTTATTTGTTTAATTTAACGATTATTTATGCAATTTCGCGATTTTTTTAAACATTTCGGAATATCAAGTTTTTATTTTTATTAAGTTTTTAAATATAAAATTTAACGTTATTTTATTGAATTTGGCGATTTTATTTTTATTGAACTTGACGATTTTTAGGGGATGTGACGATTTTTTGAACATTTAAGAGTATCTTTTTTTTATTTTTAATTGGAGTTTAAGTTAAATAAAAATTTTGATAATTTTTAGAGATAAAATTTCACATTATTTTACTTAATTTGGCGACTTTTTATTGAACTTGACGATTTGTTTGGGAATTTGACGATTTTTTCGAACATTTCGGAATACCAAGTTCTTATTTTTAATGAAGTCTTAAAAAGTGAGATTTGACTTTTTTTTTATTGAATTTGGTAATTCTTTTATTGAATTTGGCGATTTTTTTTTTAATTAGACGACTTTTTTTTATAGATTTTTTTTATAGATTTTTTGTTTTTAGTTGGAGTTTATGTTAACAAATTTTAAAATTATATAATTGAGTTTGGCGATTTTTTGTTAATTGACTTTGACGATTTTTATGGAATTTGACGTTTATGGAAAAAAAATTTTGTGGAAATTTATTTTAAGGAAATTTTATCATTTTTGGATTGAACGCTGAAATTAAGACTTTTTGTTGAGATTCAAAATTTTCTATAACATTCAAGTTCTTCTGTAATTCTCGTAAGTGCTTTGAGAGGTCATCAAAATCGCTCTGCTCCATTTTGCGTCTGTTCGGGTAATTTTCAGCGTCTGCTTAAGCGAATTATTTTGATTTTCCTCAAACTCTGTTTAAAATTTTACGTGTGAGTTTTTTCTACCAACACAATTAAACATGCGAGAGTTTGAAGGATTAATTTGATGTGTGGCCATGCCGTTTTGGTTATTTTAGAGAAATTTTAGATTTTTATGAAATTTTAAAACTCTTATTTGTCAACACAAAATTTATTCCCAATTATCTTTTACCTTCGCTGTGGGTTCAATAACCAGCAGCTGCCAAAAAAATAGTCTGGTAATTCCAAAAGATGAAATAATAATTTTTTAGAGAAGAAGCAGAATAAATATTTAAATTTGTTGGCAATAAAACAAGTGTTATTTAAGCCTTTTTGCTTTTCTAACAAAAACGATTTTCCTATTTCCGTTTGTTTGTTTGATTTGGCAAAAGGGGAATTCGATAAGCCGAAGCCAACAGGCAGGAGTGCAGACAACAGAACGAGAAACGTGCAGCAATTTTGCATACAATTCAGTCAAACAAAAAAGAGAAACAGATTTAAAGGAAAATAATATATGCGAAATTGAAAACGTGTGTCGATTACGACACGAGACGACTATACAAATCAAATTATTTAACGATTAGAAACACAAGGGAAGGAATGAATGCCGCCGCCGAGGCCTGAATGAATGAATAGAGTGTATGTGTGTGTGTGTGTGTGTGTAAATATTTGAGCGAACGAAAGGACGCGTGTTAAATGTCATGCTTTAAATGCCTGGCAAATGAAAAGGCCGACAAGTTACGGACTAGACAAGTTTCTGCAGTTGAAGTTGTCTCAACCGGCAGGCACATGATGGCTGGCAAATCCTTTTAAAGTGGGGGTGGGGGGGAACTGGTTGCCAGAGATTTAACACACACACACACACACAAACTCAAGACACGTGCAATGGAAAACGTTTGCCGGTGCCGTTAACCACTTATTCAGCCACTAACTTCTCACTCGCTGCACTTCATTAAGCGTTTGATTAACAGCAGAAAACAGCCAACCAGCAGAGTTGTTTTTGTTTTTCTCCCGAATAGAATTTAAAAAAAAAAAAAAGTATCTCAAAGTATTTTTGACACACGTTCCGGATTAGTTTAACACAAATTCATTGTTGTTGCTGTTGTTGTTGGTGCATTTTTATTGTTTGTGTAGAATTATCATGAGCTTGTTAAGCACTTAAGAGAAGAGAAGAATTTTTCAGAACTTTCCCAGACCAAAAACACGCACACACACACACACACGAACTGGAATAAATTTGTTATTTAAAATGTTTTTTTGTTGTTGTTGTTGTTTTTCTTGAAGGTTCTCTTATGGGTTCGGCGAGCGAAGATGAGGATGACGATGATGATCCACCACATTTGAGGGGACCCCCACTGGGTCTGGGCATGTTGGGACCGAATGGCCCAGACTCAGCAGGTGGACCATTGGGAGCATCAGATATTTCAGTACAAAGCATGAGCACCGACAGCAAAAACACGCATGACGATTCAGATCAGGTAAAAAGCAACGCACACACACACACACACACACATCATACACTCTCATTCATTTACACTGATTATACAAAAAAAAATATTATTAATATCATCATAATCATGATCTTCAGCTGTTTCCAAATGATTAATGATTATGGCCTGGCAATTACCTTAACAAATTTGGATTTTTATTTATCAACACGTTTTTTGTTTTATTTCCTTTCTGATTTCTCTCTCTCTCTCTTTCTGTGTTGAATTTACTTGTGCAGGGTTCCTTAGATGGTGATCCTGATGCGAGAGGTGATTCTCAGGCGGAAAACAAAAGTCCTGACGACGCCAACGGTTCGAAAAGAAGGGGGCCACGCACAACGATTAAGGCGAAACAGTTGGAGGTACTGAAAACAGCATTTAACCAAACACCGAAACCCACGCGCCACATTCGTGAGCAACTGGCCAAAGAGACGGGGCTGCCCATGAGAGTAATACAAGTAAGTTAAAGCTTTCAAGCAGCTTTTAAGTGCAACATATTTACAAAAAAGCTTTTTTGTCAAAATTTTAAGCCAAGGTAAAAGAGAGTTAAAGCTTAAAGCCGCGTTTAAAGAGCTTTTAAAATTTTTTCACTTTGAATATAGAAAAATTTTTTTGAAAAAATCCCACTGTGCAGCTTTGGGTATATAAAAAATAAATTTTCTTTGAAATGCCAAAATCAATCCCCTTAAATTTAGTTTAAATTTTTGTTATTGTTGTTATCATTTTATTGAAAAATTGTTGACAACAAAAACATGAGATTTTTATGAAAACATTTTGAGTCAATTTGAAATCATTTAAATCCATAATCGTTGGCTAATTAATAGTTTGCTTTTAAAACGCCGAGGGCTTTATTTAGCTGGCGACGTTTTACCAGCCATTAGCATTCACAGCAACTTGCAACGCGCTGAGTGCAACAGAGATTTGCTTTCATTCCAAATTGCACTCGGCATAAAATTTATTAACGTTCACACTTTAACCGAATATTTGACACCTTCAAGATACAACTAAAACAACAACAACAACAACAACAGCACACGCATACTCGTTTTTGGGGCAAGTGCTTTGCATGTACGCACTTGTGTGCCACAATCGGTGGCAATTATTATTAAACTGTTGAAAGAGTCAATAAGAGCCGACGGCGAAATTTGACACCCAGAATAACGCGTTTTAAACACACACACACACACACACGCACACACACACACACATGCACTCACACATGTTTAGTGTTTCTCCTGCTTAAAGTTTTTTTTTAAATTCAATGATTGACTGCAGAATTTTGTCTCATCAAATCAATAAAATTAAAATCGAAACCAGAGAACTGCTGCAGTTGTTAAAAAAGAAAAAAGGGAGTTGAAAAAAAGGAGTTGAAAAAACTTTATCTTTTATTATAATTTTTTTTTAATTGTAGTTTATTTTGTGTTGCTTTAAAGTTTTGATATTTTGGATTTTATGGTCAATTGTCACGTTCCAGCGTTCAGTTGTTAAACACAAAAAAACAACAGCAACAACGACAACATCATTATAACGAAAATTGTTTTCAAAATCAGGCAGCAGCAGCAGCAGTAATTTTGTATATCAAAATTTTTATAATACATTTTTGTTGTTGTTGCCGCTTGTGTTTCTACAAGTAGTCCGTCAGCGTCATGATCATTATCATCCAACATCCAACATCATCATCACGTTGTTGGGCTTGTTTGGCTCGATTCCGAAACACCATGAAACATGAACGGACACTGTTTTCCAGCTCATGATCCAATTAAATTTTTCCACTTATTTTCATTTTCTTTTATATAATTTTTTGTTTTTTTTTTCTTCTTCTTCTACCAACTGCAGGTGAATATAATATTTTTCGCTGCTTTTGAGTTTGTGGCATGTTAACGTGCTGCGGCCGGCCGTTTTCTGTGTTTAACTCTGTTTTTGTAGTATTTTTTACGTTTTATAAAAATTTAATTTTTATCAAAATTGTTGAAAAAAAAGAAGAAAAGACTCTGGACATATTCGCCTGCCCATTTAAAGTGTGTTGATGTGAAGACAGGTGATTGGGTGTAATTTAATCGAGACCTTTTAAAGCACAACCGGAAGAGGTTTATGATTAAATTTGGCTTAAAAGTTAAGCGATTTGTTTTGTGTGTGTGTGTGTGTGTTTTTTTTTTTCAAAAGAAAAAAGTCTAAAAATAATTTAAATAAATAAAACAGCAGCGAAAAAATAGTCTTCACTAAAACAACACAGAACAACAAAAACTTTCTCATTCAGAATTGTTGGTCATAGAAAAATAATACCGGATAGCAGAAAATTAAATTGATCATACGGGCTCGGAGCAGCAGGAGAGGTCATGTGCCCATGGCTACTCTTCCCTTAAGAGTCGTTTACCCTCCGTGTTAAAGAACCCCAGCCGCTATTTAGTCCCTCTCTCAAACGAGTCTTGTAACAATTGAGGATCAATTACAAAAACCAAACTTTCGCTCAACAATTATCGAAACGACATGCAGAGACATGATTCGGAAGAAACAAAAATAAAAGTGTTGAAAACCAAAAATATTAAAAAAATGGCAAAATTCTTAAAAGACCAACCGCTTGTACCGTAATAAAGTTCTGGACATTAGAAAAATTAAAAGCGACATGATCGCTCTAGTCAAATAATTTTCAAAATGCCAGCTGAATATCTAAATCGTTTGGAAAATTAAATGAAAATCTAAGCGAATTTGTGTGCAAAAATTTACCGAAAAATTCAATATGGTTTTTAGTCTTCTATTCCAACAACTCTGCAGGTTGTCATTGACACGGAATAATATTTAGCAAATTTTCCTGCTAAATTCCGGCATAAACATTTTTTATTTCAAAAAACATGATATTCTTGTCATTATAAGTTTTGCTGCAAAATTTTTGGTTATCTGTCAAGTACTTGACAAATGTTTAGCTTTCGGAGTAAACTTTTACGAAATATAATACCTTTCTTAAACCATTTTTTGTAAAATTAGTTAGCAAGCTTTCGGAGTAATATTCCTGTTTTCGGAGTAAATTTTTAGGAAAAATTATACCTTTCCAAACAATCTAAGAACTGCTTTCGTAATTAAAATTAGTTAGCAAGCTTTCGGAGTAAGATCCTGATTTCGGAGTTAATTTTAATTTAGGAAAAATTTATTATTTCATAGTTAATTAATAGCACTTTTATTATAGGTACTTTTTTTCGGTTTTCATACTAATTTTTCCACTATATTAAAATTTTCGTAGTATCTCTTTTTACGTGTCTTCAATCTTATCACATAAAAATTTATTTAAGAAATTTTCGGAGTTGTTCATTTCTTAACAAAATCAAGCTTTAAAGTATCTTCAAAATTTTTCGGAGTAATTTAATTTCTATATTAACTTAATTTCTTTATTAATTTCTCTATTTCTGTAATAAAATTATAAGTTTCTAATGTATTTCAATTATTGGTCTGTCATTTTGCGGCATTCGGAGTTAAACTATTTTTTTTATATATCTGTTTATAAGATAAAATTAATATTCTTTAGTATTTCGCTTATTTCCTTGGGGAATTTTGTTATATTGGAAGTTTTCCACATTTTTCGGAGTTACAAAATTTTTTTTTAATTTCGGTTTCTAAATTAAAATTAAAAGTTTCTCCAGTGTTAAACTTATTTTGCAAGCATTTTATATTGTTAGGAGTTTTGCATTGTTTTTCGGAGTTACTTCATTTGTTTAAGATTTTTGTTTCTAGTTTAAAATTAAAAGTTTGTTCAATATTTTACTAATTTTTGGTGCATTTTGTAAAATTCTGAGTTTTCCATATTTTTCGGAGTTGATTTATTCTTTTAAAAGTTCTGTTTTTAATTTAGGATTAAAAGTTTCTTCAGAGTTTAATTCATTTTGCGGGCATATTGTAAAATTCGGAGTTATCTATATATTTCGGAGTTACTTTTTTTTAAGATTTCTGTTTCTAGTTTGAAATTAAAAGTTGTTCCAGTGTTAAACAAATTTTTTGCTTAGTTTGTAATTTTCGGAGTTTGTCACCTCTTTCGGAGTAGCTGCTTTTTGTTGCATTATTCGATTTCTGTAGTGCTATTATGATGTTATTTTTGCTTTTCACGTTATATTTTCATGCAGATAATTTTTTTACTATCGCTGTCAGTCTGGTGATCCCGGCCTTGAATGCGCTTTTCTCTTGATGGGCTTATCAACCGCTTAAATTTTTTTTTATAAGAAACGTATTTGATATATTCGTAAGATTTTCCTGAGATTTTTTTATGTTTTCTGCGGCATCATAAATTTCAAGTTTCCGATACAAAAACTCTTAATAAAATTTGATTTTATTGTTGTTGAATATCTTCTTTTTTTTGCTCTGATTTTTATGTATTTCTACGTCTAGAGTGGGCGTTACTAATTTTAATATCTTTTTGGAAATTCATTTGGGTTTTAATTTATTTCAAAAGCACAAAAACAAAAAATAAATATCGTTTCAACAATTATGCAAAAGAAGCTGAAATTCAGCAGAATTCACATTCTGAATGTCTTCTAAAACCAGCCATTTAGTCGTTGAGACAACTTCCGTTTTAGAGCAAAACGAACAACAACAACAAAAAAGGTTTTTTATTTCAAAAATCCATTCAAGCGTTTCAAAAAGTCTTCGTAGAGAAGACGCTACGCTTTTCTGGTGTTCTTGTGAATATTTATTTATTTCGTATTGATGAAAGCTTAAGAGTTAACAAATAAAAGAAAACAACAACAACAACAACAACAACAACTTTGACTTCGACTTGAAGTTGAAAAATTATTAAACGTTTGTTGTTGTTGTTGCTGTTGCTGTGGAACGATTTATGCGTTTTTTATGTTGATCAAGAAAATATTTAAAAATAAAATACCCAGCAGACATGCCGTCGTACAAAAGCAACGATGAGACCAGAGTTTGTTAATTTGCTGGCGCGGGAAATGGTGCACTCGCTGTCCGGGAAAGGCAACATTTTGTGGGTAAAAGGCTGGAGTCCTTAAGAACTGATATTTGCAACAGTTGTTTTTCTCTTTTTCGAATCAGAAAAATTAAAGAGGCCTACCTGGATGTGAAAAAACGTTGGGTGATTTTGGGCATAAATGCATGCTTCAGTCTTGCTTGTGCATGTTCGTGTGCATGTTTTCCTCTTTTTTTAATTTCTTAGTAGAAAAAAAAAACAACAAAATTATTGTGCTTTTTTGACTGCAACTGACAACTTCGCCGCATTTGTCAGTTACGGTTGACCACAACCGCTGAGTTGTTTGCATTAAATATTTTGTTGTTTTCAGTGGTTCGCCATTCATGCGGGCTAAATTCACTTTTTTTATTTTTAGTTTTTATTTTGCCTTCAAATCAGTTCGCTGGGGTTCATTGCTTTTGTGCAAGACTTTAAAGGTTTTTTTTTTGCTATTTTTAACCATTTTTGTGGTTTCAAAAGGTGGGTTGTTTATGGCAAATTCATGTTTTATTGCAACTTTTTTTCGTAAAGAATTTTCTAAATATTTTGCAAAAATCTATTGTGAGAAGAAGCACATCAAACAGATTTGATTCGATGAAATAAAATATTATTTTACAGGGGATTCTTCTCAGTGGTCTACACTATCCATCGAGTTATTTTTTTAGTTTTTTTTTTAATTCAGAAAGACATGAGAAATATTACAAGGTATAAGAGAAAGTCTGCGTCTGTTTTATATATTCAACTTACAAAGCAGAGGAGAACAACTGTTTTCGAAAGCCGCTACACTTTTTGATCGATATAATGTAAATATTTTTTTTTTTTGCAAAATCTGATAAATATTTAATTTGCACAAAAATATCTCGTTTGAATTTACACAGCAGAGCAGAACATTTGTTTTCGAAAGCCGCAACACTTGGTTGAAATAATTTATACAGAATTTTTTTTGCAATATCTGTAAAAAATTTTTGTAAAGGCTGTACATAAAACATATTTTCACAAAATTATCTCATTTGAATCTATACAGCATAGCAGAACCGCTGTTTTAGAAAGCCGCTACACTTTTTGATCGATATAACTTGAATATATTTTTAAATTTTTTATTTATCTTTATTTTTTGAAATATCTGATAAATATTTAATTTGTACAAAAATATCGTGTGTGAATTTACACAGCAGAGCAGAGCACATGTTTTCAAAAGCCGCTACACTTTGCTAAAATAGTTTAAATATAAAGTTTTTTTTTTGGAAAATTTTTAAAAAATTTGATTTTCATAAAAGTATCGGGTTTCAATTCAGACATCAGAGGAAAACAACTGTTTTAAAAGGCCGCTACACTTGATTAAAATTATTAAAACAAACTTTTTTTTTTAATCTATAAAAACATATTTTTACAAAAACATCTCGCTTTCATTTATGCAGCACAGCAGAACAGCTGTTTTGAAGAGCCGCCAAACTTTACTAAAATAATTTAAGTGTGAACTTTTTCTGCAAAATCCGATAAATATTTATTTATTATTTTCTTCAGGTCTCACTGCGCGAATGTTAGAACCATTTTAGTTGAGTGAAATTTTCAAATAATATATCGCACGAAATGGTGGAAAGTCCAAAACAATAATAACTATTAAATAAATAAAACTCTAGTAAAGCATTTATAAAGCAGCTGCGGAATTTTCATAAACCGCTTTGCGTTAATGAAAATAAAAAAAAAAAAAAACAAAACAAAAAAGTATTTGTAAAATATTTAAAAAGTGTAGAAGTTCACCCGCTGCTTTTGAATTGTTTAGAATTTGAAGGGAAGCGTATTGAATAAAAAAGAGAGCAAAAGCTGTCAATGCAAAGTGATTTACAAAATTAGGGCGCAACTGTTTTAAAAATATTATTATTTCGAAAGGATAACATCCTTTTCTCTTTTAATTTTTAATTCTTTCTATAAGAAAATATAGAAGAAACAGAAGGAAATCCTTTTCAAAATATCAAACAAGAGAAAAGGACACCCGCGAGAAAAGAAAAACCTCTCGTTACACGGTTGAACAGTCGAAAGCACCGACCAGAATAAAATACAATTTCAAAAAAAAAAAAAAAATATTTCAAAAAAAAGAGATGGACAGGCAAGGCAGCATTCCGTGCATTCAAATAATTTTTATTTCTTTCTTTTCAAATTAACCCACATCATGGAAAAGTAAAACAATTGTGACAAGTGGCCAAAATATGTATTTCAAAATAAAACCAACAACTTAATCCGTGACAAACACAATTTTCAAGCAACTGCGGCAACCTCACCCACGCAATCCGAAGCAGCATCCTCGTCATCATCATCATCAACATCAACATCGTCATCAACATCATCATCAACGTCAACATCATCATTAACAGCAATTCGAAATTCCATGAATCATTTGAAAAACGTTTCATTTGTCTCAGTTCATTCGATCACTTTCGAACAGGGGCGGCAGATATTCGAAGCACTCGAAGTGGCAACGAACTGATATTTTTATCATCATCGTCCTCGTCATCGCCATTCGATACACTTGCGGCGATTTGAATTTTGTGTAACAAATTTTTTTCTTTTTCCTCAGAAGTTCCAACACGAAAAAAGGGAAGCATTTGAAAAACATCTGTAGTTTGTGACACATAACGAACACCTTTTGTTGTTGCTGTTGTTGTTGTTCTTTTGTTGTTTTGCTTGCAACTCCTTTTAGTTTTCTTTCATTCGATTTGTATTTGAAATACACCGAAAAGTAGCTGCAACAACAACCACATGAAGACATCAGCATCAGTGTCATTATTAAGAGGGGGGGATAATGACAGATTGTTGACACTTTTCACGTCTTTTCTTCTTCTTCTTCTTTTTCTTTTTCTTTTTCTCGAGTAGACGCTGTTTCAGGAATTTTAATACCTTCTGTTAGTTTACAAGTTGTTTCTGTTTTTTTTTTTCTCTCCTTCAGTTTCCAGCGTATTTGAGTGCAAAATACCGCCGCTTGACTGGCCAAAATGTTTATTTTAATATTTTTAAATCACCTCTTTTAAGGGCTAAACGTCGGATTTATATCGAAAAAATAAGAGATGATGCAGTTCCTCGGCTCTGGATGTACTCAACTGTGGAGAATTTTGTTCAAATGACTTAAAGCTTTAAGGTTTTTGATAAGAAAAAAACCAACTAACTTGTAAGAGGCTTAAAGAGGGGAAAGCAAGACAAAGAGAGGGAGAGAGAGAGAGAGGGAGATGCAAAACGTGACAAGTTTGATGACTTAATTTTCCTCAATCGGGCAGGTTTTATTTTGGAAACCACACGTTCGGCATCAATTCATGAATTTTATTTTTCGGTTAGATAATAACAGTTATTTTGGGAGGTTATTTATTCTTTAGAAATATAAGAGTTATTTTATGATTTTTATTTATTATTTCTTGACTTTTATTATTCCTTTAAAATAAAAGTTCCATCAGAAAATCTTTGTAGAATTTTTTTATCAGAAAATAAAAGTTATTTCTTCTTTTGATTCTTCAGAAAATAAAAGTAATTTTTTGCTTTTTATTAATTTTCAGATAATAAAAGTTATTTCTTGACTTTTATTATTCGCTCAAAATATAAAATCATTCCTCAACTTATAAAAGTTATTCCTTTTTTTATACTTCCAAAAACTTAATTTTATAAGTTTTCTAATTTCTATTTTTCAGAATATAAAAGTTATTTCTTGAAAATAAAATGTTTCCTCGACTTAAAATTTTCGCCAAGGAAATATTTCTTGAGATTCTTTTTTTTCTGACAAATAATAAAAGGAAGAAATAACTTTTATTTTCTGTAGGAAAAAATAAAAATCACGAAATGACTTTTATTTTCTCAAATAACTATTATTATCTGATGAATAAAGAAAAATCAAAGTATATCTTTTATTTATGATCGAAACATAAAAGCCAAGAAATAACTTTTATTTGCTGCGGAATAAATAAAAATCAGGAAATAACTTTTATTTTCTGATGAATAAATAAAAACCAAGAAATAACTTTTATTTTCTGATAGAAATATAAAAATGGAGAAATAACTTTTATTTTCTGTGGGATAAATAAAAATCAGATATATAACTTTTATTTTCTGAGTCGTAAAACAGATCAAGAAATAACTTTTATTTTCTGTTAAAATAATAAAAGTCATGAAATAACTTTTATTTTCTGAGGACTAAATAAAAATCAAGATATAACTTTTATTTTCAGAAGAATAAAAAAAAATTAAGAAATAACTTTTATTTACTGAGAAATAAATAAAAGTTACGAAATAACTTTTATTTTCTGATAAAAATATAGAAAGCAAGAAATAACTTTTATTTTCTGATCGAAAAATAAAAACCAAGAAATAACTTTTATTTTCTGAGGACTAAATAAAAATCAAGAAATAACTTTTATTTTCAGAAGAATAAATAAAAATTAAGAAATAACTTTTATTTACTGAGAAATAAATAAAAGTTATATCTGATAAAAATATAGAAAGCAAGAAATAACTTTTATTTTTTGAGGGGTAAAACAAATCAAGATATAACTTTTATATTCTGTTCAAAAACATAACTTTTATTTTCTGGGAAATAGAAAATATAGAGAAATAACTTTTATTTTCTGAATTTTATTTTAAGATTAAAATTTAAAAACCAATCGAACGATGGACAAATAAAAATCAAGAAATAACTTTTATTTTCTGTCGGAATAATGAAAACTCAAATTTTTTTCCAAATTATAAATAAAAATCAGGAAATAACTGTTAATTGATGCTTTAACCACCGATTTGTTACAATTCTCGTATGCTTTTTTATAATAAAATCTGTGCAAATTTAAACTGTTATCAGATTCAACTGAAAGCCAGCGATCAAAAGACAACAAACAAAAATATGCATGTTTTCATACGGTCCCATCATAATATTTAAATTTACACCAGGCAACAAAACAATATAATTGAGACAATTCTCATACTGTTTTTCTTAATAGAAACGGTTGCAAATAGAACTGTTTTTCACATTCAACTAAAAGTCCCGATCAAGTGGCCTGGCAATAAAACACAATAATTCCTACAATTCTCGTATTGTTTTTCATAATGGAAACTTTTGCAAATAGAAACAGTTTTTATATGAAAGTTAAAAGCCAACGATCAATATACTACAGTACTTACGATAATATTATGATATTAAAATTTACACCAGGCAACAAAATTATATAATTGAAAATATTCTCGTGGCGTTTTTATAATAAAAAAGAGTGGTACGAATATAAAAGCTTTTTTACATTCAACTGTCTTTTGCAACAAAAAGAGGCCTGGCGACAATATTTAATAATTCCTACAATTCTCGTATTATTTTTTATAATGAAAATTTTTACAAACACAAACTGATTTTTATATTCAACTAAAATTTATCGATAAAGAGGCAATATAATCAAATTACATGAATACATTATAATTTACACCCGGCAACAAGATTATATAATTGAAACAATTCTCGCATGCTTTTCCATTAAAAAATCTGTGCGAATAGAACGGTTTTTGACATTCAACTAAAAGCCAAGGATCAAGAGGAAATAAACTACAATATACAACAGTACTTACGATCATATAAAATTTACACCCGGTAACAAATTTGTATAATTGATACAGTTTTTATATATTTTTTATAATGAAATGTGGTACCTTCAACTAAAGGCAATAAACATAATACACATGACTAAGATCACATCATAGTGTTTAAATTTACACCAGGCAACAAAATTATATAATTAAAACAGCTCCCCTATTATATTTTTATAATAAAAAGTGACACAAATAGAAACTATATTCTACATTCAAGTAACTAAAAGCCTTAATCGGTGGCCTGCGAACAAAATTTAATAATTCATATAATTCTCGTATTGTTCTTTATAATAAAAAGTGGTAAAAATAGAAACAGTTTTTGTCTTAAAACTGAAAGACACCGACCGATCAAGTGGCAATTAAACAAGAACAAACAAGAGTATTTACGATCATAATGTAAGATTTTAATTTACACCCGGCAACAAAATTATATAATTGAAAAAAATTCTCAGAATGTTTTTCAAAAAAAAAAACCATGCTTATAAATAGAACTGTTTTTTACATTCAACTGAAATCCACCGATCAAGTGGCTTGGCAACAAAATTTAACAATTTATATAATTCTCGTATTGTTTTTTATAATAAAACGTGGTACGAATAGAAACAGTCTTTATTTTAAAACTAAAAGCCACTGAATAGAACAACCGGCAAAAATATACCTGGGTACTGAAGGTGACTGTGTGGCGGCTTTCGAAAACAGCTGTTCTGCTCTGTTGTGTTAATTGAATATATAAAACTGAAGTTGACTTTCCCTAGTGTTTTGGAATATTTAGCACGTCCTAGTGAATTAAAAACACTTATTTATTGAAAAAATTTGTGGTGTTGTTCTGAATTGCAACTTTTTCCCGAAGCAATAAAAAACTATGTGACTGGTGACAAGCTGCAGCGCCGCAATAAAATTTATGTCACAAGCATTCCTACTCCTCTAGTAGTGGAACCCTTTTTCTAAGCTCACGTTTTCTGGTTTCATTTTCAAATCGGCCGTGCATTTGAGACTTGACAAAACCAACTGCAGCGCTGCTATTTCTTTAAGTTATTCTTCCGTTTGTCGATTGTAGGCTTGAGTTCATTACAAATCGTTTGTATCTCGAACTTATAAATCACAAGACAAAAGATTTGAAATTTATACCATTTTTCGTCTTCGGCCATGACTAATTTCCTTTATTACCCCGTCACTTTTTTTTTTTTGTTTTTCTAATGAATTGTAAGCAAAACAAACAAACAGAGACACCCAGAAAAAAATACGACAAAATTATTAATTTCCATACAAAAGAAAAAAATTCATGTATTCATTTATTCACGAATTCGCTGCTCCATTTATGGCGCTGATTATTCAAAACTTAAATGGTTCGTTGAAATGTGGCTCAGCTTGGCGCCACTACACATGCACTCGTAAAAACAGTGAAACGGCCCGCGGTTTCCCTTTCCTTTTCACATTAAAAACAGTAGAGAACAAGAAGAACAAGAAGAAGAAGAAGTAGCAGAAAAAAGCAACTGATTTACAAAAATAATAATAAAAATAAAATTAATAAAATCAAAATCAAATTCATTAAATAAAAACGGCAGAGAAATAAAGACATCGTCTTTTTGGGGTATTAATTTTTATAAGATAAACAGTCAGTCGGCAACCAGAGATTTAACAACAGCAACAACAACGACAACAACAACAACAACAACAACGGCAACGACAGATATCAAATCCACATAAATTTTAATATCATCCGCTCGTTGTTGCTGTTGTAATTGTTACTCTTTTCTTTCTTGAGTCTCTTTTTTGTTGTTGTTGTTATTGTTGTCATTAAGATGTCGCCAACTTTTCATTGTCGTAGTTGTCGTTGTTGTTGTCAAAGTAAGTAGGAATGTCTGCACAGTTTGTTGTTATAACAAATATTCTTTAAGCCCGCTTATCTTTTAGCCAAGTCAAGATAGTGAAATAAACTTGTGTAAAGTACGGCTTAAAGCGGCAACAGACAGCCGCACATCGCAACCGACAATCAAAAGCGGCCTTGTGGCGCTGCTGGAGCATAACGATTTTAAGCAGGCGTTTCGTAAAAATGTTTTTCAATTCTTTTTTTTTTCTTAATTTTTATGTAAATTTTTTTTTCTTTTGTGTAATTCCTTTTTTATTGCTATTGTTTGTTTATAAGCATTAAATCGAACTACAAGATTTTTATTAGCAGATAAAAGAATTTCGAACAGATTTTTTTCCTCTTATCAATTTAAAAGGCTTAAATGTCGCCAGACATGTTAAGCCTGAACATCTACTTTTTTCTTCGCGAGCTTTTTTGTTAAATTTTTTTAAATTTTTAATTTTTTTTCTTTTTTATTATTGATAATGTCATACAGAAGTTACAGCATGATTGATGGTAGAAAGCGATGACAAAGAAACACAAACAAGAAGACCAACGACAATATTGCGCCATCGTAGGGAATAGGGTCTAGGACACAGTAGGCCTAATCGTGCACAACAGTTTATTTACACTTTCTAATAACCTTAAGCCAGTCAAGAAGTTCCATAAATTACACGCGAGATCTGTTTGACGAACAACAATTTTTTGATATTCAAATGCCAGGGGTTAAAATGGGTAAAAAGGGGTAAAATTGTTAGTACTAGATCTCGAAAACTACAAAAGATAGACTAAGAATTTTAAAAGCATAAAAATAATTCTGAAAAACGATTAAACACATGTTTGGTACTTTTCTTTTTTATGTATATCTCGGGCTAAAGAGTACTAAAAATAAATTTGGTACTTCTTTGCACTCTACAACATATTCTAAATTATAGTACATAGAAGAACAAAGTTTTAGCGCGTTTTAATTTAAAAGAAATTAATATATTTGGGTAGTTTTTGAATATTCAGGGTACAAAAGAAAAAAATAGTACCCCTTTTTGGTACTTTGGGAATTTCGGCACTAAAAAGGGGTAAAATCGGTAACTTTATGACTTGCAAATTCCGATGTATAGAAGCAAAATTTCAAAAGCATACAAAAAACGCCCTAAGATAATGTGACAAGTGTTTGGTACTTTTTTGCTATGAGTACTTTTGGGGCAGAGTTTATATTTGGTACTTTTTCTTGGACTCCACACATATTTTGAACTATAATCCAAAGCAGGAAGCCCAATTATACGAAATAAAAGTGTATCCCCTTTCGGTACTTTTTTTAATGAAACTATAACTACGTCTTAAAAAAGTACTTTGCTAAAAAGTACTTTTCCAAAAAAGTACTTTTAAAGAAAGATACTTAATTCAAAATATTATATAAGAGAAGGTACTTTTTTAGAACAAATATGCTATAATTTACAAGATGCACAAAAGATGATACTTTTTGATGAGAACAAGGTTGCTTAGTACCACACGCTAGTTAGTACCATGCGCCTGTTTTAACAGTTTCGAAAAGTAAAAAAATTTCTAAATTTCTAAACCTTTTTTAGGTGCAGGAATCGTCGCGAATAACCATAAACAAATTTTTAGATATTAAAAAACTTTCACTTACGCGCTAATCACAATTAAAGCGTCAAATCAGCTGATCGTTGAGTTACTTCTCACGATTTGTCAGTTTTCCAAAATAATGAATTTCCTTGAGATGGAATATAAAAAAAATATTGACTTTTTATTGAAGTTTATAAAAAAAAAACAGCGTTTGAATTGAGATGCCGCCTTTTTAATATCCCCTGACTGAAATGACAGCATGTGATTTAAAGGACGCCGTTTATGTCTTCTTCTTGTTCTAATCACTTTAAAATAAAAGAAAACATCTCACTAAAGTGCCATCGTCTTGTTGCGATTCTGGAGCGGCTCTGCTAAATTATAGGTTTTTGTACCGCCTAAAAGGAAGGACTTGTTAAGAACTTGAGCATAATTGAGGCGCTCGAAAAAAACGCTCAAAATCACACACAAAATCCACAAAACATTTGCCTATAATTACAGTGTTTATGTTGTTGTTGTTGTTGTTCCTGTTGTTGTTTGGCTGCTTTCAGGCACCATTTGAATCAGTTCAATTTGGTGGCTTCAAATTATGGCAAATTATTTTAAATGACGACACACATCAGGGGCTGCTGCAATCGGGGCGTTCTGCGCTGCTCCGATCTGCTCTGCTTGTGTGAGAGGCATGTGTTGATTAGGCTGCCTTGAGGGCGAAAATAAAAGAATTCAAATGAAATTAAACCCTATAATTTTTGGCATTTATGTGTGCACACACACACACACGCAGACGGACACACACAATAAACATTTTGTGATAAACGTTTTCAATGAAAAATGACCCGAAAATATGTGTCACGTTTTACGCTGCAGCGCATCACAATTAAGGAAGCAGAATGCAGTTGTTGGAATGAATTTTAAAAAATTTACTCATTTTAATGTGGGATAAACAACAAAATGGGAACTTCTTTTTGTTAAAAAACACAATTATTTTATTGAGACCCTGGACTTGATCCAAAACTTTTTGGACTTTATAAAAATATTATAAAATATATTTATTTTCCTGTGAAAAATCGACTTCTCAATGATAAGATTTTCCAATTTCGATGCAGTTCATTAAAAGTTTTAAATGTTTTCATCCGGAGTTGAACAAACTTTTAGCGAAAATGTTTAACTGCTGCAATTTCCTTTTGCTTCCTCGTTTCTTTTTCCTTCGCTCTTTCGCCTTCAAACATTAAATATTTAATAATAATATTTTTTATAAAAATTGCTACCACGTAGAAGTTGCGATCATTAAATAAAAAAACACAACCAACTGCTGGTTCTTTAGAAGTTAAACAGAAATGATTTCCTTCGTTTTTTGTTTAATTTTTTTTTATAAAAATATATATAAAAATTTACTACAATTTAACCATTAAGTATCATCAATATAAATGGCCAATTCAACTATAAACATTGTTTGGTAACAATTTCGAAACAACAACAATAACAACAACAGCAACAAAAATACAACATCTATTGATCTGGACATGTAATAGGCGGAACTAAAAGAAAAGAAGTGAAAAGAAGACACAAAAAAAAACGCAAACACACACTAAATGCCGCATTGATCATTATGATCTGGGCAACAACAATAACAACTACAACATCAACATTTGCCCTCTTTCATACAAGTGGTACAACAAAGTTGAGAATTAAACGGTTGGCTGATGTTGATGACCGTAGAAAAAAAGTTGCATAAAAATTACTTTCAACAACAATAAAAATAAAATGTGAATGTTTTTCTTTTTAAAATTTAGAAAACATTTTTTTCTTTAAATTATTTAAAAACATTTAAACGGCATTTGCAGTAGAGTTCTGCAGAACTTCATCAAACGCTCGTTTTTGCCAAAAACCTCTGGTCAAACCCATTTAAATTACATGGGCTCGATCAAAGGTTGTTGTCTAAAACGAGCTCTTGATGGAGTTCGGCACAACTCTAATTTGAAGTGGTTCCAAGTTGGATTAATTAAAGATTTTTTTTCGGTTTAAGAGATAAAGCGACAACGTTTTGATATGCAACCTGGACTTGCAACGAACTCTTTCACTTTTGTTATAGACCAGAACCTCCCCTGACATCCAATTTAATTATATCATTTCGATTAAACGTTTTGAGCTAAAACGAAAGCTGGGCCGAGTTCGAACCAAACCTAAACCTAAACATTCGTTTTTGACAAAAACCTCTTATCAAACGCATGTAATTTAAATGGGTTTGATTTGAGTCAATTCACGGTTAAATTATACTATAATTCAATAATTGGTCTATAATTTGTATTACAGTTATATTATACACCAAACTTAACATGTTTGAAGGCAACACGTTACAGGGAAACAGCTGAGCTGAGTAGGGTAAAGTTATGCCGAACTCTGTCAAACGCTTGAATTTTGCCAAAAACTGCGAATCGAGACTATTTGATTTTAATGGTTTCGACTAGACGTTCTGGTCAGAAACGAACGTTTGAAGGAGTTCGACACAACTCTATCGTTTACTTTTATAACGGATATTTCATCGTGGACCAGTCCTTGAAATCCAGAATGTCTGGTCATGTTCGAACTAGTGTTGGCTCACACTTCATCAAACGTTCAGCTTCGCCACAAAAACCTTTGGTCAAACCCATTTATATTACATGGGTTTGACTAAAGGGTTTGATGAAGTTTGACCCAATTCTATCTCAAACGCTTGTTTTTTGACAAAAACATCTGATCGAACCGATGCAATTTAAAGGGTTTGATCGGAAGTTCTTTGTCAAAAACTTTAGATCGAACCGACGTAAAATGAATCACAGTTTTTTTTTGTTGTCAAAACCGGGCGTTTGAAAGATTTCCGCACAACTCTCCTCAACAGCACTGAATTTAGAGCCTAAATTAAAGTGGTGCCGAATAGAGTTGGGCCGAATAGACTGATCAAACCCCTGTAAATTAAATGGATTTTATCAGAGTTTTCTCCCCGAGTCGAACGTTTGAAGAGTTCGACACAACTCTTTTGCTCAATTTCATAATGGAACTTTCACCAGAGCACCAGAGCCTTCCCTGAATTTATTATATTTCTCTGATAAAAGATTAAAGGTTTTTAGCTAAAACGAGAGCTTGAACAAGTTCGAACGAGCACTGAACTCTTTATCAAACTGGTTGTTTGATAAAAACTGCTGATCGAACCCACGCAATTTATGTTAAAGTTGGGTCAAACTTCATCAAACGCTCAGTTTTGCCAAAAACCTCTGGCCAAATCCATGTAATTTAAATGGGCTTGACCAAAGGTTTTTGCCAAAACTGAGCGTTTGATGAAGTTGGATCCAACTCTAATTTATGTGGATCGGATCAGAGGATTTTTATTAATTTTTTTTTCAAAAATAGGTTTTTGAGCGCAACTTAATTTAAAGTCTAAATATGACTTCAAACGGCCTGTACTTGTTTGCATCATGTTGCTTCTGTTTGAGCTTCTGGGCTTGAATAATTTTGTGTGTTAAAAATTATTCTATTCGATTAAAATTTTTCTTAAATATGATTTCTGTTCGTTCGTGTATTCAGCGCGAAATTTCTTATAGAAATTATTTTATTATAAATCAATTCTTTGTTTTTTTTCCAAAATTATTATCTTTTAAGATTCTGATGCGGGAAAAAGAGTAGCCAATTTTGTTGTTTTTTGTTGTTATTTTTTTTTTTTCTAAAAACTAATTAACTTTAATCGAAATTCGTTGAGCTGTTTTTTCGTGTGCTGCTGCTCAGTCGTGGATTGTAAAAAATAGTTATTTACGATGAAAATTAGAAATGAATTTGCGGTTTAACCCAAAACTGAAGCCGAAACTGAAACTGAAACGGCAGCAACCAGCGGTAACAGGCAAATAGAGAAAAAAATATAAAGTCAATTATTTGTTTATGAGTTTTGAAATGTGAGTCAACCAGAAACAAAAAAAGAACAACAACAAAAAGTGCAGTTAGTGAAACCGTCCGTCCGTCCGTCCGTGTAAATAACCAGCAGCCGAACGCGGTAACAATTTCAAGATGACTTGCAATTTATCTTTTTTCTTTTTTTCTGCTGTCGGGTTTTTGCCCGTTTCATACTCCATTTCAAAAGTCACGCCTTTCGCGGGCGGTTGGTCGTGTAAATTTAAGTTTCTTTTTTTTTTTTTCTTACAAACAAAGAATTTGGCTTCTGATGAGAATGATAATCTGTTCCAAGCCAAACAAACACCGTCTGTCCCTATTCCTTCTTTTGTTGGCAGCCAAATTGGAATTAACACAAGAAGTTGTTGTTCAAGTAGTTGCTTTTCTAATACTCGCATCAGCAGCAGTTAATAGTCGATTGATGAGTTGTTGATTTTTCCCGTTGTGACTTCAAAAAAAGTTGTGCCGCCGCCAACGAAATTATCTTTCTTTGTGGCGCTTAAGCTGGTGTTCGTCGGGTGCACCAAACAAATATAAAAAGAGTGTTAAATTAACCCTCTTTTCTGTGTTTTTTTTTTCTATTTTACATGAACGTGCGTTTTAGAAATTTTGCGGTGAGAGTTTTTGTTTCTTTTATGATCGTCATGTGCCTGCACGACCCGGCGTTTAAATATTTCAAAAGAGAAAAACGCACAAAAACTATGATTCGATTTTATTACAAAAAGGCCAGCAAATTGGATTATTTTTCTAAACAATTTCTTTAATTATTTGTGGTCAAAATATTTGTGAAGACAAGCAAAGAGAATTTGTGAGAAGGCAGCAGTTGATCGCTTTATTTTATGGAAAAATATAAATAATTTTAATGCTCACAAATTGAAGAAAGTTTTGAAGGAAAAAACGATCAATAAGTGGAACAAATCAGAGACCTGCTAAAAAAATAAGTTGAATTTTTATAAATCATTTTTGTTCCAATTTCAGTGCACTTTTCTTGAAAAAAATGGTTTAAAATATGGATCGGGGAATATTTAAAAAAAATATCTTTTTCACAAACAGGACTGCTGCTTAAGAACTTCGAAAAGTTTGTCATTTAAATTTAACTTGAGGATCGATTGGCTACAACAACAATTTCTTTCAGATTTTATTTAATATTTTTTCAATTTGTTTGTTCTTTATAAACAAACAGAACTTCACTATTTTTCACAAAATTTCTTTAAAAAAACATAAAAAAATATTTTCCATCTAAAACTAAACAATTCTGCGTTCATAAAGAAACTCTTTCATTTCATTTCTGTAGCAAAAACAATTAAAAGCAGAATCGTTTTTGGATTCAAAGAAATCGTGGTGGAGCAGCTACAACCTGCTTTTTGGTTTAAGCCGTCACACACAAAAAAAGGAGAAAAAAAAACAAGAGCTGCTGATGCCTGCAACGGCTGGTGGTGGCGACTGTGACGATTAGTTTTTCTGCTTTCCAATAAAAAAAAATGGCACTGGCGAATTCGGTTTTAAATATGTTTTTATGAAGTTCCCAAGAATATAAATAATATTTTTATGTCTGGCAGTTAACAGAATCCCACTGTGTGAAGTGGGTTAATAATAACAAATTTTATGGATTTTCAAACGAAGTCGACTGGGAAACTTTAAGCAACACAACCAACAAACAAACAAAAAGAACAACATGTAAATGAAGAAGGTTTTATTTAAGGGAATTAGCGTACAGGGTTAATCAACAACGGCTGTCATTATTGGCTCAAAGGGTGAAGCCCAGTATTTTTTCGTCCAGAAGAAGGACGAAAAAATACAGGGACAATAAAAAATACTGCAGCTCAAATTTGCCCTCAAAGTAGAGAATAATTTGGCTACAAGAAGCCCACGCCACGCTTTTCCTTTCTTTCATAGTTCAGGCACAATTTTTTGCATCAGCAGGGTTAAGAACCTAAACGACGTTCCAAGTTAAAAAAAATATTTATACATAAAAAAGTTGATCGAAAGTCACTTTTTGAATCAATCAGTTCTCTTTAATTCCAGGGAAAAATAGATTAACTAATTATTTTCACCGCTTTGTAGCGTGCGTCACAGAATAAAAATCAAATTTTCTTCTATAATTTGAAATAAATTTTATAACAAAAATTTTGGCACAAATAAAAAACAATATTTACTGCATATTAGTTTCTGTAGCGTGCGTCACGTTGTGATTTTTCTCAAAAATTTATATATCTATTTATTTATTAGTTCGCTTTAGTTTTAGTAAAAAAAAAAAAATTTGCTTATTATTTTCTAAAGCATCTAGTCCATTTTTTGTAGCGTGCGTCACGGAGAATAACTTTACTTTTTTAAATTTTCTTCTACAACTGCATATCAATTTTATTTCTTGATTTTGGCACATATAAAATAACAATATCTATTGCATATTTATTTCTGTAGCGTGCGTCACTTTGTGAGTTTTCTCAAAAATGTATATATCTAGTCATTCAGTTCGCTTCAATTTTAGTAAAAAAAAAAAATTGTTTTGCTTATTATTACCTAAATCATCTGTTCCATGCTTTGTAGCATGCGTCACGGAGAATAAGGTAATTTTTCAAATTTTTTTGTTATAACTTTATATCAATTTTACTTCCAGCTATTTGGCACACATAAAAAAACAATATATAATGCATATTAATTTCTGTAGCGTGTGTCACGTTCTGAATTTTCCCTAAAAATTTATATATCTAGTCATTCAGCTCGCTTCAATTTTAGTTAAAAAAAAACTTTCGGTTATTATTTTCTTAGGAATGATATTAGAAAAGAATCTTCTGGTCCATACTATGTAGCAAGCGTCACGGAATATAATTTTTTTTTTCATTTTGTTTTATAATTTTAAATAAATTGTATTTAAAATATTTTTGGCTTTAAGAAATAATATGCATGACACATTAATGTCTGTAGCGTGCGTCACGTTGTGAGTTTTCTCAAAAATTTATACTTCTAGTCCCTCCGTTCGCTTTAGTTTTAGTAAAAAAAAAATTGCTTAATGTTTCCTAAAGAATGACATTAGCTGAGATGCACCTGGTTCATACTATGTAGCATGCGTCACGTAATATAAGTATATTTTTGAAATTTTCTTTTATAATTCTAAGTAAATATTGCTAACAAATTTTCGGCACACATAAAAAAACAATATCTATTGCATATTAATTCCTGTAGCGTGCGTCACGTTTTAGGTTTTTTCAAAAATTTATATTTCTAGTCATTCAGTTCGCTTTAGTTTCAGTAAAAAAATTTTTTTTCTATTTTCTAAAGAATAATATTAGTTGAGAGGCATCTGGTTCACGCTGTGTAGCATGCGTCACGGAATATAAGTTTTTTTTACATTTTGTTCTATAATTTTAAATATATTTCAATTCATTGGTATTAAAAACAGTGTTACTAAGTCGAGGTTTTTTATATCTATAAAAAAGTACCCCCTATAGACGTTAAGAATTGTGAATAAGTGGAAGGTTGCTGTTTTGAGAGGCCGACGCATGTTTAGATTTTATTGCGTAAGAAAAGGTACTGCAGCGTTCGTCACATCGGATTTGTAGAGAATAAATAATTCATTTCTTTGATTTTGTGTACAATTAGCTGGTAAATTTTACAAAAATATATAATAAAAATTTAATTGAATCTATTAAACAATTTGTTGAAGAAAAATATCAATTTTCAATTAAATATTTTATTGAAAAAGTCACAGGAATAACGTTTAACTACTGCTTGTGTACACCACTGGAGTCTGTGAAATGCGCAGTGCGTTAATGATAAATCCTCCACAAAATTTGTTGTTGTTGTTGTTGCTTTCAAATGTCACAATTATCCAGCATTTTTGTGACAAATTGCGACTTTAATTTATTTGTTTTTCAGCTAATTTTCTTCTGCACATTAAAAAGGCTGGTTAAAGTTTGAATTCGTTAAAGTTTGTAGGAACGAAGAGCAAAAAATAACTTGCAGTTGTTGTTGTCATAGTGACCAGTGAGTGGTTGGTTTGTTGTTGTCTTTTTTTCTTTTTTTATTGGACTTGTTTGTGTGTTTTGGCCATGATAAATGTATTTGGGCATTGTAATTTACAAGTAATAAAGAAAATACGATTTATTTTTCATAAACTATTTTCATGTTTGTCTTTTTATTTTTTTTTTTTCTTGTTTTTCTTTTGTTCCCCTGGCCAGGCTCTTTAGAGAGTCATAAATACTGCACTCGTATATTTACGATTTTACATGTAAAAGGCAAAAACGATGTTTGAAAAAATACCAAAATTATTATTATGCCACTCGTTGTAAAAAAAACAAAAAATAAAAAATATTGTTTAAAAAAAATTGTATAAAAAGTGTTTGCAACATCTATTTGTTGTTGTGGCTGTTGCTGTTGTTGTTGTCGCTTTAATTTTTATTATACTTTTTAAGCCGCTGGTGTCCGTTGCACAAACAATTCAGCCATCCAGCAACAACCATCCATTCACAGAATTTTTGTGTTTCCACTATTTGTTTGACCGGTTGACTGAGCGAGTGAATGAGTGAGTGGTTGGTTGGATGATGGTTTGATATATTTGAGCTGATTTTTTTGAAATGTCGAGTTTGCTTCACTGATGACTGACTTTGCTGGTTAAATTGATGGACGGATGGATGGATGGTTGGATATTTGCGAGAGAGATCTCAGAAGAAAACGTCAAAGAGAAGAGTTTTCAAAATATATTGACACAATTTGTTTGATCGTGTATGAGCATCGTTTAGAGTTACGCCCTGCTAGAAATTACTTCTTATATATGGGCCATTCCATGCTAAAACGGCAGAAAATTAAACACGTCATCTTTCGTTTTGGATTATACTCGGTTAGGGGATCTCTTTGTTTGTGAAAAGCTTCGAAATTTTATGTCTGTTCAGTTGGTGTTCTCGATTCTCTTACAGTAACCGAAAACTTCATCGATCACCGCTTAACACGTGGGAACGACGGTTTTAAAAATCATGGAATCACCCATTTGCAATCGCAATTTTATTACAGTTTGCCAGCGACTAAGAATACTTGTGCTACCGCCCTCGTATTTCCCTGGCTGTCAGCCTATTTTGGATGCTTTGGCTGTGTGATTTACAACACACACACACAAAAAGGACCAGCATCACCGCCACCGTTCGTAAAACAGGAGAACACCGTTTATGTCTATTGTGGCTGTTGGCCACGGCTTTTTGGCGGTTCTACAATTGTGGTGGCATTCAGAACATTCAGAAACGTTGTTAACCACATCAAAAAATAAATACTTAATAAAGAAAAAAGCTGTTAAACAATAAAGAGAGTTGATGAATGGTTTTGCATGTTGTTGTTGGTGTTGGTGAAAATTCATAAAAACTACGATTTTAATTTCATAAAATTGTTCTATTTTTTGTTTCTTATTTATTTACTCCCTCCCTCTGCTTAACTTTCTTCGTGTTTTTATAAACTCCCTGTTATACCCTACAGCAGTGACTGGAAATTGAGCTTCCGAAGTTTACAAAAATAGACATAAACTGCTGCAATCAATCAACAAACAACAACAACAACAGCAAAAGCTCTCATTTGCAATTTGTGCAGGGTAACGAGGACATTTGAAATGCTATTTTTTAAGACAGCCACGGAATAGTTTTTTAAAACAAAAGTTGAGAACAGTCGTCGGCATTTAATGGCAACGCGCTTGTGCTGTGATTTAGAAAGTTGCAGTTTGGAAGGTTCGCGATGTCCCAAAATGCCACCACATAATGCTAAAAGTACCAAAAAGAAAATCGGTTTTACACCGATAATAATTAATTAACTAGTAAATTTATCAAAATCAATCTTTCAGTTCCGTGTTCACGTAAAAATATTCTAAAACTGGCAGGCATCTGCACGACCTTCAATCTAAAATAAGTCTAAATTAAATTCCATTTCAATGGGCTGATTGTTCGAAAGAAATTCCAAAACACCAGCGAAAGTTTTAATCAGTTTCAATTATTAACACAATAGAGAAGATCAGCTGTTTTCGAAAGCCGCTACACTTCCATCATTTCATCAGTATTCAGGAGTATTTTTCTTTCTTATCACTTATTTAATGGTTCAGTTGCATATAATAACACTTTTTATATATTTTATTATGAATTAGAATACGAGAATTATATCGAATCAATGGCAACACACTTTTGTTAAGTCCTTAAGTTGTCGTTTGATTATTTCCGGCATGTCTCACTTTCTGCAAATCTAAAATATTTCCATTAAAAATAGGAAAAAAATAACCTGCATATATATTTCTTTCGGCGCATTGCTTTCAGTGTATTTCTTTCAGTGCATTTAATACTTTTATGTTGCAAAAGAATTTTCTATATATTTTTCTATAATATGGCTCGAGGCCATATTAAAAAGATTTTTTCATTCATAATGCTCTCTCTCTGTCCCTCTCTCTCTCTCTCTCTCTCTCTCGCTTTCCCTCTCCTTCCTTGGGCATTACTAACGAACAACAGCAACAACAACTTTGAAGCTTAAAAAAATATTATAAAAATAATTTTTATTTGAATCCATTTAGTTTTGTTTTTCCAAACCCATTCACATAAAGTTTTTATGTCTAGAGAAAATAAACGCATCTTTTTGATATTATTTTTTTGCCATTTTTTCCTTGTTATTCTATTCCATGTTCGAATGAAAAGCAAATATTATGTGGAATAACGTTCGAGTGCAACACACAACTGCAACCGAAGGAAAATAGGGAAATTTTTAAGCGCATCCCCACAGTTGCGGCACATATTTACGGGCAGCACGCAAAATAAATTTCATATATTTTGGCATGAGAAAAAATATACTTTCAAAGTCTTGTTAAACTTCTCGTATTTGCACTTAAATTAAAGCGAATAGCAAAATTTGTCTTCCTTAAAGCTAAGAAGATTCATTTAACTGCTAATAAAAAACTCCTGAATTGATTTAAAATTGAAGATCATAAATTTTCCGAATTATTAATTGATTTAAAACAAGAGAGGAGCAGGCGCGTACTCAGGGGAAGGGGGGAAGGCATAATTGCATCCTCAACGCTAATAAAATTATGTGAATAAACTGGAATTAACAAAATTAATATTCTTTTTATATAAAATTATACAGAGATCCGCTGCTAAGGAGGAGGAGGAGAGGGAGATTAGCTTCCCCCATATAAAATATCAATTTTATTATATCTGCAACATAATAATAGCGAGTGCCCTTTAATATGGCTTGTTTTTGAGAGAACCTGCTAATTTTAATAAAATCTGGGAGATATAATAGTGTTCGTCCTTTTACGCCCCTTCCGCCCCCTTTTATCTGCCCTAAATCAATAGCGAAAGTTTCTAAATTTTATGTAAATCAGCCGAAGGAGAAAGTGAAGAATTCATTATAATAGGGGAGGTAGAGCTGGGGGTAGACAGGTGCCCCCTAGGATATAATTATTAATTTTCCTATATCTGCACAACAGGGAGTAAAATAATTTTATGTAGAACAGTAGAAGGAGAAAATGCAGATTAAAATATAATAGGGGAGGTACAGCAGGGGGTAGATAGTTGCCCCCTAAAAACTAATTATTAATTTTTCCATCTCTGCACTACAACACAGTCCTGGCCAAATTTATAAGCGTTGACAGATACTGCAAATTCGAATAAAATTTAAGAAGGGGTACACAAGTCCCCCAAACAAATAAATTTAATCCTTCCATTCTGAAACGGTCTGAAATCTATTCAGGCAAACAGGAAGTCCTTCGTCGGTGCCTGTAGCAAAAATATTCATCAGCGAAGTAAGAAATGAAATTTTATATCCCCTATTCTGTCTTAATTTGTAGTCTGAACCTCTTCGCGTTCCAGCGCAGTGCATTGCTATGTGGGGATTTTTCCCTGAGTGTTGGACCCACTCAAAAATACAAAACTAAAAAAATAAATACAATGACAATAATAAAAGTTTTAATCAAATTTCGGGAGTTGCTAAAAAGGGGAGATTCATTCTCCTCACACCAGGTAATTAACTGAAATCCCTGATTTATTTATTTAGGCACGCTTCCGTTGTACAGCCTGTCAACGAATTACTTCAGATTCCACTTCTTAAAAATATATTCTTTTAATAGAAACACTCTCGAGGCTTAAGAGTTAATCTCAAATTAAACACAAACTATTTTTATTTAAATAGTCACGTGTACCTCACGCGTGACCTGCAAGTGACGCATGCGTGAGTTAGGCCTGAAAACAGTTAAAAAATAGTAAAAACACATCATATATTAGCTAAACAACAACAATAAAGCATTCGCTATGGTCAGGAAATGCTTGTTTATAAACTCATTAATTGAGGCTGCTATTAATTTGCTCATATCTTTAGAGGCGCTTCCAAGAGCAGCTTGATTTTTTGCAAAATAACGCTCTTCTACTTAACCTTTCGGATAAAATTCGAATCTATTTTCAATTGAGTCTATTTAACATCTTTATGATGGCTCAAACTGAGAATATCGAAATTTTTGTTTTTCATTTAAATTATGAACTATTCAAAACATTTTCAAATAATTTTTAATGCCAAAATAAGCAAAATATTATTAAAACAATTAACTCACTAGTAAGTCCACTTGATAGCGATCGGCTTGGACTTGTAATTTTTTCAAAATTATTTGAGGAAAATGGAAGTTCTTGAGCGAAAGTCTTGTGTTTTTCTGTTTCTATTTGACCAGTTTCCGTTCACAATATTTGAACTCAAGGTGTCCTTACAAAACACTGTTGGTTTTGGGCCAGCGAAGTGGAATTTTATGCACTTGAAATTGGAAATTTTTTATGGAAACAACAACATTTTTATATAAAACAACTTAAGCCAAAATTTTATTAAAACCAAAAATAAGGAACTTGTACTTGAACTTTCATTTTAACTGACTTGTATTACGGCCGGCTTTAAGCCCAACAAACGACGTTCCATCAGCCAACCGACTTCTTAGCAGATCGCAAAGAACGATGACCCCATCCATGATCCCAGCCGCTAAGCACTTCATCGAGGTTGGCCCTCCCTGACTATTCGATGCAGAGCTAGAAAGTTTGCAAGATTTGCAGCAATTAAAAATATGAAAAAACCCAAATTTTTTTTTAAAACCACAATCAAATAAAATAACAGCGAAATTTTTAACAATAAATCAAGTCTTCATTGAGCTCAAAAAAGTCAAAAATTTATTATTCAACACAAGCGAAATGTTTGAAAACATTAACAGGGATCCATTTAAAAAGTTAAAGAAAGACCACAAAAAATAAATAAACAAATTTTTGGCGCTTAAAAGATTCACACATACACACACACACACATGCACACTTTTGTATTTACAAAACTCAACACAATTCTAGACACTGAGCAGCCATTCAGCAAACGCTTTGGCTGTTCTGCGCCCATTAGCCGGTCTTAAGATCATAAAAGCCACAATGACTACGATTTTGGGCAAAGAAAAATATCAAGAGAGTATTTGAGTGCATTTAAGGCGGCATTTTGATCGGGATCATAAAAAACATGACTTTTTTTTTAATAATCCTACGAGCGTTGATGATGTGGATCATCATAAAATCTGTATTATGGCCATTTAAGATGTTTTTTTTATTTGAAAACAATAAAAAAAAATATTATTCTTCGCTTTCATTTAACGCTGTTGTCGCTTTTATGATGCGGCCCGGCCGTAAATGCAAAATAAAGTTCATAAACTTTTAAATATTTTTTTTCAGTTTTTTTCTTTACGTTTGAGTAGTAAAAACCAATTAATTGTATCATAAAACTGGAGTAAAATAAACCATGACAATTTACAAAAAAAAAAAAAATAATTAAGGTTAAAAAAGGTGCTTGAAATCAATTTAGGGTTTTTTCTAATACAACTAGCGATATGTTTTACATATTTAGAACTTTTAGTTGGCAGCACTGCTTTGAACAACAATTATTCTTATTAATAAATATTTAGTTGAGAGGAGCGGCGGCCGCGGTTTTTTTTCCACAAAAAAATCGGCCCGCGATGGGTCAGGACGGGTTATGCAGTGATCAATCACTGGGGACCCCTTTAAAGCCACTGTCAGCCATATAATACTCCAGAGGTACATATTGCGGGAAGCTTTTCAAAACTACGACCTGATTAAACTACATTTCGCCGTATCCTCTGAATGCAAAATCGATGGCAATAAGAAAAAAATCATGAAAAAACTCATGGTGTAAATGCAGCATGTCTGAATTATAAAAATAAAAACAATTAAAAATTTGTAGTCCGTCCGAGGGTTCCATCTAAAAAGTATTTCAGCCAAACCTTGTTTGCAACTGTTTTTAAAGTGCCGCCAAGAAAGTGAACGAAAATCTCTAAAGTTTCCTGGTAAACGAAATCATTATTTTAAGCCTCTGCAATGACTTCCAAACAATATTTTAAAATTTTCAAATATTTAATTTCCTCCTCCTTTTTGATTACTTGCAGGTGTGGTTTCAAAACAAACGCTCAAAAGAACGACGCATGAAGCAAATAACCAGCATGGGGCGCCCACCGTTCTTTGGCGGAGCCCGCAAGATGCGTGGCTTTCCTATGAATTTATCGCCGGGTGGGTTGGATGATGGTCCCGGCTTTCCTTATTTTGCAGCCGAAGGCAAATTCGAATTTGGCTACGGACCTCATTTTCATCCACACGATGGACCCTTCTTTCCAGGACATCCTGGTGGACCAATGCCTTTTAATGCGCCTGGTAATTTATAAGATTTTAATACTCAACAACAGCAAACAAATAATTTAATATATTTTATGTTTTCTTGTGAATTTATTGATTTCTTCAATAGGTGGACCCATGGATCATACGGGTCCTATTCCTATGGTTAATGAGTTTGGCCTAACGCCCGAATCCCAATTCCTAAGTCAGACTGGAGGACCTCCCATGAATATACAATCGGCGGGAGGACCTCAACCACCTCCCGAACATCTGCTGGCCGCCCAACAGCAGCAGCAGCAAGTCCAACAACAGCAGCAACAACAACAACAACAACAGTCACAACAATCCCATCAAAATGGCCCGCGTTCTGCCTCACCCGAATTCATGTCCGCCGCCAATTTCAGTGAACCTCAAAATATGCAAAACGAAACGCTTGTTTGGTAATATTCAAAAGAGTTGGCAACACGTTTGCTACTATTAAAAACTCTGGCCGAATATCAGCAACAGGAGGATGTGGTTTAAGTGACCAACACATGCAAACAACACCCAACACACAGAAAAACAAATCCAACGTAGAGAAAGACACAACATTTAACTGAAGGGCTGGTCCTCTATCAAAGAATGTCGCACCGTGTTACCACAAAATTGCTAAACTACTAAACAACTCCACGAACTATTAGAAAACAAACAAAAATATATGAAAAACATTTTTAAAAAGAAAATTTATGGAAAATGGAAAACCTTTACAAAAATTATGGCTGCTTAATTTGATATTAATTGCTGAAGCAAATAAAAAATAAAAGAAATTAAAAACACAAACACCACACGAAAACTAAATATTTAACAACAACAAAAAAAAAACAAAAACAAACAACAATTGTAAATTGAATTTAACTATTTATTTATGTATGTATGAATGTATTATATATCCGTGTATGTCTGTATTTAAAAAATATGCACATTAAAACAAGAGAAGTTCGGAGACTTTTTCCCGAAGAGCTCCCCAACAGGCCACTCAAAAGTGATTTCAATTCAACAGAAAAAAAAAATGCATCAGCACCTCTGGTGTGCCCAACTTTAATTTAAACTCACAATTACCACTCCTATTTCATTATTAACTTTTTATATATAAATTTTTCTTGCTTTCCAGTTTCGTTTTGTCACAAAAATTAATACACCTATTTTTGTGGTACCCTTTAAGCTGTCCCATTATTTACCAGTATTAACGAGTTAACATTATTCGAAAGGCATTTCGGTGAAGATGTGGACCACATTAAAAGTTTGTCTGAAGTCAAAAAATAAACCATTTTATGTCACTTTCAATTCGCTTTTGCAAGCTGACAAGTGAATTTTGTTTTGTCACAATTTAAGCAGTGAATTCTTTTCTTCCGACCGGCCAACAATGACCGCACCATGTCATTAGCGTGCTTGCATTTATTTGTTTGTTTACATGTCTGCTTCATGTTTGGCATGATATTCACCCAACTACGTCACACATATTTTTGTGGTACACTTTTAGCTGGCTTATTGTCTATCAATACCGATCATGTAGCATCGTTTAAAAGGCATTTTTGTGAAGATTTGGACAACATTAAAAGTTTGTCTGAAGTCAAAAAATAAATCATTTTATGTCACTTTCAATTCGCACTTGACATATAAATTTTGTTTCATCACAATTTAATCAGTGAATTCTTTTTTTACACTTTTAGCTGGATGTTGTTAAAAAAAGTTAATAGCTGAGAATACCACCACCATTTTATAGCGTTCGTGCATTTATTCGTTAGTTAATATGTCTGCTTCATGTTTGGCATAACATTCACCCAAACACGTCACATATATATTTTTGTGGTACATTTTTGGTCGTCTCATTGTTTGTTAATATTAATTATACAACATCATTTGAAAGGTATTTTTGTGCAGATGTGCACAATATAAACGATTTTCCTAAAAACTACACCATTTTACTTCACTTTCAATTCACACTTCCCAACACACGTGGCCACAAACGGTAAAACTCTCTATTTAATTTTATTACGTCTGTTAGAAAACAAAATACAGCTTTTTTTAACTTCTTCTTTTTCCATACTCGAGCGGCATAATGTTATAAGAAATTAATTAAAAACATAAATTTTCAAATCAACCGTTTCCCACGTGACAAGTGATGATTGGCTTAATTCCTGGTCACTAAGAAAAAAATCGAAAAAAACACAAACTGATTAAATAAACTCTGATAGTTTTTCAAAATCAATCAAACTTTTTCAAATTTGTTTGTTCAGGGTAACCCACAAACGGATTAACCGATTTTCAACCGGTTTGCAGTGATCGACGTGGTTCTTAAAGGCTACGAACTGATTAGTTTGAGCTAACGAACGGTAAAACAGGTGAAAAGGTATTTAAAAAAAAGACTTTAAGAAATATTTTTTTTGGCTCTTTTGGCTTATCTTGAAATTTACCGTTTCGAATCGGTTGAAATAAATAAAACAATCTATGTTCGGGAATGCTTTTCAGGACGTCGATGCAGCTGTTTATAAGTTACAATCGGGTCACATACTTACGCACTTACACACGCACACACACACATACACACATACACATATACAAACATACAGATATAGTAACGGGTTCTCAGAGTCAGACCTGGAAACGTGGAGATCTCATGAGAAGTCGATATTTTGAATTCCAGATGTGGGTCGAATCTTATACATTTTGTTCCATGCGACATAATAAGATTTTATTTAAACTTTTCGCTTCAAGTTGAAAGCAATTTTTTCATCATACAACAGCTGAATTGGAAACAAGACAATGCATTTTGGTGCTTATTTTTATTAAGAAAGAAAAGCTCTCAATTTTATTTTTAAATAAAAGTTGTATAAAAGAAAAATATCTTATGCTTATATGCCTTAAAAAAGCTTTCAAATGATATACAATTTAACAATATTCATGGTGACTAAGACACCTAAAAGTGTACCACAATTCTATGCAAGAAACTACCTCCACTACGAAGCATTATATTTCTGTATAATTCAGTGGTTCCCAAACTGCGTCAAACATAAAAAATCGCTTGGCTGCTAAGCTTAAAATTTTATGCAACTAATTTTCTACTCCCTGCAGTTAATGAGATAAGGATTTTTAAGGACATCTGATTTAAGTTGTTTTATTTTAAAGTTTTTAGTTCTCTTTTCTTTTTGCCTCTGCTGTAAGTTATTGTGCACGTGTATTTGTTCTTGTTGTATATTTTTCTATGTATTTGTTGTCAAACAACATTATCTTTAATTTCTGTTACATTTTCCTTTCCTTTATTGTTGTTATATTTGTAGTTACCAATTTAAAAAAAAAATTTATAAAAAAGAGTCAATGGCTCTTATTTATTTTTAGTATTAGATTAAACTTCCTGCACAATTTCTCAGGCATCTAAATTTAAACATAAAATTATCATAAAAGGATCCATTCAAGTGAGAAGAAATTTGAATCTCTCTAAAAAGTCCAATTACTTTTGAAATCTTTGGTTTGCCAACGCTGGGGTGCTGATGCATTTTTATCATGTTTTTCCTTTTCTTAACTCCGCTAACAAAAGTTTTTACTACAACAAATGAACTGTATGTACGATATTTAAATTTATAAATTATAAATCAATTATAATAAAATTGAAAAAAAACCGAAAAAGGAAAAGTAAAACAACCCACAAGTATAGCAAATTAAAAATAAAATTTGAAAGAAAAACTGAATTAAATTTCAAATCTATTGTATGTATCAATTTAAATAAGAACCGCAACAAAAAAAACAACAAAAATCAGTAAAATAACCCCATAATAAATCAATTAAACTAAACAATTTTTAACAAAATCACTTGTAAATAAAACTTTAATAAACTCAAATCTAATTGCAAAAGGAAACTAAAATAAAAATTAGTGTTAGATTAGTTTGTAAGTAATTATTATTATGATTATGGCGATCATTATAATAACATTTATCATTATATATAATTATATATATTAAAAGAAAACAATATAAAAAAACAAATCAAAGAAAATAATTAAAATAAATAAAGAAATTGTTATCTTAAATCATAAATAACAGTTTTTATAACAAAAAATCTAAAATCTACATGAAGTTTTACTTGGATCAAGTCTTTTTGGAGAGATTTTCAAAGTGGTTTTCTAATGTACGTACTATACCAGTAAACACCAGGACATGAGACCAAAGCTAAAGGCAGAAAATATAAGTAATCGGGCGCTTTTGGACCATAATCTTGCATAACATACACGACAAAAACAAAAATTATTAAAGAAAAATAGCAAAAAAAAATTTTAGGAAAAAGGATATACGGGAGGTAGTCATGTCCTTGCACCGAATGACTCAAAGACATAACGGATATAATATTGACAGATAAAATAATAAGTTTTTAGTGTATTTTACTGATAAATGAAGCTCAAATTAATTTTCTTCAAAAAAGGATATATGGAAAGTAGTCCTGTTTGGCAACTGAATCACACAAAACTTACAAGACAGTTAAAAAGTCTAGAAATTATTTTAAATTAAAAAAAATCAATTCATAAAGGCAGCAAAAATGATTTTAGGAAAAAGGATATATGGGAGGTAGTCAAGTCCTTGCACCGAATGATTCAAAGATATAACAGATATAATAATGACTAATAAAATAATAAGTTTTTAGTGTATTTCAATTATAAATCAAACTCAAATTAATTTTTTTATAAAAAGGATATATGGGAGGTAGTCCTGTTTGACAACTGAATCACACAAAACCTACAAGACAGTTAAAAAGTCTAGAAATTATTGTAAATTTAACAAAAATCAACTCATAAAGACAGGAAAATAGATTTTAGGAAAAAGGATATATGGGAGGTAGTCAAGTCCATGCAGCGAATGATTCAAAGATATGACAGATATAATAATGACTGATAAAATAATAAGTTTTTAGTGTATTTCAATTATAAATCAAACTCAAATTAATTTTTTTATAAAAAGGATATATGGGAGGTAGTCCTGTTTGACAACTGAATCACACAAAACCTACAAGACAGTTAAAAAGTCTAGAAATTATTGTAAATTTAAAAAAAATCAACTCATAAAGACAGGAAAATAGATTTTAGGAAAAAGGATATATGGGAGGTGGTCATGTCTGTGCTCCGACTGATACAAAATTTGCAGGAGAGCTGAGGCGCATAATTCTAGAAATTGTAGTGAAGTTTTAGTCCATTTCAATTATAAATGCAGCTAAAATTAGTTTTCTAAGAACAAGGATATATGGAAGGCTGCAATACTTTTCCACAAAATAGAACAATATTTACGAGAGACCTAAAACAAATAATTCTCACTGCTTTTTAGTTATAAATGCGTTTGATATAAACATTTTTAGCAAAAGGATATATGGGAGAAGGCAATATCCTTGCACCAAATGATACAAAATTCAAAACATACTGAAAACGCATTAATTTAAAAATTGTTGCACAAATTTTAAGAAAAAGGACATGTGGGAGTTGGTTATGTCCTGGCACGAAATGTTGCGAAATTTCCAAGAGAGTTAAAACGTATAATTTCAGAAGTAAATGCAGCCAAAATAAAACTTTTCAGAAAAAGGACATGTGGGAGATGATCAAGTCCTGGCACGGAGTGATGCGAAAATTACAAGAGAGCTGAATTATATAATTAGAGAAATAGTAGTGAGTCTTTGAAGCATTATAATTGTTAATGCGGTTGATATTTTATTTCCTCTAGAAAGGATATATGACAGTTGGTCATATCCTGGCAGCGAATTAATTAAAGTTCGCAGCAGAGATAGAATATTGAATTCCATAGACATCGTTGTTTTAACTTATTGCCAGTATTTAAGATTAATTTGAAAATTTAAAACTTCAGAATGTGTAGAAGGCGGAAGTGTCCTTGAACAATTTAAGCGAAATATGTATTAATTGATTGAGGATTTTCTTTTGCTACTTACAGTGAGTTTTGAACAGCAAAACGATTAGGGCCTTATTACGATTGTCGTAATAAGACCTTCATGTTATATATGTGACAAGTGTTGCCACATTTTATCGCTTTCGTCACGACTGCGACAACCATAATACGAATAATTATGAGCGGCTTTAACAAACTGATGAAGTTGGACTTACCTGAAAAGAAACAAGAAATAGTTTTAAGTTAATAAATAAAATAATGTTGTAGGGATAAAAGGAGAATTTAAGAAAATTTTAAGATTAAAAGTCAATTATTGTGGCAGCCTGTTTTCAAAAAGAAAAAAACTATTTTCAAAACTTTGCATGATAAATTGTTAAGCGGCTTAAAAGGATCAATAGAAATATTTGGAAAAGGAAATAAAACAAGACCTCCAACATCTGTTTGATGGTTTCAAAGATTATCGGCCACTAGACAACAAAATAAAAAGACTTCAGCACATAATAAATTTGGTCTATTAAATGTTGGCAACAGCAGCAGTTAATGGGGAAAAATTAAGTGCGTGCGTTGGAAAGAAATATTTGCACGAAAAACTAAAACACATGCGAAGTTCTCACCTTAACTGACTGTGGATGCGGGCCAACGCACATCATCACAAATAGACAACAACAACAGCAAAGAGATGTTGCAGAGTGCCACAATAGACTATCTGTTGGATTTTTATTGTCTGCAAATGACATAAACACCAATCGGTCAGTCATCATGCAGCACGTTCACAGGCTGCCTGCCATTCACTCTGCTCACAGTTCGCCAACTTACAGGTTTCGGACAGCATCAACGGTAACAACAACAAAGCAACCAACCAAACAAACAACAACAACAAAAACAAGAAGAAGAAAACTATTCATAAAATACTGACCAAATACTCGTAAATCACCTTCAACACGTTGCACTCGGGTATTGTTTGTTGTACAACTATTTGATTGAATGTTCGTAGCGTAGAGTAAAGCCAGTGCACGCACGCACTGTGATGCTTTCGCAGCATTGTGAGGCCGTTAACTGACTTTATTATGCTTTTCATTGTTGCTGTTGTTGTTTCTTTTGTGTCATTCGGTGTGGCAGCAAACTTGCTGACTGCTTATCTATTCAAAAGACCGGATCACAGTGGGCATAAAGACAATCATTAAAGTTCGATTCTCTTTGCAATTGGTTGGAGTTTCAGACGAGTTTTGAAAGCTTCAAGTCGCTAAAAAAATAAGCTGCAATTTCGTGGCTGGAGAATGAAATAGAGCTGTGCCGAACTTCATCAAACGCTCGTTTGTGACAACAACGTTTTATCAAACCCATGTAATTTAAATGGGTTTGATTAGAGGTTGTTGTCAAAAACGAGCGTTTGAGAGCGTTTGATGAAGTTCGGCACAGCTCTAGAATGAAACAATTCTGGTACCAACTTTTAATTAGAGTTGTGTCGAACTCCTTCAAACCCATTTGAAATTCCAAGGGTTTGATCAGAGGTGTTTTTCCAAAAACTCGCGTTTAAAGGAGTTCCGGCACCATTCTAAATTCCAGTAAAAAAATTAATTTTTAGTCGCTAAAATATAAACTGAAATTTTGTGGCTGGAGAATGAAACAATTTCCTCAAACTGGTACCCGCTTTTAATTAGAGTTGCATCGAACTCATTTGAAATTGCAAGGGTTTGATCAGAGATTGTTTTGAAAAACGACGGCTTGAAAGTGTTCCGAAACAATTCTAAATTTCAGAACAACAAAAAAATAATTTTTTATTCACTCCAACACACACCGCCTGCCCACTGTGCGAGAGCCGGACTATTTGCAACAAAACAACACTTCAACAGCATGTTAACATGAACATAAAAGCACAACAAACATCTGATGATTATGATAAGATGACGATGGTAACGGCTCGTAGGACAGACTCGACGGCTGTATGGGTTATGAGAAGTGCGTGTGCGTGTGTGTTTAAGTGTTAAATATCTGTTGCCCGTTCATCAGCTGCAAACGCATTCAATAGATTTGAAAATTAAACGGTCAGCAACAACGAGATACAGACTCTCAGCATTTACACGAGTTGTTTGTTTGTTTGTGTACAGAAGCACACACTCACACACACTCCTACACACACACGCATCTAAACAAATTTAATGGCAGGAGTAAAAATCCAATTGTAACAATCGCCTGATTTCGAATGCGCCTCTAACAATAGATTTCGATCTTTAATGTTGCTCTTTCGTTACAAATGAGGGCTGTGCAGCAGCACCGTGTGGATTTCTATCAATCATAATCGGTCATTTGTTGTTTGCTGATGATGTTGTTGTTGTTGCTGTTGTTGCTCCCTCCGGTCGTTTAATTCCAATTACACAAATAACCCAGCAAATACGCAGCAAATGGCCGCAAGTAAAAGCGAACATTTTTGCTTGAATTTATTTCGAAAAAAAATTTGTTCATTTTTATTAGGCCGCAAAAGACTTGCAGGGCATTAGAAAAGTTATTAAACTGATAAGATTTTTAATTGCTGCGAACCAAATGGCCGGGGTATAAGAACTGCAGCTTTGACGATGCAACTTGTGGCAGGAAAATTCCTTTCGAAGTCGTTGAATTTTGAATTATCAATCAAGAGGTGAGTGTTCGAAAGATTTGATAAATAATTACAATTTGTTAACACATTTAATCGATTAATAAAAAGTTTTAATTGATTGAATACCCTAATAATTAAAATGGAATCTAAGGTTTATGTGTGTGTGTGTCTGACCCTTCCTATAACTTTTAAATATTATAACCGAATCAAACCAAACTGAACGCTTTCTGAAGAACGTTTCTGAGCTCAGAATTTCTGTGAATTTAAACCGATTCGAAGCGGTAAATTTCAAGATATTCTGAATAATTAAAATGTAAGTTTTTTTCAAAGTGTGTGTGTTTTTTTTTTAACTTTTACACTCCTGCACCGATCTCTTGATAATAAAATAACACCTCGATCACTGCAAACCGGGTCAAAATGGGTTAATCCGTTGTTGAAATACCGTGAATGAAATAAATTGGAAAAAGTGATTTTTTCAAACTCCGAAATTATATACCTGATCAGTTAAAGTTCTCGATTCTCTTGTAGTAACCGGAAACTACATCAATCACCGTTTTTCATGTGGGAATCGGTTTATTTGAATATTAAAAAATATCATGAAATCGCACAAATACCAGGTTTTTATTAGCGGCAAGTTTAATTGGATGGTTTTTAGTGTCAACCGTTTTCCATACTTTTTGCACTGGGTACTGACAGTGAATATGCAGCGGATTTCGAAAACAGCTGTTCTGCTTTGTTTGCAAGTTGAATAATTAAGTTAATGGCAACTTTTCCTAGAGCGTAGGAATATATTTAATGTCTTTTTGGACTAAAAACGCTTTAAAAACTAAAGCCTTTCAATCCTTTTTCTTAGAACAACCCTCGTACATCCTCTAAGAAACACCTTTTCTCCAAAACGGATGCAAACTGCCATAAAAATACTACCCCACACTACAACATAATAAAAAACCTGCAACTTTTTATGTTGCTTCTTAAAAAACAGGCAACCCTCGTATTTGCAAAATAAATTGCCTCATTAGCATTTTTTTTTTTTTGTAAACAAAAAGAAAAGAAGAACTTAAAACAATTTAATTCTTTAGTTCTGCCACTAAATCGCTTAAAAAAAGAATTATTTCAGGATTCCCATCATTTAGCAAACATTTCTCGAGAGCTTTTCCTGCAACAAAAGTTTTGCTGGAAAGAAAAAAAGAAAATCAAACGAAAAGAAAGGAAATTGAGAGGCAGCAGGAAGAGTGTTTGTTAGAGGAAAATTTGCTTCAGTGATTAATTTCAAAATTTTAATGCTGCTGCTACCACGTACGAATTTGAAGAGGTTCTTTTTTAAACTTTTTTTTTTAACGGCTGCGAGATTTGCTGTTGATGTTGAGTTTGATGATGAATTTGATGTTCTTGCGCTTCATTACACAATAATTTTCTTATTTTCTTTGAAAGACATGCCTCTTTTTTTTAAGTTAAATATCTAAATATATTCTTTTTGTTGCTGTTGTTGTGATTTTTAATCTGACATCCAACCGTACGAGTCACTTTTACTCAACACATGCCTGGCAGTTGGATGTGTGTAGAAGGCCGTGAATACTTGCAGATACTCATCCGTGTTCGGTTACGAATACATACTTGCAACAGCCTTCCATGTTGATAAAACTCTTTCTTTTTTTCATTCGTGTTTAAATCTGTGATGGATCAGAGCTGGCAGGAATAGTTGTTGTGACTTTTGGATTTGGAACTAAATATGGTTTACACAGGGCGGCGCTACGTGCCACTTTGGGTATTCTAAACGAGCAATTTGAGGGCATGGTCATTTTACTTGGAACATGGTCATTTTACTTGGATCGGTCAGTTTGACTCTTGTAGTATATTCAATTTTGTTAACAAAATCAGTGAGCACGTGGGCCGTGTCAAAGCAGGCCTCGTACCACATTCGGCCGCAAAATTAACCGTCTTTTATTGAGGCTACCAAGAACTCCGTCCATGCGATATTTTTGGACACGAAACTGTACAAAATCGAAAATCATCGTAAAGGCTTTTATGTCCAGTCCAAAACAAAAAATCGTGGCGACAAACGGGCAACAGAGATGTTCGCAGAGGACTGTAACCAGTCTGTACTACAGGGGAACCACACACTTGACCAGTTTGCTAGCATAATGGCTAATTCATATATTTTCTTACTTAAAATTTAACGCTTAAATAAAATTAAATGGAATCATGTGGATTTTTATGAAACTCATATGTCCACTCAATCTCATAATCAAATAGGTTACCCGTTTTTGTGGTACATTTTTATGGACCTTAAGGCACATAAATATTTAAAATTTTTATATTATTTAAAAGGTATTTTTATGCAGATGTCTACAGTATTAACATAAATTTCAAATATGAAATTATCAAAAAGATTTTTGATTTCCAGTACACAACAACAAGAAAACTTTTTGTTTCGTACATAAAAGTCACGTTGCAGGAACCGTTTTTATTTTCAATTTTCCATTTCATTCTTTCTGAATTTAAATTAATTCTTCATTTAATTTAAAAAAATACCGCTCTGTATGCAAAATGTTCTATTATCTGCATTCATTTTTTCCCCTCTCTGATTACTGGCATAAATCGTATAGAAACAGGCACGCTGCACTTTTTGTGTGGTACATTTTTATGGACTTTAAAGTCCACAAATATTGACAGTTTTTGTACTATTTAAAAGGTATTTTTATGCAGGTGTGCACAATATTAAAATAAATTTTAATTATACAAATAATGAAAAGATTTTGATATTTTTTTAAAACACAACAAGAAAATTTTTTCACTTCATATTTTTTTCGTATTTAAAAATCACTTTAAAGGAACAGTTTTTGCTCTTAATTCAGTTTCTCATTTAGTTTTCCAGCTCTGTACTCAAAATTGTATATTATCTGCATTAAAATTTTTTTACTGGCTTAAAACAAATAAGAAAAGAAACTGTACACATTTTTGTGGTACATTTTTATGGACCTTAAAATCCACAAATATTGACAATTTTCCCCTTAATTAAAAGGTAGTTTTATGCAGATCTGCACAACATTAAAATAATTTTCAAACAAGAAGTTATCAAAAAGATGTTTGAACTCAAGTATACAACAAGAAAACTTTTTGATCTGGTATTTGTTTCGCTTTTAAAAATCACTTCATAGGAAACATTTTTACTTTAAATTCTCCATCTCAGCTTTTAATCTAGTTTTCCAACTCTGTACTTAAAATTTTTTAATATCTGCATCAAGTTTTTTTTACTGGCATAAAACAAATAAGTAAAGAAACGCTGCACTTTTTGTGTGGTACATTTTTAAGGACTTTAAAGTCCACAAATATTGACAATTTTTTTTATTATTTAAAAGGTATTTTTATGCAGATGTGCAAAATATTAAAATCAATTTTGATTATAAAAATAGTAAGAAGATTTTGAAATTTTCTTAAAAAACAACACGACATTTTTTTTTTTACTTCATATTTGTGTCGTAAGTAAAAATCACTCTACAGGATTTGTTTTTACTTTCAATTCTCCATTTCCAATTTTAATTTAATTTTCCAACTCTGTACTCACAATTTTATATTAATGGAATAAGACAAATAAAAAAAGAATTGCTACACTTTTTTGTGGTATAATTTTATGGACTTTAAAGTACACAAATATTGACAATTTTTCCCTTAATTAAAAGGTAATTTTGTGCAGATTTGCACAATATTAAATTTTAATTATAAAAGTAGTACGAAGATTTTGAAGTTTGCATAAAAAACATGACAACTTTTTGATTTGGTTTTTTTTCGTATTTAAAAACCACTCTGCTGGAACTGCAAATAAATAGTTTGATGAAACCTCTTTCCAGTAGCTCCACTTTTAATTCTCCATTTCAATTCGTGTTCATTTAACTTAAAAAAAAATATTAGCTTTCCAACTCTGTATGCAAAATGTTACATTATCTGCATTTATTTTTTTTCTCTCTGATTACGGGCACAAACGGTGGTCTTTCTTCAGAAAAAATAACCAACAACAGCAAATAAGAAAAGAACAAGCAGAAACTTACAGCATTTAACCGAAGAAATACATTATGAACATGAACATGAGCATGAATATATCAGGGGCATAATAACAATTGTCCGTCCGTCCGCCCGTCTGATAGACATAAAGAAAGAATTACAACGTACAACTGGTGCCTGCTTTGCTGGCTCTACAGTAGTTGTTGTCAATGTTCGATGCGAGTGGTACCTTCAGTTTTATATTCCATTTTTTTTTAATTTTTTTTTTCTTTCATTTAATTCAAGCAAAAGTCGTATAAAAATTTTACATGCATGAAACATTAAATTTGTAGAGTTAAAGAGAAAGAACGAAAGAAGAAAAAGTACAAGCGAACGAGCATTTGGGAGTTTCTGTCTGTGCATACGAGAAGTGTATGGAGCTGCCTGGGATATTCTTTATTGTGGCAATTTGTATTGCATCAGATTACGGGATGCATGCAAGCATCCAAGCGGACAGACAGACAGACAGACAGACACTCAGTAATTCAGATTGAGTTTATCGTAATTTTTTCTTTTCCTTTTTGCTTTTTTTTTATTTATTTTTTCATTTTTTTAATGGGGAGTTGTTTTGTTGTGTGCGGTTGGAGCAGACTAAACTTTCTTATCGTTTAAATATTCGTTTTGCTGCATAAACTTTTGTCTTATTTAATGCAAATGATCCATTGATGATTGTGCTACTGCTGCTGCTGCTCCAACTTGAAGTTGCAACTGCAACTACTTGCCATAGATACACCATGAATCCACCAAGACCAATCACCAACATCATCATCATCATCGTCATCGACATCATTCAGAATACATTTCCAAAGAGGAACGAAACAGTCACAAAAGCTTTGAAATTTTATGATGACAATGATGAGAATCGTAGAGTTGATGGAAAACTCAATACGAGTAGAACATGTTTGTATGTATTTGTAAAGTGAACAAGCGGCTGGCTGACTCGGTACGCTTTGGCATTCCGCGAGAGTTGTGAGATAAATTTTGAGTCCCAAATAATGGGATTTATTTTATAACTCTCCAAAACGATTTCAGTGTCATCTAAAAATTCCGAGGAGTTGTACGATACGAGAATATATATCCCATATGTGTATGCCTACTATACCTTAACCCTGGAGTCCCCCATGAAAATTGATGAGGTTTCCAAAGCAACTGCATTGAGTTTTATTGAGCGCCGAATGGTTGCAAATAAATACGGGTTTTGTCTGGGAATTATCCCCCATATAATGACGAAATTTTTAGGCAACTACGAGGGAAGGCCTATTAATGGATACGCTTAAATACCTCAATGAGGTAATAAGACGAGTTTAGAAAATAATTTAAAAAAAAAGCTTTTTTGTTATAGATTTCAAAACTTTATTTTCAAACTGACAGTTCATTTCACACATAAAAAGGAAGCGATGCAAAAACATGAACTCAAGAAATTCAAAAATAAGCCAGACCACCAAACCCATTATTTTTTGTCCGGAAAGTCCAGCAGCGTTACCCGTTTCCTTTTAGTTGGGAACCAATCACGTGATCAGTTTAAAGGCAGGCGTGCTTGTTTATATAAATTTTTATTTTCAGTTCGAAGGTCAATCAAAGTAGCAACGCAACGCAAATCTCAGCTCGATCTCTTTTGTGAATTTTCAGTACTATTTTGTGGTACACTTTTAGGGACTCTAAAGTCCCCAGATATTAATAAATTTTATAACATTTGAAAGGTATTTTTATGCAGATATTCACAACATAAATAATTTTTAAAAAGCTCAACCATTAACACAATAAAAACATGTATAAATTTAATCACACACTAACAACAATTTTATTTTTGTGTTGAGCTGCCAAGTCACACAATATTAATTTTTTACCGGGGAGTACAAAAAGAAACGCATTCGGAGCTACGAATTAATATCTATTTATGATTTAAAAAAAAAACAAATATTTCTTGCAGCAGACTTCATTGTGTGAACGAGCATTCAGGCAGCTTCAACAGAGAATTGAAAAAGAGTTGGAGCAGCAAAACCTTCCTCGTGTGAACCTGGACTACGTAGTAAAATACGTACAGATAGTGTCTAAGATTTGCGTCAATATGGCCTACCTGACGGTGGTCTTAACACTGGGTAAAATTTTACCTGAAAAATAACTCCCCTCGCATATTATTGACATCGTCACATGTTTAGCAATATTTCTCATATTCGCCCTAGACAACAGATTTTATATTCGAATCGTGCAACATGCAGTTGTGAACGTTGCTCTGGCATTTGGGTACAATTTGCATCTCCCCTCTCCAAACGCCAGCCGCTCGCCGTTGTACTTCTGTTTGTGTGTGACTGCATATGAATCGGGTTCAATTTAAATATTTATTATCATTTTTTCTTTCTTTCTTTTTTTGTTAAATATATTTTTCCTTAATGGCGATGTGAATGAGAGCAGGTTACTGTTCTCCGCATACGCTGTTGTGCCTGCCATTGGGGCGCCAGTATTTTAATTTCTGAGGTGTTTGAGTTGAATGCTGTTGACGCGTGTTCTTCCATTAGGCGACATCATCAAGATGTGATTATGCGTTCATTTAAGCATGTAAAACTCGCAAATTGTTTTAGATTTTATGCGAGCGACCGTAGAAAAGCAACACGATGGTGATGGTGGTGAGGAGCCAAGCGAAAGTGGATCATGATATTGAGCCTGTGAATAATTAGTGTGCGTGTGTGTGTGTGTGGAAATGTGCTGCCTAAAGCCATGTTACAAGCAGTTGGTCAGTTTGGGCTTTCAGGTGTTGTAAATGAACTGTTGCAATTTAATTATGAGTTGAAGAGAAAATGTTTGAATATATTTTTAGTGGTTCTTCAGTTGTTTTATTATTTTTTGTTTGTTTTGGTTTGATTCTTTAGATTCGATTTTTGAGATCCATAATTCCCATAATTTGAACCGCAAAGGAATCGTAACCTGTGCCTCGTTTCTGTAACTGAAGTGAGTTCTCGCATCAAAAAAATTGTCGTCACTCTGTGAAACACAGGCTGAGTCAGAATATATTTCTTAATGCATTTATAATTTTGTTGGGTTTTTATAATAATAAACATGTTTGTTCTATAGATAACCCTGCAATAAAAAGCATGACAACCACAATTTGAAAAGAAAATTTATGAATTTAATGTTGATTTCTTTTCTAGAAAAGAGTGCAACATTTTTTACACTATTTAAGAGAAAATGGCAACATTCCGATATATGAAATTAAGTTATTTATTCGAAATTATTCCAACTTCACTTACGAAAACTAGTTTCTGTTTAAAAACTCCCCTAAACTGCCAACTCTTAGAAAAGAAGTGAAAAAATTTTACATTTTTTCCAGAAAAGAAAATGGCATAAATAAAAACATTTCGTATTATTTTACATATTCTGGCGGATTTCAACCTTTTTTTCGTAGTTTTTACCCTTTTAAGCTGGTTCTTAATTCTTAAAATGCTAATGCGGCAGCATGTCTAACAAAGTCGCTTTTACAATTGAGAAATTGAAAGCTGGATATTTTTTTAATTCCCCTGTGGTCTTGTCTAAGCTTTTTATGATGGAGAAATTAGTAGAAAAAAACTTGATGTTTGCGTGTGTGTGTGTGTGTGTAGTACGAAAAGCAAGAAAAAGAGAAACCAATTTAGGCCCGTCCAGTATTGCACTCTACATCTTCGGCCCCCTTCCCACAAACTTCACTGATCTGAATTTCAAGTCCTTATTTGTAAAAGGATAAAAAGAAAAATTATTTAAAAAAAGTGCATTAAATGTTGCATATTTTTTTGTTTACAAAGAACGCACTTTTCTTCATTAAAGAGAGTTTTTAAAAAAGGTGCATTAAATGTTGCATATTTTTTGTTTACAAAGAACGCACTTTTCTTCATTAAAGAGTTTTTAAAAAAAAGTGCATTAAATGCTGCATATTTTTTCTTTACAAAGAACACACCTTTCTGCATAAAAGAATATTAACAATAGGAAAATCATTCAAATATAATACGAAGATATACTTATGGAACTCAGTGTTGAATATGCCGAATTTTTTACCCTTTTGAGAAGAAAAGAACATGCTGGTAAAGGAATGCTTTAACGTTTAATATAATGCTGATGTTTCAGAAAAGAACACAACGATATACAAAAAGGTGCAAGAAATGCTGAATAAACTCCATGTAAGCAAATTCGGAAACTTCACAAGTAAAACAAAGAAAGTGAAATTGAATTGCTTGACACTCTATTCGCTACCCCCTCGAACTTGCACTTTCTTAAGGCACTTTAATTTTTGAAATTGTATTCAGCTTTTATTCTGCCTTTTTTCTTTGTGTTCTTATCTATAAAATATGTATTAAAAAGAAAAATGTTCTGCAGATTGAACAGTTATTTTAATTACAGGGGCATTAATGCAACTCTGCATGAACAGCTGATAGTGTTCGTATTTCATTGTTTAGTGCCAAAAAAAAAAAAGAAAATTACACTTAACAACTTCCTTCCGTAACATTCACAATTTTAATTCATAATCATACAAAATAATAACAATAATAACTCAATTTCCAACGAATCAAAATAATTAGGGTGATAAGAGTTCAATTACCATTTTTTAATGGCTACAAAAACAAAACAAAAAATAATAAATAAATAAAAACTTTGAAAATGTTAAAAATAGAACAACAAAATTGCTTTTGTACAATCAGGCAGCTGAAGGATTTGAAATGTCATCCAAAATTTGTTGACTTGTGAAAAAGAAAATTAAAGCAAAATTTTATAGCATTTATGGACAGGCAACAACATGCACAGACATGTCGACGCCAAAGTTTATTCAATTTTATTGTTAAGCAGCACTCATTATGCCACTGGCTAATGAACCAACCTGCGTGAGTTTGGGCCAAGAAAAAATTGTCTTGCAGGTCAGCAAATCAATACGAAATTTTTAGGTTTTTTTAAATCAGTCGTTGATATTAAACAGGGTGTTAACGCAGCGCTTATTTGCTTGGCGGTTGAATTCTTTGACAATTCTTCAGTTAATTAATTGATTTGCTCAACAAATTCTTTTCAATGGCTTTAATAATAGTCTTTCAGCATCGTTCTATATATTCTTAGCAGACTTTTTGCTCCTTCTATACATCAAGAAGACTCTTGGAATACACCAGTCGTCGAGCAGTTGGCAAAATAGAGGCTGCCAGAGCAAAAAAATGTGCACTCCGTTCCTAAACTGTTCTCCCAAAAGATCTATTCCCGCGGCCGGAATTATATTAAATTTAATTAAAAATTTATTTTCTCATATTTTTCTTTCTTTCATTTCAAGTTGCAAGTCTTAAAGAAAACACCCTGTATTTCCAACTGCAGTTTACTTTTGGACAAGAGTTAAATGAACTTTCCATTTTAATCGTTTCCACGAACTTCTTGGCCATAAATTTCTTTATGGCCAACAACTACTGAAAAGAAAACTATTCAAGGAGTTCAATTCCATGTTGTCGCAAATTGTCTCTGCTGCATGTCATTTTCAGCCTTTTCCCTACTACACAAACGCATGTCCTTTTTTGCTTTAGCCAGAAGGTGTCAAAGTGTCAAACCGTTACAGTTTCGGTTGCATTTACAACAGTTCCGAACGTATGAGTTTCTATAGATTTAAGTTTACAACAACAAATTATAATGAGCATTAAGCCAGGCAACAACAAAAACAACAAAGCAAACAAATAAATAAACAAAAAGCATCAATACAAATTTATTTATGAAGGACTCTGGAAAATGTTGCATGAAACACGCAACCGATTTAAGTGTTTCACATGAATTTTTTTTTTTTTTGTAATTTGGGCACAAGGAACTGTCCTCCTGTTTCTTTATTTATATAATTTCTATTCCTTTTGCTTGGTCTGATATGCTGAGTGCATGCCTATCCAGTCGGCTGGCGGCTAGAAATTGTCTGACTGAAAGCTTGAAACAGTCTTTCACACAAGCAAATGCACACTTTTTAGTTAAACAAATTTTTTTTTTGGCAGCAGAAATGCTTAAAGGACATCATATGACACCAAGCCACACAATATATAAATCATTTGATAAACAACTTCAACTTTTATACCTCTAAAAAGAACACCCTGAACTTTCAATGTTTCCTCAAAAGTTTCTTCTACTAAAGAAAAATCAGAGCGGCGAATACCTGACTCATTTTAATATATAACTTTTCCTTTTTAACTTTAAAAGAAAACCCTCAACTTGTGCCAAGTGTAAGACAACTTTTCTGGGGCAGTGTAAGTCCAATGAAAACTATAACAATCACTCATGACAAACTTAACTCGGCTGTTTGATATGGGCAACACACACGTTTTATACGAAACTAAATACATGCCGGTAAGCGGTAGCAACATGGAACAGAACATGCGACACGTAACATTAAAATTCAATAGGCAGTCACTGTTGGCGCTTCCGTTTTCAGGTTGTTTCCACAGCGCAAAAAAGAACCTGAACACGTGTTGTCTACAGATGTTTTTTTCTTTATATTTTTATTGAAATAATTTCATTGTTCATCGATCGTTTGCTTATTCGATTTATCGTCTTCACGTTTGTTTGTTGCAAAGCTGCCAGTAGCCCGTGTCCAGAAGGGGGAACAACAATTGGCGTCAAAAATCACTTACTGTGCGTGATTAACAGCAAATTTGCTCCGATTCGACAGGTTGTGAATCGAATTAATGTTAATAGTTTACAAACACACGCATATACAGACACATTTAATAATATAGTTACACATGGGCATGCTTAATCATGTTCGTGCATGCTTGCGGAGTACCCAGATCTGCTTTACTTTCACTATTTATTCAATCACGCCAGACTCCCCAAATTTAATCTATTAAATATTCGAATAAAACGCTTTAGATGTTCCCTAGACGTTGATATCAATCGGATTTGCTTATGCTCCGTGATAATGATTTCTTGATTTTAAACCAACAACTGCAACGTTTCCAACATACTCGATTCTTTTTTTACGTGTTCCAATTTCTTGTTGGTATTTTTGAACTTCCCACTAAGAAAATTAAAAATTTTATTAGTTTTATCCCATTTTGAGCCGAGTTCTCATCTGACCCTTCGACATTTGTAGGTCTTAGGAAGCTTCCCTTACTAATTCTGACCAATCGATTCCTGAAACTAATCAAAACTCAAGTATAAAAAACCAACGTCGGCCAGTGTAAAACAGCTGTGAAGATTAAAAACGCTTTCGTGAGATATCGTGAATGAAAAAATTCCGAAAAAAGTAATTTTGCTGTCCCCAACGGTCTTATAAACTCTGCTTTCCTCAATTGCTTGTTTGTTAAATTCTAAATGATTTTCAATTTGCAACAAATTCCAAATTATTTTCTAATGAGTTTAACAAAATATTTGCTCAAAATGTTGTTTTCCTCTTTAATCGATTTCAGATTCCTTCTTTTATGTTTCCATATTAAATATTTGCATTAAATTTCATATTTATATTGACGCATATGAATATAAATACATTTATTAGCACACACAGATGTGTGATGCATGTGTGTGTGTGTGCAGCAAACGAGCATTTCCTATTTCCGCTACCCAAACGATTTTCGTATTTGTTTTCATGTGTAATTGTTGTTATTGAAGTTGCAGAAACAAAATGTTAGAGAATGAAAGAAAAAAAAAATAAAACCTTTTCAAACGACAAATCAAATCGTCAGATAATCATGTTATAAAAGGCAAGTGTGTGTCTAAAATTAAAGACAAGAGCCATCAAAACAGCAGGAACTCGAACGGCAACAACAGCAACAATAACAACAGCAACAACGGCAACAGCTAAAACAACCAGCACGACCATTGACAAGCAACCCCAAATATTTTATTGACAGCAAAATCTACATAAACACACACACACACTCTCTTATAAATGTTTTTATTTAAAGAACACCCTCGGAAGTATGCAGTGATTTTGTGTGTATTTAAACAAACTGTTCTCGTTCTGTTGCGTTGTGTTGTGCTCGTTGTTGTATTTGCAACAGAGAAAGAAGAAGAAACACTGAATTCCCGCTGGGGTCACCAGTCAAATTGTAAACTCACAATATGTTTGCTTGTGTATCTTTTTTTTTGGTTTTTTTTTTTTGTTTTATGATGACAGATGCTTCAAACGGTGACCTGTCGCTATTCGCACAAACGTTATCACACGCAAGAAATTTTCTTAATATTGATCCAGATCCAAAATTATATTCAATACAGTCCCCACAGTGATTTATGTATATCAGAGAATCGACACTAGAAATTAGGAGCTGCTGTTGAGAGAATAGTTGAAGAGAGTTGAGAAGATTTTGTTGCACCTTTTTTCTTCTTTACTTGTGTGGTGAGTTTGCTACAGTGCCGAATGGTGAATGTCTAGGATATCAAAACATCAGAAACGAATGGGACTGGTCGAATTTTAAAATTGAAATTTAAAATATCTTTAATTTCTAGCAGCTGTTAAGTCCGCTCCTTGTGAGTGTGATGCTGCACTTATACGCGTGTTTTTTTAGAGTATATCAACTTTGAGTTGGCATCACTGCTTTATTTCAGCTGCCATTTAACAGCTGATGGTTGCTTTTTATTTAGTTCGCTTTGAAATTTTTATGAATCGACTGACTTCAGAAAAACGCCTGCAAATTGTTGAAATTTTTAATCAAAAATTTGTTCTATTCGTGAAACTCCTCCATTAAAAATTTTATTTTCCGATTGAGCCCGTTTCTGGTTGAATGGGCTCGTAAATAAGCATAATTGTCGCATTTACAGTGAGAAGAATCCACAAGCTTTTGCCGAAATCACCATTTGACATCCATAGAAAATTACTGTTGGGAGCGCTTTATGGGCTGGCGGAGTCCTTGACCCATATGACTTTCAAAACGATGATGGTTAGAATGTTACTGTCAATGGTGCCCCGAATAGAGGAACATGGTTCGAAATTTTTTCGTACCTGAATTATGTGGTTCTACCAGGACAAAGCGGGCGCTACAATTGATTTACTCACAAAAACTTTTGATGGAAAAATAATTCCACGTAGTGGCCCAGTTTAATGGCCACCAAGATCGTGTGATTTAATCCCATTCGATTATTTGCTTTGCGATTTTGTTAATTCACTTGTCCACGTCCATGAATCACAAACAATTGAACGCCTGGAAATCATTATTCGTAGAGTTATTGGCGAAATGCGACCGTAAATGCTGCCGCATTTCGCGGCCGTTGAAAAGTGGTGTTCCATATTGAGCCTTCTACGCGCCAGTCCTGGCAGCCGCATGGCGGAAATCATATTTAAAAATTAACTTCATAAAATGTTCTTTCCAATAATATTCCGTTTATTATTATGTTATCCAAGGGATTTCTAATTGTATAAAGGTATAGAAAAATAAAATAGAGTCGTATCGAATAAAAGTTGTTTGTTGGGTTTGGTTTGTATAAGTTTCATAGCCTGCTACACTTATTATAATGTGATTTTTTGAAATCGTTTGTGAATTTTTATAGTTAATTTATTTAACATAATTCTCAGATGGTTTTTGGAAGTCTTTTAATAAGTTGAGAAGTTTGAAACTTTGCAAAACTGTGGTTGAAGTCTACTGACGATTTGGTAAGAAGCGCCAATGAAATGCATATAGACATTGCTTAACCACCCAACAAATAAATTTCATATTATAATATTCCGTTTCATTGACATTAAAAAATATATTTCCTTGTTTTATTGTGATTTAAACCATTATTTGCTTTTGCAAAAAAGAATTCATACCTTGAGACTTCTGCAAAAGTAACTGATATTATTTGTATAGACAAAGTTCAAAGATTTGGGTGGTGGGTTGCAGAATACCCTGTTGGTTGGCTGGTTGGCTGGCTGTTTACTAGACTTGACGACTGCTTGTCATAGTGAAAGTTCAAAGGGAAACAGTCAAAGAAACATGTGCACGACTTGAGGGTTTTTAGCAAAATCGCACAGAGTCAGATAAATTTACAACGATTTTTCTTTTTTGTTACTTCATTTCGCCATGGAAGTCTTGTATCCATCTGCCAGTAACACAAAAAAAAATTGTACAAATTGTAACTGTTTGCCAAGACCAAGAAAGGGATTCTGTTGTTGGTAACATCGATTGGAATTGCAAACAAGTGACTCGCTTAAGGGACGCCGCGCCAAAGCGAAAAACGAACCCCTGCCTTTTTATCTGCTGCGGATGATATACGGCTGGTATTTATGGTTTTATTTGTATTTATTATTGCATTATCAAGCAAATTGCGGAAAAATTAGCGGCTGATTTTGGGATCATCTAATTATGCCGAGTCCCTTCGAATATTCGATATTTATGAGTAGTTTCATTAAAAGAAAAAGAAAAAATACAAACAGAAGGGGAACGAGCGATAGTCAATAGATTGCGTTCCTCTCTATTAAGTGTGTTGCTATTGATATACACGATTAATTTCTGTTAATGGTGGGAGAACGAGGCGAAAGTTCTTTATTTATTATGAAGCGATTTCTTTAGTATTTGGCGAATAAAAATTTGACAAATTTTGTTTAATATCCATCCCATCGATTTGAATAGAAAAATAAAATTCGTAAAAATAACTTTACAACAAAACAGTTATATAATAAAATTCAAAAAACTCGGTTTTTGCTGGAGAGTGTAAAATGGCAGAAACATTTTTTAAGACGCCCTTCAATTCGAACAACGAACTATTTGTACAGCAGTTGCTCAATAAATTTTAGTTCGTTTATAACGATAAACACGCGATTAATTTTTAATGGAAAAATTTTAATCGAGTAATTTTAATCGAATAATTTTAATCGAATAATTTTAATCGATTAATTTTTAATCGACGTTTTTTTACAATTTTGAACTGAATCAGTTTTAGAAGAATAATTTTTCAATGCGTAATTTTTTTAAATATAAATTTCAACCATTTTGCATGCGGTAAATTTTTATTCGAATACATTAAAATAACTTTTAAGAAAATCGGGTTTTTTCGAATAATGCGAATTTACGTTATTGCGAATTGAATTCAGTCGCTAAACTTTTCTCTTTTAATAAGATTAATTGGACTAGTTTTGTAAGCGATTAACTTTTAATCGAATTTAATTCTTAATAATTTCAAGCAAATATCTTATATAAAATTATTTTATTTTATGCGATTACCTGCTCATTTGAAAAATTTTTAAAAAAAATTTTAATTAAATATTTTTTAAAAGAAAAATTTTCAATTGAATAATTTTTAGACGATTAATTTTAGATCATAAGTTTTTAAGCGAACAATTTCAAGAAAATAATTTTCATAACGAACTATTATTTTATACGATTATCTTTTTATTCGAACAATTTTTAATCGAATATATTATAACCGAAAAATTTTTAATCAACAACTTTTAATCGAACATAGCAAGGAAAAAATTTTAAATCGAATAAATTTTTAGTGGAATAATTATTTGTCAAGTAATTTGGGAAAAAAGTTTTTATAAAATAATGTTATTTTATACGATTGGCTTTTTATTCGAAAAATTTCAATCGAATAATTTTTAATCGTAAAATGTTTCATCGAACAATTTCAAGCGAATAGTTTTTACAAAATAGTTGTATGTAATGAAATTACCGTCTTATTCGAATAAATTTTATTATAAGCATATTAATCGAATATTTTTTAATCGAAAAATTTTCAATCGAGTCATTTTTATAACATAACTTCGTTTTATGTGATTATCTTTTTATTTGAACAATTTTTAGTCGAAAAAATTTCCATCGAATAATTTTTAATCGTAAAATTTTTAATCGAATAATTATTAATCAAACAATTGAAAGCAAAAAATATTAATTAATATATTATATTAATTATTAAATAGCTTTTTATTCGAATAATTTTTTTCGAAAAACTTGAATCTAACATATTTTAATCGAATAAATTTTTAATCGAATGATTATTAATCAAGCAGTTTGAGCAAAAAATTTTGGTGAAATAATATTATTTTATACAATTGGCTTTTTATTCGAATAACTTTTATTCGAAAAATTTCAATGAAATCATTTTTAATCGTAAAATTTTTTATCGAACAATTTCAAGCAAAGAATTTTTATAAAATAGTGTTTAATTGCATTATAATAAATTTAATCGAATAATATTTAATCGTAAAATTTTCACTCGATTTATTTTTATAACAATTTTATACGATTAGCTTTTTATTCGAATAATTTTCACTCGAAAATTTTTAATCGAATAATTTTCAATCGAATGATTATTAATCAAGCAATTTGAGCAAAAAATTTTTGTGAAATACTATTATTTCATACAATTGGTTTTTATTCGAATAACTTTTATTCGAAAAATTTCAATGAAATCATTTTTAATCGTAAAATTTTTTATCGAACAATTTTAAGCGAAGAATTTTTATAAAATAGTTTTATTTAATGCAATTACCTTTTTAGTCGAATAATTTTTATTAAAAAAAAATTTAATCGAATAAATTTTAATCTCAAAATTTTCATTCGATTTATTTTTATAACATAATTTCATTTTATACGATTAGCTTTTTATTCGAATAATTTTCATTCGAAAATTTTTAATCGAATAATTTTTAATCGAATAATTTTTAATCGAATATTTCAAGGAAATAAGTTTTAAAAAATAGATTTATTTTATGTGATTATCATTTTATTGGAAAAACTTTTCATCGAATAAATTTTTAATCGTAAAATTTTTAATCGAAAAAAAATTATAAACTTTTTAAATATTAAAAAACTCTTATAAATATTTTATAGCGAAGTTGTGGTAGGAACCCCCTATCAAATGGAATATATTTCTGCTTCTTAAAAGCTTTGAATGGAATTTATCCTGTGAAAATTTTCCACTACACGGAGTTTATCTCGCTTTCATTTTCGTGTTAAATATCTCAATTGAAAAATTTTCTACTTTAAAAAGGATCTGCAAATAAAACATTTACAATCTGTCAGATACGAATACCTGAAACAAAATCCCTACAATTCAAACAAACCAAACAACTAATAAATTCCGCAGTAGACATTTTTACGTTTATAAAACATCAAACCAACAAACAGCACTCCAGCCAACAAAATATCTTTATGGCCCTTAAAGAAAATCTAAATACAAACATCAGCATTTACAACTTCATATCTGATCCGGAGCATTTCACCAACATGCCATTTAACGAAATTACAATATTTCCTCTTTCATTTTATATATTTTTTTATTTTTATTTTTATTTGCTTCACATGTTCAGTCCTCGAAGAAAACCCCACTGACTCTTGCAACTCATTGGAACGGAAATGGTTGTGCTTTCAAAATGACTTTATGTGAAGGGCATTTACGTTGAGGCCTGCACAATCTTGTCTATACGAGAGAGATACGCAGATGATGGCCCCCTGATATTAAAGTTTTGCTGTGGTGCTCATGATGATGACGATGATGATGATGTTGTTCGCTCACGAAGACGATTTGTTGTTCTACATGACGACCATGATGATGAGTATAATGACGATATGTCGAGCCCGATTACAATGAGGCTATTTTCTGCAATGACATTCAGATGATTTTACGTCCAAAATAATATTTAGCAAAACACCGAAATGCAAACAGAAAAACGAGAATGAAAATGAAAATGAAATAACAGAAATAACAGAGTATTTATACTAAAAATGATGGAGATATAAATCGAAATGAAAATGACAGCCCAGAGACACATTTCCAGCAAATACGCAAATAACAACGGCAACAACGGCAACAACAACAACCACAACAACAACAATACGTACGTACAACAATTTAGATAAAACAAAATGTCAGACACGGATAACAACAATGCGAATGCTTTGAAAGCCCCAAAGTAGTTGTATTTGTAGATGAACACGTTTGTGCATAAACTAATCATTTGACTAACACCAACGGAAAGCAGAGTGGAGCAATAGGAAAACAAGGATATACATTCTACTTCATGGCATCCATTGCACAGTGGGGCTAAGAAAGGGGAAAGAGAAAAGTGAGGCTCTTTGATAATTTATTTAAGAAAGAAATTTTTTAAACACAACCAACATTCACTCCTCTATGTACTGCCAATTCATATTCCCCTTATTCTGTAACTATTTGTCGACGTCAACGTGAAGACAACATTAAAAATAATTTGATTTCTAACTCTTTTTTTCTTCTTCAATTGTGTATTTTTAAACTCCTCTTGCTACTTTAAAATCCTCAGAGAATAGTCTGACGTTGTCCGCAGTACTCAATACTTCAGCCCATTTTGGATATTGTCTTCACGTTGACGTTACAGAATAGGGGGAATTAATTTTGCCACCGACCAGCACTCAGAACTTTATTCATGCAACAATACTTTTAAGACAACTATGAAAGTAGGGAATAAAGCAGACAGGGCCGATAGAGAGAAGTGAGAGGAGAGAGAATTTGTTGCAGCAAAAAAAAATAAAGTCGCCGGTGAATTATCGCTACAGCGACGACACGATGATGGCAATCGCTGTCGACTATCGCTTTGCCTTCGTTATTTAAACAAGACGATCACAATTATAACAGAAAAATTTCAAACCCACATCCATTTTTGAACATATCGCCACATAAAATGCAAAAAGCCCTAAAAACATTTTCAAAGATCTACAAGAAAAAGCATAAAATTAGTTTATATAAAAACAATTATTAAAAATTAGAACAAAACCCGGCAACACAAGTAACGGGTGTTTTTTATAGAGTGACAGAAGTTTTAATCACAATATAACAAGAAAATATATTTTTAATTTCAACGAAACGGGATTTTATTTGAAAGAAACTTTTATGAAATTAACTTTCAAATATGATTTGTGCCATGTGGCCGGAAGTATCGGCACGTAGAAGTCTCAATATGGAGCATCAATTTTCAACAAGTTTTCGCATCACTTGCGAATGTATTTCGCCGATCACTCTTCGCATGTTGATGTTCAGGTGTTCAATCGTTTGTGGTTAATCGACGTGGGCAAGTGAATTAACGTAACCTCAAAACAAATAATCGAATGGGATTAAATCACACGATCTTGGTGGCCAATTAATTGGGCCACTACGTGAAATTATATTTCCTTCAAAAGTTTTTGTGAGTAAATCAATTGTAGCGTTCACTGTGGGGCATGAAGCTCCGTCCTGTTGCAGCCACATAATTGAGGTGCGAAAAAATGTCGAATCCTGTTCATCTATTCTATTCACCATTGACAGTAAGATTCTGCTCATCATCGTTTTTGAATATTTCTGCTTATTTACGCGCTTATACAAACAGAAACGGGCTTCATCGGAAAATTAAATTATTATTTGAAATTAAAAATTTCAACAATTTGCAGGCGTTGCTCTGAAGTCAGTCGATTCGTACTGAAATTTCAAACAAAAAGCAACCATCAGCTGTTAAATGGGTACTTAAAGAAATCCGTGATGCCAACTTAAAGTTGTGACACTCTAAAAAAGGGAATCACAAATTCATTAATTTCTTGTATAATTTTTTTCTAATTTTCATTATATTTGTTTGATTTAAACAAGTTTTATATTTCCCCTATTGAATTTTTAAAATGATAGATTGGGATCTTTGCATTTTGTATGACGATATGTAGTATCGACCCTTCGAAAGCGTGGTCCATTTGTCAACCGCACCCACAATGTGACACACTCACTCACAACTGCCATTTAACAACGTCTTTTTGGCTTAACCGATCATTTTTGCCTTCAACCAACTTGGCTCCACTGTTTACCCCATCCCCGGCGATAGTGGGGCCTGCTGAAATATTACTTGGGGAAGAATCTCATATAAATTTATATACTTTTTGTATACCTTTTGCTACACACAAATTCTATAAATTTTTTTAAGAATAAATAAGCCTTCATGCTAAGGCTGCTACTTTGTTCTTCTTCTTCTTCTTCTTGTTAAAAATGGTAGAGCAACAAAAGAACACACAAATAAAAATGAGTGTGTAAAAAAGTGTAGAGAAGGTCGCACAAAAGGGGGAGGTTTTAAATTGAGGAGTTTTACTTTTATGCATAATAATCTTAAGCTACGGCTGGAACAAATATTTATTACAAGCAAAACTCATACTCCTGCTGTACACACACACACACATACACACAGATACCCTCGAAAGTTAAGGTACTTGTGCTTCTTTTACATTTTATTTTGGGTCATTTATAATCCCCACTCCACCAGCGAGTCGTTGTTATTTGTTGATACTGTCGGTTGTTGAAGGGGATTTTTCCATTCAGGCGTGCATTACAAACACACACACACACACACACACACACTCTTGCACGCTTGCAAACTAAATGTTTCAGTTCCAGGCAAATGTTTTACATTCATAGATTTAAAGCTGAACATTACAAACACACACACACACACACACAGCAACTAACTGGCTTTAAGCTTTTGATGTGAAGATACTCGTTGGCAATAGTCGGTAACAGCTATTGCGTATTTATAACTGCGTGAATGTGTGTGAGTTTGTGTATTGCGAAAAAAACGTAACGTAATACACTCATTCACGTAACAAATACGTGAATGACTTTAATACCCGTACCAACAAGATGATAGCGAGAGTAGTACAAAAAGTCGCTTAATAAGGAGTGATTTTTTCAGTTTTTTTCAATTTATCAAAAAAACAATAGATAAAACGTTCTATATAATTCAACGATTAAAGATGATTTCATGTAAAATGTAAATGTCGCTGAGACCGATTTTGCCACAGACTTTCCAACATATTGGCCGGTATGGCACAAATAAATTGGCTTCTAGTGTGGCAACTGCTACAGGCTGCTCCCTTTACACAAGCGTCTTAATTTGGCCCCACAAAAAATAGTTTAAAGGCATTAAATCACACGATCTATGCAGCCAATTAACTGAATTCAAACGTGTGATGAACTTTTTCCCCAACTCGCCGTTCAGTTGGGCACACGACTCCGCCATGGATTATTTCGCGTGCTGTTTGACGTGGAAACCACTTGTCAGCCAATTCATTCATTTTGATCTTCCATTTTGAGCAAAAAAAACTATGATCATCGCACGGTACCTCTCCCTCTCTCTCTCTCTCTCTCTCTCTCTATGCAGAGTAACGCGCCTGCCTTCGTCTTTGAAAAGTTACTGTCAAATGGCGGCACCAGCCCATAATCCACAACAAATAGTACACTTTTCGGAATGCAGTGCCAGTTCTTGCGACACTTCTGGCTGATCTTCACACTACACACGGCAATTTTGCTTGTTTATGTAACCATCGAAAATTAATTTTAAAAAATAAAATTCTATAACCTTTTATTTGGCGATTCATGGTTGAAACTATAGAGGTTCAATGACAGTTGTCAAAACAGCTGAGTTGTTAAAACAGCTGAGTTGTCAAAAACAGTGTTCCCAGAGAGATAATTCCTAAAAAAACTGTCACAATTTATGTCGCATTGAACTTGTATAGATTTCAGTGAAACTCACAATTACTGATTGCGTGAGACGAACTGCCCGTTTTTGTAAGCCAAACGAGAAAAATTATCCAACGACTACCCAGGGATTAATAACAATGTGTTACCACCAGTACAGTTCTCTTACGCTTTTGCATAATAAAATTGGTAAAAATTGCAACTGTTATAACATGATGATAACAAACTTCCTGCAGCCTAGAATTGAAGACATGCAACTGGACGATATGTGGTTCCAACAGGATGGTACCACTTGCCATACCACCCAACGAAACTATGGCACTTTTGCGTGAGAGATTTAATGGCCGTGTTGTCCCACGTCGTGGCACTGCTAACTGATCGTTGATCTTCTATCTTTAGGGATATTTAAAGGAAAAAGGATGCAGCCATAAGCCAAGAGCAACGCAAAAGCCAAGGAATGACATTAACTGTATTAAGTCTAAATTATGTCTCAAAGACATTGACAATATGGACCCGGGGATAGAGTTAAGCTACCGAATCCATGGCGATCCCTTAGCAGACATTTTTTTCCCCCAACAATTGTCACAAATCCTTTTGTTATAATAAAAACTATTCAAATAATTCTCTAAAAACTTTTTGTTTTATTTACAATTAACCTCGAGCACTGCAGTGGGGCCAACCCAACTTCTTTAAAGAAATGCCGCAACGGTGCGCGTATTTAGAACCGGCATTTCAGCAATTCAAACATTTCAACTTTGAAACATTTGAAATACAGTTTTGAACACACACACAAACACGTACACATACACGCACACACACACCCACACATACACAACACAAACCGTAAGCAGCTACGACTGCTCCATGTTGAATTATAATCTGGCATTAGGTTACTGATCCATGTCAAATCTGTGGCTTGAACAAATTTTTTTTTGTCGTCTTTTTGTAACATTTTTGCCATTTTTCCCTGTCATTATTGTTGCTGTTGTTGTAGCCGTAGTTGCTATTGCTGATATAATGTTGTCATTATGCCCCCAAAAGATTGGCAGGCAGACTGTGTTGGAGAGATGGATGGTTGGATGGCTGGATGGATGGCTGGTTGGTTGGTTGGACACAGAAAACATTTGAATACACTTTGGTACAAACCACTCGGGTAGCGAATGACTGTCATCTAATGCGCCACAACTCCCTGCTGTACGCATAATTCCTACTTATTTGTTTTAGCCATTTTGCTTGTACAAATCCTTATACGAGTATCTGAAATATTTTCCATTTCTTTTCCCTGTTATTGTTGTTGTTGTTCTTGTTGTAGCTTTCCTTTCGCATTTGATTGATACGATTCGAATGATGGAGCTGAAACAGTGCGAGTGGAATTAAAACTGCAGGAGGGGAGTAGAGGGGAGCTGGATGAATTCATTCATAATAATTCAACAAAATTAAAGACAATAAATTTTCAGAATAAAACTAAAAAGCAGAAATGAGAAACAAAAAAAGTTTAAAGGATTTGTGCAAACAAATCTTTTGGATAGCGAGCAGGTGTTTGTTTAATGTGAGTGAGTGAGTGAGTGTGTGTGTGTGTGTGTGTGTTTGTGCGTGTGTGCATGCGACGTTGAACAGCTTAATTCATCGTCAAATATTTTGGCTGGTAAAGAAAAATAAATGGACAAGAATGGGTTCGCCTTGGGTTTAGTGGTTCCCAGTGTTGCCATACTATTTTTTTTTAAATCCTCAAATTTTTGAGCAACAAAAAACTTATAAATTAATAAGAAGCAGTATGTATTTTATTTGTATAGGGTGTTTTTTATAGAGTGATACAACTTTGAGTTGGCATCACTGCTTTATTTGACCACCCATTTAACAGCTGATAGTTGCTTTTTGTTTATTTTGCTTTGACAATTCATTATGGATCAACTTACACCAGAGCAACACGTGCGAATTGTGGAAACTTTTAATCAAAATAATTGTTCTGTTCATCAAACCTCTCCATTTAAAATTTTATCTTCCGATGAAGCCCATTTTTGGCTGAATGGGCGCGTAAATAAGCAGAATTGTCGCATTTGGAGTGAGAAGAATCCACAAGCTGTTGTCGAAACACCATTTTACATCCACAGAAAATTACTGTTTGGGGCGCTTTATGGGCTGGCGGAGTCATTGGCCGATATGTCTTCAAAAACGATGATGGTCAGCATGTTACTGTTTGCGAAAATTGGTGTTCCAGATTGCGCCTTGTACGTGCCAGCCGTGGCAGCCACATGGCCGAAATCATATTTAAACATTAATGTCATGAAATTTTCTATCAAATAGAGAGTTTCATTGATATTAAAAATATATTACTCTGTTTTATTATGATTTAAACTTGTATCACTCTAAAAAAAACACCATTTAGATATCGATAGCGATAGTTTTCATGCAGCTAAAAAACAATCGATATATTTTATAATCTGGAGAATAAAAGTGATTTCTGAGTTCGAGAGATCTTCTAGTGAAATGATCACGTGGGGATATTATAAAAGCTGCCATTCGTGCTGTACGAAAAGCTCTGGAGATTAAAATAAATCAAAAGTATTTTTTTGAATAAATCGCGGCACCAAAAAATTTAGCAGACGGTGGAGATTTCAAATTTTATTTTCTTAATGAAAAAAAAATCACATTCAGTTTTTATAGAAACCTGACTGTTTAAGACTGGATTGTATTGAAAGTCGATGCAGCGCATGAATGTGAACTCAACAAGTAAATGAACTGACTAACGATATTAATAAAATTTGAAAAGTAAAAAATATATAAAAATAAATACACTCGTACATGCTCGTATTGAAATAAATAAGAATATCTTTTTGCCAGCAGCTTTACGTTGTTCAATCTGACAAATTCCTTTAGCCTCAGCGAGGTGTTAAATCGTAATGACATGATATGCCAGAGTCACTGAGCGATGCAAACGATACCACACATACACATACACACAAGCAAGCACAACACCTACAGTAGACTTGGAGTATTTTATTTCCAGCAGCAGCAGCAGCAGTAACCAACAGCAATAATCGTCGTCATTTTGGGTTTTAATATGTACGAAAGTCCGTGTGTCTCTTTGAAACCCACTTGTGTATGTGTGTGTGTATGTGTGTGCATGTGCGTGTTCTTGTGTCCGTTGCCAGTGTATGGGAGTGTTATTATACTCCGTAATACTTTCTCCGGCACTTTTGTTTTTGGTTGGCTGCCTCATCATGTGCCACAAGTTTCAGTGTTAATTTTGTTTTTGTTTTTTTTTTTTTTTTTGTATTAAACAGATTTAGTATCCAGGATAACAAACAGGCATTTAAAGGATTAACTAAATCAGAAATATTTTTAAAATTATGCTGTTGGCTAAAGAAGCCAAAGGTCCTGGGTTCTAATCCGCACTCACGGGATTTTTCTACCTTAAGAAGAAGAAAAAAGGCGTTTCTTACTCTATTTACCGCCTACATCCTACCGAAAGTGGAATAGATAAGACATGTATGAGCCGGTGCTTCAAAGACTATTTAAGAGTTATTCGACCGCGTACAGGAAAATGAGAAGAAACTCATTCGAGGCGAAAGGGCAGACTGACTCACTGGAGCATGGAAGCAACCTGGTGGAGGTAGCAGCGAGGCGCAGGGAGGCCTCTTTATGTGATCGAACAGTTCTTCGTATGTAGAAAAAACCTTCTATAGAGGCCTTTGCCGTCACATTCAATTTGAGGGAGCTCAAATCCATCTTCCACTAGCACCACCCTCGGTATTCCTGATTCGTAGTGAAATTTCTTAGTTCTGGCTTAACGCATTTGCGGGGTTCTCCTCTCACTGGAGGTCCAAAACAAAATTTAATTTTCTAAGAGTCTCTCAAAAATAGTTATCAGATCAAATAAAAACTTAATAACGGGTGTTTTTTTTATAGAGTGACACAAGTTTGGATAACAATAAAACAAGAAAATATATTTTTAATTTCAATGAAACGGGATTTTATTTGAAAGAAACTTTTATGAGATTAATTTTTAAATATGATTTCCGCCATGTGGCCGCCAGGACTGGGGCATAGAAGGCTTAATATGGAGCACCGGTTTTCAACAACTTTTCCCAGCATTTTCGACCGTATTTCGCCAATAACTCCGCGAATATTGATTCTCACGTGTTCAATTATTTGTGGTTTATCAACGTGGACAAGTGAGTTAACAAAACCCCAAAGAAAATAATCGAATGGGATTAAATCACACGATCTTGGTGGCCAATTAATCGGGCCACTACATGAAATAATTTTTTCATCACAAGTTTTTATGAGTAAATCAATTGTAGCGTCCGCTGTGGGGCATGAAGCTCCGTCCTGTTGGAGCCACATGATTGAGGTACGAAAAAATGTCGAATCATGTTCCTCTATTTCGGACATCATTGACACACCACTATTTCGCACATTCTGACCACCATCGTTTTTGAAGTCATATGGGCCATGGACTGCTCCAGCCTATAAGTCGCATCCAGCAGTAATTTTCTGGTGGTGGTTTCGGCAAAAGCTTGTGGATTCTTCTCACTCCAAATGCGACAATTCTGTTTATTTACGCGCCCATTCAACCAGAACCGGTCTTTATGGGAAAATAATATTTTTAATAAAGGAGTTTGATGAACAGAACAATTATTTTAATTAAAAATTTCAACAATTTGCAGGCGTTGCTCTGGTTTAAGTCGATTCATAATGAAATTTCAAAGCAAACTAAATAAAAAGCAACTATCAGCTGTTTAATGGCAGCTGATATAAAACAGTGATGCCAACTCAAAGTTGAAAAACTCTAAAAAAACGCACTGTGTTTCGTTACAAAATTATTTGACTGATTTCTGGAATTTATTTCATAAAATACATGCCTCAATTATGAAAAACACTACAGACTTTTAAGAGTTTTAAAACTTAAATCTCTTTAGAAAAATGTAACAAAACCGCTGACTGACTAAAACTGGCAACGTGTAGCCTTCGCCTTAAACTTACGACGCGCACACTCACATACAAAAAAAAATATTAAATTACTGCAGTTAATCGTGTTACCAAATTATATGGTGACAGTAATTTAAGTTTACGTGTGAACGGGCAATTTTCCAAAATAGAATAAAACACACACACACACACAGACACACACACACACATAATCAAATGTGTAAAATAATTTCCTACACGAAAACTTACAGATTCACATACAAAAACACAACTATTGAGTGCGAGTGTGTTCGGATATTCTTGAAATCACATGTCAACAACAACAACTATAAAGAGAACATCATATTGTACGTGATACACATGGAAATGGTGTAAAATAACCTTAAGCACCGAAATTCTAATATTCGAAGTGAAAATGGCATCAATAACACCGAGATTATCTTCGTAAAGTAACTGTATAATTTATAGGAAAAGTACGTTCCGTTTTAGCAAGTATTTGATGAAATAAGCGTGACTGCATTAACGTTATTGAAAAAAAAAAGAAAGAAATGTTGTTCAGAAGGTCCTTTTCGGCAATTGAAAACTTACGATTCAAAAACCGGGCAACAGTCAGGACTTAATTTTTTATAACTTCCAACAGTTCGTGGTGGCCACTGTAGTCCGACTCATTGTAGGATTGACTGGTAACGCTGACCAAACAGGTCCCATTTAAGCTAAGCAAAACGGCAAAATAATAAACAGAATTTAATTATGAAATACTTAAATCGTTGAGTTTTAAATAACAGAGAAAGTTGTTGTTTGCTTTTGCCAAAACGATTTCTCAACGTCCCCGTATCAAATCGAATTTCTTTCCCAAAGGAGGCGTACAAAATGAAGAAGTAATAAAAGTTGCCATAAAAATGTAACAAACGCCCAAAATTTGTTCATTCATCCTTCTTTTTTCCTTTTTTTTTTCTTTTTCGCAACAAAACACAAGTTTTATTTTATTCTTTTGTTGGAAATAAGTTTCATGATTAACCTTCTCATAATGGCGCTAAAAATGTACTTCCTCGAAACACAAATTTTTAAATAATAATAATAATAATAGTGGAATACAAGGCAATAAGAACAACAATAGCAACAACAGCAACAACACCGTTTTAACTAAACAAACATCTGTGAAGAAAATTTCAAACAACAAAAGAAGAAGACGATGCAGGTTGGCCAAACAAAACAGTCATGCAAAAACAAACACAAAAAAAAAGAAGGAGGAACAACTCAAAAGTAAAACTGTGGCAAACGAACAACAGTAATTATAATTATCATAATAATAATCATCGTCATCATCATCTGCATCGTTTCATAATCAGTTCATATTTCGCAACGAAAAAACAGTGTCAACACCCCTGCGACTCATTCGTTCATTCATTCATTCCAACCTGCCCGTGTGTGCTTGCAGTTCTCTTCCTTTCCTCAATTTCTGTTCCAATTTCTTTTTTATTATATTTTTTTTGTCACACAAAAGGGTAGAGATAGATGCCATAAAGAGTCTCCACAGGCAGTTAACAGTTGCATGTTGCCAGTTGTTGCTTTTGCATTTAACTAGCTAACAATTAGGGCATTCAGGCGATTGACAGTTGTTCCATTAATCGATTAATAGTTAATAAATACAGACGATTAGTTATTGTTCGATTAAATTTAGGTGATTAATTTACAATCGTATTCAGGTGATTAACCGTAGTTCGATTAATCGATTAATTTTGGGCTATTGATTAACAATTAATCGCATTCAAATGATTATCAGATTGATTTTTGGCGATTAATTAACAATTAGTCGTATTCGGGTGATTGGCCGTTGTTCGATTAATCGATTAATTTTGGGCGATTAACTGACAATTAATCGTATTCAGTTGCTCAATTGACAAATTAATTTTTGCCGATTATTTAACAATTAATCGTGTTCAGGTGATTAACCGTTGTTCGATTAATCAATTAATTTTGGGCCATTGATTAACAATTAATCGCATTCAAATGATGAGCAGATTGATTTTTGGCGATTAATTAACAATTAATCGTGTGTTCAGGTGACTTAACAGTTATTCGATTAATCGATTAATTTTGGGCGATTAATTAACAATTAATCGTATTCAAGTGACTTAACAGTTGTTCGATTAATCGACTAATTTTGGGCGATTAATTAACAACTAATCGTATCCAGGCAGTTAGTCATTGTTCGATTAATCGATTATTTCGGGTGATTTATTAACAATTAATCGTATTCAGGTGATTAGCCATTGTTCGATTAATCAATTAATATTGAGCAATCAATTAACAATTAATCTTAGTCAAGTGACTTAACAGTTGTTCGATTAATCGACTAATTTTGGGCGATTAATTAACAATTAATCATAGTCAAGTGACTCAACAGTTGTTCGATTAATCGACTAATTTTGGGCGATTAATTAACAATTAATCGTATGCAGATTTGTTCGATTTATTTATTAATTGACAATTATTCGCATTCAGGTGACTACCGTTGTTCAATTGACCGATTAACTTTTTGGCGATTAATTAACAATTAATTGTATTCAGTTGATTAACAGTAGTTAATATAATTTAAAATTGCTCACTTCCAATTAAAAATAATTTATGACGATTAATCGAAAATGTATTTTCTCACAGTGTTTTTATTTCCTTCCTTATTTCCGTTTAATGCAAAATCTCGATTAATTGGATACCCTATAAAAAACACTCAATGTTTCTAATATTTTGTGTGTGTTGTTGGCTACACTGTCAGCCCATATGCCCACATACAAGACAAACCTGCATGGATACGCAAAGAAACACAAGAAAAATAATTTAAGTTTGTCAAATACCTGCACTTGAAGAAATTTTAAATGTGATGACATTTAAAAATATTGAAATATGAACGCTAAAATCGTTCAGCGTAAGATGCCGAATGTCACTGAACACCCTCAGAACGTGGCGTTGATGTGAATTTTGGGTAAAAAAAAAGAAAGAAAAGCTGTCAAAATAAGGGGCAAATGTTGTTTCGGGTGAACCATTTCTTGGCTCACGATATTTCCAGGACATTCTTTGAAGCGTAGCATGGAGCGCTCCTGTTTAAGCTCACCTTGCTTTTGGTGTCGGAGATACCTTCTCCCGATTCATGTCGAGCTTTCTCAGTCACCCTTCTATACAAGTTATTATAGATGGGATCCAATTCAAAAAGGACAACTCAAATGTTGCGCAGAGCTCCATCCTTTCTTCTTAACTTTTCATGTACCCATTTAACTAGAAATTAGCCCCGTCACTAAACACAATTTTCCAATTTTCGCCAGCGCTCATTCACCAAAATATCGCCGTTGTGGTGGGTCGTGTTGCACCAATTGTATTTTAAGAGATTTTATACCCAAATTTTTCCGAAAAAATTTCCGCGGAGTGAAAAAACAGGGATCCAACTCCTGCAAACGATGCTGAATTGACAATTCACGGTTATTAAAAGAACTGGCGCAGACCCGATTCCTGCGAACGGTGCTGAATCGGTAATTCAGGGTTATTAAAAGAACTGGCGGATACAGCAGCAATATTTTGCTCTATTCGCATTCTGCGTGTTGTTACTTTAATGCCGCATCACATAAATTTTTGTTGGGAAATTTAGTCACTGAATTCCCAAAAGACGTCGTAGAAGATCTCCCCAATTGACAATAGAGTGGCAGAAGGGCACATTGCGCTTTCGCAATCGATCATGTAAACGTTGTTCGTTCTAGAGCTGTGCCGAACTTCGTCAAACACTCGTTTTTAACAACACCCTTTAATCAAATCCATTTAAATTGCATGAGTTTGATCAGGGGTTTTTGCCAAAAAAAAAAGAAGCGTTTGATGAAGTTCGGCACAGCTCTAGTTCGTTCATGATTAAATTACAGACCACACAGAACACATGTAACAGCAACATGTCGCACAAAAAAGCAGCTGACCTGGCAAAAACAGTGTTGCCAACAACAAAAAAAACTCTTTCATTAAACGTTTTGCTTGATTTGCTGATTTTCAATTTATTCTATTTTATTCTATTCCAAAATTGGCCTACACTAAACACACTTTAAGTGTTCAGCCTTGAAACTCGAATGTTCCTGACTTTATTTTATAAATAGAAACGAGCAAATATTATTGCCAGTGTAGCCCCACTGATGTCCTCACACAAATTGCATTACAATAACAATTTTAAGAAACCCGGACCGACCAGCGAAAGAAAGTCAAGCCAGCATCACTTTTTCCTGGCAATTCATCATGCGTTCACTCAGTCATTCACGCACTTAAAAAATTTTTTTAACAGTTGCGAAAAAAATTATGGTTACGTTTGTGTAGAAAAGCAAATATTAGAATAGAGTGGGATCTGTTTTGTTGTTGTTTGTTTGTTTGTATGTTTTGTTGCTTCGAAGGTTTGTTTGACACAGACACGACAGATGTGTTTCCCATTCAACTTTTAATATGTGGCCAATCTAACAGTAATTGGTTTGTTATTGCATTGCCGCGGTCTAGTAAACATTTCTACAATTCCCGGCTCATTCAGGCAGACACACCAACAACCAGTGTGCCATTGTGTTAGTCAGTGTATCTGTCTTGCCAGCCAAATAGCCAAACAACCATCCGTCATCCAACCATCCACAGTCTTGCAATATTCAGGCTTAAAGAACCCACCAAAGCACCACACACACACACACACACACACACGTAAACCTCTCCTGTTAAAGGGCAAGATATTTTGGTTCAATAGACAACTTTGCTTGGGTTGTTTAGAATACTCGTGCACCAACCCCTGATGAACAATGAATCCCAAAAAGCCTCAGGAGACGTGTTCTTGTTGTTTGCCAGGACTATCAAAAACAAAACTAAACAAATACAACACAACAGAGCAGGGCAGAGCAGCACGGAACAGCCTCTCATGCCGCACAAATGCGAAGCAGAGGCCAGGAACAAATCAACTGACTGAACCCTTAACTTTGTCAAGTTTATAAAAAAATTATATTTTTATTTTATATTTTTAATGTTATTACATTTACTCGTACTTCTTTCTGCCTTCAAGTATTATCCTTCTAAATGACTGACTGCCTGCCTGCCTGCCCTCCTGCTGAGGTAACAGCATCGATTAGGGTTTTCTTTATGAGTACAGGAGTATTTGCGCCCATTGAGAGTTTGTGTGTGTGTGTGTGTGTGTGTTGTTGGTAAATTTATGAAAAATGTTGTTCACACTTTCTAAAATAATAAAATAAAATGAAAACAGCAACAAGAATTGTATATCTTTTATTCTCAATTGGTTTTGGTTGGTACGATAGAAAAATAACAAACAAAAAAAGTTTCTCCTTCGTCACAAGGATAACCAGGATTCTTACTGCGCTTTACAAACTTCCTGCCGTTTATGATGCTGTACGCTGGCTTGTGTTTTCCGTATTAAAATGTTGCAAAATGAAATTATAATTGTATTTATAAGCCAGCCAGCCTGCCCATAAGCATCCTTAAAGTGTGTTTGTATGTGTGTATGTGTGTGAGTATTTATCCAACAAGTTATTACAATAAATATGCAAATGAACAAGTGAATTTATTTAAATTCGTTTCAGTTAATAGCAAATATTTTGCCAAACACTCATAAAGACAAAAGCAATGGCTGGTAACTATTATTTTATGGCTCTGAACGAACGAACGAATGAGTGAATGGCTTTAAGACAATATTTTCGAAGGATGTTTTATTGGGAACTTAAGGATTTGCAACATGTTTTGCCAGTGGCCATACAATTAAGATCGATTTTGATGAAGTGTGTGATTAGAAAAGTAGCCTCATTAATGAAAGTTGGGAAATGTATTTGGGCTGGTTATTAGCCAAACCGGCAGGGAGATAAATAAAGTGAAGTCATCACGGATAGAGAGTGATTAACTTCGAGGCAAAAATAGTTCAGCATAATGTCATATAAATTCAAAAATTCACTGGATTAAATGAACAAAATTCAGTAGCAGAAACTAAAAAGTTTCGAACATGAAAAACTTTTGCGAATTTCGTTTTCACTTGAAGCGAAATTTGCATTCGCAGAATAGAAAATCACGGCTTTAAGGGAAATTCAATTTCTAATTGAGAAGTATAAAATTGGAAATCACATGGATTTTAATACGGTGTTTCAACAGTCCGAAAATGGAAGACAACTCTCATTTATGGCCCACTGCTTCATAGTCTTTTTTTCTCACTTCGACCAGCCTTCAGGGACCCCTACATATGCAGCGCATTGTGCTGGGACTATGAAGAAGGGCCTATTGTTGGGAGGACAGATGAAGACAGACAAATTTTTGTAGCAAATTTTTGACTTCGCTGGAGAATTTCCGCTCCACTACCGGCGAAGGAGGATGCTCTCAGCGTCAAGTGCTATGCCGTCGTCATTGAGACAGGCCAAGGCGCATTAATGCAGTTCAGAAAAATTCGTTACCGCATTCATAATTGACAGCGGAGTCGGATTCGGATGCTGAGGCATCGTAGTCTTGTGTTCCCTACTTAAGTCAACTGCGCCCATTTTTAGTGGACTTACCGGTGAACAGAACTACCAGGAACATTCGCTATTTGGCCTACAACCCATATGAACAATAAAGTCTCTGCGGAAGTTTTTCCCATCGCAACAACATGACAACCTCAAATCTAAATTTCATAAGTACCCCTCCTTCCGCCAGACAATTTTCCTAGTTCCAGCACATTGAATGCAGGAGTACTATTCCAAGACAAAAAAAATACTGCCAGATTTATTGGGAGAAGTGGTCAAAAATGGACTGACCGAGTGGGACATGTAACTGGCAACAGCCGGCATTTCAAAATTTTCTTTTAATTTAAGGAAATTGTCTGTCAGGTTGTAATAAAATTAGTTCACTCCAAAAAAGTTTTTTAAGCGCTCACACATTTAAAAAACATCCTACACTTCCCTATCAAAGTCAAGATGGGTTTGAAAATAACTACGCTGCTTTAAATCCCGAGTCCAACTCAGCACTCAGTCATGAAAAAGATGGAGTCGATCTTTTCTGGTCTCTATTAGAGCAGAATTATATCAATTAATTGTTGTTGGCTTATCTCACTGACGAAGGCATAGCACTTGACTCTGAACATTAGCGACAGCGATTAAAACCGTCAGGTACTAAAAGAGGAGAATGCAGCTCCCTCCTTCGTCGTAACTGCAGTGAAAAAGCTCACCGGTGAAGTAAAAAAATATAAGAATAGCTTCTAATCAGTCTTCTTCTGTCCTCTCAACACTATCCCCTTCTTTTCCACATTCCAGCGCATAGCAGGGGTCATGCCCTGAGTGCTGGTCCTACTCATATTAACAACAACAAAAAATCTTGCCACACAATTCAAATCCTGTTTTCCCTACACCCGAACATTTAAGCAGCATTTAATATGCCTAATCAACTACAAAAAATATCTCAAACTCATCCTTCAACGTTGATAAAATGGAATATAAAAAATACTCTGATTAACTGTCAGCCAACAGCCATAAACCAGAGAAGACGTTTAAATTTAAGGACCAGTTTTACACTTCACACAGCGCAATTTACGATTTCATTTTTTATTTTTTTATTTTTTATATTTATTTGACTAATCATTTTTATACGCTCCCAAAAGTTCAACAACGACAAACGATTTTATTTTATGAATGTTGGTTGTTGCTGGTTTTGTTAACAAAAAAAAAAATAATAAGAATTTTTGTGAAATATATAAAAAGGATTTTTAACCATGTCTAACAAGTTCAAGTGAAATAAAAAAAAGAAAATATATATGGGAGTTCTGTTCGTTCTCATGTGCGTGTGTATGATTTACTATTTACAAGGGTGCGGAGATGGAAAACGGGTTCTTTTATTTCTTTGCAATTCTTAAAAAATATTTTACCTAAGATAATTTAACTGAATCATGATATTAGTAAACAGTGCCTTAAGCAATTGGGATTGTGTATTTGGGTCCGATTGATTCAAGTCCAATTAAGAGAAGTTTTCATACTAAAAAATTATAATAATCAGGCTTTGCATGGCATATGTCCGTAGCCCAGTGCATGAATTTTTTCCCATTTTAACTGCAATCCTACAATGAACTGAAGTAACGTCTTGAAATTCCCCCAGCTGTCTGCTTTGTATGGCTGTTAAACACAAACTAAATGACGCGGCTTGAACAAAATTTGACAGCAGTCTGTCTATTATTAGTCAGCACTGTTGCATTTAAAATTAATAAGCGGGAAATTTGAAAATCACACTTTACAGCGCTGGTACTGTCGCTCTGGACTTCACAAAAGACCACATAATGGAATATTGTTTCGTTCTCCTCTTCATTGGCACAATTTCTACAGGACTCTTTAGCTTCTGCATGGATTCCAGAGTTCCAGAGAATTTTTAGGAGAGCCGCCAGTTGTCGCAAACCATCCCTTGCAAACTTAAGAAGATCATGAAAGGGATCTACTCACACGGCAATTGGTCACACATTCTTAGTTCTCTTGAGCCATCCGAAATGATTTGCGTTGAATTAAAATATTGAAGCGAGATACAGCACTACCAGTATCGAGATAGTTGCGTTCTTTAATCCTCTCACTTGTCTAGTAACTCCATTCGCAGTGCGACTACCCGGGCAATCTGTATGTCTCGGCATTAAACACTCTATTGTCTCTCTCTCTCTTTCTCTCTTTCTCTCTCTTTCTTATATAATATAAATAACCGCCAGTCGGCTGTAATCATGGAGGTATTGTACTCACCATATACAGCAGAGATCCTGGATTTACTGTGTGCAATTTGGCTCTGCGCCTGAAAGCTGACTTCAGCAAGACGATGCAAGTATATAGAAGTCTCTCATTAAAGTTTTTCACATATAACCCCCACCAGAAGTCAGTCCCTTTTAAATCCATAAATAAAATCTTTGTCAGATCCCTCAGATAATTCCCCATTAAATACAATATAAAGAAATGTTCCCTTAAAAAAGATTTGGGTATTCAAAAGTCATCTGAACCCTGGCATAGCCAGACCTCCATCCTTGAACAAGCCACATTCAATCTGATCGTACAGAAGTGATCGCAGGGAGTTTATTCCACATACGGGTTGTAGGCCAAAAAGCGAAATATCCTTGTAATTCTGTTCACCGGAAAATCCACTTAAAATGGGTGCTGTTGGCTCAAGAAGGGAACACAAGACTACGATGCCTCAGAATCCGAGTCCAACTTCGCTGCCAATTATGAATGTGGTAGCGAATTTTTCTGAACTGCATTAATGCGTGTCGTCCGCTTTCAATGACGACGGCATAGCACTTGACGCTGAACATGACCGACAGCAGTTGACATCATCATGCAGTTAAGAGAGTCCCCCTACGTCAATACTGTAGCCGAAATTCTCCGGCGGAGTCAAAATTAGCTACAAAAAATTGTCTGTCTTCATCTGTCCTCCCAACAATAGTCCATTCTTCTTCTTAGTTCCGCTACAATGCACTGCATATGTAGGTCTTATCCCCTGAGTGTTGGTCTTAAGAAACCAAATTAAAGTTGTTTTCTTTTCTAAAAAAAATGCTACATTTCTTGCACTTTTTAACAAAAAATGGCCGCAATACGCCATTTGAAAGTACAAAATTCATTAGAAAGCAGTCCAACATTAATTTCGAAAACTTACTTCTGTTTCTAAGCGCCTCCGAACTGCCTTTTCTTAGCAAAGAGGTGAAAAAGTGTAACGTTTTTTCCAGCAAAGAAAACGCCATAGATTTCCACGTTTTTCCAAGATTAAAATGCCATAAATTTTAAAATATTAATTCTTATTAAGGAACCAAAATTCTGCTCTCGAATGAATTTTTATATTTTAAACGCGTTTCGCTTTTTAATTTGGGGCATATTAAATTATAATTTTATTTTTTATCATCGTGAAAGAAATTATTTATAAAATTTTTTTTAATCAAAAGAAGTGATAAAAATAAAAATCTTACGAATTAAATGAGAATTCTCCCCACTCAGATTATTTCTCCTCAAATAAAATTATTTTCAGCGCAACAATTTGATAGAAGCACTTTAAAGAACAAAACAAGTCATGGGAAGCCTGCAATGAAACCGAGCTGGAAAACAAGAATCGGACTGAGTCGATGGACTTTTTGTATTACAGGAGTAGGAATCGTCCACTTAATGGAAATAAAAAGGACTGAGTGGAATAAAAATTTATATTGAAAAGCAGTTGCGTTGCCGTTGCTGTTTAAAATATGCAAAAGCCAGTATGAGATTTCCATCCCTGGCCTGCTACTGGTTTAAACGGAATTGAGATACAAGTGTTTGCTTGCATCATAACGGTACTTTGGGACTCTACATCTGCACACTATTCACATCACCGTGCAAAACGGTAGAGGAGCTAAACTGCGCTATAAAACAGCACCAGAAGATAAAAACATAAATGCGTTTGTCGGAATTACAATCAGGAAAGGAAGGACGAGGAAGAGGCACGAGGAAGAGGAACACAATGACAACGATGACGACGACGACGATGATGATGATGAGTTGTGCATAAATGATAAATTGTATTCTTGGGCGTTTGTTTTAGGGCCACTTTCGGGGTTGATGTCAACATGTACGGCAATTTTTTATGGTCGTAGCGAGACAGATATAAATACATAAACTAAATGTTGTTGTATGAGAGTTGGGCTGAAACGTGTGCGTACATTCAAGCAGTTAAATGACACCTCGCAATGATTAAAGGACAAAAGCGAAAAAGAAAAAAAACTTTTATTTCAACAATTATTTGTAGAGAACTGTTTGACAGCAACAATGCAAAAGGGTTCGAAAATAGTGTCAAAAAGTATTATTTTACTAAAAATACTAAATTAAATAGAGACAAGCAGGGACGGAGCACCAACACACACTCACGCATGCATAAAGACTTGCATGTACTCGTCCATAAGCCAGTTAAGTATGACACGATTGATGTCTACCGTCACGCACGCCAGGCAATTTTTTACGTTACCGTTGCTACAGGACAATCATATTGTCCTGTTTTTATTGTTGCAATTAAATGTGCTACGGAACACGATAGTTTTTCTCACAGTTTTTTTATCCTGTTTATTTTAAATGCTACAAATAATATTAGAGCTTTCCCTTGTTCGTTAAGGAGCATCGAAAGCTTCTGATTCACAATCAGAGATGAAGAGGCATATTCGATGATACATTCGAGAGTAAATGTGACCTTTCCAGCATCAAATAGATCCCTGTTTCCATGCTACTAACCATATTTTTACAAGATCATGATGATTAAGATTCTTTTCCAAAGTCCCCATGCGTAAATAGTTCTGTCAGTCAATGGGCCTCGCCAAATCGAGAAATTATGCGATCGGGATATATCCCAGGCGCACCTTTTGCTAGTAACTCATAAAATTTATATGTTCCTGACAAATCTCTGAAATAACAGAGCAACAGAAATGCATGTAAGGAATTTAAAGAGTGGGTTCGCCTTCATAGTCTAGTAGTTCGTAAAATTATAGTATTCAGCCAGCAGGCAGGTTATCACAAAATTCAAAGTGCTGTTGGCTGAAGTAGTCAACACAAGACTACGACGCCTCAGATCCAGAGTTTGCCTCCGCGCTTGGTCAAGAATATGGCGCTCAATTTTTGTGATCTGCTTTAATGCAGGATTATGTTAATTGTTGGCAGCTCGTCTCAATGACGAAGGCACAGCACTGCTCGTTGAACATTAATGGCAGCAGTTGACTCCGTCATGTACTGCAAGAGAAGCATACAGCATCCTTCTTCGTTGGTAGGAAAAACTCAAGACGAAGTGAAAAGTGTTGCAGCAAAACTTTCTGAATTCTAGTCTGTATTCATCTGTCCTCTTAAAAATACTCACTCCTTCCTGGTTCTGGAACAATGCAATGCCTACGTAGGGGTCATCCCCTGACTGCTATATTCTGGCAACATCATCCTAACGATGATGTTCATGATTGGGCATGCACACTCGCATGTAGTGTCAAGCAGCGAACTTTGTTGCTTTCTCAGTCTCAATGAGTGTTGGATGATTTTGTGGATGGGATCTTCTTTCTAAGTCCATGTACTGTACTGTCTATTTTGCTTATTACCAAAAGTCGCTGGTAGAAACTTCCGTAACGGACTGATGCTTAACAGGGACTAGTGACTTGTCGGACTTCTGCCTGACCGATGGTAGAAATTTCCATGTGCTGGTGTAAAATCAGTGGATGCTACGGAAGTGATGGCTGTAAAGTTGGTGCTGTAAAGACCTGCGTATCTCTCGTCTATAGTGTAGACGTTTGATCTGCTGCTTCTTCCTCAGCACTGGCGGCGTAGCGCGAGGCTCGGAAGTATTACAGATATACGATTGGACCAACCATCAAAAAGCAAGATGGTTGTGCGAGTCTCGGAAGTAGTGTGGGCGTACGGAAGAATCGAACGTTAAAATGTTTGTGCGAACTTCGGAAGTAGTACGGGTGTACAATAGGACCGAGCATCGAATCTAAATGGACGCTACGAAGGCTGTACTGGTGTAGTCTCTGAGAGCGAAGGAGTTGTAGGCAACATACAGTGTTAAGAGAACCGTCAGATTATGACGTTAGTGCAGGTTCAGACGAGCCCACAAATGTCGTCGGGGGACTTAGTGTTATGTCTTCTGCTGTTCCAGATCTTTCCTTCTACCCGCCTAATGTTGAAACAGAATAAGTCCACTACTGCAGACAAAAACACTACCTGATAAAAAGAAAGTCCATCGAAGGCTGGAACTTCCAAGGCTGTTTAACATTTTTTTTTTTTCATTTTCTTTTGTTCTTACGATTCTGTGTAGAAAACGTATTAAAATACGTTAACATTTTTGTGAAAATTAGTACAAAAAAGGAGAGAGTGAGAGAAACCACATTCTGTGGCAACATTTTATGTCAAATTGTACGCCATCGTCCAATCTCGGTTCTTGCTTCATCATTTATCGGTAAAAATAACGTTTTACTTGCTGATCTTTCAAATAACATAATAATGGGCGTGTATATAAGAATTAAAAGAAAGCAGGCTGACCTACAATTCTTCTGGAGTAAAATGATCAGGCATCTACGACCTCGTCCCAAGAAGAAAGACACTGACAGAAAATTAGCCACTGTTCTGAGGCTTTTTCCTGGCCATTGAGGAGTATTGACAACGATGGATGCAATAACGTACCAAAATCAGGCACCTTTTCCCGTCAATAGTGTAGCAAATACTGCTCCGAAGTAATTTAATAAAAATGGCGACCGCAAGTTCTTTTCATTTTTTAACTTTTACCACTTATTTTCAATACGATCTCGTTCTTTCTGTAGTTTGGGTACAATGCTCTGCGTGAGTAGAAGCCTTCCTCTAAGCCGACTTGTCCTTAAAAACCATGCAGTGGTCCTACGGATTCCGCTATGATCCTTCACAGATGACATGAAAGCCTTTGTAATAAATAAATCCAAGTTAATTTTGGTTCAAGTAAATCGCTTAAGTTTCTCAATTTTAGTTACTCGATATCACCTGTTGCAGCACAACTTCCCCAGTATTTGTGTATTTATTTTGTCACTTTTGCAGGCTTAAGGATTAAAGCCGTGGCACTCTTTAGGATAACGTTAAGGCTTGGAGGTTACAACAATTAAACAACAACTTTGATTTACCCAATTCCATGTTACAAAATTATGGTGGGAATAAGTGAAATGGGGGTTGCTTTCAGTCAAGTCAAATGCCGGCTACAATTAATTTTTTCTTTTTTGAAGTAGATAAAATGTCAAACAATCCCTGCAGTACATATTTTTTGCATAATTTTATTTTATTTTTTTGTTGTTGTTGTTCGGTTGTGCCAGAAATGGTGTCATATGTTTTTATCGCTTTTGTCTGAATTGCGGTTAATTTGGACTGAATCGTTTTAACAAGATTTACCCTAAATAACAAATCCCGAATGGCAGCAACAGAACGAATAGAGAGAATAAAAACAACAACAAAAAAAAGATGTGAATTGTTACATAAAACATATTCCGATTGTAAAACGATACCGGGGCTGAAGTGTTTGATTTCAAAATCTTAAACGGGGAAAATCATGTTTTTTCAAGTAACAAAAAAAGGATGCGTTAACGTGCGGCGCATCATCATTCTCGTCATCGTTATCGTCATGTTCTTATAAATTTTAGTATTTAGCGAAGAAGAATATCTGGTTTCTGGATTTACAAGAGCACAATATATAATTAGAAACGATTACAAATGGGATACGAAATTTGCGGGCATAATTGTTTTAGAAAGTGATTTTTCCCACACACAAAATTTGTATTGAAATTGTATAAAATCATTGGCTTTGTAGTCAGGTGTAAACATTTATATACCTATATTTTATGGGTCTGCTAATTTCGAAAATAAAACTCCTTTTATTGGCTCCTACACCAAATCATCAGTAGTCCTCAACTCATTTGAAATAATATGAAAATCTGTGGAATTCTGTACAAACTTTCAAAAACCATATGAGAATTATATGATTTTTCGTAAGCAATTATAGTTTTTGTAAGTTTGTGCAAAACATAAGAGGTATTCTTATAATTAGAACTGAGACGTACTAAAACCGCAACAAACAAAATGAGTGTTTAATATTTTGTAGAACAACAACAAAATCGGATGATTATATTTGTTGTATAATAATTTAAATCTTTTTCAATTTCAGCACGGCAGAATGGATTTAAGGCAGTGCGTTAAAGGAATTAATTCTATTAGACGACGAAGTGCATCCGTGGCCATCCTGTTTCTAATCTCTTATATTTTGCTCAAACTCTCACAAACCATATGAGAATTATAACATATAGACGTACTCAAACCGCAACAAACAAAATGTATGTATAATATTTTATAAAACAAAAACAAAATCGCATGATTATTTTTGTTGTATAACGATTAAATCTTTTTCTAAGTATAAAATAAAAATTTAAACATGGCAGAATGGATTTAAGGCAGTGCGTTAAAGGAATCAATTGTATTAGACGATCTGCATCCGTGTTCATCCTGTCTTCAAACAACCCAACCATCAGTAGACTTGAACTCATTTGAAATAATAAAAAAATCTGTTATATTTTGCACAAACTCTCACAAAGCATATGAGAATTATAACATACAGACGTACTAAAACCACAACAAACAAAAAGTGTGTTTAATATTTTATAAAACAAAAACAAAATCGCATGAATATTTCTGTTGTATAATGATTAAATCTTTTTCTAGGTATAAAATAAAAATTTAAACATGGCAGAATGGATTTAAGGCAGTGCGTTAAAGGAATCAATTGTATTAGACGATCTGCATCCGTGTTCATCCTGTCTTCAAACAACCCAACCATCAGTAGACTTGAACTCATTTGAAATAATAAAAAAATCTGTTATATTTTGCACAAACTCTCACAAACCATATGAGAATTATAACATATAGACGTACTCAAACCGCAACAAACAAAATGAGTGTTTAATATTTTGTAAAAGAGGTTGTATAAGAACAAAATCAGATGATTATTTTTACTGTATAATAAATTAAATCTATTTGAAATATATTAACAGTTTAAGAATGGCTGAATCGATTTAAGGACTCAATTATGCTGCTCCTGGAAGTCCATCGACCATTGAAACCAAAACAATTCCAGTCTGTCTTCAAGCAAAGATTCCGAACTTTTACTAGAACGAAGGCTTTATTTTCTTTTACTTGGGTTGGTTTTAATTTGCAACAATTCGAAGCTATTTTTATTTATAAATTCCCTAATTGTGTTTAAGATCAACAGTAAATTTGCAACAATAAAAATTATTTGTTAACGCACGTCTGTATTTAGTCAAAATAATTCAATCCTTTTTCAAAATGTCCCATTTATGTTTAACTTAAGAGGAAAAAACCCCCGCAGATCTTATCCAATAATCGATAATGTCCACATTCGCACACCCTCTTCGAAGGTAATTCAATATATTCAAAAGGATTTTAATCTGTTTGCCAACAAAGAAAACAAAGAACAGAAAAAAAAAATCTAAAAGAAAATGTTGGCAACGGCATTTGTCATGTGAATACACAAGCAAAACATGGCACAGCAGCATTGACATCATAATAATAGAGTCATCTAATATGATTAGACAGAAGAAGAAGAAGAAGAGCACTTATCAAAATACAACAGGAACAAAAGAGTTGGGAGGAAATACACGCCCACAATTGCCAAGGAAGTTGAACTATTTTCCGTTTATAAATTCATAACGCCAGCCCGAAGGACAAGCAGCCATTCATTCATTCTTTCAAGCCGACATTTCACATGTACGCGGAGCATAACTCTGCCATTCTTCTTCTTCTTCTTCTTGCAGGGAAATGCTAAAATATGTGCTTGGCAACCAACGAAATATATATATATATATATATATATATATATATATATTTTTTAATGTTATCTTGCCAGAGACAAGCGAACGAACTTTCATTCGCAACAAATACAAGACGGCGAATGCAGAAGGAAGCACGTGCTGCAGCAAATGTCACGTGTCAGCACGTGTCACCTTTTTTTCCAAGATAACGTTTTCACTGTCATCCAAACAACACAAAAGCTGAGATTGCAATTTTTGCTCGCGCTACAGTATCTGCTGCCAGAGATATGCTCTGCTTTCAGCCGAGTTCTAGTTCTGAAACTTCAAACACAAAACGTCACTTGTTATCTCGATTTTGTGAATGGACGATAACTGATGAAACTGCCACTGCGAGTTTATTTGGGAAAACAAGCCTGCTGTCACAGCAACAACGTTCTTAATTTTGTTTTTGTTCTTAAATTTGGTTTTTGTTGTTGTTGTTCGTATGCAACGTGCGGTCACACTTCTGCGTTTGACAAGTGGGTGTCACCAGCTGTGGGAATTTAAATGTTTTTGGCGTTTGTTCATTTGTAGCGGATGTCTGTCGGTGTCGAAAGTGTATGTACGTGGATTGAGCGTGTGGGCTAATTTTTTGCTCAACATCATAATTTTCTTTAAATTATTGGCAATTTGGGACTGGAAACACACGGCGGTATGTCTACTTTAAGGACTCATTAGGGGTTTCGAATTCCTTCATAATTCCCAATTATTTGTTAATGCAAATACTTTCAATATTTCAAATAAGATTATCCCGGCTCGATCTTTATTCAATTTATTATTGATTATGGTAGAGTAGACAAAATTTGTTGCATAAACAGCTTAGAGATGCCATAAGGGAAAACCCTATATCCCTGGAGTTCTGGGAATTAACAAATCCCTCATAAATAAATCAAAGCCTCCCTTAATTATTTACAACTTGTTTTTTTATGAAAAAAATATTTCTATTCCATTATTTCGTTGAATATTAGGAAACTTCTTTCGGAAAAATATTTAAATGAATTCATTGTTAAATTTTTCAGGTAAATTTTCAGAGAAAACATCAATTGAAGAATGATTTTTCAAATTTACAACCTTAAAACCGGGACCATAAGAGTTAAACAATTCCATGTTAAATCCACAAAGATTCGGACAGACCCCTTTCGATTTACAAGAAATTCGGTAAAAGGTTCTTCTGAAAATTTTACGGCTTTTATCTATATATATATATATATATAAATTTTTTTTTTTTAATCCAAACTTTGACTTTTTAAGCCGCGGCCATAACAGTTGAATAATTTCATGTCAAATCGACAAAAAGTTAGAGACGACCCCTTTCGATTCTAAGATATTCGGTCAGAGGATTTTCTAAAATTTCGAAATTGTATTTTTTTCAAATCCAAACTTAGAACGTTTAAGCCGCGACCATAACAGTTCGGTAATTCCATATGAAATCGACAAGAAGTTAAAGAAGACCCCTTTCGATTTGAGGGAAATTCGGTCCGAGGATCTCTTAAAATTTCGAATGTGTTTTATTTTTCTTTTTGAGATATAATTTCTTTTTCAAATTCAAACTTAATCGACAAAGAGTCAGACAAGACCCCTTTCGATTAGGAAGAAATTCAGTCAGTAGTTCTTCTGCAATTTTTAAGGTATTTTTCCTTTCCTGAGAAATAGTTTTATTTTCTTTCAAATTCTTTAATAAAACAATCTATGCACGCGTTATTTTCTTAAAGACTTTCAAAGATAAGAATTAAATCTCAAAAAGGGAAAAATACCTCCTTCGAAATTATAGGATCTTTAAACAACAGTTGGGCGCTATTATTAAAAAGAGATCAGGCAAAGTTTTAAAAATTTAGTGAAATTAAAAAAAATTGTATTTTCAATATTTTTTAGTATCAATTATTTCCACAAAAATTATTTTTGTGTAGGGGATAGTTTTCGAGATATTGAAGAAATAAACTCAACAAATTTTACAAAATTATGACATTTTTCATATGAAAAATGTTAGTTTTTTTTGCTTAGAAAATGTAATTTTTAACCTGAAAAATGTATGTATGTAAAAAAAAAATTAATTTAATTTTTGCTTAGAAAAAGTAATTTTTGAGCTGAAAGATTTCTAAAAAAAATAATTTAATTTTGGCTTAGTAATTTTTTAGCTGCAAATTTATTCCATTTTTGTTTAGAAAAAGTTATTTTTGAGATGAAATTTTTATAAAAAAAAAATTTTTAATTAAACAAATAAATTTTTACAGCGACGCTCGTGATAATTTCTATCTTCAATCAGTTAATATTAATTTAAGCGCAGAAAAAAGGCACTTTTACACAAATTTTTATATAAAATTACATCCTTTTCTAATAAAAAAAATAAAATATTTGTTATTGAAACAATAATAAAAAAACTCTCATTAACATCTTTTTCAATTCAAACTCCCTACCATCGATACCTGGTAACTCCTCGGGTTCAGCTGCTTTATGTTAATCTACATACAGTTGTCAAATTTCGTTTTACTTCATTTTCAAAGTTTATTTTTGAAAAATAAATATAGAATAATTTCCCACGAACAAAGCATGTGTATTATTTTTGTTGTTGTAGATCTGGTGTTACTATCAAAAATGTTCACGAATTGTTTATATTTTATAAAGTTTAAAAATTACGCAAAACTATAACATTCAAAAAGTTACTATTATTTTTGAAGTCAAAAGCTAAGCTCAAGAAATATTTTTTATATCCTAAAGAAGCTTTTAAAAGATCTATATCAAGGGGAAATGAATGCTTCTGAAGGTAGTCCATGTAACGCAGATTATATTGTTACATGCACTTGCTTTTTAGTTTAATTTTTTGAGTTTGTGTTATAAAAATAATCGTTATTGAAAATTATATGGTCATATGCGACGATATAAATTCAAAACATTTTATAAAGATATTTTGTAAAACATATTTAAAAATAACGTTAAAATAATTTTACAATAATAATTAATTGACTTCAATATAATAATTTCTTCTTTTTTGGAAGGTAGTAAGCTTGCCCCCCTTCGAAATGTTTTATCAATTATGTGATAGTTCTTATATAGCAAATTGAAGTTTATATCTTGGATATAGTCGGGCGATAAAGCCTTCTAATAGGAAATTATCAGGATATCAAAATTTTAAAAAATAATTTAAATAATGCATATTAATATGAGAATCACTATAGAGAAGTTCTACTGTATTTAGCAAAACGCATATAAATATAATTTTTCGATTCGTCGCAAAGCAGCTCCAGCTATTCAACATCGAGTCTCTTTAGAAATTATTTCTTAAGTACAGCCAGACCAGCGATTGTTTACTCCATGGTACAATTATCTGTCAGGCAGCCGCAGAAATACAACAAGTCAACAACAATACATTTGATTGCTGTAAATAGTTACAAACTGCCAAACAGCAGAAGAAGAAACAGAAGAGAAATAGCACGTGCTCTTGTATTTGTAAACAAATCGGTCAAATTGTTTCTTAATAGTTTGTGTGCATGTTTCTATAACATAAACAACATTCGGCATGCTCTACAACAATAACAAAAAAAAAATGCACCATAGTTTACTATCTTTCAAGAGTTTATCATCTCATTCGCACTGACTAACGGTACAGGATTACGGTTCTTCTGAGGAATTTTCTGTCAAGTCGCCTTGCGAAGTTTACTTTGCAAAGTACAATTGAAATAAAAGAATATGATGGCATGTTTGTTTTGTTTTGCTAACAGAAATGGTTGCATCACATGCAATTGTTTTCCAGTGCGTCTGTGTATGAAAGTTGTAAATCCTTGTCCAATCACTTTCTATTGTCCGCTAGAGATGTCAATGCATTTAACTTTCTGATTAGAAATGTTGGCAGTTAACAAACCACCTGTTCAAAGAAGTTGTTCGTTTTTGTAAATGATGTTGCAAAGAGACCCGATGCAGTTGCCGCCTGCTTTGATATGCACTGGCTGCTGGGCAGAACTATGCAACTCATGGTTGCCCACATAATATAATTAAAAACTTATTAAAGCAACTTAGAAATATATAAATACATGATTGTTAAATTCTTACCTGAACTTCTTTAATGTGGAAGAATAGGATTGTGTTGCGAATTGAGTAGCTCCCATAGAAAACAATACAGCGCCAACTCCTTATATTTCGCCAGCACTTTTGTATTTGCATAAAATGCAATAACTATTTATTTATTTTTTATCGCACTGATTTCTTTTTCATTAATAATGCATAATAAACACAAAGCAAACGCATGAGACACCTAAACCAACAATTGCACCACGGAATGCCGGTTGTAAAACTGAGAAGGCTAGTTTACCACTAAATTGATTACTTCTTAAAGATTTTTTATGCTTTTCATATAAAACACTTGATAATGAGCACATTTCCACAACAATTTATATTATAAAGCATTGATTTTATCACAAAATTAATTATTTTATCTCTCACTTGCTGAAAACTGACCACACGCAATAATTTAAGAAAAAATGCTAATCAAATGACAGCTCAGGAGCAAAACAGGCGGGAATAAGAAAATAAAAAGCTGCCATCTAACTGGAAAAATATTTGTGCGTATGGCAAGTATAAAATTCCAAACAAACAGGAAGACAAGTGGCATTACTAAACTGCTACAGGAAGTGCCGACCGTTATAGTTTCTTTCAGACACTAGAAATAAGTAATTTAAGAAATAAAAAGACTAATTGATTTATTTAAAATATATTATAAATAGTCTAATAAGAAATGTTTATTATATTACTTCATTTAGTAGATTTTCCTAATTAGAAAATGCTGAGGCATATATGTTTGTCTCTAATATATCAACAGTGCTACCATTTGCATGTACAATTTATGGTTCAAGCCGAGTTGCCACACAAACTACATAAAACGTGACATTTCCAGTAAACTGTGTGGCAACTTCTTATTTAAAGCATTTTTATTGCAATACTTTCGTTTACATTTTTGCAATGTATTAATAAATCACTCAAACTGATTTTAATCTATAAACATTAAAAGTACATTAAAATATAAAATATCTTATAAAGATGTCCTCGAAAAATAAAAACTCATACGAAGATATAGATGAGGCAGAGGTAAGAGTACTAAACATTTTCCAGTTGCGAGATAGTAAAATGTATTTATTTGCTTTAGGAAGAGGCTCTGCTAAAGTCTGATGATGAGGGAGATGCTGGGAAAACAAATGTTTCCTTAAATTTATTACAGCCTCCAGCAGTTTCAACGCACACTGAGTTAATTGATGATAATTCTTTGTTAATTGATTATGATACAACAAATGATGTCTCTAGGGATGGTAAGGAATTTGACGATGTTGACTTATTAGAGGAAGATGTAATGTTGGGATCAGATAGTGCTAATGAGGATAGCGATGAAGACAATGAAGCGGACGAAATAAAACTTCTTAACGAATATGAAACTGTTGTAAAAGAACTAGATGATAATCAATACGCTTACGACAAATATGTGCGTTTATGTGAACTTTCGCAGTAAGTTTTGGCCGGACTGTTTTAAATTATTATTATTATAATTTACTTTGTTTTAAAGTGCTACCGGTGATTTGGAGAACATCCGTAATGCATATAATAGATTTTTCTCAGTTTATCCGTTGACCGCAGAACTTTGGCAGAGATATATTGATGTGGAGCTAGTGGTGGCACAATCTCCCAAAGAAATTGAACGAGTCAAGGAATTATTTCTTAAAGCTTTGCAGGATTACTATTGTAAGTTCGATTACCTTTTCTCCAGATATTTTCTAACAATTCTTTTTTTATAGCCTGCGACTTGGCCTATAAATTTGCCATCTTTACTGAACGTTGTGAGGATGCCCATGCAATATGGCAAATAATTTTAGGAACTTATGGACTTAACTGTTATAGGGGCAGGGAGTTTTTTAAAGTATATCGTCATCAATTTGCAAAAGATTTGCAATCTCCTGAGCAGTTGAAAAATTATATAAATAGTTTTCTACAAGAATTACGTTTTCCCCTTAATGGAATGGAAGAATCCTATATTGAATTTAAGGTATTTTATGAACGCAATAAGGAGAGTTTAGCAGAACATTCACTAGTTTGGTCTGAAATCGATGAACGTTACTTTAAAGCTAAAGAGCATTTAAAAAAACTACTTGTATACGAAGAAAAACTTAAAGTCTTGGAAGCTCCAGCCTATCGAGAACGTGCGGAGATATATTTTGAATATATAAAAGATACTGATAAGTTCCTAGATGAAAATGTTTTACAAGCCATATATGAACGCATGGTGGCAGATTGTTGTCTAAATGCGGAATGTTGGATAAAATATATTGATTTTATAAGTTACAGAGATGCTTTTGGTCGTCCTAAAGACTTGCAACATCTCCCCATATTCGAGCAAACGGCCGATGATGTATGTAAAAGAGCACTGCGCAATTGCACCTGGTCATCGGAACTGTATATTAAACGTATGTTAGTTCTGGAAAGTATGGAGAAATCTACACAAGAGGTGCAAGAAGTATTGGAGTCGGCGTTGGCCGCTGGTTTCCAAACGCCGGAACCGGCTGTATCTATATGGCTTGAATATTTGACATATTTGAGACGCCATACAGACTGGCTGAACCCAGATGATTGTGAGATTTTAAGAAAAAACTTCAATTTATGTTGGACCATATTGGGCCAGCAATGGGGTGTTTTAGCTGACTGCAATTGTGAGATTTTGCAATTTTGGGGCCGCTTGGAATATGGTCCTTTGCAAGATGCTAAGAAAGGCAAAGAGCTATGGACTACAGTGATGGGTATGTACAAATATGAAATATTGCGATAATAAATGCAAGATCATTCAGCCATCTTTTGTTAATAAATTAATTTTTTTTAGAGAGTTCCGATAATTCCACAAAATCTGGCTTGTGGATAGAATTCGCTTTACTGGAAATGAGACGTGATTTAGAAGCAACACGCAAGTAATATTTGTTGATTCATTTTAAAAAGTTCTAGTAATAAAGGTTTCATTCTATTGCAGGCTTTTTAGTAAAGCTTTAAATACAGCACGCTTAGACAATGCCGCAGTTATAGTTTCGGCCTGGGAGCGTTTCGAAAGATGCAATGGCTCTATTAAAACACTTCAAAATTGTATTAAAGAATGCAGCTCTTTTAAGCAGTTACAGCAGCAACCGTTTGTTAACTCGTTCAATAAATCTGCCAAAAATAGTTCTTCCTCCAAAAAACCTGCTAAAAGAAAATTGACAACTGATGAAAGTATGATTCCCTTTAAAAAAGGAAAATCACAAGAGCCACAAAGTCATACGAAACTGTCACCGATAAAGGAATGCAATTTTAAGGAACATGAAAATCAGGAAATTGATCGTACCAAAGATCATTTACGCATATTTTTATCAAACCTGGACTATAATCTAACCGAAAAAGAAATTGTACAGAACTTGCCGGAAGTAAAAATTATTAAATTGGAATTAATACGTTCTGCGAATGGTAAAAGTAGAGGGTTCGGTTATGCCGAACTGGAGGCAAAGGTGATTTTCACTAAAATATATATCTGTCTTTTATATATGAACATATTTTTTGCTTTACTTTGTTTAGACTGACGTGGAAAAAGCTTTAACTTTGGACCGAAAAAGCATTAATGGCCGTCCCTTGTTTGTATCAAGCGTTTTGCGTGATAAAGAACAACGTCAGAAATTTAAATATAACTCGGACAAAGAACTGCATAAATTATTTATTAAGAGTTTGCCTCCAGATTGCAGCCAAGAAGAATTGGAGGAGATATTTTCTGTATACGGCAAATTAAAGGATGTGAGAATGGTGTATCATAAGTAAGTTTTTGTATCATAATTGACTATTCATAATTAGCTTTTAAAAACCAGTTAATATAATCAAGCTATCATTGTTATATATATATTTTTTTCAGATCTGGAAAATTTAAACAAATAGCGTATGTGGAATATGAGCAAGAGTCGTCAGCGAGTAAAGCTGTGCTTGGTACTGACAATATGACCTTAAGAGGACATAACGTAAGTTTCAGAGAAATCAGTTTTTTATCTATCTTTTGTTATTATATAAAGTCTTTTATTTATATATTTACCTTAAAGATATCCGTAGCTATTTCGGCGCCTCCACCGAAACCTTCTACTAGTGCTGCAGCGAATCCTATTAAATTGCTAGGATTGGCACCCAAACGTAAAGCCAATGAATTGAAACCCCGAATGTCTCTAATACCCAATGTGGTAAGAAAAAATCTTAACAATAAACCAATAAAGGCGGCAGTGTCGACAACACAAAGTGGTAGTAGTCAAGCAGCAGCTCCTTCAAAAAGTAACGAGGATTTTCGGAAACTTTTGACGAAATAGTTTTCAATGAAAATATATTTTTTTTTTTGTAAAATACAAAAAAAAAATCACACACGGAAGTGATATAAATACTAATATTTAATAAATTCTTGAAAATAATTTTATTGGCATTCGAAATTACAATAAATCCTAAAATATTGAACAAATATCACTAAAAACCCATTTTTCGAATTTGTTCTTGTTTCAAATGTTGTTTGTACGATAGAATTATAGGTTGCAAAATCGCCGAACAATAATTGCAATTAAATTAAAATTTCCAAAAACTTCGAATAAAGAAATTCCGTATGGAACCCAATATTTGTATTTCATCTTACACAAAATCGCCAGTAAAAATCAATCCAAATGCAACTGGCAAAGCTGTTTGAAAATCATGTAAGCAAAATCAATGTAGGGTTTGAATAAAGAACCCAATTCTAACCGTACTTTTATTATTTGAAGGTAATGAGTGTGGTTTGAGATAAATTTTATAGAAATTTACTTCAAAAGCCAAGAGCTGATTATATTTTGGATTCTATTATACCATAGTATTTATTGGAATATAAAAACTTTGAGAATTACATAAGACAAAGCAAAGTTAGCTTTGAAAATTTCACAAAACACAACAAATAACCATTATTTGATACAATCCGTTTTATTTTTTAAACAACTAAACCGCAACAAATAAAGCAGTAGTAACTGACGTGGCGTTTACACGATAGCAAAAAGTCGTTACTTGTTCTCTGTCGGTATTATACGCTGTGGTTAATAGCAGTCAATAATTGGCAGCATATAGTAGCATAGTGTACTGGTTATATATAACGAGGCCACTTTTTAGATTTTAAAATAATGAAATGAAAGTTCTTGGGGTTCGAATCGAAAGAAGACTTATCCATTACAGGGTAACCCGAAACATTTATTTTATTCATATTTTATTTTAAATAATAATTGATTTCACAAATTGTTTTAAACAAATCTTCAATACAAATTTAAATTCATTTTGAAAACACGAAAATGGCCTCCTCCTCCCAATCCAAACTGCCAAGCTTAACGGTTACAACGAAACCAAAACAATCGGAAGCTGTTTTAGCCAGTTCAAGTAATGCCGCCAGCATAAGCTTAGATACAAATTTATTAACCGTGGCCAAGCAGAATGATTTTCATCACATTCTTAAAGAAATTGGTAATCGTTTATTGTTAGTGGAGTTCTTTGCGCAATGGTGTGGTCCCTGCAAGACTTTGTCTGTAAAACTGGAAGAGTTGGCCAATTCATATAAGGGCAAAATATTAATAGTAAAAGTCGATGTGGATGAATTTGAAGAGTTAACTTTAGAATATAATATTTCGGCCATACCAACATTTATGCTAATGAAGAACCAAAAAAAATTGGAACAATTTTCCAGCAGTAATGTTGAGATTTTGGAAAAAAACGTAGAAAAGCACGCTGGGAAGCCGCTTTTAAGTGGCGTTGAAGTCGAAAAAACTAAAGCGAAATATAATGGAAAAGACAAACTTTCTCGAAGCGCACAGGAAAAAACAGAAAAACAATAATCAAATATGAAATTTTTTGTAAACTATAAATCACACACCTACATACATACTTTACATACTTTCAAAATAAACTATTGTCGGAAGTCCTTGAAACTATTGTTAACAAATTTTCTGTGATACGCGTCAATAGAACTATTTAGTTGAAAATCAAACAAATCTTAATAAACTACATACACACTTACCATGGTTTATACTGTTTTAAACAAACAAGATTTGGAGCTTGAGCTAGATGCTGCTGCTGATAAATTGGTGGTCATTGATTTCTATGCCAACTGGTGTGGCCCCTGCAAACTTATTGAGCCTCAATTACAAGAATTGTCATCGCAATTTGCCAACAAGGTAAAATTTCTAAAAGTTAATGTCGAGGAGTGCGAGGATATTGCCATGGCTTATAATATAACTTGTATGCCGACATTTATATTTATGAAAGACCGTCAAATAATTGATATATTATTGGGTGGTAATGCAAGTAAACTGATCACGAGTATCGGGAAATATGTGGAAGCTGGTCATCAAACAGTAAAGACTGTTGGCGCGACTAATATAGAAGTTATCAAGACTGGTTTGCAAGAAGAGCATAATTTAGATGATGATGATACGCAAAATGGTCCTTCCCATGTGCTCAATTTAGTACATGATGATTAAATGTTCCGTACACAATTTCAATACAATTTTAAGATTTATGATTTTTAATATGAAATGAATACTGACTGCTACAAATGAAATATTTTTTTTTATCAAAACAAGATTTTTATATAAATCACGTATCACACGGGAAGTTGAACTAAGAAGATTGTGTAGTAGCGCCGCAATATGTAAACAACTTTTGCCAATGTAGAAATATTTTAACGGACAAAAAATCTCTTCAAAATTAATGTAGAGTTGCCTTAACTCAAGGTATAATAATATAAGGTGGTAGTGCTCCTCGCATATATATATATATATATATATGTATATATATATATATATATATATATATATATATATATACGTTTGTAAGGTGTTGAAGAGATTAAGGGAGGGGCTTACAAACTTGGCCAGGTTCTTCATTAATGTTCCATTTGTAAAAGGGCACTTTATTATAGTTATTGAAAATCGGTAGCTGTGACGAGAAAGTCGCTGAAATCTCATACAGCCTACTATGTTGAAAATAATGACAGTACTGGCATATGTGAACGTGGAATTAAATAAATTCAAAAATTCCCGATTAGGATTGAAAGCATAATACATATATAACCGCAATACAAATTATTTAAAAAGGCTTCTCGAAATCTGGAATATAATTAAAGAAAATGTTCAGCTCTACATCAGATACGAAACGAAAGCTTCAGGCTGCTATTGATAAATCGGAGGGCGCTAAACTGAAAGATGAGGGTGCTTCGAACCGTAATAAAATTGCTTTGCCAGCCCAAGTTAGGTCGAGACGTTTACAACCAGAACATTTCTCAGACGAAGGTGATTACAGATTTGAATGCCATAATGAACCTGACGACGATTATGAACTTCAATACGATGTACCTGACGACGATTATGAACTTCAATACGATGTACCTGACGACGATTATGAACTTCAATACGATGTACCTGACGACGATTATGAACTTCAATACGATGTACCTGACGACGATTATGAACTTCAATACGATGTACCTGACGACGATTATGAACTTCAATACGATGTACCTGACGACGATTATGAACTTCAATGCGATGTACCTGACTACGATTATGAACTTTAAGATATATATGAAAATATGTTACAAATGTATGCAGAATCAAATTAGATTAGTTTGGTGTAATAAAAGCCTTTGGTAATTGATTTTTGTGACATGTCGAATGTTATGTTAGTCATAAAACAATTACAATATTCAGCCTTGATGTAGTTTTCTGGATCGAGGTTTTTAATGACTGCAAAATATATCACACAAGCAGTTATCATAAAAAATATCCAGTGCGCAAAATAACGTTTTTCAAACGAAATCGATAATTGCGGTATCATGATCATTTCAGTTTCCATATCTAAAACGTTCGTACCACTGTGTGAAAAGGAAAAGAGAAACTGGGTTGGAATCTTTCCAACAGCAGCCTGCTTATCTTGCTTGACCTGCAGTTATGTGAGTTAGGTGCTATATACAGACATCTCAATCAGATAGTAAAAGTAGTGGGCATCTTCTAGTTTAGAAATGGCTCCTTTTATCATCGGCAAGTTTGTATTAGTGTTGTAAAGTGATGCTTTCCCACATGATGCATTTACGAACACGGTCAAAGACAATGAGATACAAATTGCTACTAGGGACTACGAACTAGTTGATCTCAACGTTTTAAATTCTATCGTCCGAAAACTGTATTTTAAAAGTAATGAACGAGTTATAAAAATAAGTTAAAAAATCGTTCAACTTATAAAGCAGAAACTAAATTCCTGTTGGTCTAGTGTAATTATTCTAGTTTGTATTTATGTCTGTAATAAAATAAATGCCAACTAAATACTAGAGTTTAGTTGAAGCAGTTTCCGAGGTGTGAAGACAATACGTAATTTTTCATTTACAATTGATTGTATTTTATAAAACTACTTTTTAGCGAATGTAATTTTCATTGCATGAGAAGGTGTTATCTTAAAGCCTTGGAGCGCTTCTTTGGCAGCATTACTTTGCAGTTCGGTCGCAAATTCGACAAAAGCAATATCATGACGATTGGGTACCAAACGAACTTCTTTAAATCCGGGAAATTGATTGAACAACATGGACAACATCATTTCGTTTGTTTCTTCCGGCAAATTGGTAAGGAAAAGAATTTGATTGGGTGGTTGCTCTGTTTGGGTATTTGGATTTGCATTTTCGGCATTGCTTGCCTTTTTCTTTTTGTCTCTGCAATAATATATATAAATATTACACACACACACACATTTTCCAAGAATTTTGTCTATTAAAACTTACTTTTTATCCTCTACTGGTACGACAGGTTTTGGTGGTTTCAATTTTTTGGGTCTTTCCTTGAAAGTACCCTTTATTTTAGCTACAACATCCGAATCTGTTTTAGAGTACGCTATACGCATGGGTTTATCATAGAAAGGAAAACCTTGCATGGTTCTCAGAGCATTTGATGCACTGGCGATTTCTTTGAATATCACAAATGCCTGACCGCGCATTTTTAGTGTCTTCAAAGCCACTATGTCTAGGATCTGCCCAAACTGTGAAAAAATGGCGTAGAGCGACTTTTTCAGTTCTTCCTTTTTTATTTTCTCGTTTAGATTATTTATGTATATTGTTTGATTTGGCCGTACATCCATTTTGATAATAGTTTTTACTTTATTTATTTATTATCTAAATAAACAGTTTTTTATTAAAGAAGCTTCACCTAAACAATATTATAATTAGAAACCGCAAATGAGAAATTTCTTTTGATTTTTGTATAAAATGCTGTTTTATACGTCAAAATAAGGAGGAATACACATGAAATGCCAAACTTATGAAACGATATGAATAAGATACACTCAAAGAAAATAATGACATAAGACATCGGATATGAAAATTTGGGATGTTACTGGAATTATTAGTTATATCTTAATATTCAATTGGAAGTATATAATGAAAATGTGACACATAAAACATTTAAGGCGAACAAACTTCTATATATATATATATATATATATATATATATATATATATATATATATATATGCATACATTGTACACCTGATCTGTAACATTCAATTATATATAAATTTGTTCTGCTCTTAATGTCCGTTCTATTCCGCTTCAAAATTGGTTGCAAGTCTGGCAGCACGTAAGAAATAGTAGTTAAAAAGAAATGTCGAAAAACTAAAACGACGTCTTGTGAATTGTGTGAGCTTGTGTGTGTGTTCATATTCCTGCATTTTTGTAAATTATTTTTTATACCAGTTTTTATTTTTATTTTTTTATATAATTTACTCAAAGAATATATAACAATTAGTGAAACCAAAAACAATAGCAATCTGATTACCAAACAGTGCCTCAAAATAAAAAAGGTCTTAACAAATATTTGTTAATGATTTAGAAACAGCAAAGGAAAACAACTACATACAAATATCAAAGAAAATACGGACAAGAGTGGAACATTCTTTAGAAAAATGTCGAAAAATAAATTTCATACATTACCAAATGCATCAGATACAAACGTTGTTGAAGTGAAGTCAAAGGTAAGTCATTAATTTTCCAGTAAATATAGATCTTGGAGGATAATATATATACTTATGTATGCACGATCGTGCATGCATATACATATAAGGATATACTTATGGACCAAGCTACATCCGTGCACAGCTGCCTTGCCAAAGTTTCATAAAATATTAAAATAATTTTAAGGCAATTGCTTAAAAAGAAAATCCAAATAGAGTTTGCAGTATGATGATTCACTTGGTATTTATTTGCCTTCCTCCTCTTCTTCTGTGTTAAAAGGTAGAGTCAGTCAATCACTTATTCATTTCAAGTTCGCTTCAACTAAACATGTAATATAAATATAAAGCATTGTATTATAATTATTAAAAATGGAAATCAATTAATCCCAGTAGCTTTTACGGTCTAGTTTTTTGCTCTGTACTCTATAATGAGTACAAAACCAATTAAATTTAAAAATAATAAAAGAAAAATGGGCGGATAATAGTAGTATTAGAAAAATTTTCTAAATATTTAAGTTCTCCACCTTTAGGTAAGTAAAATGTTTTATAGTTTTAGCTACAGTCGTCGGTTCATATTAGAAAAATCAAATTTATTGGAATGTTTTATATTTTTCGGCAGTATCTTTTACATTATTCGTAGTTTACTTCTTCAGTGTATACCAAATTTCATTATTCATACCTGTTGATCGTTAACAAACTGTTGCTGTTTATGGCCGGCAAAGTTTGCGTGTATAATACTTTAAATATATACGCACGGCTTAGAACTGTGTCTGAATTTTGCTAACCATTTCTTTGTAGGGACAGGAGCTACATATGGCAATTTAACCACATTTAATTACAATGAATCAGAATTCTTACAATTGAAATTCATTAAAAGTTTTTGTAATATTTTTGCATTTATATCTATAAGTTCCTTTACTGAATTAAATAAAATATCATTGACAGACGAGTGTTCGTAATAATAAAATATTTAATGCAATTTCCATATTAGAACTGCCTCAATACTGCTGATACTTCACATTTCGTTTTAATATATTTTAAATATGAAATTAATTTTATATTTTAAATATTTCTGTTACTAGTTATCCTAGTCAGAATTATATAATATGAGTTTTTGTTTCTGAAAGCAAAAGCTATTCATTTAAATGATCTAAGGCAAAATACAAATGAATTATTTTATAGTCGGAAATTATTCCTATATTCCGCTTAGTTTGATGCTGAATTTCGACGATTTGGTCTTAAACGTACGGATGAAGCAGCAAGTTTTGAAAAATTTAATGCTTTGGTCAGACAACTGCATGGTCTGGCCAATATACAATTTTTAATACGTTATATCGATCCACGAGATCATGAACTATTGCCAATTAACAATGATGATAATTTCGGACGAGCCGTCAAGACTGCGCAGCCGATATTACGTATTATTGTGCAGCGTGAAGAGGATATGGAATATGGTCTGTCTAAGCCACAGCGCAGCAATTTCAATATAATTAGTATGCTGGGACAAACACCGGGTAAACCGAGAGCACCACCGATTTCTATGCCCCTAGATTTTCGTCAAGTGTCGGCTATAATTGATGTTGATATTGTACCGGAAACACATAGGCGAGTACGTTTGCTAAAACATGGCAGCGATAAACCGTTAGGGTTTTACATTAGAGATGGTACCTCTGTGCGTGTTACGCCCAATGGTCTGGAAAAGCAACCGGGAATTTTTATATCACGTCTAGTACCGGGTGGTTTGGCGGAAAGTACTGGTCTATTGGCCGTCAATGATGAGGTCATAGAGGTGAATGGTATTGAAGTAGCCGGAAAGACATTAGATCAGGTGAGTTTAGCTTTACTCTCTAAGCAAGTATTCGGAAAATAATTGTTAAATATTTTCTTGCAGGTTACGGACATGATGGTGGCCAATAGCTCAAACCTTATTATTACCTTCAAACCGGCAAATCAACGTACCTTAACTTCTCCGCGTCGTGGCTCGTTTTCACGTACTAGTCAATTGTCGAGTGGTTCCCATCATACAAATCATACCAATACATCCGATGAATTAGAGCAAGATGACCAAGATGAGATTGTAGACTTAACTGGTGTAACATTAGAAGATAACGCCGGGAGCGGTGGTGGTGGCAGTGCTAACGGTGATGGTGTTTTACATCTTTGAGTCACAATAACTGTAAAGTTTTATGATTGTTTTATTTTCACCTATGACTTTACGCTTTTTTTTCGCCTATTTAAATTATGTGGAACTATTTTTCTGTCCGTTATTTAAACGTAAAGAAAAAACTTAAATAATTTATTTTATATATAATAGTATAAGGCTAAATGAAGCCTTCGAGTTTCTCTATAAGCTTGTTGACAATCTCTTGATTTACAAATAAATTGAGAATCACATATCCTTTTATATTTTGTTGTCGCAAATGTATGTTTTACATTTGTGATCACACTGAATTTCTAAATTAAAAAACATTATTTGCGTCATAGAACCTGTTACAAATCTTCATAGTATGTACTTAAATTTGCACTCTAAGAGCTTTTTTAAAATGCACTTTTTGTAAAAGTTGCCTTTGTAATGTTGTCTTAAAAACATCTTTCAAACGTACTTTTCCCCAGGGTGTCTGTTAATTTATTTATTTTTGAAAATTATTTATTTAATGGCACCTTTTCTAAAGTTACTTCCACATACATACACATTTAATGAATACCAATAAAACTAAATATTCAAAGGTAAAATAATTATATAACAAGATACTCTACCTAAAAGGATTTTTTGTCCTTTATCCTTTTATCTTGGAAATACTTCACGCTTAATCGGTATTTCTTGTATTATTAAAATAATTTTTTTTATTAAATTAGTGGTTTTTGAAAAACTTTGTTGACAAATAGCTCTGTTTACTTAATTTTCTTGTTAAAATGCCTGCCTATTGTTGTACGTCCACGTTTACTTCATACACACCAGCAAAACAAAAAATTGTTCGAAAACTACAAAAACAAAATCACCTCTTTAAATTATTTTAAATGTTATTAATATTTCCATTCCACATTCCATTTATAAATTAAATATCAATTCATATGTATTTATTGATAAAAAAAAATTACACAAAAAGACATTTTTAATACTTAAATTAATTTTAAGACCTAAACATACTTATATTAAAAAAAAAGATTGTTTTAAAAACAATTTACTAAAAATCAACTATTTGAAAATCATTTTATAAGATCTAAAATTAATACAACTCCAAAATCAAAATCAAAAAAGTATTGAAAAATAGCATTGAGATTTGATAGATAAAAAACACCAGTAGTAAAAGCCTTAAACTTTTCTAATAAATATTTCATTTATAAATAATAACTAACTATTAAAACAAGACTTTATTAACTGTCCAATGCAGAGTTTCTATGCTCTACAAATATAATTGATAATATCTATACATAAATATTACAAAATATATTTAGAAACACATTTTCCTGAAAATTACCGAAAATATAAAACTCTACAATACAACTGCTCAATTCACAAGTCCTATTGTATAGTGTAAAGCTTTATTGATAAATACAATTGAAAAATCTCGAAGCTAAAATAGTTTACAAATAATTTCTTTTTGTTAAAATTTTGTTTTGTTTGTGAATTGAGCAAATCATTTTTAAAATATTAGGGAACTGTTACAATACACCACTTTTTTATATAAAAATTATATAGAATCTATTAAAAAAAGCTGACAGCATAGTCGAGTTCAATTTGCCTGTCTCATTAACTTTTCAAAGAATATGTATTTAAGCACCCATGCCATAGAATTATATTCCCTTCAGAAACAGTATTGATTCCACGTTTCGGCTTCCCAGCAAACGATGAACAAAAACATTTAAATTCATATCTGATTCGTAGCCAAAAACAATAAATTCACATCTAAACCATAGTCATAAATAATTAAGAATCCTTGACTTAACGTCAGATTCTTCGAAACTTTCATAAATATCTCTAAATCGAAAGGCTTGTCAAACAGTCACATATTTAGGCCACACACCATGTAGACATATCACATATTTAGCATCGCACATTTGTGTATTCTAGTGAGACATGGCCTTAAGTAATGGGGTTTTCCATGTTCGAGTTTCTTACGTGTGGTTAATGTTCTCTGAGAGAAGACAAATAATAAAATATAATAGAAAAAACAATCATTAATGTAAGAAAAATTGAAAAAAGTGTCGAGGAAACAGAAATCCTAATGCTCCCTCTACACCTCTTTTTCATATACATCGATCGCCAATAAAATCAATTAAGTCTTATGTGGTCCCTCAAAACCTTGCAGGCGAACGTTTTTGTATTACGAATATTCAGAAAAATTTACATAATTCTTTGACTTCATTTAGTTTTGATTTATTAAGTACAAAATTTTTTTGAAATAATTTTGGCAACTTTTCGATGCGTTGCGCAAATTCAAGGGATTCTGTTGAATTTAGTGTTGGACGTATGTTTAAGAAATGTTCGGCAAACTAATTTGCCGTTTCACAGATTTATGTCCTTCACAACTGAATTGTTAAAGTTTCCATAAAACTTAGTCCCTAGCAAATAACCTAAAATAATACCTAATAGAGTAAAGAAGTTATATATTGTGACTTGAATTTATATATTGTATGTTTAAATCCTTTGCAATGAAAACTTTAGCAATAACAAACAACTCACTACAACAATAACTCATATTCAATATGTTTAAATAAACTCTTGTTTCACAAATAAAAAAGGAAACTACTTAAGCAATAAATAAATTATATATTTTATCTATTTAAAGAAACATATTCGATTCCTACCACAAATGAAAATCATTTGGTAATCCGTGTATCTATTTAATGTTTAATATGTTGTATTTTCTTGTTTACTTTATGTCCATTTAAACAAATATTTTAATATACATATTTATTGTTTTATTTTTATATGTATCTTGTTTCATATTTATGATGCATTCTTTGTATTCTAGTTTATTAATAATAATTAAAAACAAAAACAAAAACAAAAAAAACTTTTGCCCTAAAAAATAACTTAACGTCCATAGATGACATTTTCATAATTATTTAGTTTGAATTCAAATCATTTTCATTTTCAACATCAATATTTCATTAAACACTTGAAATGAGCATGTGTCTTATAGTTCTATAAGCAAAAAATAATAATATATAAATAGAAGTAAATAAAACTATTAAAAATATTTACTTTTCTAAAGTGTTTACTCTCTGAAAATAACAATTAACAATTTTATATCAAAATGCATTTAAATAATGATTTATTGAATTGCTATTTTTTCGCATTTCGAAATTTAGAATACCATGAATTTATACCAGGTATAAAAATCTTAATTAGATGCGATTAGCAAATTTACGTGAAAATAGTTTGAAAATTAAATTGAAAAAATTCATTAATTAATAAATACGTTTTATTAGGAAAAAAAAATATTGTGTGAAGCTTTTTACAAATAAATCGAACAAGTAAAATTGTTACACTTTCAAATATTTTTACACAATGGTGTAACTAGAACACAGTTTTGTATTAAAATTTACCAACAACAAAATACAATATTGTATAATAGGACGATTACACAATAATACTGAATTGAACAGGAAAGCATAACTTAGAAGTTTTGGATAGTTTTTTTCAAGGACATTGAATTACGTTACCGAATGCTAATTTTCCATTTTAAGAAAGCAACTAATTCTCTAAGTTCATAACGGAAACTATATATTAATTTTAATTATATTGTTTTCTACATGTCTTGTGCCATCCTACTTCCTGTAAATTAATGTTGTAGTCAACCCTCTCAAAATTTTAGCTGTTATCTAAAACATAATCTACAAATATTTTAACAAGTAGAAGGCTACACCGAATCTTATATACCCTTCAAGTAAATGTGAAGTAAAATAGATATCTGGAAATCTGCTAATACCCAGCCGATCACTGATTGGTCATAACTTGATGATTTTTTGCCTTTGACATATAAAATCTCAAAGAACAACAAAATGGATTAAAAAAATCTTTTGTTCTCAATCTGCCAGCCTCTACATTATATGGAGACCAGTAAATTATATGGAGTTTATACTTCAGTATTTATGTTAGGAAACAACAAGTAGAGTTAAAACGCTTTTTAACCACTTTTATAATACAAATTTAAATCAAATATTTATATTGTGCATATTTACATTAAAAAAACCTTTTAAAAATATTTATGTTTAATCACTACTATTGGTGGACAATTAGATACTTAAAAGTGTACCACTAAAATATGTGTGGCGTATTTATTTATAAGATTCGTGAAAGCGTACGAAACAGGAAGAAAAGGAAAGATACTGTTTTTGTCCACATTTTTTCGCTCCTTTCGTGCAGCAATCTCTAGCACCCGGATCACCATTATATGGCCAATAAATATTGTAAGAGTTACGAACGTAATGACAAAGTTAAATGACACCTCTTTCATTTGTAGTGAATGTTGTAAAAAGCTTTAACCACGAGTATGTACAGACTTACTTAAAGAACTGATTTCGATATCATTCCTATCCAGTTGTTAAGTGGAACTCTTTAAAAAATGTTTTGGACACTTTTGTATAAGGCCGCCAAAGAGACGCTTGTGGAGTATCTAAATAAAACCAGCCTAAATGGTTGTTATCTTCTGTACTTCATACGAAGACGCAAGTACCAGAGGTAGAACATGCCTGAAATATTAAGCGTCTAAAGCTTCAATTAGTCTTGCCTTATTCATAACAACAAAAACATAACATAAAAGCGGCATGCGTTTGGTTGTGGTTATACCATCTATAATGGATGACAGTGTTACCCACATAAATGGTTGGCACTGCATTATCTGTTATGGTTGTGTCAAGACTAATTTGTGTTTGTGTAAATCACACACCAAAGTGATATTCATGTGGAAAATACATTCAAAATTACGAATCTTAGACATTTTGAAAAATAAAACAATTCCTAAATATATGATTGTGCTCAGTAAATAATTCTTATGAAATATTTTTAAATCTTTTATTAATTAGTTTTTAAAATCCACATAAGCATCACTCACACACGGTGACTTACACAATTCGGGTGTAATTTTTGCTTTTAATAAGTAACTCCTTTTCCTTCTCTTATGCGAACAGACTGTTTTGGTTCATGTTCATTGTCATGGCAGTTGGCTTTGGCACTTACGTTTGTTCAACCATCTTGATGCTGTTTCTCAGAGATCCAATACTCACAACTTTGGATACTCAAGAATATTCTGTATTCGAGGCACCATTTCCTTCAGTGGCGGTGTGCAGTTGTAACAAATTCAGTCGACTTGCAGTTCAAAAATATGCCTGGAATATGTAAGAAATAATAAAAACATATTTTCTTTAATACTCTTTCAATATTTTTATTCAGCAGCAGTCAACACAGTTCGGGGAATGAAACCTTCGGCTATTGGCTGCATCGGCTCAAACTGTTATCGGGCCTTTACAATTACGATTCCATAGATTTCGATAAGGCCAACAGACTGCAGTATGAGTTGGAAAATATATTTGGTGAACCGTTGAAAACCAGCAAACTAATCAGAGCGTTGGCGCCCACATGCGAAGACTTGATAGTAAAATGTTTTTGGGCTGGCGAAATAATAAATTGCAGAGAGCAATTCGAGCTGAAGATGTTTCTAGATGGTCCATGTTGTGTGTTTAATTATCAGTATATGAAGTAAGTTTTTTAAACTTTTTTCAAACGTGGTCGATCGATGTAAGAATGGTTCTTCTGCTTGATGTAGTTCAAGAATTATTATAATTATTTTTAATTTTTGCCTACCTTATCTTAAAATAATGAAAAATTTATATATTATTTAAGAAAACTAGTCAATTGATGGACAATTTTTATTAATCGGTTAATCGACTACATTTGAAATTAACCGGTTATTAGTCGACTAATCAAAAACCTCGATTAAATTATCGTGCGATTAACCGGTACAATAAAATACCATCTTTTAAGTGGTAATAAATACAAATACATACGAATACTGATGATGAAAGTGTAGCGGCTTTCGAAAACGGCTGCTCTGTCCACTTTTCGCATAATTGGCCTATAAAACAATCAACAACTCCACGAATTGCATAAGTTGATCGTCAAATGAACGAAGTACTCTAAAACCACTTTTATTTTGTGGAAACTTTCTGACGTCAAACGATTCATGCTGACTTGGCGAATCTTATTTAACAGACTTGTCAATACTGTTTGTCAAATCGCAGTGGTCGATATTAATAGTTCTCAAGCCGCTAAAAAAGCACCAGATATTCAACCCGATTACGGTTGGCGTTTTTCGCCTGCGAATTGGACGATAAAAGAAAAATTCAGACTTTTGTTGTTAATCTATAACAAATTGTCGACTATGAAGCAGAAAAACGACAACCGTAATCAGGCTAATTATGAGTTTCAGTTATGCGGAATTGTAGATTTTGTAACCGATTTTTCTTAAAACTTTTTCCACAATAATTCAAATAAATTCCTTAAAACTGTAGAGCTCCGAAATCATTGTTGTTCCCCATTGCTACGGGCTCCCAAATGGGCTTAGCACTTGTGCTAAATTCTAGCACTGACGACTATTTCTACGCTGAAGGCAGTGCAATCGGTTTTAATCTAAAACTATTCTCTACTCAACGCATACCGGATATAACTGCCGGCGATATGGAAGAGTTTCATGTTGGTGCTGGAGAGGATATTAATATCCAATTGAATTTGGTCTCTCAGGTGACTTCGGAAGATGCCCGGGCCTACAGTGTGCACAAGCGAGGCTGCTATTTTCCTTATGAGCATCAGAAAACACCGTTTGATGAATCGGAATGCCTGCTGGCATGTAAAATACTTTTAATCGAATCGAAATGTGAATGTTTGCCTTTTTATGCGCTGACGAGGGATATGGATAGTGATGAAGACATGGAGGAATGTTCGCTGCGCAACTTGGAATGTTTCGATTATTATAAATGTAAGCAGAAGAAGCATAATATATTCAATATTTTCCGGCTAAAATCTATGATTGTCTTTCTTAAAGATGAGCTGTTAGATTCTTCAAAATGTTCGGATTGTTATCCGCTGTGCTCGTATAATCATTATTATTTTCGCAAAACAGTAAGTCGGCTGCAGGACACATTTAAGCGTCATGTGAATAGCATATTTCTGTAAGTTTAGCTGCAGGTTGGTTTCAAAATATTATTTTTAAGTGTTAAGACCTGAAGGCCCACTCATCCATCACTCAGGTTTTTGAATTTGTAACTGTACAACCACTTTCTACACAATTCTTTTTATTTAAATATTTTAATATGATCCTTCTAGCGCCAACAGATCGGCTATATCACAAGACTTAAGCCTGGTTAAAATCTATTATCCTGGAGGGAGCGGCACCCGATATAACAAAAATGTTCTCTACGATTGGTATCACATATTATGTAAACTGAATACTGTAACGATAATTGATTAAACGTTAATTATATAAAATTATTTCTATTGTAGCCAACATCGGTGGAGTTATCGGTATATGTATGGGATGTTCCATAGTAAATGGCATTGAAATAATTTACTTTGGCTGCTTTCGTTTGCTGGAGAGCTTTTTCAAACTAAAGAATACACAATAAAATTTGGCAGGGTGAAAAAAATCAATTGCAGTAATTAAAAGGATAAAAAGTATATATTTTATCAATCATGTAAATCAATTAGAAAATCTTTTTGGGAGTTTAGTGATGCAGTGATTAAAATGCAAGGTCAAAAGAGGGGGAAACGGATACTACCTTCTCCCTCTCTCTCATTCTCTCTCTAGAAAAAAAGAAAATATTGTTTTCACTGCTGTTCTTATAAAAAAAGCCGAGAGTGATTAATATTAAGCATTTCAAAATACAGTGACTCATGCCATTAACACGCCATACATATTTTTGTGGTACACTTTTAAATACTTTATCATTCACTTATGTTGTTGGAAAATACAAAATTTGAAAGGTTTTTTTGTATAGATATGCAAAGTTAATTGTTTAATTCTTAACACAAAAGTAGAAAATTTTGGTTAACATATTTACACAAACAATAAATTATCTATTATAAAATAAGTAATATTTTTACTAACACATTTTGCATGTCCTAGAAAACCAGAGCAATTGGAGATTTTTTTAAGTTTTCATTGGAGACTTTATTAAAATTTTCAATCGTTAACTTATTAACTGCTGGTTTTGTAAATAATATAAGAAATTTTGTTTATTATATTGAAACAATAATAATAATAAATATTTTTGTTTACTTTTGCTTTTAATATAAAATCTCAAACTAATTTCCTTAATATTTTATTTACAAACAGGCTATTTTAAAACTTTCTATTGAAGAGCGATTAAAATTGTCTTTAAAAGTCAATATAAGAAGGATTATAATTAACATGCATTTGTTTACTAAGAAAAATCTAATAAAATTTTTAATTCGGAACCTTAAAATAACAGCGAGCTACCAGGTGATGGAAACAGGAAACTAAAAACTTTAATATCAGGGAAGTACCACAACGATTTCAATAAAAAAACGGATGCAAAAATATGATCAGCTAAGACAGCAACCATCTTAACAAGAAACCAGTATTGAGTGTGAACAACATCAATTTCAAATTCAGTTGCTTAAGAGACGCACACATCTGTCTCATGAGGAGAACAATAAAAATAAGCAGAGGTCCGATCAAAACAACAGTTTGTGGTAACAAACACTTCTTTTGCAATCTTCACAAAACACTACGATTCAGTTCACTACGGACTTGGCTAAGAGACGCACGTTGATCACGCTTGATACTAAAATCTCGAAGAAAAAGTCTATATAAAACGCTGTATAAAATAAAACCGCAATAAACGTAAGAAAACCATGAAACTTAAACAAATAAAAGTGGCAAAACAATGCAAGTTGACTCGTTCGTGTTGTGTTTCCAAAAAGAGCGGGCTTAAAGAAAGAGAGTGTGTCTGACTTAAATAAGAGTCAAGCTAATGATTTCTTATTATTGTTGTTGCTTTTGTAGAAGCTCACAACAGTGGTACTGGTTGCAGTGACGTTAGTTGTTATTGTATAAAAAGAAATGAATTAATATAATTGTTGTTTTTGTGTTTGATTGAATACAGGCAGCAGGGAGCATTAAATGAAATGCTGTTGACATTTTGTTGGGCCCATTGTAGTCATGCTGTAGAACGATAGACGTACTTTTATATGTACGACTATATTTGCACGTTAAGCGTTTTATTAAAATGTTTGCATGTTTGCAAAAGGCATGAAATAAAAGTGATTTTAAAATAGTGTAACGTGAGACATAAACTGTGGTGACCATAAGTACAATCGTTTTATAAGTATGTACCTGCATTCATATATAAGTATGTATGTGTGTGTGTGTGTGTGTGTGTAAATAGAATTGTTGAAAAACAATTAGCGTCACTGACACTGGCCATAAGCAGGGATTAACATTAGAAAAAAAATCTACTTTCATATAGAAATGGAGTAAAATTTAAAAATACAATAACCAGATATTGTTACACTCATATAAAAAATAGCAACAACATCATAAATAAACCAACAAAATCAAATCAAGACCATCATCATTTTCTCTGCCTTAAAAACAGAAGCTTGAACAACAACAAAATGCATTGTAGTAAGAAACAACATCCCATTTAAACAGACATACGGAAAAACAACAATAAATATGGAAACATCCAACAACAATTTAAGAAACGTAGTGGAATAGTATTAGTGCTCTGTAGTGCATGCGTGTCTTCTTCTTGTACAATGTTTATGTTATATTTCGTTGTTTGTTGCTGCATGCGCGTGTGTGTGCACGTATAAGAAAGTTATATATTGTGTACAAGTGTGAGTGCATCAATACGCAGAACAATTAAAGAGTGAATTTATGAGAGAAAAGGATAATAAAAATAAAAATGTCACGATTTCAAAATAGAAATAAACTTTATATTGAAATATTGTCAGATGTGGTTTTACAGTATTTGTTTCCAAAAATCTCCAAAAAGAATCCAACCAACCAGCCACACTGTGGAAATAGATCAACGTAGATTCAGAAAATTAAGTGCAGGGACGTACAAGCTTCTGATTATTAATTTCTATGAAAAAAAAAATGTTTTAACTAAACCGCATTCAATTAAGAAAAGTTGCATTTATTTGCAGTTTTCAGCTGAATGCAAATTTAAAATAATAGAAAATATGATAAAGCAAAAACATTTTAGGAATGATGTGTTTTTTTTTTATAGCAGTGATGAGTGATATCGTCCTGACATATATATTTGATATACGATTTTTAGCATATTCGATCGGTCCAATTTGTTAATACTTTTTCCAATAAGTAGCGTCCAAAAGTGGCTTCAATTTTGGTTTCCAAGAGCTGCTGGTTTGTCGGGATAAATCCGAAAATCGTAGTCGAGGGGATGTAAATCGCAAAAACGAGGATCCTGAGAACAGGAGGAGCTCTGAAAATAAAATGATGTTGTAAAAAATCGATAAGTAAACGCTTTGTATGGCAAATTACTCTGCTGCTGTTTAGCTGATTAATTTTTGAAGACAAAAATTCATTCAGGATATCAGCGGTAGTTTTTTACCGCATTTGGATGAAGCCGCCAGCGTGTAAACAATCCGCACCAAAAGATAAATTTTTAGGATTTTCTTTGCTTCAAACAAGGTCCACAAATAAGCTTCATAACTTGTCACGATTTTTTACTGAAAATGTTGTATGACCTTTTTTTCAAGGTAAATTTCCAAAATTTGAAATATTTTTAAAGGATTTGACAGACTGTGGCATGTGTGGACCGGTGGATCGAAATAAATTTTTATAGTGAATTGATCGCTTATCCTTCCTATAATGCGATTTGCTGTAATGAAATCAGGAGATTAGTTTGATAATTCCTTGAAATTTGTCTTCTTGGAAAATAAGCATATTATATATCAACATAATCTCATGTTAGATCAATATATATAATCCAGTGACTATCCAATTTTTTGTTTGTTCTTTCCACATACATATCAAATTTTCCCTAGGCCCTCCAAATAAGCACTTGTTTCGGTTATGAGATCTTCACTCAATCAAAATCTCTTATCATCCAGCTAATAATTCAGGTTTAGAAGTAGTATGTATTTTCCCAATATGGACTAAATACTGGGACACTCCCACATTATCTTGAAATTAATGAGGTTTTCTGCTTTTAATGGTTGTCAATCACGAACTAAATGACAATAAAGTCGACTCATGGTGTTGCATATAAAGTTACAGCGAGGGAAGTTCAAATATTCACAGAGCTTTCAAACAATCCTCGTATATTTCCAACACGAGTACTTTTCTACGCTCAACGTACTTTTCTTTGAGATTAGACCCATTTGTCGTCTTTTTAAAAATTAATCGTGGTACGCATGACAGAAACAAATCATTCTTTGGCCGAACTGCCCGTATGTAGGATAATGTAAACCGCAGATGTACTTTCCGCCAATTTCAATTTAAGAAAATTCCAATGGAATGAATGAAAGTATGACTCATAACCGGTTTTTTATTCTGGCGCAGTTCACAGGGATCATCCCCTGAGAGCCAGTAGTAATAAAAAAATAGTAAGTTCCTTCCCACGACTTAAGCATGTTTTACTTTTCACCTGCATAATCACAAAATAAGGGTTCCGCTAAAAAAAAATTCATTTCAAGCAAATGCCAACGTCGGCGGTCAGCGCTACATGTACAGTCCAAATATATTAATGAATTCTTTTTAGGCACTGTTTTGCATTTAGCAAAAATAAATACAATCACTCACTCTCACACATGCAGAAAAATGTGAGGACAACAACGAAAAAATTCAACCTACAAAAAAACAATGTTTTGATGTTTTCTTTTTCTTTTAGCCAGTTGCGGCTTCAGTGAAGTAGAAAGTCTTGCGAGTCTTTCCTCCACTTAAATACACACACAGACCACAAACTGCAACTTAACGAGCAGCAAGAAATAATAAAAAATAATATAAAAATTAAGGCGGAAATTTTCACGCGCGTTTTAAACAACTTGACAAAATATAAATTTTTTGTGTGTCATTAAGCGAAAAAGGAAAATTTAATAAGACTACGTTGGTGATTATCAAATCTGTAATTAATATGTGAACACTCCTACATACTTACAAATGTATATGTACGTGTGTGGTATATCACATATACAAGCATAGTTAAGTGTGTATGTTCATGCGGGCATGCATGTTTTTGTAGCATGAAAGCAACTTAGTCACTTTTATTTTCCTCTAAAGCAACAAACTGCAATTTTAATAATTATAGTACATACATCTGTATGTATGTGTGTGTGTGTGTGTACGTGCATACATGTATGCCAGTTCTTTTTCTCCTATTTTTGCAAGCAAAAAAAATCCAGTTTTTTAAAGCGACTAGTTCTTGATGTTGTTTCCATTAATTCAAATTCAGCAAACAACAAAAACATATCCAAACTCACAGAGCTACAAAGTAATAATAATAACAACAATAATAACAACAACTTATGAACTAATCTAATGCAAAAGTTTTATAAAATATTATATAAAAAACTGAAATTCGAACCGTTAAAAAAATTTGGATTCTGTTGATGTTGAACGAAAGAAAACACAAACAAGCAAACGCAAACAAAAACAAACAACCATAAATATTTATTAATTTGTGCAACAACATCAACGTTCCAACGAATATGTCGGATATTTACTACTGCAGCAAGGTAAGTTGGGTTCTCATTCTTGTTTTGATCTTTTATTCATTATTCCATTTCATTTTATTTCATTTTATTTCGCTTATAAGCGCATTCAGTTCGCATGTAGTCTGTTTTATTTATTTAAGTTAAACTTGATAAGAATTGTTATAGGCCAGTTAGCCTTGTTGGTATTGCTGGCTGGATTTTATTAATAAATAAAAACAACTCCCGTTAAAAAGTTGTCTAAATGGTCAACAACAATAACAACTTACATACATACCTATATGTTTTGTATGTGTAACACAAACACATTTTACAGTGAGAGAAAATTGGGTGCTTTTTGTTTTTGGCATTTTTCATAATGCAAACAAAAGCCGAAAATAACTGTAACAGTAAATCAAGTAATTAAAGAGTACACATTCGGTGTCCAAGAGAGAACAACAACTAATAAGCAAACTATTGTAAAGAAATTAGGAATAAAAAAATAATAAAAAATTCCATCTGTTGTTGTTGCTGTCTGGCTGCTTTAAGAAGTTTTCCGTGTTCTTTTTGTTTACATTGAGCAGGTGGTTTTTCTGTGTTGTTTTTTTTTCAAATAATTATTTAACAACTTAATTGAGGTTTGTAGTTAATTACTTGCAATTATTATTGATAAATATTTTAATTTACTTGACTTTTGTATAACTTGTGCATGTTCTTTAGTGATTTATTAGTATCATGCTTATTTTTAGCAATATTTTTCTTGAGCGCAGAGGTATTTGTGTCTAAAACTTTGCTATTCAAACTTTATCCAAAATTCTTCGTCGTTTCGATTGTATATAAAATTGCTATTGATTGTCCCTTGTTACTTGGAATATTGATCATGAGTTTATGAATTCAAATGCTAATTACTCGTAACTGATGAAAAAGCTGTGTGACGCACGCTACAAAATATGGTAAAACTTTGAAAATTTAAGTTTAATTGTTTGTTTCGCATAATAAACCATACAAAGATGAATATTAATAAGAGAACTCAAAAGAACCTTTGTGACGCACGTTACATTTTCTCCAATAATATATGTAATATATTGTACAGTTTATTGACATGGTCTCCCCTTTCGAGTGATAAACCAACGACATTTAAAAGCATATGCAATAATTGAAGGATTTATTTGATCGTCTGTAGGGCACTCAAATAATATTTCTTTTAGCGGTTTGCTAATCCCATTTCGTTTGATGAGTGTAACGTGTGACATTTAAGCAAATATTAAACTGCAAACATGAATCCATTAACAGAAACGAATATTAATTAAAAACTGTCAAGCTCAACTATTTAAACACCAAAAATATGCATGCGTAATTTATTTAATTTATTATTAAAAAAAAAAAAAGAAATAACTCATTATAAGCAAAATTATAAATAAAACCCATACCTTGAGCTCAATAAATATGTATTCGAATCAGCAACTTTGCCAAATTTAAAATTTTTAAATATATAATTTTTTAATAAATGATGGCATAATTTAGAACATTTTACTTTGACCCTGAAAAGTTATGACATTTTATTTGTTGTTATTGTTGTGAAATATTCAGTTGCATATGGCAAATATTATTCTTCAAAAAATCTCACATTCGAATTGCTTTCAATTCATTTCTTAGCTGGACTAATACAAAATGACATGTTCAATTATTCAACTGTTGATGATCGATACACATAGAAAAAATTAGTGCTTAAACAAAACACTAACATTTTTTCAGTTTATTTCTGAGCTGAATTAATTAATTTTAAATAATATTTATTTATAATAATTATTTATGGGATTTAAAGTCAGTGTTTATTAAAATATACAGGGTCAGGAAATCGGAGTTAATATTCTCTGGGCTAACTACCGAACTGTTACTGGTAAAAAAAAAGTCGGCATAATTATGTCACGATCTTGCGGGCTATAGCGCTCCCTTGACGGTATTTTTGTGTAGGTCTAACTCACATATATCATATATAATTAATTGGCTTACGAGGTTATTGGCAAAAATCATAACGTCTTCCCATAGAGTGATTATTTTTGAATTTTTCTATATACACTGAGAGAGATATTCTTCAAAAACATTCAATAAAAATTTTTTATTATATATAAAATTACTCTTAATTAATTTCTTAATTAAAACTAATACTCCTGCGATAAAAAATATAATATTTTGCAAATTTTCTTTAATTGAAAATCATAATTTTAGTAACTGAATATATAAAATATGTCGTAGCAGGAACTCTTGCAACGCAATTAATTGAATCTGCAGCTTTAGTAAGTGATTCAGTTTCAAATCAAACACTTTCAAATATCGTTATGGAGAACTCGGGGTTTGAAGATACCAGATCGAAAATTGCCTTGAGATTTTCGGCTTGTTAATATGGAATTATTGGTTATAGAAATTAGCCTTTTTAATGTATTACCATTTAAAGTGGCCGTGTTATTTGTACGTATATATTTTCCACATTTTTGAAAATATATTAAAATATAATTTTTTGTGACATTAAGCCAAACATGCACAAGTGCGAGTACGGGTATAAAATATTTTAATTTGCATTCATAATTTGTCAGCAAAAATAAATGCATTAACACAAAAATTCCTTGCGTTCCATCAACGGCACAACGCACAACAAAAAACAACCAACCATATGGTGCGATGAATTATTTCTTGGCAAAATTTAATATTTAATTAAATGCCAATTTTTGTTTGAGTCTTACAGGAGGGAGTAGCAACTGAATTTATTAATGGTGGTGGTATGAAAGTGGTTTTAAGCTGAGACAGGGTTAATGGACACACATGTAACAGAAACGTTAATATGGCTGAACACGTTTCTTCTCCATTCCAGCAATTAATTGCGATTTTTTTTTTGGTGTCACACACTGCGTTTGCAATTGAATTGGGAGAATAGTCTGAAAAGTAGCTTTAAACTGTGAGTCTGGGTTTCATTGAAAGTGGGCAAGATTCTTTAAGATATTCATTTTGGCAGAGAAAAAAGAATGTCGTCGAAACTTTTTTTTTCAGAGTATGAGCCGAGAAAATTTTTTAACGGCGGCAATTGAAAAAACCTTCAGTGGCTGTCAACTGCATAAGTTTTGTGAGCAACATTTTTCACTTGCAAATTATTTATAATTATATGTTTGTGTTATAAAAATGTTTTTGTGTTATAAATAATTCTTCTATCATAGACAAGTTATGGCGGCTAACAGATACCAACGCCTTTCCGACTATAGAGTTGCAGCTTTTTAACTCAGATTTGTACGATATCTACAGCTATTTTATGACACAACAAATGTCCTATTATTGTAGGACTTTTGATGTGCTGCACAATAAAACTTTTTTCAGACTGTTCGGAAATAATATGACTTTCCGACAATATGACTTAATAGCACAAAGTGTGAGTGCCCCAAATGTATCAGCTGTTGGGTTTAGTTTACATCTCTTTTTTTTTGGTTTATTTTTATGATTAAAAATCTGTTTTCTGTACATATTTTCCGTGACTAGTGCAGTGATACGATTTTAGTAACCAGCAACGAGCGTTATTTACATATGTCACGCTGGTCCTCACGAGAGCGATACCTCTTGGCTATCAATATCACTAAACACGAAAACGTTTTGAAAACTATGAAAAAAGCGATGCCCTTTTGTGAATAATTTTCATATATATTTTTAATTGATAAACTTATTTTCTCAGTTCTATTGTATGTTATATTTCAAAATCAACAATGTAGGACTAACTCAAAAATTAAAAAATCGGGCGGAGTTTCTCTTATCTCTTTAAAACAATCGTTATGGAATTGTTTTGAATACGACTGTTTTCCACCACACTTCATTAAATGCCTTGAATTAATTTTTTTATAAAATCAATAAATAGTGATCTTCATTAAATGCGTGTTTTTATAAGTTAAAACAAAATCCGTTATCAACTTTGAATTTTAAACACAAACAAATTGGGTTTTTTTGTAGTTTCAATATGAACTCCCTAACGAAAGTGTTTAATTTATTTATAACAACAACACAGTCTTGTTTTAACCTTTTTATTGTGTCGCAAATTCAATTAAAATTATCTCAGCAACACTTTGGAAATTGTATCAACAAATGACTTAAATTATATGCATAAAATGTCATTAAAATCTTTTGTTTATAAAACTTCATTTCCTTTATAGTCTGCCCACGAATTTCTATTTTATGGCAGCCTTATTATGACCGTATTTGCATGGAAATATTAACAACATTCGGTCATTCAGTGCTTTCTAATAGTTGTGTGAGTTTGTCAAAGCACCAACCAAAACAGCACCAACCAAAACAGCAACAACAAAAACAACCAGCAGCTTAAGCAAACATCACCAAGTTTTTCATAAAACACCAAACAAGAAAAGTCAACAAAATCAACTTGAAAAAAAAATAATCATAAAATAACAGATTCACTTTCACTCTTTTGCAGGAGCTTTGGGCACGCGTTTTACACTAAAATGCTGCTTGTTGTTGTTGTGTTGGTTTGCCGATTTTATGAAACACAAATGAAAATAAAAGCACCATGATAATTGTGATGGTTAATGATACACGATCATCATAATGATCAAAATCAGGCTGCTAGAAGGCATGGCTACAGATTAAAACGCTTAAGGCGACTCAACTTCTTTCTGTTGTAGTTGCTGTTGTTGGTTTTGAATTGTGATGATAATTTGATGAAAACAAATTTAGAAAATTCAAAAATATCTTAATCTCAAAGCCAACAGCGAATGGCCGCAAAGGCAAACTGAATAGCACTCGTACTACGGCAATTATCTTAATGGCCTGTCTGTCTGCCCGCCTGCCTGCCTGTTATTTTAGGCTCTTTAAGATATACGCTTTAATAGGCTTAAAGGGCCGGCTTTCAGATAAATAATAATATTTCAGAGATGTAAATTTTTAAGTTTTAGTAAAGTTGTAATCTGCAATAATTGTTTTTTAATGCAGCAAAATTGCCACAATTTTAAAAACTTTTCGCACACTCATCGTCAACTTTTACTTCTTTTAAAAAAAAGTAAAAGTCTTTTTTACTTCTTTTTAAGAAAAAAAGTAAAAAAACTTTTAATTTTCTTTTATAAATTCGATTAAATTTAAAACTGCGTTGTAGTGGGGTTTCAGTTGTGGCTTTTAATTCCAGGTTTAAAATTTTTAAAATTGAAAATAAAACTTGAAATGTATTTTATAAGAAATATTTTAAAAACAAAAATTTCTTAAAATAGATTTTTAACAGATTTAGATTTTTATGAATAACGTTAATAAACTCTGGGCCGGAAAACTAGAATTAAATTTTTATAAAACGGTGTGAAACCAATAACTTCCCGATTTTCGAAAACTTTCACTTTTCTTAGCGGGAATTTAAAAAACCCTTAATATACTAAAAATTTTAAAGAAATACTACTTATACAAATTATGGACTATTAAATTACTACTCTTTTTCTCTTTATTAATAATTTTTTATAAGTTCCTCTTCTACTTCATATTATCCAGGAATGGTTGTAGTTTTTTCCCTTATAAAAACTCAATAATCGATTAAAACATAACATGGACTAATTTCTATATATTTTTGCATACTGAAAATTATTAATAAAAAATTGTTTTAATCGGGTAAAAGATGACACCAAAAAAACCGATTGAATAACCGAATGATTAGTCGATTGAGCGGTTAACCGATTAAAACAATCCATCGACTAAGTTGTATATTTTCGCATATTGAAATTTATAAAAAGCAGTTTTAATCGATTAGCTGATTACACCGAAAAATCGATTATTTAATCGACTGATTACTCGATTAAGCAGTTAATCGATTAAAACAGACCATCGACTAATTTTTATATATATTTTATATTGAAATTGATTAATGAAAAATTGTTTTAATCGGGTAACCGATTACATCAAAAACCGATTGAATAATCGAATGATGAGTCGATTGAGCGATTAACCGATTGAAGCAAGCCGTCCACTGATTTATGTATTTTTTATATTAAAATTTACCGATTAAACCAAAAAAGCGATTGATTAATCGAGTGACTAATCGATTGAGCAGTTAATCAATTAAAACAATTCATCGACTAAGTTGTATATTTGAGCATATTGAAACTTATAAAAAAGCAGTTTTAATCGGTTAGCTGATCACACCGAAAATCGACTAATTAATCGACTGATTACTCTATTGAGCAGTTAATCGATTAAAACAGACCATCGACTAATTTTTATATATTTTTTATATTGAAATTGATTAATGAAAAATTGTTTTAATCGGGTAACCGATTACATCAAAAACCGATTGAATAATCGAATGATGAGTCGATTGAGCGATTAACCGATTGAAGCAAGCCGTCGAGTGACTAGTCGATTGAGCAGTTAATCGATTAAAACAGACCATCGACTAATTTTATATATTTGCATATTGAAATTGATTTAAAAAAATATTTTTATTCAGTTAACCGATTACACCAAAAACTTGATGAATTAATCAAGTGATTAATCGGTTGAGTGGTTAATCGATTACAACAATCCATCGATACAATAAAACAGAAGTTGTACACAAACTGATGCTGTAGAAGCAATCAAGTTTCTCACATCAGTATCAATAGCTTTTATGAATTAAATTTCTACAAAAGCAAACTCTTTTAAAAGAAAACTATTTTGTCTTTATCGGCAATACAGAAGAAACCAACATTTGATATTCATTAGCCAGGCCCGAACTGCTTTAATTCGTTAACTGTGGCGACAAGACAAAAACCGTATTTAAGTTATCAAATGAGTTTGTGCAGGAGCCAAATTTCCGCAATCGATGTCGCCTAAAATTAAATAAAAATTTCGATCGCTATCGACTGCCGTAATTTACTTAAAGTTTCATTAAGCAGTTGATTTACGATCAAATTCCAAGTTGATCGTGTTTAAATAAAGAGCCACGCTGCCCTGAATATCAATTAGAACTGAGAATTTGTAAAATTCTTCGGCATAAAAATCAATTCACGCTGGTTGACATTAAAAAGAAAAAGAAAAAAACAACCGCAAGTAGTTAAAAAAAAGTCCTGTTGTAATAGAATGAAACCGTTAGATATTTGAGAGAATGAAATACGATATCAAAGAAATTTTATTTAAAATTCAATAATACGAATCAATACGGAAAACAGTTTTCGAACATGTCATGACCGTTCAATCACTGAAACTTTAATTTACAAAGTATAAAAAAGAAACTCTTCGTGGCTCAGCCAAGACTACTTCGTACGAGATTTGCATTTCAAAATACCAGTTGCACGCTGAAGCATGTATTTCAGTTTAAATGTCGTAATTTTTATGCATTTTATGAGACACAGAAGAGCGTCATGGGCATTGTGACACTTTTGAAAGGGTGTCAATATAGTCGTGGGAATGTGCAGATTAAATATTTTATTATGAAAACACATCGAAATATCTGCTCTTCCGAGTCAAGTTTTATTAAAAGTAAATAAAAATATTTTAATCATAATTTGTGAACTATTTCTAAAATTAATTTTAAAAAATGATATTTCATGGCTCAGGAATTCAGCTATTTTCTTTGCGCATTTCCCAAAAATCACTGGGGAACTTTTACCCAAAAAATTCAAATTATATCCGAGTCGGTTGCCGACAATATTTGGTGTGCATGGATCCATTAGGAATGTCCTTTTGGGAAATTGGAAGGCGAAGGACAAACGAAAAATTCTAAGAACATACAAATGCTGCTAAAAAAAACAACCCGATACGTGTTTGGTACTTTTTGGGGCAAAAATCTGAAGCTTGGCACCTTTTATGCACTCCCGATATATTCTAGAATCTTGGAAGTTCTATACTTTTGAACATAATATCGAACTTATTTTGGCTCTTTTTGAAAATTCGCAACTGCAAGGGGTAAAATCGTACCCGTTTTCGGTACTTCTTTGTTAATGATTAGGTTCCTATCTACATGAATGTAAATATGTATTAGTTCTCGGAAGTGGCCGTAAAAGGTAATAAACAGGGTAAATGAAGTAAAACAGCGCTAAGAATTTTAAATTCGGGAAAGCGTATATAACCGTAGCATTTGAAATACTACTAACTGATACAGGGTACTTTCAATACTAATTTGGTACCTTTTGACAGATAATTTTCAGAAAAGCTACTTTTCAAGGAAAGTATTTCTTTCAAAAAAAAGAAAATTAAAAAATATATAATAATAATAAATAATAACAAAATAAAATAATAATACATAAAAACAACAAAAATTATAATAAAAATAATAATAAATATAAACAATTTGTAATTGTAATTCAATTCGTTCTTAAAACATCACTATTTGGATAGGGTACTTTTTGGATTTGGTACTTTTTTGAAAGTGTACGTTTTTAATAAGTAATTTTTAGAAATGTTGTTTTGGGATTTGAAAACTTTTGCAAAACAAGTAAGTTTGGGAGAGTACGTACTTTTTGAGAGGAGGTACTTAATGAAAAGAGTACTCAAATAATGAAATCACTTTTCAAAAAAAGCTATTAAAATAAGAAGGTGACTTTCGAGAAGAGTACTTTTTTAAATTTAAGTTTTCAGAAAAAGTACTTTTTACAATAGGTATTTTTTTTGGAAAAAGTACTCTTAGGAAAATTTACGTTTTGGAAAAAGTATGTTATCGATACGTTTTGCAAGAGGAATTTTTTGGAAAAGGTACTAAATGAAAATAGTTCTAATTTAAAATATGACCTTTAAGAAAAAGTAATAACATAAAAAGATGGCTCTTGAGAAGAGTACTTTTTCAAATGTAATATTACAAAAAAAAAAAAAATACTTTTTAGAATTGGTGTAGTTCTTGGAAAAAGTAATCTTTGGAGTATGTACGTTTTCAAAAAGTGTTTTTTTAAATAGTAAGTTTTGTGAAAAAGTACGTTTTGAGAATAGTACTCTATGGAAAAGGTACTTAATGAAAAGAGTTCCAAAAAAAATACTTTTAAGAAAAAATAATAAGGTGATTTCGAGAAGAGTACTTTTTCAAGTGTGATTTTTCTGAATAGGTACTTTTTAAAAAAAGTACGTACTTTGGAAAAAGTATATTCTGTTACGTGCACCTTTTGTAAAACGTACTTTTTGGAAAATAGTAGTTTTTGGAAAAGGTACGTTTTCAAAATAGTAGTTTTAAGAAAAGGTATATTTTGAGAATTGAAATCTTATGAAAAAGTACATTTCGAAAATAGTACTTTTTGGAACATTTATTGTATTTTATTACACACTAAAAACATAAGCCAAAGGTCAGTTGAATCAAAGTGAATATGTAAGAAAAGAAATCTCTTACCGAGTCGTACAGAAGATCCTATTGGAAGGGGGGATTTGGTACTTTTTAGTAACACCCGCCAACAAAGTAAAGCGTAACATTCCAGTTTAGTATACCAACTGCTGTTATATTCAACTGAACCAGCTAATCAAAATACACATGAGTACTGATGATGAGTGTGCTGCGACCTCCGAAAACTGCGATAGGCTGATATTAATTTATATAAAAGCGAACGCTAAGAACTGCTGATGGTGGAAAGCCGTCTGCTTAAAAGCCAAACGTAACTGAGAACCGTGCCAAATTCAAATATTACCCAATTTTTTAGTGTGACCCTCGTGCAAAAGCTTGTTGCAGCTATAAAACTTCGATGACTACGTTGAGCTGTCAATGAAGTAAACGGCGTACTACACCTTTATTTTCCATGTTTATTTTAATGCTGCTGCGGAGAGCAGTTGGCTAAAAATGCAAGAAAGAAACCAAATGACTTTTTCATAAAGATATTTCCAACAGTGTGTGCTTGTGTGTGTGTGTGTGTGTGTGTGTTTGTTTGTTTGTTTGTATGCTGTTATTTTACTATTATTATTTTGTTCTTTTTCTTTTCCTTTTTTTTGCTCTTCAAACACATTGTTTTGGCTTAATGCCAATTTAAAAGAACAGGTTAGTTATTTATTTGTTGATCCAACTAAGTTTGCACCACCAGCAGTCAACTAGTCGGGGTACAACTGAGTTTAGCTTTTTTTTCTCTTCTTGTTTGCAAATGTTATTGTGCAAAAATCAAAGAAATTTAAAAAAAATATATAGAAAGACAATAACTAAAAGCCAAGATATTTTAGTTAAACCTTAAAACAATATTGGGAATATTTTGCTTAACAAAATACTTGAAGTTTCTGTAATTTGTCCGGAATTTTTGTTGTACACAGCAAAACTATTGTTGCATCAATTTTCACAAATACTAAATAATTATCAAATATTTTGAAAGATTTTTAAAAACAAACAAACAAGTTGTCTCATACTTGAAACACATACAAGTTGCCACTTAATTTAAAAAATATATAAATTTTTTTGTTTGTTTGTTGCTGCGGCCAAGAGTTTTAGAGTCAAGTAATTTTAAATACGTTTATTTCCCATGATTACGATTATAATGATATAATTAAAAGTGTTGTGGTTACCATTTATATGCTGTTTTCAGTTAATTATTATGTAAGAAATACACACACACACACACACGCACACACATGTTAATGTGTTACCTGATGTAAAATTTTAAAATGTTTTTAAAATATGGATTTATTTCTTTAAAACCAGCGGCCAATATAAATTTGACTTATAAACATTTCACTCCACATTTCCTAGAACTCCAGGGTCTTGAAATTTTTATTAGATATTTAAATCCCCTAAAACGTTTGATCACGGCGCTGAGAACAGCCTTATTTATTTCGTCTCTAATTGAGGCAAATTAAGGGTGGTGCAACCATAAGGCGCGATGTTATTTGTGAGCCACATCTCAACGCCATGTTTTTTGCCCAACTTTAAACGATATTTCTCGGTTGCAGTGTTTGACAATTTCAATCATGAAGAGCTACGCAATTGTACAGTGTGTTAAGACTGTGGCAGCCTTTCATGAAAACATGCATTTCCTGCACTTCGTTTTTTTTTCTTTTTCATCAGCATAATCGTTTGAATGTGCCTCCGATCGGGGGAATGGTCTGCAAATTTCAGTAAACCGCGTCTGTAGGAAATGTGAAAACATCTCTAGATATTTATCCAATTCGTTCTTCGGAAAAGAAAGCTGTTGCGATAGTGTGGCAGAAGACTTTTCAACTTGGATTCAACTGAACTTCTCGCGATGATCAATCAAACGGAGTTTGAATAAAGATTTGAAATAATACCCTTGACTCAGGAGCTGAATTATAATCACAATTTCAAGCGTCCTCAATACGTCCGACTGGTTGGTTGAACAGACTGAAGTGAGTAATGATTTTCATCTTTAGTCATGGGGCACTCTTTCACTTCAATGGATTCGTTATTAATCCACGACTGATTTTTGCAAAGTCGCTGCATCACAAGGAGTGACTTTTCGCTGCGGCTTATGGGCTGAAATGCCATCGAACTGGTCAAACTGTTACTGTGAATGGTCTTCGAGATGACAAGGGACTTTTTGTGGCCAGAAATTGAGAATTTAGATCGCAACGATATGAGGTCTGGAAAACATGGGTCCTTTAGCCACACAATCAATAAAACAACTTCTCGTCTGCTTAAGAGATTTCCTGACCGTGTAATCTCACTTCCTGGCGATGTTAATTTGCGGCCATGATCATGTGATTTGATATTTAAAATAAAAGTTGGAGGCCAATAAGCCAAGAACAATTCAACAGGATGAGATAATTCGCTACATTAACGCTATTAAATCTTCTAAGAAAATTTTCAAAAAATAGGATTTTCTACTTAATTTTTTACAAAATTTCAAAAAATCAGCGTTCTGCCAGGCGTTCTCCCTCTAGAGTTTTGTATAGTTTTTCAGGCTCTTAATATTTTAGGAAGTTCAGCGTTATTTTATTATAAGAATGTTTGCTTTGTATCATCATGTGACTCATCCTGGTAAAGTTCAACACTGAATAGTCTGCAAAAAAAAGAAAAGATAAATTTATAATAATAATAATAATAATAATAATAATAATAATAATAATAATAATAATAATAATAATAATATTAATAATAATAATAATAATTATAATAATATTAATAATAATAATAATAATTATAATAATAATAATAATTAGACCTTAATGTAAAAATGTAAAAATATTAACCGAAATGCAAAAGGCAATTCTAATAAAAGCAACAACGATCGTGAGGGAAACTTTAGGATAACGGATATAAAAGATGAATTATATCTCCACAGAGCGTAACCTTTGGTCTCAGACCCGGTACGTCAATTCCAGCATAAGCTGAGAATGTAAAATTCTATAATAATAATAATAATAATAATAATAATAATGATAAATTCAAAAATTCCACCTGGAAGATTAATACAATTAATTATTTTAACTTTTATATTATTAATTTTTATATAAAAAGTATCATTCGCTTTCCTCGTACTTTTTAATCACCATTGTATCCACATCTGACCAGCAAATCGGGGCCCTGGTGTATCAGAATCGTTTATATGCGTCGCAACAAGCAGATGTGACTGATCAAAACAAATAAAACAAAATTATTTGTAAAAATATGAGCGTGTGTGTGTCTGCAGGTTTGTGTCTCAAGTCTTTTGTTTTCCCTAACAAATAAATTGTTGTTCCTTTTGTTCTCGCTATTCCGTGATTTTATTTCACTTTTTACATCAGCTTTAGTAACTAATAATTGATATTTGAGTTGTGAAAAGAGTTACTCATAAGCCTATTGCCTTCGTTGTTGTTGTTGTTGTTATGGTTGTGCTAAAAAGAAATAAATTTATCAAAACAAATAAAATGTTATTAAGCAAACAATAGGCCACAACTTTACAACAACTAAATTTACAATAAGAAAGTGGGCCAGTTACAAAGAAAAAGTAAAACAGCCAACGTTTCATGTTTATCAATGAGTTGGAATATTCTTTTTTATATTTTTCAATTTCAATTATTTTATGACTTCAAACCACAACAACTGCCATTGAATTTGTTGCAAGAAAACAAGTGATGACACTAGTTTTTTTTTTTGTATATTTTTAACTAACAAATAATTTGTAATATTATTTATAATGCAAAGCAAATCAAGGTTTCTTACCACACAATTTCATGAAAACGAAGTGTATGTAGGCGCAGTCAAAGCCCAAAGTTCTTTCAGTTAAACAGATAAAAATAAGTCAACAAAACCAGTCATAAATTTGAGATTTTTTAAAATAAATTTGCTTGAAATCTTAATCACGAAATTATTATGTGAGAATTTTGAGATGTTTTTTTTTCCAAAGAAGTTTAAAATAATTTCTTATTTATGTGATCGCTGGTGTTTGATTTTATTTTGTTTTCTTTTAATTTTTTTCTTTCTTTTTCGTGTGCTTTAACTTTCTCTTTTGTTAACAAATTCGAGTGTTAAATTTGAGCTAGAAGAAGCTCCGGCTAAAGACATGTTTTAAATGCTTAAATAATAACTTAAATTGAACATTTGCTTGACTGCTTTTAAGCCATCCTCTGCCAGTTACACCCTTTTTAAGCAGCCATCTGCTCGAAAGCTGGTGTGTATGTGTGTGTGTGTGCGCGCGTGTTTGTAAGTAAATTTATTTAACCCACTTGAAAGTAAGTCATCGTAGAATTCCATGAGCTTGGAAAACAATGATTTGAGGCGACAGCAAATAAAAGCAGTTTTCATACTTATTTCACTTTTCTTTCAAGCATTTAAAGTGTGATATTTTATTTGTTATTTTCTGCCATTAATTTTAAATGAATAGTCTGCTTGAACTCGTTTTTAATTGTTCGCTTTTCGGCTGCAAATTTTACTTCGAAAAATATTAATTTCTGTTGTGTAATAGAACTCATGAAAATCATATTGATTTTGGAATGTGTGATGCATGACATGCGTCAATATCAATCATGTTCTCAGTTAGACTTACGTTACCAGTTCATGCCAAGACTGGTTTCTTATTCTTGGAAACTATTGAAAAGTTTATGGAAATTGTGTGCACTTCAATCATTCTTTTGGCTGCCATACGCGACCTACTAAGGAAATCAATTTAAATCGTGATAATATCATTTGCCTCATTGGCCATAAATTCATCTGCCTGCCATAAGAAGCTGTTAGTGTTAATAAATACTGTGCTTTTTCTATCTGATAGTGTTTGCAGCAATTATGATTATGATTGTGACTACGATTATGATTGTGTTGTGTTGGACACAAGTGTAGAGAGGTAAAGTATCAATCAGGTAGTTTAAAATTTTGGCAAATTGTTTACAGTTTTACGGCACAATAAATTTTAAGTTTCGATTTTCTTTTTTTTTCTATTTGGACAACTTTTAACACTTTATGTGACTTTTTAAATTAAATTAGTGAATGCTTGGGCATGGTTATGTGATGAGTTATTTGCTTGTGAGCTAACTAACCGATTTGCATATAATAATAGGTCTGTTCTATACATTCGAAATGCATAATATCTTTTATTTTAAAAACTTTCATTATTTGCAAGAGCCAAAAAACGGCTTGATAAAGTAAAGACAGCATAAGCATTTTTTTAAATTAAAGAAAGGGAGAAATTGAAAATATTATTTAAGAAAAATACAATAGAGTCATATCGAATAAAAGTTGTTTGTTGGGTTTGGTTTGTATAAGTTTCATAGCCTGCTACACTTATTATAATGTGATTTTTTTAAATCATTTGTGAATTTTTATAGTTAAAATATTAACAGAACTCTCAGATGGCTTATAGAAGTCTTTTAATAAGTTGAAAAGTTTAAAACTTTTCAAAACTGTTGTTAAAGTCTACTGACGATTTGGTAAAAAGCGCCAATGAAATGCATATAGATATTGCTTAACCACCCAACAAACAAATTTCATATTATAAATTATTTTTAATTATAATTTATGTCCTAAAGAAGATATCCAGAAGATATTAAATATTTTTTATAAAAATTACTTTTAAAATATTTTAAGTTATTTCAAAACTTTCTGATCCCTTTTTCATTTGCAAAGGTGAACAAAGAAACAGCTGATAGTTTTTTAAGTTCGTGCAACTCTGCTCTTTCAGTTGCTCTTTGAAATGCACTGAAAATATTTTTTCAGTTCGAGCTCGGATTTTTGTTAAGCATCTGGAACAGATCTAATTTCCATTTCGAAGAGCAGCGAGTGCATCGGTTACCTCGGCTGCCATATATGACAATTTCGACAAAAAAGCATTTTATAAAAATATATTATTTCAACAATAAAATATGAGTTATTTTCTATTGTTGTTTAAACTCTACAAAAAAGTAAAAAAATTATTTTTTTAATGTTACAAAAACGGCTTGTGAATATTGATGAAGATGAAGTTTTGTATGGCTGAAATGGCTTTAATTTTCATTGATGAGTTGAAAGAAGTTTCTGAGTGGCAGCATAGATTTTTTAACCAATGAATTGGAGAATATGTAACGTGCGTTACGTAGCATGTATTGACCATAATCAATTAAACGTTTGACTGCAAATAAGTTATTTTGGATTCTTATTATTTTAGGAATTAGATTTCGTTTGTTGTTCATAAGAAATTTGCTAAAAATTACAAAATTACTCCGAAACTTTGAAAGTTGTTTCCATTTTCGTAGCGTGCGTCACACAATTTTGTGCAAAGGCAATCTACGACACACGATATCGATCGATATTTTGTATACAAATTGTATTAAAATTTTGATTGATATTGAATTAAAAATAATTAGTTTTCACCATTTGAAAATACAGTTGGGTCCCACTAAACACAACAGAGCATAAGTGATTGGAAAAAGATTCAAACAACAGAGACTTTTTTGATATGTTTCACTGCGTCGGCTATTGTTTTGCTTGACTTTCATGTAGAGCTCAGAGTAGATTTTTGTTTTAAATGTATTTTTATCGATGGAACAACATCGTGGGAGAGGTAGTAAAATCTTCGTCTTCTGCGGTATATTTTTTATTTGATTTTCGACTAAAATAATTTGTTAATTGAAAAAATTGAAACGTTTCTTACAAAATTGTCATTTATCTTAAAAAATTTCTTAAAAAAGAAAGCAATTGAGTAGCTTAAATTCGTGCCGAAGTTGAAATATTAATGTTTCAATAATTTGGAGTTATCTTTATTGAGAGGCAAGAAAATATGAAGCTTTAATAAGAAAACCAATACGATTATCGAAGACTAAATATTCTGACAGTGTTAGAAAAATAGTTGCTTAATATTTTTTATAAAAGTGAGTGGAATGAGACGCAAGCGTCATAAATAAATTGTTTTTGTTGCCTCGTGTAATCTATAAAATCTTACTTTTCTATAGTCTAGAAAATCTTACTTTTCTATAGCCTACAATTTTATATGGAAAATACATTTTGATTGAAATCACTCACAGCCAAGTGTCGTTGTTTGCCACAAAGTGTTTCCATAATTTTTGCTGTTTTGCCACATAAGAAACTTGCAACCAAACAAAAAAGATTTATCAGAGAAAATGTATTGAGGTAGTTTTCGCTGGCAGAACCATTTTCAACGCCTCCACTTGGTTTTGATATGAGTAATTGAAATGAATGATGTGTTCTTTCCTCATGTTTCTTTTTTTAAGAAAATTGCTCTAATTGCGTGTCTTTAAATTCAGATGTTGTGGTTGTTTGTAAAGTTTTGCTTAGTCTCGTTTGTTGTAACACATTTTCTCAAAATCATTTTGATATTGTCTTTTAGGTTCTTTTTGTTTTAGACATCAAAATGTGGAGAAGAAGAGGAAAAATGAATCAAGTCTTTCAAGAGAAATCAAGACATCTGTTTTACTTTATTGTTGTTTTTTTTTTCTGCTCGAAGAAAATTTCTTAAGCTTTAATTGTTGTTACATTTTTTTATTATCTCTTGATAAATATTTTTTATTATTTATATTTCTTAGAAGAGCGTTTTGAACGCAAATGAATAGCAGACTTTTAAAGTTTTCTAGCCGAGTTACAATTGACTTAATTTTGTGTAATAAATATAAAATCTTTGACCCACCGCCAAATAATAACACTGTGCTACAAATTAGCATTTATTGTTACGATTCTATATTAAAATTTTATTGAAAAGTATTCTTAGTTCAAAGTTAACACTGCAGCAATATGCCGACTACGGTCTGTAAAAAATGAAATACATGTGAGAATTATTAGTACACCGGGCAACACGGCTAGTGGTTGTTGTTCATGCTGTCTTTGTGATTGTGGTCAAATATAATACAAATAAATTTAATTATTGTGAACTTGAAAATGGATTATTTTATTTGACAAAGAGTTTAAAAAATTATATCTTTAGGCAAATAAAATGATTTCTTTCTGCCTCATAAAAAATAATTAAAGCGGCACCACTGGTGATTGTACACATTTATACTACCACATTTCTACTACACAATAACTCATCATGACTGAGTGGGTGTTGTCATTTTCAAAATAATTCAGTAGCTGACTACAAAGCGAGCGACAACTGTCGCTAGTGGAACCGAACAGCTGTTTTCATCATCAGTACTCTCTGTGTTGCCGCTTGATTATTCTCTTGTTAACAAAAGTGTGATACAGTTCGTGTTATTTTTCATAATCAATTTGTTACAAAAGTAACTGTTGATCATTTAATTAAGCCTTCTAACAACTGATAATGAGCAAAAATAGTCCTGAGTATTGATGATGGAAGCGTAGTGGCTTTTGAAAACAGCTGTTCTGCTCTGCTGTTTTCTGTTGAATATTTATGAACATTTATCATATCTTTCTGATATAAAAACCCTTTTTGAACCACTAGCCTATCAAAATAGCAAAAGAAGCGTGGACAACAACCTGCAGCCGGGTTGCTTCGCTGTCGTCAATTTAATCGTGTTCATGTAAACGTGTTTCTTTCATTTTTGACAGATTGCAGATGGAAGCCTGCTGTCGTCTAAGTGTTTAAGGCAGAGTTTTGGATACATAAAAAGGTGTGGCAGGACGAAGCTAATGAAGTTTTTATGGCGAATGAGTACAAGCAGTTCATTAAAGAAGTTAGAGATGATTTGGTCCCTTTAAATCAAATTAACCAAGTCGAAGAAGAATATATTGCGCGAAAACATTGGAGATAAGACTATAAAAGCGTGGTCTGAAGCCATACGACTTGATTTGCTTAATGAATTGTAGACAATGTAGCATGCGTCACGAACGCCTTTCTTTTAGGAATCACAATTTGTGTGCTTTATTAATTAAATACCAGTCCAAATTATGATATATTACTTTCTCTTTCAAAATTGTCTGACTATTGTGTATCAAGCATCACACAAAACTTTTAACCACGTATTTCGCAATAATTAAATGTCAAACAACTAATTATTATTTCTTTAGAAATAAGGCATTGAATATGAGAGGTCAAAATACGTTCCATATATAACTCGAGGACCAGTACAAATGTAGTGTTTGTTAGATCAATTTTTTTTAATTTAAAATTTTTTTCGTGTTGCAGTGTAATACACAGAAAGAGAAAAAAAATTAATATCAGTAAATATTATGACAATATACTTCCTCTTTCCATGCTCTCTGCGTATTATGTAACGTGCGTCACGCAGCTTTGTGATCATATATTTCACAATAAATAAACGTTAAACAATTGTTTTTTATAGCTTCCGAAAACGGACTCAAGTTGCAATAATTGCATTTAATTTGAAAGGCCCATATTTGACTCGAAAACCCAGTAGAAATTTTGCGTTTGTTATTTCATATTTTTTTTGTGTTACAGTGTAATAATTTGTATTATAATTTTTACACAGAAGGAGAAAGAAATTAATATCAGTAAAAATTATGACAATATACTTCCTCTTTCAAAGCTTTCTGCGTATTATGTAGCGTGCGTCACAATATTTCTTATCATATATTTCGAAATAAATAAATATTAAGCAACTATTTCTTATATCTCCCCAAAGTGAATTCTAATTGCTGCACATTTCATTTGAAAAGCCAAATAATTTTATATATTCAACTCGAAATCCAGTAGAAATTTTGGGTTTGTTATTTCATATTTTTTTGTGTTACAGTGTAATAATTTGTACTATAATTTTTACACAGAAGGAGAAAGAAATTAATATCATTAAAAATTATGACAATATACTTCCTCTTTCAAAGCTTTCTGCGTATTATGTAGCGTGCGTCACATTATTTCTTAATCGCAATAAATAAATATTAAGCAAATATATTTTATATTTCCCCAAAATGATCTCAAACTGTTGCACAATTTGAAAGGCCAAATAATTTTCTCTATTTAACTCGAAATCCAGTACAAATTTTGCGTTTGTTATTTCATATTTCTTTGTGTTACAGTGTAATTAACGTGATATAATTTTTACACAGAAGAAAAAAAGAAATTGCAAATATTGTCAGAAATCGCACACAATAATGTTTTTACTTGATCTAGTTTATTTCATATAAAATAAACATGTTTTTATTTGGTTTAAACATGAGTGTGACTGCTTCTTCTGCTTCATGCGAAAATCTCAAATTAATTCTTGTTTTAATTAAAAATGCCATCCAGTTCTTTTACGTTAATTTAATTACAATGTGTTAATGGAATAGTGAAAAAAATGTCATTCCTACAAAAACTGGGCCAAAACCTTTAACACATTTTTTTATGATTCAGCAGCCGCAGCAACAGCAGCAGCAGTAAAGAGATGATCTTCTTGGGTTAGTGTTGAAATGCCACAACGATGGGTTTCATAATGAAGCTGATAATCATCTCGACTGCCACACACTCGCACTCACACTCGCTCAGTGTGACATTTAGTGGCTGTTAAGTTGTGTGCTGAGTTTCATATCCATAAACGTTTTTCATGAGCAGCGGAGTGGAGTTTAGGAAACATTCTATTATGAATTAGCTGGACTATTTTTTTAGTTTTACACGCTTCTATTACAAGATTTGAAATTATCTTAACTAGTGTTGAGTTTTGTGTAGATACTGAGATTCATTTTCGTTGCTTTCTTTTTTCTTTTCTTTCACAAAATAATCTCAAAAATATTTTATTGCTCTTTTATTTGTTTCTATTTCCGTCTTTCTTAAACTTTTCTTTAAAGTTAAAATTTTATGAGTTTTTTTTTTTTTTTTTTCTTGTAATTTCTGTTGCGTTAGATTATGTATTCTGCGATGATGACGTTGATCTTGTTGTTTGATAACAGTGATCTTCATTATGGGGAGTGAAAACTTTTACTTTTTTCCAACTAATTTTACTACTTTTTTAAGACCTCAAGGCATTTCGTATTAAAGCGATTCTATAATATTTTAGATAAACAAATTTAATTTGCTTTCGTAACAACAAAAAAACTGAAATCGTACATAAAAGAGAAGAGTTAAATTTTACATATACGAATGATTTCAGCGCTGCTGCAGCGGCCCATAAACACTTTTACACATGTTATTTATACTCGTGCTATTATTAACATATAATTAATTTTATTTAACTTTTAAATTGAATTTGAGGTTTGGAATAGACTTTTAATTAAAAAAAGAGAAAAAGAGTACAAGAAACGCAGCAGAGAAGACCAACGCTGTTTTCGGAACTCGCTACATTTTCATCATCTGTACTAATTTTTAAATATTTTTTAAATTGGTTTTTATAGACTCACGATGTGATCTAATTTATTACGCCCAAAATATTTATATTTTTAAGAAGTTCTCCCTCCAGTGGGTTAACCATCATCATTGTTTTTAGGTACACGATTTTTTCTCAGCAGTTTTCTTCCAAGCTCGATCATTGTTAAGGGATCCAATTTATCTAATTTGCATTAATGCGTTGTTGGGGTAATTGTTGTCACCCTGGTGAAAAAGTTGACTTTATCATGTACTAAAAAGCAACGTCTTCGTTCCTAGACGTTGTGACTGGTGAAGCTATAAAAATTTATATATAAAAAAATTTGCACACCTTTTTGTGGTACAATTTGAAATATTTTTTCGTCCTCGAATATAAATACAATAAAAATAATTTAAAAGGTATTTTTGTGTAGAAATGCAAAACAAGATTATTTTTTTAAAATTCGTAGTGAAAAATTTTGAAAACGACGTTTTAAGAACTAGAAATTCTATTTTTTCTCACATTTCTTCAACTGCCCTTTCAACACTATCCCCTGCTTATCATATTTCCGGTGCATTGGATTGCAAGAGCATGAGTTAATCTCTCTTTTCCGTTAGTAGTTTAAAAAAATCAGTGCAAATTCGACTTAAGCAGATATAAAATTTTAAATTCGCACTAATTTAGATCTCTAGGCTGTTGACTGCAACGTAAATAATTTTTCCAGTTTGACTGCATGTTATTTAGATTAAAATTTCGGTTTCTTTCACTTTTAATTATTCATGACTCTTACAACGTTATAAAAGATATTTTAATGCTTTTATAATCAGTTCACATGAAGTATTAAATTATTATATTGTTTATTTAAAAAAAAATGTTATATCTCTATTTATGGCATATTATTTTGGCCACCATTTAAATAACAAAAGAAATAAATTTACGCTGTTTTCTTAAACTATTCCTAATCATTAATGAGAAATCGGTTAAATGTTTCACCTCAGAGCTTGAGGTAATTCCCTGCCTTGTCACATACTTTGACAAACTTCAAAGATCGTGTAGTTTAGAAAAAGTTAATTTTAAAGGTCTTCCGTTTCATTTCATATAATTAATTACTTTCTCCTGATATTTTTTATTTAACGTTACGATTGATTAAATCTTATACAATTTTCAATTTCATGGTTCCTCCCTTTAAATATAAAACTAACAACGGCCCACAAAATATGTTATTACACACTCAGTACACATAATAAACAGAATACAGTATTTAACAAAATTTGTGATTCATTTGGTTATTCTTGATGTAAATAAATTGAATTGAGGTTCTTAAAATTGTGGTGTAATGATTTATGTATCTTTATAAAAATGATTTTCCTTTAAATATAACATAGATATTTTTTTTTAAATAGCTTGGCTCTATTTAGTAAATTAAAATATTTAAATAGTTGAGTTGCTATTAAGCGGTTGCAGCAACTTTTGCTTTCCACTGTTGCATTATAGTCGGTTAATGAAAAGTAAATATTTAACATTTCTTTGCTTAACATATTTCGTTTGCCATGAATGTGAAATTGAGTTGGTAAAAATTTAAACAAATTTTCACTATCAATTTTTCTGTTACTCGTGACAGCATTTTTAGCAGACAAGAAAAGTTGCTAATAAAGAAAAAAAAAAAAAAAATTTAATAAAAAAATAAAAAATATATGAAAACTATATAAATAAATTTAAAAGACATTAACCCAAGTGATTCGGCTGTTTCTCAGAATCATCGCTTTCAAGACTTTGGCAGAGGCTGACTGAAGTGGAATGAAAAAAAATATATTCAGGGGTTACGAAACTATTTCAATACATGGCGGCTGAAAGTGAAGTTCCCTTCACAAACTGTCTATAAAACGAAAAACATCTTCTCACCAATGAAAAAGAAAAGAAATAAATAAAAGAAATTAAATAAATAAATATATATTTAAAAGCCCAAACAGACTGTTGGGTTTGAGAGGTGAAAGTGTTCCATACGACTGTGGCATGAGACTAAAATTGTTGCTGCTGTAACGTACGAGTATCATCGTGGCGGTTGAATGGAATCGTCATCATCTCTGGATTGAATTTGTAATTGAAATACACCAACCGGCGATACATCTGCACCAATAACCAGAAATTTTAATAACGATCAACATACACTTTCTTTTTCAATGCAACGAGTTTTTGTTGTTATTGTTGTAGTTGTTGTTGTTGTTGTTGCTGTAGTCTGCCTGGTATTATTATTAATACTTAATTTTTTTCTCTTCTTGTTAAAAAGCTAAACGCGTTTTTATAAATATTTCTGCCGTTGTCGTTGTTGCAACTGATTTTGTTACTGTTTTTGTTTGCAACAAACAAACAAACAAACAAAAAAGACTTGCATTAAATAAACTCATTCATTGTACATGTGCAACATAATGCTGCAAATGTCAAGGTCCCAGGCATTAATCCACGCCGCCATTAACAAACAGTCTTGAATGTTTTTTCTCCCAGTTGTTATCTGAATTTTTTGTCTGCAGTTCAGCTTGAAGTTAAACATGAAAGTGACTTTTTCTTTGTCATTATAAGAGTCTAATAAATGTATGCAAGTGTGTGTGTGTGTGTGTGGGTATTTGTATGAAATTTATTTTATTTTTTATTTTTTTTTGGAAGCAACGAAATCCTCCTTTTTGCCCGAGTCATTATATGAGTGCAATTTATTGCATTATATTCTTTTTTGCTTTATTTCATGGTTTATTCACAAATTTTTTTATATTCAAATTCAATACACGTACGAAAAAATTTGATGAATTGAAATATTGAACTTGACTTTTAATGTTACGCTTTAGTTTGTTTGAAAATTCAAATTAACTCGGCATTTCCGTTGCTTATCTTTTAGTCTGCAAGGAAACAGCGATTTAATTATTCCAAAGAAAACGTTAAACGTAAATCATCGTATGAATTGCCTTTTACCTAACGCATGCTTAGAGTTTAAGCTGATCTTTAGCCGAAAGTTAGACCAACTTTTATGAATAAAAAATCACAGAAAAGTGGTGATTTGGAAGATACACTGCATGTCCCACGACGGCACTAGATATCGTTCAGTCGATCAAATGCAGTGAAAACGAGATCAAAATTGTTGAATTTGTTGTTGTTTTATATATAATTGTTCGAGGGAACGCTATCCAGTGCCATCAGGGGCCAGGCAGTAATTAAATAAATCCAGCGACTAAACAGCTACGCTGGTTCCACAAAACTCACACAGACTTATTTTGGCAACTAATAACTTGACTTTTACTTCATGGTGTTATTCATAAACTACTAATAATTTTAAGTTGCTGTTGAAGCACATATTAACTTTAGCAACTGATTATGAATAAAGACGCTAGTACTTAATCTATCATATAGATAAAACGTTTGCGTACAAAAATATTTATCTAAAAAGCTCGAGCTCAGCAATACTGTTAAACACTTCTTTCAAAACGGCACTGCATTGTGAAGTTGGATTCATTTGAATGAAGAAACCAACCGTCGAAATAGTTTTTTATTTCGACATCGTGAAATAAACACTTAATGTAAATTAAAATATAAATCATTTGTTTTTAATTTTAGATATTTATTCCGTGATTTTATAATTTAGATTTTTGTATAATTTTTAAATATAATTTTATATGTACAAGTTATTTTGATCCAATAACATTTACATAATATGCCAAACTTCATTAAAGATAATGTAATTGCAATCCAATACGGTTAAGTTTAAATAAAATTTTATAGGAATCCAATATACGAGTTTCAATAAAACGTATTTTGTATAAGTGAAAGCTGTTTCGGTTAAACGAATTCTGTCATTATAAAATTGTTCCACAAAAGCAAGACATGCCGTTGGAAATGTAGCACACTTGAGCTGATTTTGGTTTCAGGCTCATTTTGAAAACTAAAATAAATAAATTGTTCATTCTGTTCTGAATAATTTCCAAAAAATTTTTATATAAATATCAATACTGAGCTGGAGGTCACTTTGTGTAAAACAACTTTAATGTTTTTATTTCTATCGATATTTTGATATGCTCTGGTTATATTTTTCAGGATAATAAATAATAACAATATGTTTCAATAAAACAATACACTTTTCAATATACGAATACAATAGATTTATTTGCTTCTATATAAAATTTCATTTTTTTTTGTATATTTTATTATAATTAAAAATATCTCATTAAAAAAATTTTTTTCCCCGTCTCTTTTTTAAAAACAAAGTGTAAAAATTTCAAGATTATAAAATGATTATCATAATTTATAAATTTGAACAAATTAATATTGAATCACTCTCTTATCTATTTGCTAGAGTGTCGTTGTAAATTAAATGCCTATAATTGTGTGCTACACCATCAGTATCGCCTTTAAAATTAATTATTTTATCTAGTGGCACATTTATTAGCTGCAACATTTCTCGCATATAATGACGTTTATACTGATTTTTAAAATTTCAAATGAATATATTTTCAAAACCTGGATAGAGATTTGAGTCACGGCTGTGTGGTGGTAATGACTTGTCTTTTGTATTTTCAGTTTTAAAGGCCGAAATATGAGAAAAGAAATTATTCAAAATATTTTAAGATGTACAGCCATGTCCCAGATATATTTCGGTATGGGTTTCGTTCCGTTCTAGTGGTACGATTTCCTAAAAATAATTTTTAAATTCTCAAACGCTTTACAGAAGTCTTTGCATAAGATGAGAGATTTGAAAGTTTTTAAAATAAAGGCACAAACCTTTAGCAACTCTTGGCGCTTCTATTCAATCAGTTTCGATACTTCTAGACAATCAGGGTGTGAGTATGATCCTCCAAAGCCTCAGCTAGGAATGTTGTATATTCCAGTTTCAGTTTGTTTTGCAGCTACAAGCTACCGCGCTATCTCAAAGCCCCCAATATGTCAACCTCTTTTGAAAACACTTTAAGAAGAAGCTATCATTCGGGCCTTGAGAGATCCGATAATTCATATGAATAATATGAAAATATGTATATCATCACATATGTTATGACATCCAACGTTTACCACTAGCAATACATTTTTTTCAGTCGCTTTAAATTTATATATCATCGCTGGTAAAGCTGTTAACTTTGAAAAAAATCTACAACAAAGAAAACGTTTTCGATATGAATCCATCGCAAAACACTATTTTTATATAATATTATTTTTCTTGTGGAAAACAATGAAAGTGTTTACGAGGCAAAAAGTTTATAAAAAAGCTCAGAGGTTTGGTTATTTTTAAATTTGGTTGAAGCCTTCTGATAATTTCGGGTTAGGACCAACGAAATCGTGGCAGTATATTGACATGATTATTAGCAAAAAAAAAAATCAAAATGCTTGTTTATATATTAAACATAAATACATATATTGCAAAGCAATTCCGGCCACAAAATTAATTTTATGTGCGGATCCTTCTCCCTGCAAAGATTTGCTGCCTAGACAGTCCTTATCCGGTCTTGAGAGTTCTTGCCCCCATTATCGGATATACTGAATAGATTTGCAATAAGCAAGTCTTTTGTATGGACAAAAGGAAATTTGCTATACTCAAGCAAATTATAGACATCCGTTAAGCTCGAGCAAATAACTTGTAAACGCAACGTATGCGAAAAAAAACCAAAATTATTTATTTATTTAACTTAAGGCGTTTTCTTTTGTGTGAAAAAATGTAACATTTTATCACATCTTTTCCAAAATGTGGCAGTTTCAAGGGGTATTGAAACAGAAATTGTTTTTCGTAAAGAATGTTGACTAAATTTCCTACAAATACTTTCTTTTCAAATGACAGCATGTTGCCATTTTCTGTTAAAAAGTGTAAAAAATGTTGCACTTTTTTCTAGAAAAGAAATCAACATTAGTTTTAGTCTCCGGCACTTTATAACGAATAGGCACAAATAAATGTCGATTTAACACCTTTTTAACTTTATTAATAATATGCGCTTATAAAGGCTTAATAATAAAACGCTTATAACTTATTTTTATATCTTAAAATATAAGAAATGCTTTAAAAAGTCCTTTATCTTTATTTTGCTTACAGAATAAAAAATCAGGCAGTAGTGATGGGAAGAGTTCTGCTTCGGAAAAGTCACCAAAAACTCTTGTAAATAACAATAACAACAATAGCAGCAACAGTAACAACAACAACAACAACAGCACAAATATGAGAGACAGCAACGTCTGTGGCAAACACGCATCATCGAATGGCAAAACGAATTGGAAGGTAAGACACATAAATTCCAAGCACAAACTTGAATGTATTTGAGAAAAACATTAAAAATATTTTAATATTTCATACCTTAAAACGAGTATGAAAAATATTTAGCAGCACTCGTAAAAATTAACGCAAATAAAAAAAAACCAAGAGGAAAAGTAAGAATAACTGAACAGTTAAAAAATCTTTTATTAATAAATACCAGTCGAATGTCTTAAAAACGAAGTTCAACGAACTTTAAGTGTTATTTAAGCGGACTTAAGCACTACCAAAAATTGAAAAATTTATTTAGTTAGACAGGCAGACAGACAGACAGTCTCTTGGTCAGTTGTCTCTCGCAACAGTTGGATGTTACATTAATGATGATTGGCAAGAAAAAATTGCTGAAATTTTGTGGTTATTTTTTATTAGTATTGCACAGATTTTTTTTTTTTAATTTCTGTATAATTGCAACTTGTTGCTGTAAAAATTTCATTTGTTTTTTTATAATAATTTTTCCTCTTTCGCTGTGCAATAATCGTTGAGGAGTTAAGAGGCATAACAATATTTTGTTCCAGTAACATTTGACCCCGGTATGGGAAGAAAGAGAAATAAAAAGAAATGTAACACGCATTATAATACACTGAAAGAAAAAAGAGTCAGGGGTTATTTTTGGAATTAAAGACTGGTGTTTTAGGAAAATGGGGTTTTTAATGTATAACACTGTGCCACATAAAAGATTAACATCTAATGTGAGATCACGGGATACGGATAAAATTCATAAATTTTTCTGAAGAAGCGTTTGCGATATCTTCGGAAAAACACTGTTTTTCAAAGTTTACAAAGAACTATTTATTGAAATTAATAAAAATTTACACAGTTTCAAATATATATTATTCTTTCTGAGCACATATTTTATGTTGTGTCGATGGGATATATAAACTGTTGTGAAGTTTTTAAGTTTTCTAATTCACTATTTTAATATGGTCATTAAGGCGAAAAAAAGATTTTAGAGGTTATTTTAAATACAATTTTGTTTCATAAGCCCGTCTGTCTTCTGAGGCCGTAGAAAGGCCAGACTTCGTTCTGGTATTGATGTGGAATTAGTCAATACAAATTTCAAAATACGACCCCAGAGTTGGAAAATTTAAACTAAATTTTGCTATAAAAAAGTAACTAATTATTGGAGTAGGATTGGTATTGAAAATCCAAAAAACTTATAAAGACAATTCCAGGATTGGACAATCGGTTCATAATAAAGAGTGTTTCTTATAGAGTGATACAAGTTTAAATGACAATAAAGCATAGTAATATATATTTTATATCAATGAAACGGTATTTATTGGTTAGAAAATTTCATGACATTAATGTTTAAATATGACTTCGGCCATGTGGCCGCCACGGCTGGCGCGTACAAGGCGCAATCTGGAACACCAATTTTCACAAACAGTAACATTCTGACCATCATCGTTTTTGAAGACATATGGCCCAATGACTCCGCCAGCTCATAAAGCGCACCAAACAGTAATTTTCTGTGGAGGTAAAATGGTGTTTCGACAAAAGTTTGTGGATTCTCCCCACTCCAAATGCGACAATTCTGTTTATTTACGTGCTCATTCAACCGAAAATGGGCTTCATCGGAAAATAAAATTTTGAATGGACGAAGTGCACGATAAGTTTGACGAATATAAACATTATTTTGATTAAAAATTTGCACTCGCTGCTCGTGTGTAAGTCGATCCATAATAAAATGTCAAAGCAAACTAAACAAAAAGCAACTATCAGCTGTTAAATGGGTGGTCAAATAAAGCAGTGATGCCAACTCAAAGTTGTATCACTCTATAAAAAACACCCTATAGTAGCAGACGCACGTCAGTGAAGGGTATATAAGATTGGGTATAGCCGTATGTAATCGGATCGCGCTTTTAGAAACTGTAGAAGTAATTCCAGGTTCATTTGTCAAGATCCCACGTTGTGAGAAGTTTTCAGTTCATGGTAATTGTCTTTAAATTTTGGATTTCTTATAAAAATCATTAATTTGAAAATATCATTGATATAAGGTAATATTTATAATTTCAAGATATTTTTAGTTTTAAAAACTATAAGTAAAATTTAAAAATTTGGGGCAATATATAAGTTTTTAAAATTAACGATATATCATCATATATATTTTTCAGTGTACTTTAGTACCCGTATACGATTCGATATATTAAATATCAATTTTCATAAGTATTTGCGAAAGAAATTGTGTGAAAACTTTAATTATATTTTATCAAAATCTTACGCGTATTAATTTCCCCATTCAAAACGTGTCAGAAAACGAGCAAAAAAGCATATCAAAACACTATTTATGCAATTATGACCGCAATATGGACGAAATAAATTCATCTGCCATATGAAAACCATAACATATTTTTTATTTATTCATAATTCTTTTATTTATGTTAAAAATAAATCAACACTCCCGTTTCGATAACATAAAATAATTGTTCAATGCACAATATCAGTCGTATCGCTTAACGCTATTTGTTTATGTCTGTTAAAATTTTAACGAAACAACGTTATGTGATCGTATTTTCAAATAATACAAATCGAAGATGTTGTTAATGCAAATCGGTACCCATAATCCGTGGCTTATTTGATGTACATACACATACCATCACCTTCAGGTTCATATCTCAAAACCCCAATTTAATCCCTTATTTTACAGTCTTTATTTAGTCTCCGAAAACGAGTAAAGTTTAAACTACTTGAAACAAATAATTTGAGAAAATTCCAATCGTACATATCAAGTTAGCGCCTGCTTGATTTTTTTGCCATCAATATGTAGCATGAACACATACATACATACATATACATAAGTATGCATGTATGTGTGTACATAACAATTCATGTTATTATGTTGTTACTCGTATCTTTGATTAAATGTGAATGGCTTTAGTTGCATGATCGCATATTGTGAACCAGTTGCATTAAAACTAGATTTTTGTTGTTAATGATATTACGCAAAAGCTTAAGACTTAATATTAATACAAACACATTTTTATAATAATTTTATTACATATATTTTTCGAAATTATTTAGAACGCTGTGCGTTCAAGTTTACAAGAAGAAAAAACAAACGAGATAAAGCGAAATATAAACAGCTTCTTTGCTACATGAGTACATCATACAAAATTGCCAGGCATGGGAAGTTTAGTACCATCGCATTGAACCAAGTTTTCGAAACCGAAACGTTGCAACATCTGGTAATCAAATCCTTGCGTTACACAAGTTATTTTTACAAATCAACGTCAATTGTGTGAATTTCAATTGTAGCAACAGAGCAACACTGAATTAATTACATTATTTGTGCCGAACACTTTCATAAGGGTTCTAAATATTATCTATTTAAGTACCAACAATTTTATTTTATAAACTATTTAAAGCAATTCATTAAACTCTATATACTACATTAAGGTAAAATGATTAGTTCCGATCTATTGTCACATAGTTTCCAAAGAAGTTTCAAAAAAGCGTAGTATGCGAACTACGTTCTTTGATGAAAGCCTATTTAGTGATCCGGGATCACAAATAACCGATTTTTGTAAGAGAAAAAGCGGTAATAAAAAAAATGAATTAAAATAAAAAGCCGTACGGTCTGTAATGGGTTTGTTGTTTGAAATAACCCTAGAGGCTTGTATGCACTGAAACCATATATAACATTTTTTATGAAATTATTTATGAAAACAAACGAAAGAAATTATTTTGCTGAGAAAACACATACATTTCTATACCGATTTGTCCATGTTTACATATAACCCTGTGCGATTTCCATCATTTATTATATCAAAAAAAATATGTATTATATATGCGTACTCGCAAAATATCACGAGCCTAATTTACAAAAGCTTTTTCTGAATTATAACAGGTTAATAAAATTGATTTGCATATATAATTTTATTTTTTAAGGGTCTTATAAAATTATAAGCAATTAAATATTCTATAAATAGAAATATTAGAATATCTATAATTTGGTATATACATTTTCCAGTCCTGACATTTGTAATAATAATATTTACGCAATAGTTAATAAAGTGACTGCCAACACAACCGCATGTCGGAACTTAAGATTGTTTTCTTGCTGCTCTTTTATAGCATCTCTATGGCTTAACCACACATGCCAAATTATCTTGTTATCGGTTGTAATCTGTTAAAAGGTTTATTGTCGTATACGAGTTTCAAATTTCATGATCGATAAAAATATAGTATTGCAACATGGGCACACTTTCTTTTTTGGAACAGTGGAATAGTTGTTGCACTGTGGCACATATTTTCTTCCTCTTAAATTTACATATTTATATATTTTCTTCCTCTTTTACTTAAACGATTAAGAAAGAGAATCCCTGCCAATATAGTAGATTAGAATTAGGAAAAGATGTTTCCTAACTAATCTACACATTATTTCCGAAAACTATATAAATTGAAATGATCGGCAGGATATATATGTATGTACGCTTATGCCGTAATCTTGCAGCTCTTCAGTCATCTGTTAGTAAAACAGAAGCATTTTGTTTATTCTATTTTTGAGCTAACGCTAGAGAAACTAACTTCTACCACACCAAAGCCGGTGCAAACCTAAAATCATCTACTTTTTATTTAATTTTTTTTTTTTTGGGGTATGAGGAGGGTTTAAAATGCCTTCGCACTTACGGCGGCCGTCGCCAGCTGCGTCGAGTGGTGTGTTTCCACTAAAACAATCCCCCCTCCTTTTCTGGTGATTTCCTTCACGGAACCGCTTTCCGCATTACTTCGTGAAGGCCCAGAATCAACGTCCCGAAAAAGGACCCCTCATTATGTGCCCACGTCTGGGCCCGCCATTTGCAACCATTGTGGAATTCCTAAGTGGTTATGATGAGGAACTTAAAGAGTGGACCCTTTCTGCTAAAAGTTGGTCAAGGTCCCTTTTCTTCCTCCGCAAAATGGATTCAACGTAGTTTCCTACGGCAATCCACTTATCACTTCCTTCGAGCATTTTTCCAACAACGTTGTCAGGCGTAAGTTCACCGATCTGTCCGTATATGTCGCTTCGCTCCGCCTGCCACCAAATCATCTACTATAACCTCTAGTTATTGGCACGAATCATTGGATAATATATTTTGGGACATCAGAGCAAAACTTTCTAATATTTTTAGGTAAATTTTATTTTTGCATTTAATATGTAACTGAATTTAAAACTAAATTTTTTTCCTATTATGATATGCAATATGTCATGCAAAATAAAAAAAACTTAATTGGCAACGCTGGTAGTATGACTAAGAATATTTCTTATCCCTCCCTTATAAGAAAATAAACAACACACAAACCAAAACCACTTGGGTTAACATATAGAAATAATAATTGTTATCAAGTTAATCGTTATGATAATACGATTGTGTATTTAATTTTAAAATGTTTAATTAGAAATATTAAATTATTCATTTAGTGTTGGTTTGCTCTGTCGGCATTTACACTTTCAGCTTACACAAGCTTTTGACACAAATTTGACAAGCGCTCCAGTGGCGCAATTGGTTAGCGCACGGTACTTATAATCAGTAACTTGTGAGCAATGCCGGGGTTGTGAGTTCGAGCCTCACCTGGAGCAGCCTAATAGTTTTTTACGTACATGATAAAAAAAAATCCATGAAAACTAATGTTGTTGTGGTGTTGTTGTTTGTATTTGTTTGGGGGTCAATGATCTCATTTAGAAAAAAGAAAAATAATAGGAAAATATAAAAACCCCTTTCAAAAAAGTGTTAATTATCCCACGCCCTTCTCAATGATTAGAAGTCGGTTGGGTGGGGTATATATAGAAAGAATACTTACGGTTAATGAAACGGAGCTGATTTCTAATTTTCTTTTGCCGCCCTTGATCTCAAGGAATGTATTGTAGTGTCATTAATAAGGGCCCACCGTTTTTAGAGACTATGCCAGACGTATTCTCTAAGTCGTATTTAATTCGTAAGAATTAAAAACTGCATAAGCCATTTTGGCACAAGAAAGCGAAACATTTATGTGGTCTTAGAGAATGTTTCTTTAGTAAATATAATGCGTATATTAAGCTCCCCAATAATATTCTATGGCTAATAACAATTATGAGTGACTACAGCGTATGACTGGAATGGAAATATTTTAGCAATTAATAAGAATGAAAATAGTCAATGCTTTTTGAGTACTTAATTAATTAATTTAATAAAATTATTTCATGTTGGATGGCTTCCAACTTTCATCCTCAATAAGTTTCATGTTGTATAGAATTTTAATATGTGCTGAATAACAACTAATTAAAATTCAAAAGGCATAGGAAATAAAGAAACTATATAAAGAAAATATTTAAGCTCTGGAATACAAATTTTTAGTTCACATTATTTTGTATATTAAAGATGCAACGAAACTATAGCAAGATAATAAATATACTGTTAATAAAAATACATACACTGGCCTTAATAGTTTTTTTTAAATTTTTTTTAAGAATTTAAAAAATACTATTTGAGAAAATTTATGTGAAATGACGTTTCCAAATTAAGATTTAGACGATAAAACAAGGCTCTAGAGTTGAGCATTTAATATTTTACTTGCTTAAATTTTCACACGAAAACGTTGAGGTTTCATAGAAAATGGCAGGGCAGCTATTATTAAGTTTGTAAAAGCTAAAACGTAACTACAGAATTTGTTCATTATAAACCATAAATATTTTCGAGAATATGTATGTCTCTATCGGTACTAACCCTATCGAGAATGTTATACGAATGAGTTGTTTGGGAACTAACAACATTCCCATTCCCAATAAATCGGTATCGTTAATATTTTGGGAGCAAAAGTTTTTATTTTAAATTGTTCAGGAATTATAGTCGCTATTGTGATTTACATATTTGTCAGTGCTTCATATATAATTTGTCTAGCAGGAAAGCTTACACATTTTAAAGAAATGAACAGCTTCGGTATGTGTTTGGTGAACAGGCAGTTACAACTCAGTTAGTTTTCTTATTTTTATATGTATATTCTAATACGTATAAATTAAAAGAGTTCTTTAATATAGTCCTACCGTAAATACATCTCATATTCTAGTTCCCATTGAAAGCTGTTGTGAGTTTATTTTTCCGATAGAAGATCTGAAACTGTTTTTCATGACAATAATAATTCACAATATGGGTAATTATGAATATATGTCTTACTGTATATCTTCAAATTGATTCGCAGAAATATAATTTGTAACAAGTTATAACTTTTCGCTGTAATTAATATAATATTCTAACAATAATTTACATACAAATTTAAACGTCGGGAATCTTGATTTCTACACCCATTAAAAAAAAATTCTTAATTCTATATTGATACTTTTTTTGCTTTCCGAGCTCGTGTCAAGCTTTTGACAAATTCTGGATAAGTGCTCCAGTGGCGCAATTGGTTAGCGCACGGTACTTATAATCAGTAACTTGTGAGCAATGCCGGGGTTGTGAGTTCGAGCCTCACCTGGAGCAATTCTTTTTACAAGATATACGAAACGAAAACTAAAATATATATACATTTTAACAACTGTTTACTATACAAGTGCATTGTGATTGCATTTGCGAAATACTTGTGCTCCACACCAATAAAACAGATTGAAAATAATGTCCCAGTTTGCGAATGCAATGATGTAAAAATGTTTGCACAATATTGTGAATAGGACTAACTGGATTTCGAATCCAGCTTTAAGACTTTAAAACTGAAAATGCAAAACTAACATTCATTTCATTTCAAGTTTCAATTCACGAACACTTTTTAACTAACACTTTCTCACATTTAGAAAGTGAACAACATCTTCATTTCAAGTTTGATTTCTAGTTTTGTTTTAATTTTGCAATTAATACATTCTCGTGGCTCTATTAAAGTAATAAAAAGAGTTTTGTGTTGTTATTTATAGAATAGAGGAGAACATTTTCAATCACATTCTTGACGTCGTCGTTGTGAAGTTGCTTGCTGCCTAAGCAATAACGTCAATTCAAATTAATTTTGACAAGCGCTAGACGTATTTGTCATATGAAGAAATTTGTTATGAGTACAAACAGAAACGATTCCATTATTTTTGCAGGATTTATTATTTCATATACAGTGTGACTTTAGTTCTCTAATTATGAAACCAAATGTAAATTAAATGAAATTGAAGTACTTCTTTACAGACATGAACGAACTATAACTTCTTAACAACGAAAGTGAAACTTTTTCTATATGTAAAAAAAATGGAAATAACTTTTTAAAATAATTGTAAAAGAATATTCACGTCGCAAACTGCATATTTAATATATAGGAAGTATTTTAGTCAAGTGAAATTTTGTACCTAGACAACATTTAATATGTATACCAAATTCCTATATACAGTAACATTTGCTGACGTTTGCCATTTCTGCAAGAAATGAAAAATAAAAAAAGAAATTTGTTAATATAAAATATATCAACTTAAAAAAAACCATGCTCCAGGTGAGGCTCGAACTCACAACCCCGGCATTGCTCACAAGTTACTGATTATAAGTACCGTGCGCTAACCAATTGCGCCACTGGAGCTATTGGCGGGGGGCTGTCTAAAGAGTAATATAAGGCGAAGCATAGAGAATTTCACACAAGCATATACATACAGCCGTACAAACACGTTCGCACGCATATTTTAATTTCACCAAGCTTATAAAACTGCCACAATCGCAAAAATACCATGAAACATGTCCAAGTATAAACAAAAATCATGATTCAGCATTTAGAACAACAAATAAAATAACCAGCAAAACAAAAACAAAAAAAAAAAAACAAAAAAGAACGATACAACAACCAAAGCAATTGATACTAATTCTGTCTGGGCTAAGCAATGTCAGGAACAATGTTTTATTTGCAATTTGTTGTTGCACGATGAATAAGTGCTTTTCTAAACAGCCACCTTTTCTTGCCATGAATACATACACAAGAACGACTGGATGTAAACTAGCGCATATGTGTGCATATATTTACACATACACATCATTTGTGTCGTTAGAAAGTCTTTTGTTGGAGCTAAATAACAAACAGCTGACAGAACTATAAATTACTGGTTGTTCATAATAATTTGGTGTTAATTTGTTAGGCATGTACAATAATATTTGGGTGTATGTACCCTGTAGGAAATTTCAATAGTGAAACACTGACATTGTCACCTACATACAATGCTGACTTACACCATTTGCAATACAATGTGCTGTGATGGCATGGATACTTAAACGCTTTTTCTGCTGATAATTGATAAGCAGGAATGCATATGTAATTTTTATAAAAATACTATTATAAATAATCGTGATGACGTGATATATTGAATTTTCACTGGATCGAAATTATTGTTTGCTTTTTCTTCAATATTCTCACTCGACTAAAGGAATATATAGGGAACAAGGCATCTACGCTTGTTTTGACTTTAATCTACTTCGAAAGGGTGTTACAATACTTACACATTATGAGAACATAAGAACATGGACCACACCACCAAGCTTGTACGAGTACAATGTGACGTATGAGTAACATTATTAATAATATTAAGTATACGCTGGAAAGCACAAAGCAAAAGGAGAATTGGATACATTCAAGTAAAAAAACATACAAGTGAAGTGATTAAAAATTGTATAAAAATATTTTCCGTATTATTTGTTGGGTGGTTAAGCAATGTCTATATGCATTTCATTGGCGCTTCTTACCAAATCGTCAGTAGACATCAACCACAGTTTTGCAAAGTTTCAAACTTCTCAACTTATTAAAAGACTTCCAAGAACCATCTGAGAATTATGTTAAATAAACTAACTATAAAAATTCACAAAAGATTTCAAAAAATCACATTATAATAACTGTAGCAGGCTATGAAACTTATACAAACCAAACCCAACAAACAACTTTTATTCGATATGACTCTATTTTATTTTTCTATACCTTTATACAATTAGAAATTCCATGTTGTAGTAGTACAATGACAATATGTCAAAAAATTAGTTTATTAACAATATTATTTAAAGTCTTAGTGTTTGTCAAAATGCAAGTATTTATAACTTCAATTTTGACACCAGAAAAACAAAACAGATACCGCTTAACGTTTATGGGCCAGGTGCCATTCTCGCCATCGCCGGACAATGAAACAACTTTTTTTTCGTCACTCCATTAAATTAACAAAGAGAGTTCATTTAAGTTTATTTGCTATTAACAAATTTTCATCATGTATTGAAGCTATTTTGGCACTTAAAATTTTCTTTTCCAAAAAAAAAAAAAAAAAAAATTAATAAAAAAAATCAAACGAAGAGAAAAAAATTTTAAAAGAAAAACATATGAAATCCCATTTCAGGTGTGCATTAAGCTTTTCTGAAGCCAAAAAAAAACCTCTAGTGTATGAAAAAACAATTTATAAATTGTTTCATGTTTTCATGCCATCAATCTTTTCCATTTGATCCAGACTAAAGATTCAAACAATTTGTTTAGATACAGATGCGAGCAGATAGAAAAAAGATAAATGAGTTGATGGGTGGATGGTTGTAGATGGAATGAATATCTACCAGTACGACCATACAAAAGTGAACGTTTAGTATTTGCATGCCAACGCAAGCCATTATCGTTTAATCAACTCTTTTTATATTGTTTCTATCGTATTTGACTGTTATTACTGGTGTGATGTAAATCTCATGAATTATTATTATCTTTATACTCGTACATATTATAATTAGATGCTTATGTATGTATATGCTCTATTTTAGGGGGAAGTAGCTGAAACTCTTGTCTAATTATACATAATCGCTTATTTATATTTTCAAATTTTCACTTTGTTTAATTTTATTGTTATTACTCCGGTTATGGCTTTTTGTACTAACTGCCTGTTAATATAAATTTGCATTAAGTCTTGGATGTTGTAATTAAATTTTTTTCATTTTGAACACGGCTTATTTATATTAAAATAATAATTTTGGATCTGTCTGTGATCCAATTGCATTATTCCATTTGGTGTCTAACTCTGGTGGACACAATAAATGCACAATTTCAGTTGGATCATTTAATATTGTAGATATAAACCTTCTGTGCTACCGTGGCTATGTTATATATTTCCTTAAATTAATGCCATTATATAATTATTTCAAATCCTTAGCACAAAAATTGTAAAGAAGCAATTTAGTTTTTTGAGAAAAACATATTTTTATGGGACCAGAAACACTTTTGCCACGTTTTTTTTTTTTTTGCTGTTCTGTAGTGTGGAAAGCTTTACTATTTTTATTATATTAACCCTATAATACTAACTCACCCAAATTTTATGTATATATTTTTTATTATTGTTGGGAAGTATGCATCCAGAGTCTAGCGCACAGTTAGTCATTAAAATGGTCCAAGAAAGTGAATATTGAAAAGCTATACCTGAAATTATATCACAATTTATTGTATTGCAGCTACGATTTGATTCAAAACAAGAATTTTAACTTTTAAAATGGTTTTTTATTTATCTGAATCGTTAATAAAGTTTATTAACAATTCAATTGAGATTTTATTTTTCATTTTGCCTTATAAATACTTTCATTGTTATCCAAAGGATTTCTAATTGTATAAAGGTATAGAAAACTAAAATAGAGTCATATCGAATAAAAGTTGTTTGTTGGGTTTGGTTTGTATAAGTTTCATAGCCTGCTACACTTATTATAATGTGATTTTTTGAAATCGTTTGTGAATTTTTATAGTTAATTTATTTAACATAATTCTCAGATGGTTTTTGGAAGTCTTTTAATAAGTTGAGAAGTTTGAAACTTTGCAAAACTGTGGTTGAAGTCTACTGACGATTTGGTAAGAAGCGCCAATGAAATGCATATAGACATTGCTTAACCACCCAACAAATAAATTTCATATTATAATTTATCTGAATCTTAATTATAAATAAATTTTCTCGAATATGTTTTGTTGTAGACCTTTTTCAATAAATTTTCTTGTTTAATAAGCAACAACTAATAAATTTTCATTGATTGAACGGCTTAAGCACGATTTCTTCAGTACGGAATATTAAACAGCGTTAGTCTTCTGGGGTTAATGATAATGAATGTCCACCAATGCGGCACATTTGTACAATCATGTCTATTTAATTACATAGTCTGTTCAGAGTCTTTTTTATTGTGCAAAAAAAAAAAAATCTCCAACATATTTTATAAATCCTTACAAGAAAATTTTTTTTATTCGAAATACTCATTTCAGTTCTCTATATATTTCAGAGTCCTTCCAGCAATTCGAGTTCTCCCCGCGAATCAACCATAAATGGCAATTCAACACAAAGCACAGCGTCAGTTCCGAAAGTCTTTCACAATACCCGTTGCACCCGACATCACAAAGCTCACAGTCATTCACCAAATCGGACCAGTAATGGAAACGGTGTTGTAGTAACCGATTTAGCCAGCCACCATATGAACGGTGGACATAATCACATGCACAATCACAGTCACATTCATCACTTGCCCAGTGCGGGTCATAGGAAAAAAACGGAATCAGTTCTGTCAACAGACTCGGATATACGATTTACACGCAGAAAATTGGGTGACAGTCAGAAGTGTGGTTGTGCAGTAATAGCGGGATTTCTGGTCGCCCTTTTGGTGGCTGGAGTCTTTGTTTATGTAGGATGTAAGTGCCTGATCTTTGTCTGCATGTCCGTTCAAATTCAGCAGTCTTTCTGCTAATCATTTCAGATACTTATTTCAAGCCTGAACCCCTATCGGATCGTGTATTTCGGGGCAAGTTCCAGGTAACAAATGATAAATGGTCCATGGATTTGGCAAATCAGAATTCCTTAAGGTTTCAACAAAAAGCACGAGATTACCGTGAGCGCATTAATCTGCTAGTCAGACGTTCAGATCTTAAGGAGGCCTACGATGGCAGTGAAATATTGGCCTTAGATGGGTAAGTGGTTACACATTTTTTAATACGCAAGGACCAACTATTTTTATAAAAAATTATAGGTTTGAGGATACCAATGACATAGTGGTCCATTTCAATATGATATTTGATCCTTATGCGGGCTTGATTACCACAGCGGATCTTTTGGCCCTGTTTGGTGAAGAGTTTGGTAGCGCTCATCCCAGATATTTTGAAAAAATCTCAGTAGATCCCCGAAGTCTTAGCATTAAAGAGGTTACCGGTTTGATTGAGGAGCCTACTATGTCGTCGTCGCCCTTGGGTGGAGATGAGGAGACCACGGAGTATATAACCACTACCCCACGACAACCCAGGCGCTGTGAGCCCTTGAAATTAAATTATTGCCGTGGCATTGGCTACAATATCACCACATACCCCAACCTATTGGGGCACAGTTCGTTTGAGGAACTTCAAGCCGATGTTATTTCGTTCAGAGAGCTGGTGGATGGAGAGTGCTTTCGTGAGGCATTTGATTTTGTTTGCCGCTTGATGCAGCCACCCTGTGAAACTCATGCTAATTTGGAGCCCACAGCGGGGTTGATGTGCCATGAATATTGCGAGCAATTTATGAAGGGTTGTGGCGGCCGTTTGCCTTTGAGATTTCAAAAGTATTTCGATTGTGAAAGATTTCCTGAGGTAACAGGTATGCAGACGTGTCGCCAAAAGCCTCGTTGTGCGAATGACCTGCAGAACAATGCTCATAGTCCACGTTTATGTGATGGTTTTGCCGATTGCCCTGATTTATCGGATGAAAGAACGTGCACATTCTGCACCAGCAATTCTCTGTACTGCGGCAGGGGCAGAGCTTGTGTACCTCGTATGGCTCGTTGCGATGGCAAAGCCGATTGCCCTGATGGGTCCGATGAAAAAGATTGTCGTAAGTTGTTTTTAGCTCGAGATATTAAAGGCACCAGTTACATATTGTTTGGTTTTATAGTTTCGATTGCTCCTTTGGCCGCTGATCTGATCAAACCGGAACCGTTAGTGCCTTATCTGCCCAGATTTCACTCTGAAGGTTATGCCGTATTTTCCGAAAAAGGCTCTGTGGGAAAATTGTGCGCCGAAGGCTTGGAAGGGGAGAGCAAGGCTGTTGTAAGACAAACGGTGGCCGAATCTCTGTGCAAATCCTTGGGCTACGAGTAAGTTTTGTTTGAAAGTGTTCTGGTTTTCCATTGTAAAGAGAGCTAAAGATTTTATTTTAAAACAGATCAGTGGACATTTTCGATGTACAAACTGACATCGAGAATGTTGATGATTATGTTCGTGTCTTGGATCCTCATGCTCCGGAAATATCGTTTGTGCGTACCCATTGTCCGAGAAGAGAAGTTCTATTTGTCGGTTGTGGAGAGCTGCAGTGCGGCATACAGTCTGTATTGACAGGGAAACAATATTTGACTTTGCCCAAAATGTCTGCCTCCGGTGACTGGCCTTGGCTGGCTGCCCTATACCGGGAAGATGTCCATGTTTGCGATGGAACTTTGGTGAGTGCGATTTCATTATTATCGTTTTCTAATATAATAATATTATTTTTTAGATTTCTCAAGATTGGGTCTTAACCACTGAGTCCTGTTTCCAAGGCCAACCACGCGCCACTTGGATGGCTGTTTTCGGTTCGGTTCGCTTGGCTTCAAGAGCACCTTGGACTCAGCGTAGACGGATAATAGGAATGATCAAAAGTCCCGTTGAGGGTTCGACAGCAGCTTTAATACGTCTTGAAACTTCCGTTGTTTTCTCAGATCACGTGCGTCCCATATGCTTGCCTGACGAGTCCCAGCGAAAACAAGAGCAACAAATACAAAGACGTTCATATGTCCCAAAAGCCGAACGCCTTGAGGGCAGAGAGCCTTTTAAACGTCTAGAACACGAGACGCAGCAATATTTTGCCACGCCAAGTTTCTTTCAGCCAACTGAAGAAGTTAGCAATTCTTATGGCTCCGAATTTCAATCAGCCGCTTATAAATTACCTCAAGCTGAAGCTTTAGTTGGCGAAGTAGAAGAATACAATTTACATTCGTATCCTTTGCCGGAAAGTGCACCCCAAATGCATTATTATGGTGTAAATAGGGCCACAGTAAATCGAACAACATCCACATCAGCGGAAAGAACTCTAACGCCCCTGATTACGGCAAAAGCTGAAGAGATATGGACAAATTGCAATACGTTGGGTTGGTCACGCCAGCGTGATCATCTACAGCGAGTTCAGTTGAAAATCGGTGACATGGCGGCGTGTGAGAATATATCTATAGCGACAGTTAATAGCATGTGCACGGAGGCAACGTATCAGAAGCATGATTGCACGGTAAGTCATTGTTATTTAAGATTCTGAAAATAATTGAGAACCAGAAGGCCGTGAGTGCGATAATGTACTGAAAGAAGCCATGGGACCGAACTTATTTGGTCTGTCTTAGTGCGTAGCAGTTGTGTTACTTATTGCAGGCTTGTCCAAATGGTAGAGTCGACAATGAGCTATAGAGCACACTGCGCTACCTGTCAACTTTTATTGGTAGAATGGTTTTTTATTTCCAATTTCTGTGTGTTCTCATTACGGCTTAAAAACTCGTGCAGTCTAGTTTATCTGGAGCATATTATTCTTGAAACACATCTGGGGGTTCACAAGGATGGGTTTTATTTTTGATGGAATATTAAGTTTGCGTAGGCACACGGTAGTCCAGGCCAAGGCCCACACAGTGTGGGGATTAAAAATGTATGTTTAAGAGGATAATAACTCGTAATTTAGTTTTAATGAAATCAATCAGTTAAAAGTTTAAAAAGATTATTTACTATGAAATCCATTTAACTCGATTAATTGACCTCAATTGTCCGCGCTGTTTTTGTTAGTCGAAAGAAACTGAATGAAACCCAAATAAATACACTTTAATTATTTATTTTCAAATAAAGATAAATAAATATACTTCTACATAAATATTTTTGATTATTACACAATTATATATATACATACACATGTACGTATACATACACGTTCGTCACTATTCATGAATTCACATTTCATTTGATAATTAAATTAATTGACTGTTTGTATGAACAAACTCTTGAGTTCTTAGATTATTTATTTATTTGCAATTTGTTATTAATAGGAATAGAAAAGAATTTCTGTGATAGGTAACATGATACACTTCTGTTAAATCAATTATTTAATCAATAAGAAACTATACTTTTAAAAATATTCCATACAATTTTCCCTTTTAAATCTACATACTATTTTTAAATGTTTTTCTATAATTTTCAGTTTTCATATATCACTTAATATGTATCACTTATTTAAACTATATAATTTACTCTATAGAGCTGAGGATGGTTTTAAACTTATCGTTCACTTAATATTAAATACTCCTATTTAATTAGGAATTGATTTTGGTACGAAACTGATAGTTTTAAAACTTAAGAAAAGTTTTACTTAAACTCTTAATGAGCGTTTGAAAACGTTTGGATTATTTAAATGTTTCTTTTTGAGAGGACTTTGTTTTAGTAGACGGAGTTTTCTAACAACTCCTAATGATAAATAGTCTGCGCTATCAGCACTTGATGTAATGGACGGTTGAATAGTGGATGTTAAGCCTGGCAATTCGCCTAGAAAACAATTTTGTCTCCTTACGGGCACTGCTTCAAAATAATCCTTATTATTTAGATCCGAATGACCAAAGGGCGAGCGTTCAGTGTTCATTAAAGAATTGGCATCATTTCCTTTGGAGCGATATATAAGTTTTGAGGAGTCCAAACGTATGAAGAATATTTTCTGGGGATTGGGAAATAACAACAAGAGATACTCAAATGTATCTTTATTGTATTTTTTCCCCTGTTCGTCGTAAAATTCAATTGCCAATTTACAAGAATCTTCAATGTTGAATGTATTCATTACGGTTCTTATGAAATCGTCATATTGAAATTTTATGCTGAACGTTATATGACACGTAACGCCTTTGTAAGATATTTTCAAACAATTTTCAGAAACCATTTCGAGTTATTTTTATTTGTATCTTTTCTACGAGCACCTTTTGTAGAGACAACGTTGCGAACGTTACGCTTGCAACTGTAGCTGACAACTGAACTCTGTGCGTATTTTATTTCAACATGAATTGTATCTGTACCAAACAAAAAAAAGTGTTTTTGAGATACCGGTATATAAAGAAAACAACAAGAGAGCCAACGTGATAGCAGGGATGGAAATACAGTGTAATTGCACTTATCCAGAAAAGATTGATCGTTTTAGTTGTGGCAGGAATTTAATTTTTTTAACACTTGGATCCGCGATACATGTTACTAAAAGCATTTAATAACGCACATACTTAGATACATATTTGTGAATTGAGTACTAGTATTTTAGCAGTGCGAGCGAAATTTTCAAAAAGTGCCACTAAAAGCGACTTTAGAGTATTAAAGTATGTAGTATTATTATTGTAGAATTATTAGTGAAATTCTTGCATTTCGATAACGTGTACACATGCGTGTGTGTTTTTAGATCTATACATTCATCGCCAGCATTAGATATTTTTATGAGATATATGCATGTGAGATATTGTAATGTTTTTTATGTCTTTCTAAAATTGTGTTATTAAAAAAAAAAAAAAAATATATATATATATATATATATATATGTATATATATATATATATATATATATATATATATATACATATATATATATATATATATATATATATATATATATATATATATACATATATATATATATATATATATATATATATACATATATATATATATATATATATATATATATATACATAAATATATATATATATATATATATATATATATATGTGTGTGTGTATATATAATTAAGGGGCATTATTACAAATTCCCCGACTCTTGGGCCTTTAATACAATATATTATTCTGGATAAAACTACATATTATAAAATTTACATATTTACATACAGGACATATTATAAAATTTGTTTAAAGTTTTCTAATTTCACTTTAGTAAGATGTTATTTTCCATGTCTGGCATTAATCATGTTTACTTACATGCATGCATATAAACAATAAAGAGAATTTTTGGATTAAAACAACCACCTTTGTAAACATTTTTAGATGTTCTGCACCCTTTTTCATAATAAAATAACATAATATGATATACTAACTAAATATGAACATTTCCTTGTGTTCATATAGCCTTTGCCACAATTGTATTATTGAGTTTTAGGCGTTATATATTTTGATCTAACACCGAGAGAGTGTTTTAAGCATTTCGCTCTTTGCAAACTATTGAATATGTTGTTGTGTTTGTTGTTGTTGTTGTTGTTTATTGTTGCATTTGTTACTCATTTGTTGAGCAGCTAAATAGTAACCGCTAAATGTAAACAGAAAAATTCATGCAGCAACTTGCTTTTATTTTCATTGTTTGTTTGTTTGTTACACCCTTGGAAGCCGTTGTTTTCAAAACGATGCATGTTTTGGCATGTGCTTGAAAGTGGCTCATCACTACTGACGTCATTATTGGATTTGAATTGTCAACAGCACAAGTCATTGTGCGTCATATCCACTTTATTAATTCTATATGTGCATGCACATATGTATGTATATACATATACATATGTAGATATACATACATATACAATGTATATACTTACATATGTATTAAAATAACATGTGTTATTGTAAGTTTCGCGTCGAATAACACAAAACTTTTGGAACTTATAATAACATATGTATGTACATATGTATGTGCATATGTATGTATAAAAGTATGTAGATATGTAACATATATGTACATATGTACATATTTAAGTGCACACATCATACATACATATGTATGTGCATATGTATATGTACATGCACGTTATTGTCTACATAATTACATAAGATTAGAATAATCTGTTAGTATAGGTAATTTTTTATTGTAAATTGTATGTTAGTACTTTAGATAAAGGATATTTAAATTATTTGTTATTCATATTAATATGTTTAATCATAGGGTTTTGTGTAAAAATAGAGCAAAGGAAAGAGTTTCACCCAAATCAACCTTAATGTTTGGTATCTTTCCAAATTTACTTCTGAAGTTTGTGTGTTTAACTTACTGAATGTCCTTAAAGATGTGTCTTTTAAAATCAATTGGTTGGCGCCAAGGGAATGAAAATGACGAGTAATCGATATGACTTCATAAAAATTAACCTTCGATTCAGACTATTTTTAAAAGTCGACCTCTTGTCCTAAAAATGGCATGCAGAAGTTTTATTAAACTCCATTTATAACTTTCAATATAATTTGCAATTCAATCATATCGTTAATAAGTATATATATTAAATCCAATATCCGGCTGTTATTTTATATTTCATTAATCACAGATGAGTTTATTCAAACTCATGCCAAATATTTAAGCGCTTAAACTGTTGGAGGCGATCTCACTTTGTCTCTTCCACTTGGAAAAACGTGGATGCATTAATGGAACAACGAACAAAAACAATTAAAAGTTATCCAACCCCTAGAGAAAATTATTTTAGTGTGTGCCAAAAACGATTTATTTGTTATATGAATCCCTTATCTTCATGATTTATTTGCTGATCGCATTCATTGTCTTCTAAAAGAGTGTGAGACAAAAGTAGGAAGTCTTTTGATATATTTTTTTTTAATAACAGAGAAGTGTGTATGCAACTAGAAAAACAATGAAAGAGATTGGAAAAAACGATATTAATTATTCCAAACCTTCAAACTTATTCAAAACGAATTCTATTTTAAATTAATTTTTTTATAGATTGTAATCGAATAAAATTTATTAAAACTTAATTACTTAATACTTCACGTTACAGCAAGAAGAATACGCTGGAGCTCCAGTGCAGTGTCTCATACCCGGCAGCAATCAGTGGGCTCTCGTTGGAGTCTCTTCCTGGCGAATAGCTTGTGCAGCCTCCGGCCTTGAAAGGCCAAGAATGTACGATAAGATATCTTCAAATGCGGCTTGGATACGCGAAACCGTTAATTCATCATAAAAAGAAAATAATTAAACGGTCCTTAATGTAAAATATTAAATTATTTTTATATACTCGTAGGTATTTGTATATAAACTAATGCTTAGAATTAATATTTAAGTTAAGTTAATGTCAACTAAATTATGATTTTTGTTTATATTTTGAATGCTCATATATTTTAGTTTGTATCCCAGCTGGGGAAAGATACTCTGCAGGACACTTTACAAACTCCTGCGAAAATTCGTAACTAATAATTTTGTTTTATTCAGAAATAATTCTCTCGCATGTGGTGACAAAAATATTTTATATCAAACAATTAAATTAAAATGCAAAAGGCACTTTGGGAACTGGGAAGCAAAATGTATAAAAATGGGTTTTGCCAATTTATACAGACGCTATAAAACGACAGATGATTTAAATTACCACAGCCGAGCGAAACTATTTTAAAAAAGTAACGACAATCGCCAAAATAACGGCTTTTGATTTGCGAATTGTCCATTTCATAATAAAAAATTTTATTCGAAACTAATGACAAATATTTCAAAACTATAATTAAATTTACCAAACTGAAAACAAAAAAGTGTAGATATGCATGAGTAAAAGAATGAATGAGTTGCATTTAAAAAAAACAATTTTTCAATAATCCAATTCTAATTGTATAACTGAGAGTGCGAATGTCTGCTACGATTAATTAATATAGAGAGCAAAATATATTTTAATTTCTAAGTTATTTTCGAATTATGTTTAAGAATCGTTTTGGAAATCTATATAATTGTATTTATTATTTAAACGGCAAAAGAAAACTTGTCAAGTTAACAAAATAAATTCTTATTAATTGTTTGTATATTATTAATAATTTTTCTTCCGTGGTTAATATTTAATAAAGATTAAATCATATGTTTTGTTGAAAAGTGTGTTTTGTATCGAATTAATTCGCTGACTAGGCATCGACATGATAAATTTCCCATTTATCCGTTTCACTATCAATTAACTTGTATTGTACACGATCGGCAATTTTTTTAGGTTCACTCATGTAGAAATCCCAAAGTTTCGGAACGATCTTAAAGGCGGTGCTAACAAATTTATAATTGTTGTATATATATTATGTTTAAACAAATATAATTCCAAATCCCTGAGAAAAACTTACTAAGTTTCTGTTTGTTTTGGTTCTTTAGAATCTCTCTTGTATTTTTCCACAATTTCTTCATATTTCCGCCGAAGTTCATGCCCATCATTAGGTTTGCCCGATTCGCATATATTATTTCTGATCTTGCAAAACAAAGGCTCTTCTTCCCATAGTTTCTTTACATACTCGTCATCTAACTCATGAGCCTCAGCATTTAATACTCGAATTTGCCATAATTTGTCGGGTAATGGATGCACAATGGTAAGAGATAATTTGGGATTTTCCCTAAGATTTTGATATTTACGAGAATTTTTCTCAGTAACAAAGCAAATATTAGGGGGATTTTCTTCGGTGAGACCACGGTATATGACAGAACGATTCAGTACACCAAATTCTCTGAGAAAATAGACATATGATATTAAATTATTAAAAAAGTGATTTAAGCTAATATTGTTGATATTCAAAACCAATGAAATACATGACACAGGCTGCATATACACACACACACATATATATATATATATATATATATATATATATATATATACATAATTAAGCATATACCATAAAACCACGACACGTACAATAATATATCCACTGTATGGGTCGCTTTGGTATATAATTTTTATATATCAGACCATATATAAACTTAATTTGACGTCTTGATGTCTTACTTGTCCACAGTAGCCAAATTCATAATCAAAGTGTTTGATTCTACTCCTCCGATAATGTTTTTAAACATTTGTATTGGGGTTGGTGCGACATTGGTAATCTCTGATATATGAAGAAACTGCTATAAATAATGCGATATCTTACATATAACGTATATACAAATATATATAAAAACAAAATCATACCTTAGTGGCACTCATGTCTCTACTTTTTCCCCTGAAAATAACAAACCTGGCAGCTCCGTAGATTTTTTTGTAAGTTGGCAGCGCCCTTTATTTTAGTGTCAGAGTTCTAACAACGAAATAAACAGCAAAGCAAAGATGGCAAAACGAACTAAAATAGTTCTTTTTTTAGTTTATCTGCAACATAGATTTCAAGTGCAGCATAAGTTCTATGAAAATTCTTACAAAATGATATAAAGTGTCTAAAAACATATTAAAAGCTAATTTGCCAAAAAGGTGGAAAAAAAGCAACAAAATGAGTTCCATACTGGATATGAGAACGGCGAAACCCACCATTTGGGAGGAGCTAAGCAATTTATTTCTGCCGCTGAAATATATTATAACAAGCGAAAGATTTGATGCTTTAGTGGAAAATATAAGTTTCAATTACCTGGTGAATGCAATGTTTTGGATATTTTTATTCTTCAGCTTTGGTTTTGTAGGATTCCAGAAAGTTTTTCAGGTAAATGAATATGAACTTATGTGTATTTAATCGATGCACATATACAGCTCAATTGCTGTGACAGAAATAGATTCAGGGTTAATGCAACATTCATTTATATAAGTGCAAAAAATTACTGTTATACTATGCAAAATATTTTTCAATCAAAATCACACCCGATGTTGTTCATGTGTATGTAACACCATCATTCACTGAAACTTTTTGTTTTACTTTGACCGACGTTTTATTATCAATAATATGTATTCATATGGACTTTTCGAAACATTCAACTTTAATGATATCAGTTGTTTAAGGGAAATGAGCAAATTAACTTAATACATATAGAGTTTGCACTCATCAGTTGTATGTATTTTCAAATTTCAAAGAGCAAATATGTTTGGGGCTAATTAGACGTTTGTTAGGCTTCAATGTACTTTATGTACTGAATCATTTAAACTTTTTGCAATGCCTATCCATATAAAGGAACGTACACTTTCTGTAGAAGTATACAGAATAAACTAAAATAAGTTTTAAAACGTCTATTAATAAAAACTGAAGATGTAACCCAGTATTATTTTGTAAAAATTGATTACGTGAGAAATAGTGAACTTATTGTATACATCACGAATATATATCTGTAGTCAGTGATAACTTGGCTTATGCACATTGCTAATAATTAAGTTATTAAATACCTCTTTTACATTTGAAAGTGTTCATTCTTTGGTGTATAATTTTTCCTAATCATGCTCGTTGTACAAAATATAGTTCAATTATTTGAGAAGTGGCAGTTCCATTAGCATTCAAATTTAACAACTTTTTCCACTTGCTTTGAATACACAAACCTAAAGAAAAAATTCTTATATCTGCCTTACAGATCGCACACATTTATTTATGTCGCGATATGTAATTAATTTTAATATGAAATTATTATTGTTGATAAATGAGGAAAGAAAATAATTCAAAGTTACAAACGGCTGTTTGGTCTTACCGGCGAATTGGTAATTCACAGTAGGTGGTAAATTGAACATTCACAATAGTTGATTAGAGCTGCCAACGTCTATGATTATATTTCTTAAGCAAATATAACAGTAACTTGGTTGTGCCGAATAGCAACAAACAAAATAATTTCTTTTTATTTAGCAGATTTTCCTCAAAACATCCAACATTAAATACTACAAGCACAAACAGTTCGCCCGTTCAATTTGGAATATTGCCTTTTATACAGCTTGTACCTTGTTTTTGTATTTTTACAATGAATTGGTTATTTTGCCGCAGCTCTTGAAGAATCAAGGACGCTATTCCTTGTTTTATTCATCGGAAAATCTCATATTTTATAAATCTCAACAGTGTGAAAAATTTCAATTTTATTCGATATTTATAATCACATTTTATTTACACGGTGCCATGTTGGACTTTAAAGAATCTGATTATTTAGAAGCCGCTTCCAAGAGCTTGTATTTGATGTCGTTGGTAGCTATTGATGTGTACAGGTATGCAGACGTAATAAGTTTTTATTAAAGTATTGACTATTTTTCCGCGTTTTGATAGATACGAAAACTATTTTGTGGGCGTTAATTTAATACTTGGTATATATAACATTATAACTGAAATTCTCTCGCTATTCGCATTGCAAAACTCAAAGCGAAATTTATTGGTATATCAAATATTTTTGGGATTGCGCATCGCTTCTTGGTGAGTTTTACTTATACATATTTTAATGTGTGCTATAAATTCTATTGAATATACATATAAATTCCAGGTCTCATGTTTTCATTAGTCTCCTACCATTCAACTATTTGGTACCCACTTTGTTTGCCAAAAATTTTAAATTTATTTTGAATATTGTCATTTGGTTTTGGTACGGCTTGAGTATATGGAATTCGCCAGTTTTACAGTACTTTTATCATCAAATCTACCACAATTCACCAGTTGATTGCTCGGGCGAAGGTTGCGCGGCGAAATGTATACTTCTTAAGGATTCGAGTGAGCATCGCCATTTTAAAGCACTGAAAAAGGCTTATTTAGAAATTAAATTGGCCCAAGAAAAAATGAGCGCTAGCAGTTTGAAATCTACGGGCACGGAAAGTTCATCAGCAAAAGCTTTTCAAGCTATAAAGTGTAAATTTCAAATGAGGAAGACATGAAATATTTTTTTAGTTTGATCTATTTTTTCCAGGCATTATGACACTAAAACGTAAATTGAAACGTATACGGGAGGGTCGTGGCAGTGAGGCAGAAGATGATGCCGACGACAGTCTCTCTACTGAGTGTTGAATATCATTTTACATTATAATCTTGTTAAATCTCGACAGTTATTTATTTCTCTAATCAAAATCTTTAAATGACAATATTTCCTAGTTAATATTTTATATATATTAATTATTATTAATTGTCTTAGTCACAAATTTTTGCTGTCTATCTAACACAATGTTGGCAAAAACTTGTTAGCCGGTTATGTATGAGGTTTTACTATTTCAGCTTTATATCTGTAGGCTTAGCTTAATGTAACGAAGTGACTTTTTTGTATTACCTGCTTGTAAATGTTTAACTGTTAGTATACGCATATAGAAAAGTATTAAAAATGGACACCCTAATAAATTCAAGCATGGAAAGAAAATTAGTTGGTGGAAAACATTTAATTCTGCTTGGAATAGATTTTTAACGAATTATTTTAATTTAGCACGTGAAAAGAAATGTTCTGTAGTTTAAAAGTACATGAATCATTCTGGTATAGCGAAGACACCGTAGTTTTGTGTTTCGAAATACTTCCTCCTGCGGTCTAAAACTGTACTTAATTACGTTTACTCTATTAGTTGCTGTCTTTGATTTGTTTTTGGCGTTTGTCTGGCATTCTTAGAACGTAAATTTCATGTCTTCTGGCATTACTGACAAGATGTTGCAACAGCGCCATCTATTGAAATATATGACGCATTTTGCAATTTCTAGAAAAGGCCAATAAATTGAGAACATTAATGTTGTTCTTGTTTTAAAGGTTTATTTAAACGTTCAAAATTTAAACATTTTAGAGTTGATGATTGTATGGAAGAGTCAGACCAAAAATCCTAAAGACTTTTATCATTTAAATTTACCTATTTTTACTCAATTATCCATGTAAAAAAAACTTTTATCAATGTTTATTTCATATGATTTTATTTATTGAAAAACAGTTTTCTCAAATTATGTTATTATACTATATTTATTATTTCTAAAATAACATTAAACAGACAATTATATAAAATCTATATCGTAGCTAAGACTAATTTAATTCTAGTATGGGAATATGCTGATTATGTGGACAACCAATAGCTGCTTTAAGTAGACTTGGCGAACTTTGCAACAGATTCAAGAACGTCCTTCCTGGAATTTCCGCAACATTATATTCAAGGATTGATCAATTGTCACAAGTTGGCATATCAAACTGGCAGCAGGCACTGTGACCACTATGAATTAATTAATAAATATATTTAAAAGGCACCATGAAGGACGCATTCACATACGAAAGGATTATTCAAAGTTCCTCATCGAACAGAGCCATGAAGTTGACTGTAAAAAAAGAAATACAAACGCTTTTTAGGTTTATATAGCATTACGAAATAAAAACATTTAATAAAAATTAAATTATAAATTCATAATTGAAATTTGATTTTTTTTTAATTTTTTAAAAATTTGTTTAGAAATGGCTAAGTTTTTGTTTTTAACCTCCTTTTTGGCAGTATTTTTCGAAACAAATCGTTTTTGAAAGCATAAGAGCTTATTTTTGAATTTATGAAAAAATTGGGAAAAACTGAAAATTTCATAAGGGGTACCTCTTTGCTAAAAAATCGATTTTGAAAATTTTTTTTTAGAAATGGCAAAATTTTTGTTTCTAGTCTCCTTTTCGCCAGTATTTTTCGAAACAAATCGTTTTTGAAAGCATAAGAGCTTATTTTTGAATTTATGAAAAAATTGGGAAAAACTGAAAATTTCATAAGGGGTACCTCTTTGCTAAAAAATCGATTTTGAAAAAATTTTCTTAGAAATGGCTAAATTTTTGTTTCTAGTCTCCTTTTTGCCAGTATTTTTCGAAACAAATCGTTTTTGAAAGCATAAGAGCTTATTTTTGAATTTATGAAAAAATTGGGAAAAACTGAAAATTTCATAAGGGGTACCTCTTTGCTAAAAAATCGATTTTGAAAATTTTTTTTTAGAAATGGCTAAATTTTTGTTTCTAGTCTCCTTTTCGCCAGTATTTTTCGAAACAAATCGTTTTTGAAAGCATAAGAGCTTATTTTTGAATTTATGAAAAAATTGGGAAAAACTGAAAATTTCATAAGGGGTACCTCTTTGCTAAAAAATCGATTTTGAAAAATTTTTTTTAGAAATGGCTAAATTTTTGTTTCTAGTCTCCTTTTTGCCAGTATTTTTCGAAACAAATCGTTTTTGAAAGCATAAGAGCTTATTTTTGAATTTATGAAAAAATTGGGAAAAACTGAAAATTTCATAAGGGGTACCTCTTTGCTAAAAAAATCGATTTTTAAAAAATTTTTTTAGAAATGGCTAAATTTTTGTTTCTAGTCTTCTTTTTGCCAGTATTTTTCGAAACAAATCGTTTTTGAAAGCATAAGAGCTTATTTTTGAATTTATGAAAAAATTGGGAAAAACTGAAAATTTCATAAGGGGTACCTCTTTGCTAAAAAAATCGATTTTTAAAAAATTTTTTTAGAAATGGTAAATTTTTTGTTTCTAGTCTCCTTTTTGCCAGTATTTTTCGAAACAAATCGTTTTTGAAAGCATAAGAGCTTATTTTTGAATTTATGAAAAAATTGGGAAAAACTGAAAATTTCATAAGGGGTACCTCTTTGCTAAAAAATCGATTTTGAAAAATTTTTTTTTGAAATGGCTAAATTTTTGTTTCTAGTCTCCTTTTTGCCAGTATTTTTCGAAACAAATCGTTTTTGAAAGCATAAGAGCTTATTTTTGAATTTATGAAAAAATTGGGAAAAACTGAAAATTTCATAAGGGGTACCTCTTTGCTAAAAAATCGATTTTGAAAAAATTTTTTTAGAAATGGCTAAATTTTTGTTTCTAGTCTCCTTTTTGCCAGTATTTTTCGAAACAAATCGTTTTTGAAAGCATAAGAGCTTATTTTTGAATTTATGAAAAAATTGGGAAAAACTGAAAATTTCATAAGGGGTACCTCTTTGCTAAAAAAAATTGATTTTTAAAAAATTTTTTTAGAAATGGCTAAATTTTTGTTTCTAGTCTCCTTTTTGCCAGTATTTTTCGAAACAAATCGTTTTTGAAAGCATAAGAGCTTATTTTTGAATTTATGAAAAAATTGGGAAAAACTGAAAATTTCATAAGGGGTACCTCTTTGCTAAAAAATCGGTTTTGAAAAAATTTTTTTAGAAATGGCTAAATTTTTGTTTCTAGTCTCCTTTTTGCCAGTATTTTTCGAAACAAATCGTTTTTGAAAGCATAAGAGCTTATTTTTGAATTTATGAAAAAATTGGGAAAAACTGAAAATTTCATAAGGGGTACCTCTTTGCTAAAAAATCGATTTTGAAAAAATTTTTTTAGAAATGGCTAAATTTTTGTTTCTAGTCTCCTTTTTGCCAGTATTTTTCGAAACAAATCGTTTTTGAAAGCATAAGAGCTTATTTTTGAATTTATGAAAAAATTGGGAAAAACTGAAAATTTCATAAGGGGTACCTCTTTGCTAAAAAATCGATTTTGAAAAAATTTTTTTAGAAATGGCTAAATTTTTGTTTCTAGTCTCCTTTTTGCCAGTATTTTTCGAAACAAATCGTTTTTGAAAGCATAAGAGCTTATTTTTGAATTTATGAAAAAATTGGGAAAAACTGAAAATTTCATAAGGGGTACCTCTTTGCTAAAAAAAATCGATTTTTAAAAAATTTTTTTAGAAATGGCAAAATTTTTGTTTCTAGTCTCCTTTTTGCCAGTATTTTTCGAAACAAATCGTTTTTGAAAGCATAAGAGCTTATTTTTGAATTTATGAAAAAATTGGGAAAAACTGAAAATTTCATAAGGGGTACCTCTTTGCTAAAAAATCGATTTTGAAAAATTTTTTTTAGAAATGGCTAAATTTTTGTTTCTAGTCTGCTTTTTGCCAGTATTTTTCGAAACAAATCGTTTTTGAAAGCATAAGAGCTTATTTTTGAATTTATGAAAAAATTGGGAAAAACTGAAAATTTCATAAGGGGTACCTCTTTGCTAAAAAATCGGTTTTGAAAAAATTTTTTTAGAAATGGCTAAATTTTTGTTTCTAGTCTCCTTTTTGCCAGTATTTTTCGAAACAAATCGTTTTTGAAAGCATAAGAGCTTATTTTTGAATTTATGAAAAAATTGGGAAAAACTGAAAATTTCATAAGGGGTACCTCTTTGCTAAAAAATCGATTTTGAAAAAATTTTTTTAGAAATGGCTAAATTTTTGTTTCTAGTCTCCTTTTTGCCAGTATTTTTCGAAACAAATCGTTTTTGAAAGCATTAGAGCTTATTTTTGAATTTATGAAAAAATTGGGAAAAACTAAAAATTTCATAAGGGGTACCTCTTTGCTAAAAAAAATCGATTTTTAAAAAATTTTTTTAGAAATGGCTAAATTTTTGTTTCTAGTCTCCTTTTTGCCAGTATTTTTCGAAACAAATCGTTTTTGAAAGCATAAGAGCTTATTTTTGAATTTATGAAAAAATTGGGAAAAACTGAAAATTTCATAAGGGGTACCTCTTTGCTAAAAAATCAGTTTTGAAAAAATTTTTTTAGAAATGGCTAAATTTTTGTTTCTAGTCTCCTTTTTGCCAGTATTTTTCGAAACAAATCGTTTTTGAAAGCATAAGAGCTTATTTTTGAATTTATGAAAAAATTGGGAAAAACTGAAAATTTCATAAGGGGTACCTCTTTGCTAAAAAATCGATTTTGAAAAATTTTTTTTAGAAATGGCTAAATTTTTGTTTCTAGTCTCCTTTTTGCCAGTATTTTTCGAAACAAATCGTTTTTGAAAGCATAAGAGCTTATTTTTGAATTTATGAAAAAATTGGGAAAAACTGAAAATTTCATAAGGGGTACCTCTTTGCTAAAAAAAATCGATTTTTAAAAAATTTTTTTAGAAATGGCTAAATTTTTGTTTCTAGTCTCCTTTTTGCCAGTATTTTTCGAAACAAATCGTTTTTGAAAGCATAAGAGCTTATTTTTGAATTTATGAAAAAATTGGGAAAAACTGAAAATTTCATAAGGGGTACCTCTTTGCTAAAAAATCGATTTTGAAAAATTTTTTTTAGAAATGGCTAAATTTTTGTTTCTAGTCTGCTTTTTGCCAGTATTTTTCGAAACAAATCGTTTTTGAAAGCATAAGAGCTTATTTTTGAATTTATGAAAAAATTGGGAAAAACTGAAAATTTCATAAGGGGTACCTGTTTGCAAAAAAATCTATTTTTAAAAAATTTTTTTAGAAATGGCTAAATTTTTGTTTCTAGTCTGCTTTTTGCCAGTATTTTTCGAAACAAATCGTTTTTGAAAGCATAAGAGCTTATTTTTGAATTTATGAAAAAATTGGGAAAAACTGAAAATTTCATAAGGGGTACCTCTTTGCAAAAAAATCGATTTTTAAAAAATTTTTTTAGAAATGGCTAAATTTTTGTTTCTAGTCTGCTTTTTGCCAGTATTTTTCGAAACAAATCGTTTTTGAAAGCATAAGAGCTTATTTTTGAATTTATGAAAAAATTGGGAAAAACTGAAAATTTCATAAGGGGTACCTCTTTGCAAAAAAATCGATTTTTAAACAATTTTTTTAGAAATGGCTAAATTTTTGTTTCTAGTCTGCTTTTTGCCAGTATTTTTCGAAACAAATCGTTTTTGAAAGCATAAGAGCTTATTTTTGAATTTATGAAAAAATTGGGAAAAACTGAAAATTTCATAAGGGGTACCTCTTTGCAAAAAAATCGATTTTTAAAAAATTTTTTTAGAAATGGCTAAATTTTTGTTTCTAGTCTGCTTTTTGCCAGTATTTTTCGAAACAAATCGTTTTTGAAAGCATAAGAGCTTATTTTTGAATTTATGAAAAAATTGGGAAAAACTGAAAATTTCATAAGGGGTACCTCTTTGCTAAAAAATCGATTTTGAAAAATTTTTTTTAGAAATGGCTAAATTTTTGTTTCTAGTCTGCTTTTTGCCAGTATTTTTCGAAACAAATCGTTTTTGAAAGCATAAGAGCTTATTTTTGAATTTATGAAAAAATTGGGAAAAACTGAAAATTTCATAAGGGGTACCTCTTTGCAAAAAAATCGATTTTTAAAAAATTTTTTTAGAAATGGCTAAATTTTTGTTTCTAGTCTGCTTTTTGCCAGTATTTTTCGAAACAAATCGTTTTTGAAAGCATAAGAGCTTATTTTTGAATTTATGAAAAAATTGGGAAAAACTGAAAATTTCATAAGGGGTACCTCTTTGCTAAAAAATCGATTTTGAAAAATTTTTTTTAGAAATGGCTAAATTTTTGTTTCTAGTCTGCTTTTTGCCAGTATTTTTCGAAACAAATCGTTTTTGAAAGCATAAGAGCTTATTTTTGAATTTATGAAAAAATTGGGAAAAACTGAAAATTTCATAAGGGGTACCTCTTTGCAAAAAAATCGATTTTTAAAAAATTTTTTTAGAAATGGCTAAATTTTTGTTTCTAGTCTGCTTTTTGCCAGTATTTTTCGAAACAAATCGTTTTTGAAAGCATAAGAGCTTATTTTTGAATATATGAAAAAATTGGGAAAAACTGAAAATTTCATAAGGGGTACCTCTTTGCAAAAAAATCGATTTTTAAAAAATTTTTTTAGAAATGGCTAAATTTTTGTTTCTAGTCTGCTTTTTGCCAGTATTTTTCGAAACAAATCGTTTTTGAAAGCATAAGAGCTTATTTTTGAATTTATGAAAAAATTGGGAAAAACTGAAAATTTCATAAGGGGTACCTCTTTGCAAAAAAATCGATTTTTAAAAAATTTTTTTAGAAATGGCTAACTTTTTGTTTCTAGTCTCCTTTTTGCCAGTATTTTTCGAAACAAATCGTTTTTGAAAGCATAAGAGCTTATTTTTGAATATATGAAAAAATTGGGAAAAACTGAAAATTTCATAAGGGGTACCTCTTTGCAAAAAAATCGATTTTTAAAAAATTTTTTTAGAAATGGCTAAATTTTTGTTTCTAGTCTGCTTTTTGCCAGTATTTTTCGAAACAAATCGTTTTTGAAAGCATAAGAGCTTATTTTTGAATTTATGAAAAAATTGGGAAAAACTGAAAATTTCATAAGGGGTACCTCTTTGCAAAAAAATCGATTTTTAAAAAATTTTTTTAGAAATGGCTAAATTTTTGTTTCTAGTCTGCTTTTTGCCAGTATTTTTCGAAACAAATCGTTTTTGAAAGCATAAGAGCTTATTTTTGAATTTATGAAAAAATTGGGAAAAACTGAAAATTTCATAAGGGGTACCTCTTTGCTAAAAAATCGATTTTGAAAAAATTTTTTTAGAAATGGCTAACTTTTTGTTTCTAGTCTCCTTTTTGCCAGTATTTTTCGAAACAAATCGTTTTTGAAAGCATAAGAGCTTATTTTTGAATTTATGAAAAAATTGGGAAAAACTGAAAATTTCATAAGGGGTACGTACCTCTTTGCTAAAAAATCGATTTTGAAAAATTTTTTTTAGAAATGGCAAAATTTTTGTTTCTAGTCTCCTTTTTGCCAGTATTTTTCGAAACAAATCGTTTTTGAAAGCATAAGAGCTTATTTTTGAATTTATGAAAAAATTGGGAAAAACTGAAAATTTCATAAGGGGTACCTCTTTGCTAAAAAATCGATTTTGAAAAATTTTTTTTAGAAATGGCTAAATTTTTGTTTCTAGTCTCCTTTTTGCCAGTATTTTTCGAAACAAATCGTTTTTGAAAGCATAAGAGCTTATTTTTGAATTTATGAAAAAATTGGGAAAAACTGAAAATTTCATAAGGGGTACCTCTTTGCAAAAAAATCGATTTTTAAAAAATTTTTTTAGAAATGGCTAAATTTTTGTTTCTAGTCTGCTTTTTGCCAGTATTTTTCGAAACAAATCGTTTTTGAAAGCATAAGAGCTTATTTTTGAATTTATGAAAAAATTGGGAAAAACTGAAAATTTCATAAGGGGTACGTACCTCTTTGCTAAAAAATCGATTTTGAAAAATTTTTTTTAGAAATGGCAAAATTTTTGTTTCTAGTCTGCTTTTTGCGAGTATTTTTCGAAACAAATCGTTTTTGAAAGCATAAGAGCTTATTTTTGAATTTATGAAAAAATTGGGAAAAACTGAAAATTTCATAAGGGGTACCTCTTTGCTAAAAAATCGATTTTGAAAAATTTTTTTTAGAAATGGCTAAATTTTTGTTTCTAGTCTCCTTTTTGCCAGTATTTTTCGAAACAAATCGTTTTTGAAAGCATAAGAGCTTATTTTTGAATTTATGAAAAAATTGGGAAAAACTGAAAATTTCATAAGGGGTACCTCTTTGCAAAAAAATCGATTTTTAAAAAATTTTTTTAGAAATGGCTAAATTTTTGTTTCTAGTCTGCTTTTTGCCAGTATTTTTCGAAACAAATCGTTTTTGAAAGCATAAGAGCTTATTTTTGAATTTATGAAAAAATTGGGAAAAACTGAAAATTTCATAAGGGGTACCTCTTTGCAAAAAAATCGATTTTTAAAAAATTTTTTTAGAAATGGCTAAATTTTTGTTTCTAGTCTGCTTTTTGCCAGTATTTTTCGAAACAAATCGTTTTTGAAAGCATAAGAGCTTATTTTTGAATTTATGAAAAAATTGGGAAAAACTGAAAATTTCATAAGGGGTACGTACCTCTTTGCTAAAAAATCGATTTTGAAAAATTTTTTTTAGAAATGGCAAAATTTTTGTTTCTAGTCTGCTTTTTGCGAGTATTTTTCGAAACAAATCGTTTTTGAAAGCATAAGAGCTTATTTTTGAATTTATGAAAAAATTGGGAAAAACTGAAAATTTCATAAGGGGTACCTCTTTGCAAAAAATCGATTTTTAAAAAATTTTTTTAGAAATTTAGTCTGCTTTTGCCAGTATTTTTCGAAACAAATCGTTTTTGAAAGCATAAGAGCTTATTTTTGAATTTATGAAAAAATTGGGAAAAACTGAAAATTTCATAAGGGGTACCTCTTTGCTAAAAAATCGATTTTGAAAAAATTTTTTTAGAAATGGCTAAATTTTTGTTTCTAGTCTCCTTTTTGCCAGTACTTTTCGAAACAAATCGTTTTTGAAAGCATAAGAGCTTATTTTTGAATTTATGAAAAAATTGGGAAAAACTGAAAATTTCATAAGGGGTACCTCTTTGCAAAAAAATCGATTTTTAAAAAATTTTTTTAGAAATGGCTAAATTTTTGTTTCTAGTCTGCTTTTTGCCAGTATTTTTCGAAACAAATCGTTTTTGAAAGCATAAGAGCTTATTTTTGAATTTATGAAAAAATTGGGAAAAACTGAAAATTTCATAAGGGGTACGTACCTCTTTGCTAAAAAATCGATTTTGAAAAAATTTTTTTAGAAATGGCTAAATTTTTGTTTCTAGTCTCCTTTTTGCCAGTATTTTTCGAAACAAATCGTTTTTGAAAGCATAAGAGCTTATTTTTGAATTTATGAAAAAATTGGGAAAAACTGAAAATTTCATAAGGGGTACCTCTTTGCTAAAAAAATAGATTTTTAAAAAATTTTTTTAGAAATGGCTAACTTTTTGTTTCTAGTCTCCTTTTTGCCAGTATTTTTCGAAACAAATCGTTTTTGAAAGCATAAGAGCTTATTTTTGAATTTATGAAAAAATTGGGAAAAACTGAAAATTTCATAAGGGGTACCTCTTTGCTAAAAAATCGATTTTGAAAATTTTTTTTTAGAAATGGCAAAATTTTTGTTTCTAGTCTCCTTTTTGCCAGTATTTTTCGAAACAAATCGTTTTTGAAAGCATAAGAGCTTATTTTTGAATTTATGAAAATATTGGGAAAAACTGAAAATTTCATAAGGGGTACCTCTTTGCTAAAAAATCGATTTTGAAAAATTTTTTTTTGAAATGGCTAAATTTTTGTTTCTAGTCCTCCTTTTTGCCAGTATTTTTCGAAACAAATCGTTTTTGAAAGCATAAGAGCTTATTTTTGAATTTATGAAAATATTGGGAAAAACTGAAAATTTCATAAGGGGTACCTCTTTGCTAAAAAATCGATTTTGAAAAATTTTTTTTAGAAATGGCTAAATTTTTGTTTCTAGTCCTCCTTTTTGCCAGTATTTTTCGAAACAAATCGTTTTTGAAAGCATAAGAGCTTATTTTTGAATTTATGAAAATATTGGGAAAAACTGAAAATTTCATAAGGGGTACCTCTTTGCTAAAAAATCGATTTTGAAAAATTTTTTTTAGAAATGGCTAAATTTTTGTTTCTAGTCCTCCTTTTCGCCAGTATTTTTCGAAACAAATTGTTTTTGAAAGCATAAGAGCTTATTTTTGAATTTATGAAAAAATTGGGAAAAACTGAAAATTTCATAAGGGGTAGTACCACTTTGCTAAAAAAATCGATTTTTAAAAATTTTTTTAGAAATGGCAAAATTTTTGTTTCTAACCTCCTTTTTGCCAGGGAGGTGGGAGTGTGGCAGCCGTTTCTCTGCCGTGAAAGTTGGTTAATTGAAGGGATATTGACTTCCCCTCGTTGCTGGGACTTAATCAGTCTGAATTTCCTTTGGCCCTGTTTGAATTAAAACAACCTTTTAATTATTTTATTATTTTGGTTTTTATTTCAAATCGTTAATTTACAATTTAAAGAATTTTCATTTCATTTTTGTTTTCATTTATTTTATCCAGTTTAAAATTATCATAAATTATTCTTTTTTTATAATTTTCTCTTTTAGGTAAATTTAATTTGTTTTTGTGTTTTGTTTTTGTTAAATTTACTATTAACTAGAATGTAAGTTAACTGTTTCAATGTTTTGTTTTTGTTGTTCTTCTGTTATTATTTTTTAGTTTATGGTTTAATATCGTTGTTATTTAGTCCCCAACCATTCTTAAATAATTTTATTAACTTTTTATTAATTATTTATGTTTGTTTGCTTGTTTGTTTGTGTTAATATTTCGCTGAATAATTTAACGTTGTTTGTGGCTTTTTGCATTTCATTGTTTACAAAATAGTTTTCTTTAAATATAGTTTCTGAATTTGTTTTTTTCCGGGTTTCTGGTTTTTGTTAATGTTAACGTTGATGTTAATGCAATTTAACAAAATTAATTGCAGTCATAAAAATGTTCTTCCGCTGCTTTCGGCTCAATGGAATAGAAAATCTGTCTTCAAATAATTTAAATTATTCAGCGGCATTACAATTCCTATAAAATTTTCAAACACATTTTACACAAAAATTATAAAATTTAGGAATGAAATTAACGAGTGTGACATTATTTTTTTAAACAAATCAAATCCTTAAACCATGAAATTCTTTGTAAACTGAATAGAATTTATGCAACAACTTAAATTTTCAAACTATTTTCATGCCGTTGATTCATCAATAACCAGACGTGACGTTCAACAACAATAACCTTGACAGCAATTTAAGCCACAAATAACGGGATTACAAGAGCTTTCTTGGCATAAGCTCATAAACTGTAAATTAATACGCCCAAGAAAGGTAAATAATCCACTCGAAGCGTGCTAATAAGTTTCGTGGCAACGCAACGTTTTTATGACACCGCGGTTAATCAGCAGACTGCTAATCCCGGCAAATGGGTTTTGAATACCACAAACACGAATTTGTGAAAACAAAAAGAACGAAATTTTTTAACATTTTTCATGTCTAATATTTTTGGCAAAATTTAAAGCGGCATATTTTTAAAGCAAATCGCCTAAAACAAAGTGGATTGTTAAAAGGGATTGTGTTTCAAATACATGCTTTTTCAGAGGACTGCTTTCGCGAACACTAGTTATGGAAGGATTTACTTTTTTGAAACGTATTTGCTACAATAAAAATTTTTTTAAATGTATTTTGCCAAAAACATGTTTCTATAAAATTAAATAACTCTCGAAAAGGTACTAAATTTAAAATAAATATCTCTGAAAAAAGGTACAGTAATTAATTTAATAAAAAATATTATTCAAAGAAATTATTTAACTTTGAAAAATTTTGGCTTTTGCAAAATTTGCATTTTAATAATTTTTGAAAACTTGTAATTCCAGCTAAAAAATAAATTCCTACTCAAAAGCAGTGAAATCTCTTCTGAAAAGATTTAATTGGAAAAAAACTTAAAATTAAATAAAAAATCAATGTTAAAAATACATTTTAGATGGATTCGTCATAATCAAAATTTACCAGTAACTTGTTACAAAAAAAAAAATGCTCTTTATGCCGTATTCATAAGGTCCAGTTGCCAGTTGCTTTTGAATATAATTTTAAAACAAAATCTCTTCTAAAGCACTCTTCGGAACTTCATATTTTTCAAGTAACTATGACAGTTAAAAATAAACGTTTTTATTTATTCTATGGGATACTTAAAAAAAAATAGTATTTTTAAAGTATCTCTGAAAAACACTATATTAAAAAAGTGTTTTTACTCACTATCACTTTACCAAAGTGACCATTCGTTTTAGGAGTACTTTTAGAAAACTAAAAGCACATTGAAAATTTCTTTTTTATAGATTGTATTTAAAATTAGATTATTTTCATAATTTAAAAACATAATTTTTAAAAAATGTTGCAAAATAAACTTAAAATTAATTATTAATTAATAATCATTTCAAATAAATTTTACAAAAAGTACTTTTTAGCACTAAAAGAACATAGAAAATTTTTAATAATAGTTTTTATCTAAAAAAGAATATTTCAATAACTACAATTTTGCTTTAAAATAGATTTTACAAAATAAACTTTAAATTAAATTTCTTCACTGAATTAATAATCATTGGAAATAGCTTTTACAAAAAGTACTTTTTGAAAACTAAAACACATTCAAAATATTTAACATTTCTTTTTAATAATTCATATCTAAACAGAGAATATTTCAATAACAACAATTTTACTTTAAAATAAAATTTTTTGAATGAATTAATAATCGTTGCAAATACCTTTTACAAAAAGTACTTTTTTTACACTAAAAACACATTGAAAATTTCTTTTTTATAGATCGTATTTAAAATTAGAATATTTTCATTATTTAAAAACATAATTATTAAGCAAATGTTGCAAAATAAACTTAAAATTAATTATTAATTAATAGTCATTTCAAATAAATTTTACAAAAAGTACTTTTTGGCACTAAAAAGCACATATACAATTTTTTATAATAATTTATATCTAAAAATAGAATATTTCAATAATAACAATTTTGCTTTAAAATAGATTTTATGAAATAAACTTTTAATTAAATTTCTTCACTGAATTAATAATCATTGGAAATACCTTTTACAAAAAGTACTTTTTTTTTACACTAAAAGCACATTGTAAATTGTTTTTAATAATTTATATCTAAAAATAGAATATTTCAATAACAAAAATTTTGCTTCAAAATAGATTTTGCTAAATAAACTTTAAAATAATTTTCTTTGCCTTTTACAAAAAGTACTTTTTGACAACTGAAAATACATTCAAAAACTCTTTTCAATAATTCATGTTTCATACAACAATATTCTGATAGCAATTTTGCTTTACAGTTTCCCAAAAAAGTACTTTTAAAAATATCCATTTTAAAAAAGTACTTTTACCAACTACATCTTTAGAATATAATTTAAAAAGTTACTTTAAGATCTCTTTGGTGTAGTACTTTTTAAAACGTGGCACTTTATTGAAAAGTACATTGGGGAAAATCAATTTGTTTAAAAAAGTGTCTTTAACACTAAACAATGAGGCCTGTTCTGCAAATCGCAATATAATAAATTTCTGGTATGGCAAAACCAAATAATGGCCCGCCCTGCTGATGTATTTGACGTCATTTAAAATTAACTAAAATCCCATGGGTTATTTGAAGTAGTAAAAAATTAAGATCTGAAATATATATTTTTTACAGGATTTAATTTTTAAAAGTCTACTCTTTTTAAATCAACACGTTTTTCGGAACAGGGCTGATATTGTTTAAATACTTTTTTTATAATTTTTAAGAATGCACTTTTTTAAGAAGAATTTTCTTGAAAATAATTTTTTAAAGTACATTTCGGAAAAGGATTTATATTAAATAATTTTTATCTAAAAAATCACTTTTTTCTAACAGGTACTTTCTTCGCAGTTATTCTCTAAAGTACTTTCTGAAGTACCTTTTGGAAAAAAGCTTTTTAATAACAAATTTTTTAAATTTATCTTTTAACAAGACAACTTAAAACGTGGTTTCACGTTTCTGGTAGCGATATGGCCAACTGTTTAATTGCATTTTTTCTCAAATTTATTCCATTCGCTTTAAAAACAGTAGCGGTGTCCAACTCGGCACAAATCGAAGTGCTAAAAGTTGATCCATTTTTTATTCAAATCTCTCGCTGTAATTTTTTAGTTTTTGCCACTCAGGAATTTAGGATTTTGTATTGAACTTTTTGTCCATTTTGCCGCATTTCATTAACTTTTTCATAGTTTGAGTTTGAGTTTGTGGTTGTCTTTTTTCAATGAGTTTTGTTAGTTTAAATTTAACGTGTAAACGGTGTTTTTTTTTCTCTAAATGTAAATATTTAAACATTTTCTTTTTTTAAAATTTTTTTCTCTTAAGGGGGGGAAGGCAGTGGACACAGTAAAATGTTCTTCTTTTGTTGGGTGTGTGTGTGTGTGTTTGTTTTGTTGTTTTTCCATCATTCATTAGTTTTATTTATTATTTAAACGTTTGTTAAATTCTTTTTATCTCGTGTTTTGCATTTTATTTCTGTTTTTGTTTTTATTTATTATTAATAAAATAAAATAAACATTATTTTAAAGATTCATCTTACATGTAAATAACATTTCAATTATTTAGTACAATAAATAATTCTATTTTTGGATTTCAGTTTTAGTTTAGTTTTTAATTTAATACTAAAAGTTTTATTTGTTTAAGTTTATTTCCTTGTTTTTTTTTTTATAACTAATTTTTTGATCCGTATGTATGAGTTTTTTTTGGTTTTTGGTTTTTAATTTTTAGTAATTTTTTATTCATCTTTTTCATATCATTTCTTCCTTAAGTCTACCGCTTTAGAACCAATTGCTTTAGTATGAGTTTCAATTTTCTTCTCAACATTTGTGTGTGAGTGTGTGTGTGTGTGTTTGTTTTGAGTAACATTGAAATATGTACAAAAGTTATTGTTGTTGTTTTTAGTTTTTTATCTTAAAAATAAATAAGGATTCGGCCAGAGTTGAAAGGAAATGAAAGATGAAGTTTGGGAATATCAGGATTTTTAAGAGTTTATGAGCACAAATGAGAGATATCGCATATTGGGTCTGTTCGCAGAAGCGGTTTTAAAACTCCGCCAGCTTTTAGGGTATTCCCCGCATTAAAGCATCATATAAGAAGTCCCAATGGATCTCATAACTTATCCATATTCTCTCTTTTATAAAACAGATCTCCAGCATAAACAAATTTTTATTGGAAAAAGTTTGCATAATAAAAACTTTAAGATTCCAATTCTTAATTTTTAGTTAAAGAATAACCAGAGTTTAACCAAAGATTATCTCTTTTAAATATCGTGGCTTAAACAACTATCGTTAGTTAACTAAAAGCTCTAAAGGAGCTTCCAACTCTTGGCCTAAAAACTCAACCGCTTTTGAAAACTTAAAGAAAAGTTCACTAACACCTAAACATATATTTTTGTTCGTATAAAACCTAAAAGAATAACTATTTTTTCCTTATTTTAAAAAGTATAAATTTGATAAACAGTTTAAATGTTTTATAAAAAAATACCAAAACAATTTCGTTCAGTTGCTTTTCAATAATATAAATTTTTGTTTATAATTTTGTATGCTAACATGAAAGTGCATGAGTTAAATATGTTTGTATGTATGTAATTTGGTATGTATAAATGTAACAAATTTTGTTTTTTTTTGTATATTTTTAAATATTCCCAATAATTTTTCGCTTATCTCAAGATTTTCTACACAATATTTTTAATTTGCTTAATATTTCTCTTTTTAAAGTTATAAAGTTTACTTTTAACTTAAACGTACTCTTAAATATTTTTAGTTTGTTTTTGTTAGTTATTTATATAATGAAATTATCCTAATAAATTTGTTTGTTTTCTTTAAAAAAAAAACCTCAGTGTATTAAAGTTATTTCTTTAAATACTATTATTTCTAATGCCGTTTGGTTGCTTCTTTTGTTGTTGTATAATTTTTCTAAACATTTTCTAAATACACATACAAATACATTCATTCAGGCATTACACAGTATAAAAAAAAATCATTCTTACCAGGTTTTATTTTCTGCTGCTGTTTTGTTTTCGAATTAAATTGTTATAATAATGAAATAAATAAATCTATTTTGTTCGCATTTTGTTTAATACCTGCCCACAGTAGTTTGAGGTTTAAGCAAAGGAAGTGAAATATTTGAAATTTACTTACATATATTTATTGGAAATTTGAATTAATAAAACAAACGTTTTCTAAACGTGCATATATTTTGAACACAGCATGATTAGAAGCAAGCACAAGCATGCATGTTTTTAAAGATGGTTGAAATGAAGTACTTTTCCAAGGACTTTTTGTATGACAACATTTTATAAGAGTACTTAGTTTTTAAAAACCTTTTAAAGCTTAACACTTTTAGAAAAAGTGCTCTGAAAATATGAAACTCTAATTTTAATTAAAACATTCCTTACTCCCAAAAAAAAATTGTGTTTTATAAAAATCAAAGTGGATCCTTAAAACATCACTTTGAATATTTTGAAATTAAATTTTTGTACAAATTTTTTATCATTTTTAAATTAAAATTGAAGAGTTTAAACCGGCAATTCCCAAGTCCAATAAATTTTATCACAACATATTAAATATTAATCGAGGCCAAGTTCAGTAGCATGAAGTGCTCCAGTGTGGGCCACGTTCTTTTCGAAGAATAAAAATGAGTTGAAAAGTCTTTATTTTGGACAGAAACATATAAACAAACATGAGTAATTTAATTCGGTTTGATTAAGGGTTTCTGTCAAAAATGGACAATCAAACGGGTTCGACCTAAGAGTATTTTCCATACGTGTCAAAGTTCACACAAATCACACGTGCACTTGAGCCGATTTTAACTTTCCACATTTTACAACAAGTTTTCTAAACGTGTAAATATTTTGAACACAACATGATTCGAAGCACGCAAACACGCATGCATGTTTTTAAAAATGTTTGAAATGAAGTACTTTTTCAAGGACTTTTAAGAAAAAACGTTTTGTGCGAGAACTTATTTTTTAAATAGGTTCTAAAGCTTAACACTTTTAAAAAATTGCTTTAAAAATATGAACCTCTAATTTTAATTAAATCATTCCTCTTATTAAAAAAAATTTTTTTTTCTAAAAAAATCAAAGTGGTCCTTTAAAAGATCACTTTGAATATTTTTAATAGTTTTGGAAAAAATTTGTTATAACTTTAAAATTTAAATTGAATTATTTTAAATTTGAATTGATTCCAAAAAAACACACTCATTTAAGAATTAAAGAAAATTTATTTTTACTAAAAAAATTCTTTTAAAAAGAAAATACATTTTCGCAAAACTATTAAAAGATAGAAAAGGACATTTCACAAAATTTATCTCTTATAGTGTTTTTACAGTGAAAGTTTTAGCACTAAGAATATAAATATACGATTTCTGATTAAATAAATTCGGATAGTAACATACAGTTTGTCCAATAAATTTAATCACAATATATTAAATCTCTCATAGAAATTGATATATTTGTTTTTGTCTTTTCCTCTACGTTTTTTTTAGCACTTAATGCTGTTTTTGTTTGCATGAAAAAATTTATGAAATTTGAAATGGAGGTAAAAAATAGGAATTGTTTTATATTTTGCAAATTAATATTTCAAAAGTATGGAAATATTTTCACAGAGCAAATAAATGCCTTAAAAACTTTTATTTCATGTAAAATCCTGCAAACTCCGAAAGGAAAAACGCAGGTGTGTTGAATTCCTTCAATATAATCAGCTATTTGTAATGCAGAACTTGGCAGCACTCAAGTTAGCACAAGCAAAAACAAGGTTGCATTTCATACAGCCGACTTAAAACCATTTCAAAAATGGTTTTAAGTTGGTTTTAACAAAAGTAATTTGGTTAGTTGGTTTTAACGTTAAAACCAGTGAGTCGTTTCTGTAACTGAAGTGAGAACTTCTCTTATCGGAAAAATTGTCGTCACACACGTCTGTGAAACACAAGATAAGTCAGAATAATTCATTTTTTCATAATAATAAATATATTATTCTATGGATAATCCTACAATAAAATGCATGACAACCATAATTATTTAGTTTTTCGATGTCAGAACTTTTCACACCAGTTACAGAAACGAGGCACTGAATTTAATAAAACCAAAACAGTGTAAAAACACTATCAGATAAGTCCTCCTTGAAAAAAAAAATTAATTTCAGAAACGAAGAGTGAAGCTTTTCGTAATAGGGAGTTATTAAATAGAGTTTCAATTGTATAAAATATTAACTTCTGTTTCTTACCTCTTGTCACGTTGGATATTTTCGTGAACTACTGCGCCCGGCTTTTGCAAAATCAATTTTTTTTTGTGCTTCTTCTAGTAAAACATGTTCCTATTTTTGTTTTCATTATTTAAAGTGTTTTGCTCTTAATTTAATATATTTCTCTTGTCTTAAAGTAGAAAATTCTCTTACACCGTCTCTTTTTGTTGAGAGAGAGTTGTTGTGTATATTTGTTTTGTTGCATTTAAATTTCTTACATTAATTTTCCAATTAGTTTAATTTGTGTTGTTGTTTTTGTTTGTTTTAATATTCATTTTTTCACTTGTTTTTAACACTATTTTATTTAATTTAAGTTTGTTTTAAACAATTCTTTTTTTTAATGGTATTTTGAGTTTTATGTCTTTTCTGGCTTAAACGTTAATTTGGTTTTTTTATTTTTTGTTGGTTTGGAATTTTATAAATTTTTTTGTTTTTTATTTGTTATTTTTACTTTTACTTTTATTTTTCCCTTGTTATGGGTAGTAACGAAAGGTTTCACTTTGTTTGTTTGAATAAATTATATTTGTTTTATTATTCAGTTGTTCTTATGCAATTAATGTTTTTCTTTTAAATTAATTATTATTTAATATTTAATATTTACAACACGGGTTTGGCAATGTTCGGTTTTGCTGTTGTTGATGCAATTTCAGATAATTTAGTATCGATTGGCACGCGTGTATCGTAGAGCGTTGGTGCCTGTAAAATGATACCGGCTGTTCCAAAAACCACAGCGATTGTGAATATCCATAAGAAAAGGCGATCCAGTACCATGGCCACATATTTCCAGTCTTCCTTAACCTATTTTTCGTTTCATATGTTTGTTGTCAATAAAAAGATAGAGAAAGAAAATACAATAAAATTTCATTGGATATGAAAATATATTTGTATTAATGCTTTTGCGGAGTTCGTTAATTAAATTAGATACAAGTGAAATTGTTGCTTTTTGATAACAATAACATATACGAGGTCTGTTGAGTTGTTCTTTTAACGTTTTTCTATTCAAGCTGGCACTAGTGCTGCCAATTATTCGGATTTAATAATCGCTTGAATAAAATTTCATGAGAGTTTTCTTGTTCGAACTGCTGTATTATTTTGAACTTTCTTCGAATATTCGAACGAATAATAAATAAACAGTTTTATTCTAATAACTTAGAACAAGCCAAAGTTTAAGCCTGTGCCCTATATGCTCCAGTTTAAGATGAAATTTACTGCGGATCATGCACAAGCATGCACACAAGCCCATATGAAAGTTTGCTTGTTGTGGGTCACGCTCACGCATGCCCATATGGGAGTGCACAAATATTTGTTTAGATCTCAAAAGTTCCTGCCCCCAATCTACTCACTAAGTTTTTTTTAATTAACGAAATAAATTCTCAATTATTTGCATTAATGCTAAGCAAGACCGTTTTTAAATAAGATTATAGTTCTCTTAGTAGTTGAATATTATAGAAAAATACCAAATCGTATATACAACTTATGCCGATTTCTTATGAGCTGCCCATTTGGATTCTAACAGAGTATTAAAATTTCAAGCTTATTATTAACAATTTCAAAATTTAGAAAATTTCTCTCACGCAACAATCAGTCATGCTAATCAACTTCAAGCAGAGTGTTTAATTTATGAAATTATTCGTTGATCATTTCCCAGTTTGCAGAGAGAATTTCAGTTACATCTCATTTATATTTCATTACCAAACAATCATTCTGGCGACTCAGTTGGGAGGTGTCCATCTCTGCCGCAAACAGGTTGTAAGAATTTGATTACTTTTTTCCCCTTTTTGACGCTGACAGTGGCCTGGCTGCCATGTTAGTATTCCAACTCAATTTCCACTGCCTTTTAAACATAAACAAACTCGTTTTAGTCAATCTGAATTATTGTGCTTTAAAATTTCTCTGGTATCCCATGGAGGTGTGGTTTTTGTTAGCGGTGATATTGAGCAAAAAAAAAAAAAAAAAAAAAGAGAACAACAACAGAAAAATCTCATTTGCAGTAAATAAATTTCGACCACTAAATTCTATTTTCGCTACAAAGTGTGTTTATGAAAGTATAAATAAAATTCGGTTTAACCGCACAAAAGAAACAAGTGCAACAACAACAACAACAAAAACAAAACACGATGAATTTGAAATTGTTGAACAGAAATTGTGGCATCCAGCCACTCAATTGATACCAAAAATTATTTTCATACAGAAACAGATACTCGCGTATGAAAATGATACAAATAATTTAAATATTTACTTGTTCCTTTTCGCATGACTTTTTTTTTTGGAATAGTTGGTTGGCAGGTTGTTGGCGAAAAATGCATGTCATTTCATTTCTAAGCCACTTGACTGCACGTACACACACAACACATGCACATTTTGATTAAATTGCCAGCAAAGTTGCCATCAACAGCACCACAAATAATCCCAAATGCCAAAAATATAACAACAACAACAATGCCAACAATAACAATAACTTTTGTAACTCTTTATGGGTAAATAAAGGGTATTTCAATAAAGGCGGCAAGTAACATCTCACTTTTGGACCAAAATATCAGAGTTGACACTGAAGGGTTTGTAGTCCTGCTACCAAACGATTGCCAACACCAATTTGGCATTATGCAAAAACCCTTTAGAGTCATTGCAGCGATTGAAAATCTATAACAGGGTATTAACAACTTGTCGCAAATGGCATTTAACATAAGGGATTTTTGTTGTTGAAGAGCAGACGACAAAGAAGATAGAGAATAAAATAATTATATTTCAAGTGTCATTGTTGTCAGCTGCGATGATAATGACGATTATGATGATGATGATGAGGATGATGATGATGACGATTGCTGTCATCCTTTTACAAAATGGGATATGAGATTTGCACAACACACCGGAAACTGAACACTCATGCACAAACACACTCGTACACGTCCCACGGCAGACAAAACTTTTGTGATAAAACCTTTGGAAATATTTGAATAGTGACGAGTTTTTATGAAAGGATAATGGGATTTAGATCAATTACGATTGTTTATTACAATTGGAGGTGAGTGATTTTCGTTTAATTGCCGTAAATTATGCATGACTTTGCCATTGTGCGATCCTGCAGGTGTAGGATTATCCATGAGTAGGGCATTTTCGTTGATTGTTCTTTTTTTCATTTATAAAATTAAATAGGCAGTTAGAAATTAATGGAAAGTTTCGATATGTTATGTTGAAAAGTTAATTTAAGAAATAAATATTATAATAAATATATATATATGTATATAATATAAATATTTCAATATTTAGTTATATCACGAGGAAAGTTTCCACTTAACATATTCTTTAATTTTTTCGGTATTTTATCAGTTGAAAAATTTGTGGTTTCTGAGCAAAATATATAAATCAAGAAAAAACTTTTATTTTCTGATCGACAATTGAAACTAAAGAATTAATTATTAAGAAACGGGTTTTAAAATAAATCTTGTAACTGCTACGATTCTTGATTATTAAAAAAAAAAACTAAAAATTTATTAATTGTTGTTGAATTGTCTCAATGATGAAGGCGGAGCACTGGATCTCTAAACATTATCGACAGCGATTGACGCTGTCCTGCAGAGAATACCGCTGTTGCGATTTTGTTATTCATATTTATATTAATTTCATATGGGTATACTTCCGCAGCGTGCATGAAGACAGTCATTGTTAATCGCTGTCAGTCATTGGTAAAACAATTGCATTTATTTGCATCTACGAATATACATATATTTAGGTAGATATTATCACAGAGAGAAACACGCTTACATGATATATAAAATTACCGTATTATATTGTGTCTTTCTCTAACATTAAGAAATAAATGCATATTTCCAATGTCATTGAAGTCTCCTTAAATATATCACCTCATAATCTAACTGATTTGTGCTGTCTTTTCGACACGAGTTTGGCACAAAATTTAATCTGGAAAAAGCGGCAAAGAAGTAAACGTGGTACTGGACGCAAAACAAATTGAATATATTGCTATTTACTAAATAAAATATTAGAACAAAAGTTATTACACGTGCATTAAATTAGTTCAGGAGCAACTCAACTATAAAGATATATATTTAAATCTGCTCATCAAAACGTAAGAAGAACTAACTACTTTGATATATTGTACACTATCTATTCGACTGGCATGTGGAAAAGGAACCACAAAGATGCAGCCAAGATTCCTAAAGGCCTAAAACTATTCCGCAATGATGAGATGCCTGTTATAAATCACCTGAAATATTCACATTAGACAGCAAGTAGCAAGTATACCACAGAAAAGTTAAAACTTTAATCTTAGAAATTTCTAAAATAATACGTTTATTATATTGTAAATGAATTTAAATTACCGAAATAGTCACTCTTAATTTAGCCAACAATTTAAAATCTTATCATGCGGTTTTTAAATACCTATAAAATCTGTTAAAGGAATATACATGTACATATAAAGAAGTTAAACTTACCCTCACTTTACCTATTAAATGATATAACTTAAAATATATTCAACTGATTTGTACTTTTATGTTTAATTTTGTGTAATAATTTTTTTTATCTACATAGAAGTCATATAATCATATGTATTTTAAATCGTGATTATTACTAACTTTTTTTTTTGGGTGTAACACCGCGTATTCTATATATACATATATTATATTCTGCATTGCATTTTATTGTAATTTTTTTTTTACTAAAGCTTATTTCTTTTCGCATAAATCTCACTTATTAATGAGTAGAAACTACAACAACACGCATTGAATGCTGGGCCCAACAACTCAATCAACGTGGAGAAAATTTCATTCATCAAAATCAGTAAGTGATAATTTTCATAAATTATTTTTATATTAAGTCAGTTTAATTCAGTTTAGTTCTTTTATAACTTTAACGTACTACAACAACTAAAGCATTATAGGTTAGTGTAATTTTGATATTCACTAATTTTTTTTTCTCCATTGCAAGAACAAGTTTAGTTACATACTTACGTACATGCATATGAATATAAGATCTTCTATTTAACCATCTCTCAATATTATCAATAAATGTTTATTTTTGAATTTGTATAAACATATATATATATATATAAAAATGAATCTATAAGTATTTCATTGGGGGAAGGGTAGACACGACAGAAATGGTTAACAGGTAAAGTAAGTTATGTCCGTTTTAGGGACAGATCACATATATAGGGTATTAGTCTGTCATAGGAGTTTTCTTTTGTTGTACTTGGGAGGGAACAATGTACCCCATGTGACACATCACCCAGTCACATTATCAAACACCGAAGTGTTGTTCACCAACTCTTCAAACTACTTTATGCATACTCTACCGGTATGAGGAGTATGCTATATGCTTACGCGCATTAACAGATTAAGATTCAACATTGCTTAAAATATAGCTGCCGGGAAGATCATTTTCATACCTCTTAATTATTGTTTTTGTTTAAGCTGATGCTATCTTCGTTCAATCTAGTTATTGAATGAGATATACAGTGCGTGTAACACCGCCTTCGTCGTTACTGCAGCAAAAATTCAGTGCAAAGTAAAATTTAAAAAAGCGAAAACAACATTTTCTATTTTCTAATCTCTATTTGTCAGTCCTCTTAAGTTGTGGCACTAATCACTTCACATGTTGGGGTCATCCCCTGAGTGGCAGTCCAAGATGAATTAAAAAAAAATAGGGCCGATGAAATTTCAGAGCCAACCAATAAAATTCTGGAATTCGCCAGCGTTGCTCGTTTGTAGGTCAGTTCGTGGTTAAGTTATAGACCAAACAGAACAACAGCATGTTGCTCGAAAACAGCTGAGCTGTCGAAAATAGCTGAACTGCCAAAAACAGTGTTGCCAAATAGAGAGTTGCTAAGAAATCACTCTTTAAAATGTATTCATTCAGCACTTGAATACGTGTAGCAGCAGGAGCTGCTTCGTAACTGATGCGGAAGTCTATGCAATTCTCCAATGCCCTGGGGGAAGTACCAAAACGCCCTCTAAAATGTCTTAGGGTTGCACTTTCTTTCTCTTGATATTCACAATAGCAGTGATGTGTATGTCAAAATTAATCTAATCACACTTCTATTGTCGCATCGAACCTACGCCACTATCTGGAACCAATGGACCTCCTGCAGAGAGACCAGCACTTTCCTCTATTTGGGGGATATTTCCAGTCAATACTGGCTATTTTATTTTATATTTTTTGCTATTGATCTTTGCTAAAGAACAAAGTTTGGAGAGTCAATAAATGATCAAATTTAATTCATCTCCAAACATTCCTTTTGATAAGTTTTAAACTCAATAAATCACTTTTTGAACCAAAATTTTTCTTTTCCGAAATACTAATTTCTTCATGGTTAAAATTCTAACAGAACTCATAAAATAAATAAAAGTGCGTGATTTATAAACTTCTGCGACTTACCCTCGTGCTCTCCTCCTCTTTGCGCGTCTGGTCCGCTATATAAGTCACACCGTCCATGGCCTTGTGTAGCTCGGGGCACTTGTGCCAGCGGTGTCTGAGATTATTTTTACTCGCCGAACAACAGTGGGAACCACCTTCGCGCTGGCATTCCGGCAACACATCGCCCCCACCACCTGTTGCCACACTTCTGGCAGTTGAAGTTGTTGTAGTAGTTTGCACACCCGTTTGCTGGCTACGATTCGCCGCCGAATCACAAGGCGCTCCAGCACCCAGACCCTGATGTATCTGTATCGCACCGTTAACACTGCAACACGACCCCGCCAGCGTCGAGGCCGTGGCCACCGAGTTGACGGTTGTGGTCGATTTGATCATACTCAAGTTTGTGTTGCCTATCAGGTCACAAGTCGTGGTGGACTGATGCTGTTGATGCGGATGCAGAGGTGCAGGCACTGGCGAAAAGTTCGCCGATGATGTGGACTGTTGGCGATACAGATGATAAGGATGTGTATGCTGTTGATGAAGTGTGGTGGTGGAGGAAGATTTGGCAGCGTTCGCTCCATGCGTCATATGATGAACATAAGGCTGTTGCTGCTGCTGCTGTATTGTTGGCAGATGATGCTGATGATGTATCGTCCCATAGCCGCTGTATTGTGCTGTTGAGGATTCCATACCCATTCCATTCGTTTGCACGGCTGTTGATGCTTTTTGGCGAAATTTCGTTGGTGTTAGAGGATGATCCAATAGGGAGCCACCCGTTTGTTGATACTGACTGTGATGTTGAGCATCCACCAGTGAGCTGGTTGTTGAAGTCTCTTGGTTCATAGTGGATGGGTATAATATCGAACAGTTACCCGTTATTGTTGACGCACCCGGCATCACATAACTGCCGCCATATGCTCCACTCACCTCGTCGAGCATATTTAGGCTTTGTACTCGATGCTGTAGGTGTGGCGAGGTGCTGCGGGAAGTTTTATGTGGACTGTGGTGTAGTCTGCGAATACTTTTTGAAATTAGTGTGAAGAATGTTAAGGGGGAGTTGTTTAATCCATTTTTAGTTTTGTTGGGGGTTTTTTTTTTTTTTTAGTTAAAAAGAGGGGTTTCATTTGTAACTTACCGTGATAAGGCTACGGGTGGTGGCAGCGGTGGTATTTGATCCCTAAGTTCGAGTCCGTTACATGTTCGCAGCATTAGTTGTCGTGATGTTTTACTAGAAATACATTAAAAGAAGTGTGAGAGGTTTTGCATTGAAGTTGAAGAGGATTTTATTTTCAACTTGAAACTAGAATTTATCTCGATAATGTGATGGCCAACTATTTCGAAAAAAAAACCAAAAATACTGTTGATTTTCGTTGTACAATCGAAAGATGTCGGCAGCATTCTAAAATTTTGTTTTTGTTACGATTATAGGTTATGTTTGCTTTATGTTGACTAGTTTTATAACCAGCCGGGAGCCACAGAATTTAGCTCGTCCAATTAATTAAAGTATTTAATGGCCGTAGTTAAACGCTAGACAGTCGAGAATTCATGTCTTTTAAACAAAAACTGATTGAACTAACAAAACGACAATTTATCGCCTCATCCTCTAACAAACACAACATGATGAAAATAACCACTCAAATGCATGAATAAAAATGTTAATAAAACAACATGTTTTTCAATGAAAATAAATTAATAAATTAAAAAAAAAAATAATTATATTACACCAGCAGTGTAATTTTGAATAAATTTTCATTTTACTTACATCATTTCACCGATTGGATAAAGCGGTCGTCGGATTACCAGAAACCGTGGCAGTTGATTGATAAACACCGTGCGCACCCACGGTGCCATAGTGTGTGTTTGGGGTGAGCGAAAATGTATGTTAAGCACTACCACCGTGACACATATACTGCCATTATGAAAGCATAGACACACACGCACATACAACCAGCCATAGGAAATCATATCCGGTTTTGCATTTTCAAGGATAATAACAGGTAGACGACATCCAGTTGTGCGAGCAAAAAAAGAACCGGGAGTTGTGAAATATTTCCAACATCAGACAGGCATGTAAAAAGGAAGAAGAAGAAAAAAGAAATAAATAGAAATTCATTAAGAGGAACAGAAAAATATGATGATTAAATACTAAATGGTCGACGTTTTTTCCCACGCCAACACCTGGTTGCCATTGTTGGAGCTGTAAAATTTCTCGCATGTTCTTGTCAATTATTATTATTTTTTTGCATGTTAAAAATTTTACACTGAAAAAACTAAAGAAAGAATTTTTCTTCCAATTTACCATTTATTTTTTAAGAGATTCCTTAAAAAATTATGGAAGAGGAGTACTATACAAGACCGTTGGCCAGGCCATCACTGTCAACGGTGATATGCACAGCAACAGGACCGCACTACATCTCTCATAGCTCACGCCACTTTGTCCTAATTCATAAAAAATATTTTGTGCTTTTAATCTTCTTATTTAACAAATTTCTATTCAATGTGTGGACTCTGAAAGCACGTTTATTTTTATAGTTCCCCTTTTTCTAGAATTAGTCATTACAAAATTCATACTTTTGTTGCCCAGTGTTATTGCTATTGATTACCATTTATTTATATTAAAGAAAAAGCTAATTAACATTTTAATTATTTTTTTAATTGGCATCACGAAGCTTTTAATTGAAATCAATTTATATTTTCCGTGTAATTGTGTACGCCTGCATGCTTACAAAATAAATTTGCAGCAGGTCACACTCTCCAACTAAATTTATTTGTTTTTTTTTCCAGTTGACTTTTGCTACTTTTGCAAATTTGAATGCGAGCACTCAACGTAACTGCGCTCCTTTCCCTATTTGCTTACAGTTGTTGGGTGAACATGGATGTGCAGTGGGTGCCACATGTGACCACGTTGTGTGCGCTCTGCACACTTAGCCGGATATGCAGGCACACACACACGTAAATGTGTGCCTGCTCTGTTGGGAATCTCTTTTTCGCACTCTTCAATGGTCTGCTCTATTGTAATGAAAGTGTTATTTTATTGTGAAAAATTCATATTTTCATGCATAAATAAATAAGTGTTTGTATGAGTGCGTGTGTGCGTGTGTACGTGGGAGAGCATGTATTTGTAAAAGCAGGCGTGAGTGTGTGTGCGTATTATTTCTATTTAAATCAATTTGAATTACAATCTGTAGTAAATTTGAATAGAATGTAACACTTGAAAATTATTTGTTTGCAGGAAAACAAATTAATAAGAAATTGTGTGTGAAGTCAAACGAAAGCAGGAGTCACGTTGGCCAATTTTATTTAAATTTTAAAGGACATAAAACTTTAAAAATTTATTTAAAACATTTTTTAAATGAAGATTTATTTGATATTAAAAGAAAATATTGTTTACAGCTCCCCCTTAATTTTTTGATTGGCTTTTATGTATTTGACATACACTTACAAACACTAGAGTCAATTTGCTAAAAATGCAAACTATCTATTTGTGTTTTCTCGTTTGTAATTTTTTATATATTTTTTTTCTTCAAATAAAGTTTTTTTAGTAAATAACTCATACAAAAATGTTATACGAGTCATTCGTATTGATTCAATTCAAATTGAATGTTAACAAATGAAAAGTTTGCTGATGGCAGGTTTATTTAAGAATTCATGTGTGTGGGTGTGTGGGTGTGTGTGTGTGTGTTGGATATTTTAATCATGTGAAGTGTTTTGGAATTATTTTATAAATTATTATAACAACTTTATTAACTTTCGTTAAAGAATTTCTCACTTGTACCAAAGATGTCATGAATTAACACTCTTCTCCCCATTGTGCATGTCATATGGGGAGAAGCAGATAAAACAATTTTATTTTATTTTTGTTTGTATATGTCATGCTCTACTATTTCTGAAGTACTTTAATGTTTTTTAAAATTTCTTGAAATCGAAATGTTACTCAAATTAGAATTTATGAATTAATTCTAGAGCGAATTCTTTAATAAAGGGTGTTTTTTATAGAGTGATATAACTTTGAGTTGGCATCACTGCTTTATTTGACCGCCCATTTAACAGGTGATAGTTGCTTTTTGTTTAGTTTGCTTTGGCATTTTATTATAAATTGACTTACACCAGAGCAACGGGTGCAAATTGTGGAAATTTTTAATCAAAATAACGGTTCTGTTCGTCAATCTTATCGTGCACTTCGTCCATTTTATGGCGTACATAATTGTCCTTCAGAGCTGCTAATTCGAAGAAAAATAGATCGTGTTCGGACCATATTTACTGTTACGAACAGTGCGCACTGAAGAATCTAAAGCCGCTGTACAGGAAAGCATTGAAGATGATCCTAATCAATCAATTCGTCGCCGTTCTCAGCAACTGGGGATGTATCCTTCCACTTTATGGAAGATTTTGCGCAAAGATCTTGGCTTAAAAGCTTTCACGATTCAAAGCCAAACGGCCATCGTATGCGCCGCTATTTCGGCGAATGGGCTGAAGCAAAAATTTATATTGATTTTGATTTTCCATTTAAAAGTTTATTTTCCGATGAAGCCCATTTTTGGGTGAGTGGGTACGTAAATAAGCAGAATTGTTGCATTTGGAATGAGGAGAATCCATAAGCTGTTGTCGAAACACCATTTTACATCCACAGAAAATTACTGTTTGGTGCGCTTTATGGGCTGGCGGAGTCATTGGTCCATATGACTTCTAAAACGACGATGGTCAGAATGTTACTGTTTGTGAAAATTGGTGTTCCAGATTGCGCCTTGTACGCGCCAGCCGTGGCGGCCACATGCCCGAAATCATATTTAAACATTAATGTCATAAAATTTTCTATTCAATAAAGACCGCTTCATTGATATCGAAAATATATTGTTATATTCTATTATGATTTAAACTTGTATCACTCTATAAAAAACACCCTATATATAAATTTGTTTTGATTCAATTCAGTTTAAATGCTTACAATAGTAACGTATGACATCATGGAAATGCCCATATGATTTGAAATACCCAACAGTGCTACCTTATAGTAACGATTTTTTTTACCGGTTTTAGCTACGACAGTAGGGTCTCAAGTGATCGTCGTTTTTATGAGTCAATGATTTTGGTGGTATTTTATGCTCTTCTGCCAACTTTCTTGCATGCATTTAATATAATGAATTCATGCAACCTTGTGCTGACTTTAAAAGAATCCTACATTCCAGAGTTTGGATCTTTGGTGTTTAAAAATCTCTACACAAACACTAAAACTTTTTTAATCAAATTCATTGTGCACTTTCAAATTACGTTAAGGATAAAATTACTTCATACTGCGCTGCTGTAGGAGCGATTTGTGACAATGCTGTCACCGATAACCATCTCCTAAGAAACAATTTAATTTAAATTTATTAAAATACCAGCCTTAACGATATTGTGATAAATTTTTATTATATAAGAAAATTGTTACGATCAGAAGCTTTTAATTCAATGAAATAATAATTCGCCTGTATGACAATAAATAGATTCAAACCGAAATATATGAGAGACACCTGCAGACAAAAACGTGCTGAATATTACAAATATTTTCACCTGAGAGAAATTCTTATCGCACATATTTTTATAATTAATTTTTTTTTGTTAAAATATTTCCAAGCAGATTATTAGAGTGCATTTAATTATTCTCTTTTATTGACTATGAAATTCCACAAAATGTTTGGAATTGTGCAACTAAGAATGGAAATGTATTCACAAAACCATTAAGTAAATTTGCACTCGTTATATAATAATTATGCTTAATTGGAAAATGGAGTATTTTAAATATATAAATAATTTAAAATTCATATTAAAGTATTGAACACACAAATTTTTGAATTATTATTTTCGATTTAACCACAGACAAAATGAAAAATAATATGGCAGAAACGCATTTATTTAATTTAATTTCCCTGCAGCTCTCGCTCACTCTCCCTATCTCTCTCTCTCTCTCTCTCTCTCTCTCGCCTATTTAAATAATTTGTGTTTAATTAGTTTAATAAACAATTAATTAAAATGTCAACCAAATAGCTGAATGAAATACCGCCATAAAACTAAATATTTTAATTGATTTACACCGAAAAGGTAAAAAATGAAATGCAAGCGATTATTTAGTCAAATAAATTATTTACAAAAAAAAAAACAAAAAAAAACCTGAAGCAATTATGGTTTTAGGTTTCATGGGTCGCACAGCACAACAGATCTGCCGATGAAATTAAGAAGGAAAAAAGTGAAAAAGTTAATGAAAAATAGTGGTGCGATTAAATATGCACATCTTCATTAACCCAAGCGGCAGCTTAAATGGCCATTAAGCGCTTTTGCCTAATATTCCACAAACACAACAGCAACAACAACAGAAACGAGGCAATGGGGGGCGTTGAGCTATTCACTGTGTCTATAACGGAATATAACACACGTGTGACTCAGTTAATCGGACGGACATTTGGGAAAATTTAATATGAACAGACACACACACATACACACAAATAAATATTAATAGTGTGTGGTTAAGGAAGATGTACAATGGGAAGACAGAGTTACAGACCAGGTCCTAGTTTTCATTAAAGGAAATACTTTATATATAAAATATGAAATATTTACATCCTCGGGTGTATGAATATGGGGTTTTTTCTTCAAATTAGGGCTGCTACAATTTGAGAAAAATAGTAAATGGCTTTTCGTATTTTCTTTTGCTTCTTGCAAAATATATTTTAAGAGAAAAACAAAACGCACTTTTTCCAACAGTCATGTTATTTTCAGAATATATTAAGAAATTTTTATATAAAAACACCTCAAGCTGAAAAATATATTTTATAAGAAACAAGAATTATTACTTTTAAGGTGTATTTATGTAAGCAAACTTAAACAAAGTTTTCACAACTTTTGTTTTAAGAACTTCGAAAAATCATTCGCATTGTACACACCTACACAGAAATGCCTTTCAAATCATATATGTTATGTTAACATCGGTCAACGGTAAGATATCTAAAAGTGTACCAAAATTATATGAGTGTGTCCTACTTAAGCAGGAGATTTAAATAAATTTAATGTTTTGCACTCTTCATGGAACAAATTATAGCTCTACATTTTCAGGTCCTAACTAATTCTGAGAAACCGCCACTATTTTTTTAAAGTAATCCACGAAAGAATCGACAATGGCTCAATTGAAAAGCCATATTTGAGAGAAGAAGCCTTCAGAATATTTATTATTGTTCACTCTGTACTGAAGATTAATAACATTTCGCAGGGCCTTTTAGCGATGAGAACAACAATATTGCAAATATATAAAATCTTTAGAAAACTTTCGTGTAATTTATTAAATCAGTTTTTGGTAATATGAAAATGCCGCTTGCCTTCACGAGCCATAGTGCAATTTTGTAAACAAAAAGGACTGCGCCACATGCCTAAAACAGTATGGAGACATGTCGGTCACACATTAACTCTATTCATTTCCACATATTTTTATGACCATGTATGTGTAAGAAATAATATGGATGTATGTGTGTATGTGTGTTAAGATATGCCAAACATTAGTTTAATTGTATGTGTGTGTGTGAATGTAACAAACAATTAGGACAAACCACGAAATTCTAACGTGATTAAAGTGTCATTGTTTAAACAATCCCAAACACGGCAAAGGAGAGTGTTTAATGGCATTATTATGACGGTTGTTGGTCATCCGACCAGCATGCCATACACACACACACACACACACACACACAGACACCGACATAAACTCTAATACCCGATTGTAATTATATGGCAAACAAGCAATTGGATGAATGTCCGTGCAGACGGACATGCGGTGCAAATAAATAATAAAAACTTTTTTATTATTATTATTGACGTTGCGATTAGTTAGTCAACACGGAATTACATTAAGTTTTATTTGTTGTTTTGTGCCACGAAAGATGAATTTTGACTGTTTGTTTATTCAGCATAAATATTTGAAATTAATTGTGCTGCATGACAACGAACAGTGGGGCGAATGCAGAAGTAGTAGGAACGATTATTTCGGCTCTTAGCGAGTCGTGTGATTATAAAATGGAATATTCAAATTTTAAAATTATCTGTTTGTATTTTTTGATGTTTGTTTTCGATTAGAAAGCTGGTGAAAATTTTCCGGTTTTGAAAAATAAAATAGCAGCATTTGGATTGAAAGTGTGTTACCATCGGTTTCATATAATTCTCGTATGCTTTTTCATAATAAAATTTCTATACACAAAAATTATTTTCACTTTCAACTAAATCACCTCGTAAATGGTGATAAGCAATATGTATACATGAGTATTGACGATGAAGTGTAGCGGCTTTCGAAAACAGCTGTTCTGCTCTGCGGTGTAAGTTGAATATTTAAAACAAATGCAAGCTTTCCTGTGTGTTTTAGAATATATATCATGCCTTGCAGAACACAACAAATACTTTTCAAAGATATTAAAGAATACTTTCAATTAGGACTTTCTCAGTTCAAGTGGACATAAAATTATTAATTAGACCCGATGAAGCCGAGTTGTTTTTTTTTAATTCTGTGCCAATGTTATGTACGAATTAATAATAATATCACGTGTTTAGCTTGACAACTAAAGCTGCTTGACGTCTAACGCTGACACTATATTGTTGCTATTGTTGTTATTGCTTGCTGTGTTATTGGAGATGTGATTTGATTTGCGTGACTCAAATTAATGAAGAAATGGAACAAATTTATTTTAAACTGAATTATATCACTTTAAACTGACACGAACTTTTTTTCTTGAATATCATGAAATTATTTTTCATAAAAAAATTTTATATTTTATAATACACATGTTAAGCGCCAATTAAGTAAAAAGTTACTTGAAAATAGTAGGGAAATTGTGTTAAAACCAATGAAAATATTTTAACAAAAAGTTTTTATAAGGGAAATGTTGTCAAAATCTAGAATTTATGGGTTTAATTGTGCTGATTCTTTTTGCATTAAATATTAAAAAAAAATTGCTCTGATCTTCCAGGGGGTTATATCTATTTCCTATGGACATTTCAGGAAACCTTTAGCCAAAATTTCATAGGACAATTGAAAAGTCATCCTAAATCTCTATTTAATTTTACAAAAAATTTCAGTGAATGAAATTTAAAATTGTATCGAAATTATTATTGTTCAGCCAGCATTTTAATTTGTTGCATGAAGAGTGCAAGACATTAACTTTATTTAAATCTGTTTAAGTGCGACACACTCATATATTTTTGGTACAATTTTAAATTACTTACCGTCCACCGATATTAACAGAACATATATGATTTCAAAGGCATTTTTGTAAAGATATGCACAATGGGATTCTTAAAGTAAGAGTTGTAACAATTCTGTTTCAATTTGCTTCATATTATTGAATGATATATATTTTTTCATACATTCGGTATCTTAAATTGATTTTATAATTCTTCTGATTGCAATGAAAGCCAGGGATTGAGTTCACAATAAACTCAGAATAATTGTTTTGTTTGCAATCAAATTCAGGGATTGAAATCACAATAGAGTTAGAATCAAAATCTTTATTCTCTTTATGAACTGCTTCCCCTGAAATAAAGTCAACTCAATTCGTTTCTTGAAACTTCTCTTATTATTCAAGGTCTGCGTCATGTAAGATTTTGTAACCGATTGTAACAGATGTCTTGCATTGAAAACTGAGTTCAAGAATTTCCTAATTATTAATTTTAAAGAGCATGTAAAAATTCAAAAATAAATTTTAATAATTAATAACCAAAAATGTGCTCCAATATTTTTTTTTGTAGATCTTTATAGTTTTTGAACGGATTTAAAAGTTTATGCTAAGATTTCAGGTCTTGTTGTGATATAAAAATAGGCCGCTGAAATAATTTCTCTAAGGCAATTTGAAAGACCGGCTTTATGTGATCCAACCACAAATAACTGACGCTCTGAAAGAGGAAATTCGGCACTGAATTGAGGAAGTTTTGTTGCAAAATGTGGTTAAAAATTTAGCGAAAAGAGCGAACGTATGACGACGTTCTAGAGATGGACTTTTGTCCTACGACATATTCTCTTATTAATTCCCACATTTCTGCTTTACATATTAGCAGCAATAAAACTAAGTCTGTCGAACATAAAATATCTTTCTAAGCCAAATTACTTCCCAACCTCAAATTCGCCCACCCTGTATGATAAATTGCAAGAACACACAAAATTCATTTGCTCAACAATGCAACCGCCACAAACACGGACCACAAATCAATAATTTATTACGGCACATAAAATACAACATTTAAAATCATCATCCGAACGAATTCACACAAACATTTTGTTCTACGCGCACACATACTCACAAATAGATACACACTCAGAAATAGATACAATTTCACTCATATTGAAAACAGATCGGATGCTCCGATATCCCAAATAAATATTTAGATTTTCGCTTCACATTTATAACGTCTGGATGATGTTGATATTATAAAATAGAAAAAGTCTGAAGGAAAAACGACGACTTACCTGAATGTGTCGAGTATCATTGTAAAAAGTACAAATTTCCCTAAAAGCGGCACAACTAACGATGTTGGCGGAATAATTTCCGCCAGCAGCAAGAAGAACACAGTCAACGACAGTAAAATGGATATGCTTAATGAGACCTGAAACAGAAGTAGGAAAAAGTTATAACAACAACAACATCAAATAGATTTCCTGGATATATTAAAGCCATAAACATGATTATGAAGTAAATCGGGCGAGTACGAACGAGTAATTTTTATTCAGTCTCAAAATGTTTTTTTTTATGTAGCAACTGTTTTAAACATGCAAATAATTTCGGAGTAAGTTAAATTGAGGGGGGGATATGGAAGCGTGTAGATTTACTTAATGTTTAATGCTTTAAGAAAATATTACAGTGGGCCCTAATAAAAATTTAAAACAAAAAAATTAAATAAAATTATGAAAATTGTGGAGGCAATTCAAAAATTTACTGCCACTCCCACGATGTCACTCGATATCGTTCTGGTTTTAGTTTTAAATGTACTCTTTTCGTCAGAACGATATCGAGTGACATTGTGGGACGGGCGGTTAATAATAATTTTTTTTATATTTTTTACAGCAGGTCTCCTTCAAATGTTTTTTTTATAAAAACATGCTTATGGAAGTACTTTATTTTGGTAAAAGAAAAATAAAATATATTAAAATAATCTTAAAACAATAATGAACCCACATAGAAGAATTGTGAAAAACCATGGCCACTTTGAACCCCATTTTCCAAAGCGTCCGAAGCATTTCTACAATAATATTTTGGTTTCCTATAATTTTAAAATTATTTCAAAATTTATTGAAGTCCGTTACGGTCATTTATATATCAAATGTTGCAAAAAGTGGACTTGGCAGGTTTACACTCCAAACCGGGGATCTAAATAAATGAGTTACTTACTTTTTCACCACTATCAGATGGCAGATAAAATACCAGTATCGTTAAAAAACTAATGCCCATACAGGGTATGATGAGATTAACTGTATAGAAAAGGGTTTTCCGGCGCATGGTGATATTGAATGTTATATCCAAATAGGGTTCATCGCAGCAGGTATAAAATTTCTCGTTTCTGAAAAGAATTAAAACCAGAAGAAAAGTATGTATTTATTAAAAATTTTCCTAATTTGCTTAAAATTAATAACAACCACAAGAAAATATTTACACAAGAACATATTAATTTCCCTTATAAGAAACATATTAATTTTCGTTTTCATTAATAGCATTAAAAATTTATTCGTATTACTTTATAATATTAACACTTGCTTGGCATGTGTGTACAATTTCCAAAGCAATAAAATGCCTCAATTTGGAAAGAAATAAAACGAAAAACTCGAATAAATAAGTTTTTGCCATAAAACATCATGTACGAACATGTACGAACATGTTTCTCAAATAAACATAAAAATGGGATCTATAAATCGTTAAATATTTTTCACATCTTTTTTATGGGACACCTTAACGTATGATTAGTTTCAATTTGTCATAAAATGGGACAACGAGTAGGAAGAAGTCTACAATCATAAATATGAAAGACGTGGCGTATGAGTGTTAAACATTTGCAATACGAACAATCAATATCGTTCATACGCTCCAGCGTGTTAATAAATTCATATTGTGGCTAAATTATGAACTAATAAAATTTTCATTTTATTTTACAATATTCTTTCGTAGTGTTTTCTTTTTATGGAATTTTATTGAATTGAAAAAAATTTTAGTTCTATGTTTATGGAATTGCAAGACAATTTGGCACGAAGACGGTGGTAAAATGAGAGCAAAAAAATTTAGCTAAAGAATTGGTAACAGTATGGAGGGCATTGAGATTGTTGTTGTTTTTGAATTTTTTAAAATAAATTTTGAAACAATAAATATATTATCTTAAATTGAATTGATGAACGTAAGTTTTAATTTAAAACTATTAATTATGTGCTGATTCTTTTTTCCCAAGTTTTTAGAATAAATAGAGAAATTTATTTCAAACTGTCACTTAAGTAAGTCAGAAGCTTAAAACAATTATCAAAGTCATAACAAGAACTCACTGATCACTTATTTTTATTTTCTTACGTTTTTATTCTACAATTGGTTGGCTTTTTTTCCGACTCAAATTGTAGTTGTAAAGTTTTTTCGCCTTAAACTCAAAAGGACAAGATACTTGTTCCAAGTGAAAGCCACCATCAATTTAATTGTTTAACTTTACACAGCAGAGCATCTGTTTTCAAAAGCCTCTACACTTTCATCATCAGTTCTCGTGTGTTTTTTTGCCCCTCAACACTTATGAGGTGTTTTAGTTGAATGTGATAACAACTCTTGTAGATACAGATTTTATTGTGAAATGGAATACGAGAATTGTATCCACTTAAGACGTTTCTTTCCTCAGGAACTCCCTAATATCTTTGCAGCTATCGCTGCACATTAAGATTGAAATTGGTACCCCCCGAAGGTAGTTTTTGAGTTTCAGATTTGATTTCAAGAACCATGAATTCTTTTGGTGTTTTTTATTTGCCAGGAAATAACATTATAACTAAAATTATAGTTAAAATTATAATTTATGAGGAACTAAAATTATAATTAAGGAAAGAGAATTATTATTGGATTGAAATTTATAACTTCCCACCAGGAAAATTGAGATTTATAAAAACCAGGATGTTATTGGTTCCACTCTGTTCTGTAATAATAGAGTTCTCTTCAGATCTTGACGTTTTGAGGTCCTAGAAAACATTTCTGATTAATTTTGAGAGGGTGTCACTCTTATATGTGTATGAATGTATGTGTCTACGTAGGCGACCCGCTTATAATTACACAGCTGAGTTGAATCAAACCAAACTGGTGGAGGTATTCCAAACATAGATTTTCCGTAAGCTGCGATCATTCCGATCCGTCAAATTTTTTATTAACTTTTATGTTTTATGTGGCCTTATGGCGTCAATTATGGCTTGAATGTTGGCTTCCAATGCTGTAAGAGTTTTTGATTTGTTGATACAAATCAATTACTTCACATGCCCCCTAAAATTTAATTCCTTTGACGCAAGAGGTTCTACTTCTATTGATAAATTTATCACTGAATAGATTTCGCAACAACTCTTTTTTTAAGTGTGCTGTATGTCAATATGCGTCTTCTTGTTGGAACAAAATGTCGTTGATGTTTAGCTGATTAATTTTTGGAACCAAAAATTCAATCAGAGTGCCACGATTGGAATCTGCAGCTGCTGGCTTATATCGAAAGTCATAAGGACCGATGATGCCGGTAGCGTGCATCTTAATGGGTATATAACATAGTTCGTTAACGGCAACACGATAATTTTTGCTTATAAAAACGACGATTATGTTGAACGTCAATTGAACGAAAGGCTTCATGAACTTTACGAGCAGCTTTTTTTTTGTAAAGTAGACTTAAGCGATTTGAAAATATTGTATTGGCATCAAGAAGTTCATTAGAACTCTCAGAAACAGATCTGTGTGACGGATACAGCTGTCAAACCACAGTTATCGATATCTCGATAGTTCACAGGCAGCTCAAAAAGCAACAAGCGACATAAAACTATATCGTGAAAAGTTTTTGCTTTTAGACGCAGGGTTTTACCTTGAAAAATAATAATTTGCAAATTGGTTTCTTTATTATCTGCAGCAGATTTTATAAAAAAAAATACTGCTGCACTAAAAATTCAATTGCGTCTTGTACGCTTCAATGACGGTCATACAACCCTCGTCAATTAAAAAACTGGGTCAGCATCATCCATCAGAAATGAAGAGAACTAATAAAAACAAAGTAAAACATTAAATTTAAAACCATCAAATTATACAAGTTTCGCTGCTACATCTCTTCCAGATTGTGGCATTTCTCCTTAACAGAACACTTGCGAAGCGTAACATTTATCACGGAGATGAGTTCTTCTATATAATTTTGATTAATGCTTCTTCTTCCTCGATTTCTCTATACACAACACAATTATTTTTTAATATTTTATTATCCATTTTATGGTTTGAACTCAAATACATTTTTATATTTACTTTAAGTAACTTCCACCTCATGGATCAATAAATAATGGCCAAAGAAAATATGAAACAATAAAATATACCAGACGCACACACTCGGAACAATGAATTGTGTGTAGAGATTTTTGTTTCGTCTTACAAGATATGGAATATGGGTGGAAATGCTGAGATACTCTTTACGACTATTTACCTTTCCCCTTGTCTTTTTGGTTCACTTTAACCTGCTAACAAGAAGGAATGTTCGCCGCAGCAGCAGCAGTACCAAAGAAAAACTAAAGAAATTGTAAAGTCAAAGTATCTATAAGTGCCTCCAGAGATTTTTATATGAAAAAAAAGAAAACACGCACACACGCTACTGCGAAAACAATACAATGAAAACTGCTCTTGCAAGAATAAAATTTCTAATAAAACGCGTTCACAGGAAAGAGGAAAAAACAAAAAAAAAAAAAAAACACTGGCAGTCATAAAAGTACATTTGCAGATACCCAAAAACAAAACCAAACATGCAAGTGTAACAACACATACACAAACACATAAACACATACTGATTTACAGCCGCTTATGTGTATATAATGGCACTTAGACAAAGTGCAAATGGATGAAATCTAAAATATGTCTATAAAAAGGACAGTGGGAAGAGAATTATAAAGTTTTGGCTAAATTTCTCCTGAGAATATGGAATGGGAATAATTATATTTAGTTGTATAAATTAACTGAATGGATTTATCAGCAGCCATACATAACATTAATTTAGTGTGAGTTCTATGTGAGGTACAATATATTTTTTAAGAGTGGTATATTAATGTCTGTTCTAGCTCAACTTTTGAATACGACTATTTATGGCACAAGCAGAGTATGTATATATATTTAATAATAAACCTTTTTAATGCAGCTTGGCACTAGCTCCCATTTTTTATAAGTATTATAGTCGAGTTTGGGCATTTAGGATTTAACCAGTGTTGCCAGATAAAGTTTTCGGGATAAATAGACGCAAGAAAATGCTTATAACAAGAAAATAAATAAGATTTCTATTCAGATTTTTATACCAGTGGTTTGCGCAGGTATATTTATGTGTTTTTATACGAGGTCTGTTGAAATATATAGGTGAATTTAAGATTTTTTTTTTGATGATATTTGTTTATTTCTAAATTTAAGCTTTTCCCAAATTGGGTATATTTAATATATTTTTTTTAAATCCAAATTTCATCCCCTTCAAAGCCGTCTTTCTCAGTTATAATAACTTTGTGTCAGTATTTTTTCCTGTTCTCGGGGTGTAGATTTGCAAAGCACTATTTGAAATATCTTTAAGGCTCCTTCAGCGTTTTGTTTCTTATAGTCTCAAATGTCACAGAATGCTATCCTTTCATGGGAAGTTTCAATCCCGTGAGCAGGAAAAATTTGCGAGATCCAAAATTTTGTTTTCTCAAATTCAGCGATTTTGAAATGAACTTCGGAAAACACTTGAAAATTCCTTTGACTCTCACAAACAAGCTAAGCCTGGTAAATAGCTAAAAGTGTGATCTCGTTATATTTGAGACGAGTGCACCTACATAAAAATTTAAGATTTACCTTCTTTTTTGAGCACACCTCGTTTATAAATGTAGAATAAATATTTGAAATTGTTAATAATTTTAATGTCAATAATAAGTATCTATAGAAAGTCAATATTTTTACAATAAGTTGTTAACTGCATCTGGTATATCTGATATATTTCGATATTCTTAATAATTTTCATATTCTTCACAAGGTTTTTTTATAGTCAGATCAACTATTTTTTAAGTGTAGCAGCTTAATTTTTCAAACTCACAGCACTTCAGGATTTATTCTATTTAAAATGTTATTTTTTGTTAAAGCTGTTTACTAAAAAGAGGCACAGCAGCGTCGTAAGAAAAGGGTTAATCTGGCGATCATATTACAAGTGTCCATAGGGATTGAATTTGGGATATAAACAGCTTCAATCTAAGAAAACATTTGCAACTCGTTCCTTTGAAATCTTGCAAGGAAGTAAGAATCATTAAATAATAACTACGTATTTTAGAGCAGTTTTAGAATTTAATAACAAGAAAAATATTCCCCTCGATCGCCACAATATCAGCACAAAAAAAATATAATCACCTCACAGTTATTATTATTATTATTATTATTTTTTCTTTGTAGCACGGTGTAATTTTTCATTTGTGCTTTGGAAGCCAGTGTGTGTGAGTATGAGTAAATTTTCTTTCTTTTGGTGGTATCTTTGAGAATGTACCTCCACATTTTGACCCACTGTAGCGACTTCAAATATCAAAAAGGCAGCCATAAGAAAATAAATCAAACGTATTGGTTTGCAGGTATTTACAGATAAACAAAACACAACTACTCACACTTACAAAATCTCATTCTAAAACACACACACACACACGCACACAAATACACAATAATAATAAATAAATCATGAACACTTTCATGACCGTACAGCAGAATATGTTCGAAGGTGGGGTGCAGCTCAAAAAGGAGATCACACAACTTGTGTAGTTGTTGCAGTCAGATGAAATAGATAAAAACCCGAACGGCAACTTAAAGAATCCTTTTGTCAAACGAAAATGTTAAAAGTGTCTAGAAATGGAAGCAAAGCTAATGCCAACAAGCACTACCTCAATATATAGTCTCTCTCTATCTTTGAACTATAAATTTCTAATTCCAAATACACACACACACAGACACTCGTACTTACCTACGAGATGTACATATTCAAAACATACAAGTAGATGTAATGAAACACATTTGTGTTTGTGTCAAACAAATTTCGGAAACTGCCAGATAATGTGTGCCAAAAGTAGTAGAAATTTAATACATAAAATAAATTTAAAAAGGACATCTTCAACGTAAATACGTTTTCTTTAAGACATGATCAATTTGAAATCTATTTTTAAAAAAGTGCGTTCTTAAGACCACAGTTTAGTGAATAGCTGACATTTTAGTGAAATAATATTTAAAAAAAAATTTTGTTTACACACAAAGAAACATTTGGCAAGAATAGCCTTTTCAAATACGAAATTAATCAAAATGGAGTTTTCTACCGAATTTGAACTGTTCATAAGCCACTTTGATTTCATTCATAAACTGTTATTTCGACTTGTAAAGATTTTATAAAACAGTCTTGCTTTCAAAATTTGTTTTATAAAACCTTTATAAAACAGAAATATTATTTTAAGTGCGAGGCAGCTCATTTTTTTAGGACCAGCACTCAGGATATAACCCCTATATATAGTGCATTGCGCCGCAGCTGGAAAGAAGGGAAGAAGGAAAGAAGGAAAAGATGATATAAACGAGAATCTGTTGTAGTTTTTACTTTCTACTCCGTCGGGCAAAAGAGGGTGCTGTTGTTCTACTTCTTAGCACACATACTTTAATATTAGAAGCATATTTGGAATAACAATTGTATTTCTTAAGGCAGTGCAGTGGTCCTTGAAAACAGCGCCATTCTGCTCTGTAAGCATAAAACTTATTGAAATATTCACGTTTTTCTAAATTAAATATTACGACTTTCAGTCTATGAAATTCAAAACACACCAAAACAAAAAAAGAAAAACACTTTCACCATAAACCATCCACCAACTCCATATAAATTTAAAAAGAAATCAACTCATTAAATTTCAATGCTTCCAAAAACAAAGCAAGTAGGGTGCATATTGAGTCGCTTAATATTATTTATAAAACAGATTTGTAGAAAATAGTGAAAAAAATCATGAATCTAGTCTCCACTATTAAATTTAATTTCATAATATAAATTATGCCTGGTCTGGAAGTAGATTTTAAAACCCCCTCACACTCACAATTCTGACCCCTGTGAAATATATTAAAACTAAAATTTGTCCCAAAGTGGCGATAAAAACACTCCACCTTTCGTTTACGGTTTAATGGCATTTTCAAACACTTTGTTTTTGTGATTGTCATCTTGCGGGCCTAACAGCCAACGTTAAGCTGGAAAGATGGCGAGTATCTGTGAAATATCAAAAAGAAAGAAAGACAAAAAAATATTTACAACAAAAGCGGCATTTGACGGAAGCAAATACGGGCAGAGCGGAAGCAAGATTATCTCCAGCATTAAGCATAAATGATGGCAACTACGTGACACGTCAACTAATTGTCGAGAAAAGGCCCAACACCAACACCGAAGACAACAGCAGAAAAAAACAGTAATAAAATGTCAGCCAACCGACCTGACAGCAGCAGCAGCGAATATTTATTTCTAACAGCAACTACAAGTTTTACTGCTGCTTGTACAACTTGTGTGCTGCTGCCACTCGTTGTGGCATCATCAACCAGCGAAATGACTGTAACTGCAACTGACTTAACAACAATTGAAATATTTTTACGTGGCGGCAGTTGCAGATTTTTACTGCCAATTCTTTCAAAAATACAAAATTCAAAACGAATTGAGGTGAAATTTTTATTTTTTAAATGAAACAACGCGATGTTGTAAAAACAAAAAAATTTTGTTAAATTTTTGGGCCAGTTTTACTCGCTTTTAAATTTTCTTCAAGCGAATTGAACAGAATTAAATGGCGTCATAAATTTTATTATTTATGTTTTTTTCTCTCTTTAAATTGCAGAGTTTTCATTTCATAATATTTTTCATTGTTTTGTTTTACTTGAATGAATCGTTTCTTATTTGAGATTGAATAGTAAAACTTTTAAGTTTAACATTTTTTGCGTTTAAAAGGGTGACAATATTTTTAATTTTTTTGGCTAAGACTGGAATATTGAAATGAAGATTTTTGTCATTAAAATTTCTTCTTAATTATTCACACCTAAAGTTTTCGTAGAATTTTCTTAAAATAAAAATTTATTACGAAAAACTTTATTGTATGAAACAATTTTTCAGAGTTAGAAATATTAATGAAAGTCTTTTGTATAGAAATTTTATCGCATTTCCTTCACTTTTTCTGAAAGATTTCTATAATTGTTCACATGCCTGTCGAATATTCTCTTTAAGAGAATTGCACTTGTCAAGAGTTTATTGGCACACTCCTGTAATTGTAACTAAATACCCTTTAAAGCACAAGGAAAAGCCAACATAAGTTTTTATATATTGAACTTACACAGCAGGGCAGATCAACTGTTTTCGAAGGCCGCTACATTTATTTTATCACTGTTCATGAACACTTTTGTTTTCTACCACTTTTTAGAACTTTTAGTTAGATGTGATAATAATTTCTATTTCTAACAAATTTGTTATGAAAAACAATACGATAATTGTAAGCGGTCAGTGCTATGCCTTCATCGTTAAGACCGGCTGATAATAAATAACACAATCTTGCACTAAAGTAGATCAGAGAAACTCGACATCAAATTTATGAATAAATAATTGCGGAGTCGAGCTGGGGTCCTACGGCGTCGTGGTCTTGTGTTCACTACTTCAGCCAACAGCACCCTTTTGAAATCCTAGTTTCTGAGTTTTTTATTCCATGTTTTTTTTTTTATAGTTTCGACACACGAAAAGTTAAAGCCTGGTTTTATTACTGAAACCATAAACATGTGATTTTGTTAAATTTAGGCTTAAACAAACAGGTTGTCCAGTAAACTTAATCACAATAAAATAAATCTCTTAAAGAAATCCGTATATTTTTTATACAATTTTCCTCTACATTTTATAACACTTAATACACAAACTGTACTGCAGCTGTTTTCGTGTGTATAAAATATTGAAATTTAAATTGAAATTTATATTTAAATTTAAACTGCTTTTATGTGTAAAAAATATTGAAATTTAAATTGCAATTTCATTTAGGAATTGTTTCATATTTACCAAGTTAATATTGTAAAAGTTTGGAAATACCAAGAAGAAATGATTCAGAAACACATAATTTCATATAAAATAATGCAGATGTGATGGATTTCTCTATGCGTTCTTCACCCATTATCAGATGTTTTCAATATAGAACTTGGCAGCACTCCATTTATCACAGATAAAAACAAGGTAGCATTTCGTAAAATATAATTAAGACCTATTGAAAATTATTCTTACGTTCGATTTAACAGAATTATTTTGTGTAGCAAAAGAATTTATTAAAACCATTTCAGCCAGGAAACATTATTAAGCTAAAATTTTTTTGTTTGAAGTTTCTTAAAAATAAAAGAATCTTTTTTAAAAAAGTCATATTCTAGTTGTTATTCTTCCAAACCTCAAGTCCCTTAATAAAGTTAACTTTTATTCGCTCGACACATTATAAATATGAACTGATGAACAGAAAGAATTTTGTGCTACGGTGTAAAATATGCTTAATTTAAATAAACGTAAATTATTTCATAACCTCCTATATGGCAAAAAGATGAAATTGTGTAAGCCAGTGTAAAATAATTATTATATTCATTTAATGGACTAGCGGAATGTAGCTCTCTACAGCAGTCTTGCACGTACGTCGCCATTTCTAAAACGTATAAACATCTACAAGTAGAGTGTTTGATATGGAACTACTTCGTACTTAATAACAGAATTACTTTTTGCGTATTTTTATATCGAAAATTATATGCAATAAAATTTTATCAAAAAATGAAAACAAATAAATTTTCAGACTGGAACAAGTTTTGTCATTGTTTTTTTTTTGTTGTTCACTTTTTATGACAATACATACAGGAGAAAATACTTTTCTGTTCAATTGTAACAAAATTATATAATTTACAAAAAAAATTCTGCCCTAAAAAACAAACCAATTAAAGAAAAACAAAAACAATATCGTCTTGATAATATTTAGTTTTTGCCAAATTAAAATATTCATTTCGAAATAAATCTCATGCAATTAAATAAGACTCTTGTTTATTTTCAAGTTACAAATAATAAGTGGTGCAAAGACTTACCTCACTGCAGGTACTTCTAAGAGATCCCATTCCACGGATTTATAAAAATCTGTTAAGTCAACGCCCACTTCCACAACGTTTGTACCATTTAATTCATCAATGTGGCGTAAATCAACCTGAAAACACACACACACACAAAAACAGTTTTAAGAATGACGGAAAAACAAAAAACGATTATATAAACAGCCCCAGATAAAAGATACAAAAACACAGAAAAAAGTTAACAAACACACACGGACTTACTTCCTCTTCTTTCTCTTCTTCTTCTTCTTCTTCTGTAAAAAAGCACACAAAAATGTTGATGGACGTGAAATGTCAATGACTTGGCAGGGGTGGGAAACCCAATAGCAGGATATATTATTATTATTGTTATTCCTGTTTTTCTTTATTTTGGCAAATCTCATTTCGTTTATTTATTTCTGATTTCCAACATAAAAGAAATTTTAGCAAAAATCTTTTCCATTTATGTATGAAATATTGCCGCTCATTTCTCTCAGACATTAAAGAAAAACTATTTTTTTTTAACGCTAAACTAAATAACAAAAAAAAAAAACAACAACAAAAACACATTCATAAATTGTGCCTTTTAAAGGAAACGCCTTTTTTGACACATAAAAAAAGGAATCTCCACGAACACAACACCATCATTCATTATCATCTCGTTCCTTTCAGCCCAGTTACTGCTCTTCCACAACATCGGCATTATTATCTTGGAAAATAGAAAGAACAACAACAACAAAGACAACAAGAACAACAACCAAAGCACATAAAACTATGCGAAATTGTTAAAAGGCATGAAAATGTTGTAGAGAGGACATGGCACGACTACAAATAAAAAGTGATGAAATGACATGAATTGAGTCGATATTTTCACAAACGGAAATTGTAACTGGAAAGCATTGAAGGAAATTAGTTTAATAAACTATTTCCTCGAATAGTTCGTATCGGTCTATATGAACGAGCATTAAGGAAAAAGTAAAGAAATTTTATTTAATAGTTATTCAGTTCCAGAAATTTGATTTGAATGTATCGTTTTAAGCAGTTTCGCTGCAGGAAAACATGACAGGCAAGAATTAGACTTGATTGTTTCTTATGGAAGAAAAACTGTAGAGTGTTCATACTCTGTTGTAAAGAGGAGAATATAAAGTTAATTGGCCGGCTAAATTAAAAAAATATATTTTAAATATTAAATGTATGCTGCTTCAGGACTCACTGTTTATTACACAACGACGAAATGTTTTTTTTGTGTGATTATAATTTAAACAAAAATAAAATGGTTTTGCTTTAAAAACGGTTGTACGAGTTTTTCTAAACCTCCTGTGATCGGCAGTTGAAGTTCTAAAGTAGAACAACTTAAAATTATAATAAAACGAAGAATGATGTTTTTAATATGACAACAGCCGATTGCGACAGCCGCACATACGGTGCAATCGGCACGTAGAAGTTTCAATAAAAATTCAGCGTATTTGTTCTAAATTGTTAGCGTAGAAAATTTACTTCACTCGATCTGTGCATACGTGCTCCTTTTAATGTCTAGATCCAATAGAAAAAAGTATTTGGAAATTGAAATGAGAAGGGCTAAAAAGAGTTAAAAAGAGGGTTAAATCGGCCACTTTATATAACGCACACTAAGACAAATGGTCTTAATACATATTCCAAAGTCATACGGAATAAGCCGGTGCGTGTTATCATATTTATTGATATACGAGGTCTGTTAAAATTACAAGATGTTTAAAGTGTTTTGTTCGTTCGGTGATTTGTTGCAGTCGAAAGAAAAAAATTATCATGGGATTTGTGGAAATATTTTTATAAAAATCGAATTAATCGCAAGAAATTAAATCTTTCATAGAAATATGTGTATTTGTTGTTGTATATTCTTGTACATTTGATAACACTTAATGCACAAAATGTACTTCAGCTGCTTTCTTTTGTATAAAAAATATTAGTGAAATTTAAATTGCAGAATTGTTTTCTATTTTGCAAATTATTATTTTAAAAGTATGGAAATACCTATACAGAGCGAATAAATGCTTCAAAAACACATGATTTCATATAAAATCATGCGGATTGTGAAATAAAATATGCAGATGTGATGGATTTCTCTATGCGCTCTTCGCGCATGATCAGATGTTTCCAATATAGAACTTGGCAGCACTCGACTTGGCACAGACAATAGCTTTTTGTTTATTTTAAAATTTTTTTTTTATATTTATAAAAATGGAATTGAGTGCTAAAGCATTTAAGATGTTGACAGTGGGCTTATAATGATTGAAGCCTGGTATTAAGGGACAGTTAATAAGTGTCAAAAACTTAACCGAAGGGATGTGAATGACAACGTTCGTCCAGGATGTCACAGCGCATAAACTACTGAAGAAAATGTTGCGAAAGTGCAGAAAATTGTCCCAAAATTTGAGAATATACCAACTGAATCTTGGGGAGAGCTCAAGGACATACCAAAAAGGTTATATCAGAACTCTTACGAGGGTGGGAATACTTACAAGGATCAAAATAGAAATTGATTTTTTCAGCAAAATCAATACTCAGTTGAAATTGTAAATGGTAACATGTTTTATAATCCCAAAGGACATGACAAATTTTCTGGCAGTACAAGTTTTTAGGTTGTACAAAAATGGAGCAAAAATTCGAAAACTAGGACATGATATACATAATCAAATGGCAACACAAGGATTTAAAAAGTGTTTTAAATTTATTTGATGCAATTTTTGGCTTTTATTTCACAACGAAATCTGTATAGAAAAGACATTTTATCATATATAACAGGCACATGACTAGTGATGATGAAAGCGTTGCGGCTTTCGAAAACAGCTGTTCTGCTTAGCTGTGTAAAGTTGGATAATTAAAATTTATGTTGACTTTTTCTTAAGGCTAGAAAAATTTGTTAAGTCTGTGTGAATTATTACGTACTACAGAGAAATACATATTTACATTAAAATTTAGCTTATTTTTTGAACAGACCTCGTATATATATATACGCCTTAGTTTCATTGCCTCGTGCACTGAATCATCAAGGCACTTCAATTTCATTCCTAAAAACTAAAGCTTTGAAAGCCTCTCAGTTTTTGCACAAACTTGCAAAAACCAATTGAGAATTATAGAACAGAGAGCAAAACAGCCTTAAAACAGATTTTTTAACAAAAAAAAATTAATTCCATTTAATATGAATTTATAATACTATGAAAACAGCCTTATAATTCTTGTGGCTTTTGGTGATTTAAAGTTCTTCCATGATGGTGGAATATATTTACAAAAGTCTTTATTAACTCACGAGGATAGTCATTCTTTTTTTAATATTTAATAGCTGCTTGCCTAACGGATATTAAAACAACCTTTTCGATGTGCTAAAACGATTAAGAGTTATAAATTTTTCATCATTTTGATATATAAAAAAACACTGAGTATCGACTTGATTTACAAGCAATTTATGAATTAATTATTTCTAGGATTACCTGCTATTTTATGGGAAAAGAAAAGCAAAAGGGAAGCGGAAATAAGTTGCACGTGTACCCCGGTGTTGTTTTACACAAAAATAAACACTTGCAGAACTCTCTTTTATAGATCAGGAGTCAAATAAATTTATTTAACGAACTGGCATCTGCTAATAAAAAGAAAACATGTGCGATGGAACACAAAAAAGGGTCTGTGCACACACACACACACACGCACACACAAATACATTAATACGAGTATCGCAGACGACCCTTTTGTAAGGATCATTAATTTTTTATTGAAATGTAACAAACTTAAATAAACAAAAAAATTTTATTAAATAAATTAACTCCACTGCGGACTGAATACCTTTTCACAGGCACAGCCGCCACGTGCAAAATTTTATTACCAGCAACAAAGAAGAAGAAGAAGAAGAAAAAAAGGCAACATAAACTTACCTGAAACCCGTCGTATGTCCAACTGCCAAATTTCATAACACACGTCTGTTCATCGAAAGGAAAATATTCGACATCTATTTCACATGAACTCTTGTAAATAGCAGGTGGTCGCCATTCAACACGTCCTGTGTAGTTGAGTGTGGCCTTTGTAGCTAAAGTTACCTCGAAATTACCATCAGCGCTGGAATTAGACAGAGAGGAGAAGGAAAGTTTTGTTATTTTTGCAACAGCAACTAATCCAGGATATGAGAAGTTTTCAATATGTATGTGTGTGTCTAAATTCCTATATGTGTGTTGGTAAAACAAGACAGAAGGGGTAAAAATTTCATAATGTTTGTCACTGATTTTTTTCCTTTTCCTTCATCTTCTTTTTCCTCTCCATGCAGTACCATTTTGGCTGGCCGCTGGGAATTGTCTGCTTGTCGAAATGCATGCAAAAGAAGAGTAGAAAATTAAAAATGGCAGCAACAAACAGAATATCCTGGACTAAAATGAGGTCCTCTAACTTTTGGCAGCAATAAAATTTATTGTAGATGGTGTTTGAAACAAGTCAAAGGGTCGCAATAAACTACTGAATTAATTTGAAGGCAGAGTTTCATAAAACACTGAACAATCGTGTGAAAAAAAGTCAAAAAAGGTTAAAAATCATATATTTAAAATTCCTTTTGCCTTCTGACACAACTTTTGACAACATCTACGCTAATGCAACTAATAAATAAACGAAGTAAATTGAGAACAGCTTTCAAAATAATATTATGGGAAAAACTCATTAGAAAAGTCTTGAAGCACCTGAGAACACATTTCATTCACACTCTAGTGTTTTCAGTCAGCATTTTAGTGTTTTAGCAGTGGAACACATTAATCTGCCATGTTTTCTCATCATGGACTTGTTTTGAAACACACACACACACACACACACAAAAGAACGTATTTTCAATTTACATTCATTCAGAAACACTTAAAAGCAGGATAATTCGTTTAACGCAGTGATGCCAGAATTTTCTCATTAATGACGGCTAAATGTCCCCCTTCATTGGGCTAAATATCGCTAAGGGAAATTGTGCAAAAAATCGTGATTTCATAGAAAGTAGTCCAGGAACTGGGAGTCCCTTATCATGGCCCTATAAAATCCGGCAGTATTCCCGAAGGCGTCCGAAAAGAAATATCATTCGATCAGCCCTACCGTTTGAATAGTGAATCACACACACACTTTTGGCTCATCAAAAGAGCATTTCCCATGCCCAAAAACGAAGACTTTGTTTATAGATGAAGCCGCTCGTCGCTCATGATGATTTTCGACTCAAAATCGTCAGATTATTTCACTCTCATGCGGAGTGTAGCGTTCCATTGTGTGTCTGTCTCTATTCTACTACTGTCTAGTTCATAAAAGTCATAAATGACTACCTGAGACGCCACTTGCGAAAGCTTTTACATCTTACGATAGTGTGATTAAGTTTGTGCCACCCTATACATACTTCTCAGTTAATTTTGTGGCATAAAAATTAAAGAGGGTTTCCATTTTATTGATAAAATCGCATTGACCGTAATTAAATATAATTTTAGATTTTATTTTAGCCTTAACGAAATTGATTTAACTGAAAGCTTTTTCCATCTCTGAATTTGACAATGGAAAATGTAACCGCTCTTAAGCAAACTCACAAATTTTCTTCAATTTTTTATTACCTCCAGCGTCTCTTTTACTCAAATACTTTTATCTCCCATTTATTGTGATTGAAAATCTTTTATGTAAAAATGCATAAAACATGATCGCACAACAAGCTTTTCTAAACGCCACTGATGTTTATGTCGTTATTGATTTCAATGCAAAAACAACAACAAATAGCTGGTAAATTTTTTATTATTAAATAATGCGAATGTAAATTTTTTATGAGAGAAATCTGCTAAATAAATTAATATAAAAATAGCTGGAAACATGGCTGAACGCTAAACTCAATTACAAAACGGTTAAATTGCTGGGACCGTAACGGCGAAAAATTATAAAAAGAAAAACTGTTTATAACAGTTATATTGTGACTTTAAAAATAAAAAATCCATTTGAAGTGAGAATAAAAAGTAGGATGAAACTCTTAAAATGACTGTTTTGTTTTACCGTCATAAAGTAAAACTCTTTTAAAAGGGTTTCGTCTTAAACTCATTTGAGGGAAATAAAACTCAATATATATAAAGTGACACCTGAAGCAGTGTAATCTGATGAGCTGCCATTTCCATTGTACAAGTCATCATTAAAATAATATTAATTGGTTATTAAAAAATAAGAAAAAAATTTAAATACAACATATAAAAACAAAAGTAATAATAAAAATAAAAGAATAAATAAATAAAAATAAACAGACAAAATGCGTATGATTTTGACGGAAAATTAAAACCCTTCCTAAGAAATAGGACTCTTTTTTTAAGAGAAATAAAATACTCTTTTTTGGGTAGTTTTATTTAGACGGTAAAGAAAGGTCCCAGGGTGTTTCCGCTTTACTCCGTTCGAAAGAAATAGATTTAGAATTTCAAAGTTAATAACATACAAACTCGAAAAGTTTTCTGCTCAAATCGAATTACGAAGTAAGACCCCTGAAAATAGTTTGATTTTATAACGGCAAATGAAACTCACTTTTAAAAAATTTCATCTGAACATTTTTCTTTGAAAAATAACTCTTAAAAGAGGAGTTGAAAATATTTTTTTTGAAGTCACCAGATTCTTAATAAGCAGGTCAGTACGATTCCATGATTTTTCGGATAATTGTTATTTACGGTCCTTGCTAAATTGGCCACATACTTTCAAAGGAAGTTTTAATTTTGACAACTCAGTGAATACAATATTTTAATAACAGCCTGAACAGCTTAATGAAATGGCGGACATTCATCAATATTTTATTTAGTATCAAAAATTTTATACTAAAATCAATTTTTAAAATGCGTGATAAGAATCTATTGATTTTATGAAAGAAACAATATCTGATAAAACCATTTTTTGTTTTTAAGGCATCCAAAAATCCATTCCTAAAAATGAGTTTTTATGGTCTCATAGAAATAAATTTATTTCTGTATTAATAATTATCAACATTTTCCGCAATTATTTTTTCATAATTGAAAGTATTTAATTGTTCAGCAATTAAACTTTGGATAACCCCCAGGAACTATCTAAAACCCCTCAAGTGATCACTTTGAAGTTTTTAATAAAATTTTGGAAAAAACAAAGAACGAAAACGAAATTGAAATTAAATTATTTTAAAAGATGATTCCAAAAAAGTATTGATTTGAAAGTTTTCATTGCACCAATGGATTATATTTGTGATCGCAGCACAAACGTTTTAATAATTATTAATTTTTTTTGTTTCTTTCAGTTTATTTGAAATAGCAATCAAATATTTTCATGAGTTCCTTCAAGTCCATTTTTTATGTACAAAAGGTTGTTTCAAAAGTCACTCCAACACATTTAGAAGTGTGAAAATAAACACTGATTATCATGACTTTCGAAGCCGCTTGAGAAACAGGAGGGAAATCACCGTATTCGATCGATATCGATCGAATACAGTAATTTTCCCCCAGCTATTTAGAGTTCTAAATATTGTATCGACACTTAATTTATTTGTTATTTATTTAATTATTTGTAACCACTTATTTATAAAAAAAGCTACTCACTTGTTGTATAAAACAATATCCGGTCGCCAGATATGATCACTGGGCACATGCAACATTTCGACTCCACCATATTCTTTGGGCTCCCACTGAAGTTTATAATCATACCACGACTGTTCAACCCACAGATTCGTTGTCATAATTTGATTTTTCAAATTGACATCAATCAATTGCGACAATTTCAATTTGATTCGTACAGTTAGAGCGTCGGTTACGTTGACAACAGGTCGCACTAATTTATTATAATTACTGAGAAGATCATCGTATAGACGTTTAGCATCGGGATTCGATGTGCTGCCTAAAAGGATATTAAAAAAAAATACAGATTTCATTTTAACAGTTAATTTTAATAAAAAGTTCGGTTGTATGGTTCATCGTTGTACTTGAGACAACTATTTAAAACAAACTTTCTCAAAAGGAAAATAAATTATTTAGAAAATATTTTGAAAATTGAACCAAATAAAATAATATAATAAAATATAGACATATAAAATAAATTCTTGTGTTCTAATTTTTTCCTCATTAATGACAATAAAAGAAATCCCACAAAAATTATATGTTCTTGGACAAAATACATTAAATAGCGCGCCAGTGTTACCAAGTAGTACTAAAAATTAAAAATTTTCATTTAATTACTACAATTAAAAATAGCAGCTGAGAAATAAAAGTCCTCCTTCGAAGCATGTTTAATTCAAACTACAAGTTGTTTGTAAACCCCGTGTAATCAGCGTAAGTTTTTTTCTGTTTTTGCTATTCGCACAATTTCGTTTCAAATAAAATCTTCAGTTTGTGGTAAATGAATTTTTACTACATTTCAATTCGCAAACAATAAAGTGAAATGGCAGAAATCGTTGCCAGAAATTCAACTTCAAAGCAAACAAGCGAACAAATAAACGCGTGAAAATTAAAGCTTCTTGTACTTCCAAATCTCGTCAGCTGTTGAATACGAAATAAAATCAAATTTAATAAAATTTCCTGCATTTAAACAAATTCTGGGTTTTAAATAGAATATTTAAAATTTTTCCATATCAAATCTGTTATTAATTTATTTATTATGATTTGAAATATTCGTTAGTTGTCTTAATGTGGACCACATCATTTTTTTTATTTACTATCACACCCGAATGTTTGTTGGGTTTGGCCATGTTGTTTCCGTTTAATAGTGACACTTTTACGGCCTGTCTGTCTCCGCTTTATTTTATTATTGTAATCGTAACATTATTTAGCCACTATCAACACCAGCAAAAGTGTTTTGCTGTAATAAAAAAGAAACCGGCAGAAAAAAAGAAAAACAACAAGAAACAAAATGTGTAATTGTGTGGCCCAGTAATCTTTCCCAATGATTGAATTTAATTACCATAAAACATATGGTCATACCAATTGTCGCAACAAACCGATAATAATAATTCGCACACAATCATGTTGCGTGAATTTTGTCAGGGGGAATGAATGAAAGTTCGCTCCCCAACCACAATTGTCACACGAGTACGATTATGATTTTGATTACAGCCACTAATAGGAGAGAATACTTACACACACATACACACACACGCACACTCATGCATACATACGTAATGCTTATGAAAAGTTATTTTTATATTTAGGTAATAAAACAGGATACGACATACGACCGTTTGGGAGTTCCATTAATAATAGTTTTACTTCCAGTTTAATTGCTGATGAAAAACTGATAAGCGTTAGAGGAAAAAAGCAATTTTGCTGAATGTGAACAGCATCCATTTTTATGTCTAAATAATCGAATTGTAATAATTTTTTATTTATATGTTTTTGTCATAAAAATGGAAAAAGTATTATGGGATTTGATGTGCTGATTTTTTTTTTCAAATACAATTTGCAAAATTTTGAAAACCTTTTGCTGTTGTTGTGGACAGTGATTCGAAAAAAGTTTTTTGCTTTATAGTGAAACGTTCCAGAAGATACTTCGTAAAATTTCTTCAACTTTGATTACGGCAGTTAAAATTTATAATAAAAATAAATTTTTAGTCTGCCCATCATCTGAATACGATTTTAAGACGGTGCTGTAAATTATGATGGTAAAATTAATTACCAGTTAATTGAAACAATTAACAATTAATTAATTTAAAAGTTACCAGAATAATTTTGCTATTAAAACTTCTAACTTTCTGTTTTCAGAACTCCACCACTTAATTCGTTAAGTAGTTTTACAATTGACAGTCTGGCATGATTGTCAGCTGTTAAATATCTGTCATTTACAGTGCCATTGATTAAGTGAAAATTAATGCTTTTACGAATTTAAATTATTTAACAATCGAAAAAAAAATATTTTTTAAAGGAGTTTCCGGAGTGGATTTAAAAAAATGTTTACAAACAGTGATATTTTTCACACCAAGTAAGACAATTTCCTTGTTCACGCATCCGTTTGACCAGAAATGTAACTCGATAAAAAAATGGATCTGGAACAACATGGATTGTGATCGTAAGATTCAGTCATCGGGAAGCGTTGTTGTTTTGGAAGTCAAACCACGGATAAATTATTAACTAACCGGAACATGTTAAATAGTTAAACAAAATCAGCGGGGCTGCCTAAAAACAGCTGAGTTGACAAAAACAGCTGAGTTGACAAAACAGTGTTGCCAGAATGAAATCAATCTTGGATTAAAAGTTGCACAAATCTGTTGCTACCAGAATTTTCATGGTAAAATTCACGGGACGGGATTGTAAAGTTTCAATCGCGAATTCGTGAAAATTATAGCGGGTATTTGTGGGAATTTTTTTAAATCTTGAAATCACCACTTTTATGGTAGAAAATTCAAGTACAAAATTTTTTAATGCATGACGGATTGAAAATAATGAAGACAAAAAACACCGATCATTTTTGTTAACATAAACGTTTTTGCAACATATTTTTACGTTTTTCAAATTCTGTATTTTAATAGTAAAACTATTAAAAATTATTCTCTTATCTATTAAAACACTTTTGCTGCGACACAACTGAATATTTTGATTGCAATATTTCCTCTTCCGTTCAAAATTTATGTAAATTCGAATGGAGTACAATTTTTCGTCAATCACTCCATCATGAAATTTCGTGATTTGGAAGGAAATAAAATTTTTTCTTTCACAGGAAATTATTCCTCGTGTCTGTCTGCTGTTTGCAATAAATATTTACAAATACTTTGCCCGTAATTGTTGTTCGTAACTTTCCTTTTGCCGTGTTGTGTGGAAAATGGGTGTGAGTGTTGTGCCTCTCTACAAGCAACAGCAGGGAAAATTATGTCAAAGAAGTTTGTATGTCAGTGTTTAGTCTTTAACGATTTTCATGTGGGAAAAGTGGTGTTGAAGTGGTATCTGGCGTTTTCACATTTTTGTTTTACATTTTCTTGTTCCGAAATCAAGCGACTATTTCTTTAAAGTATCACTCGTTATTGAAACAAAACCTGTTCCTTAGCGACGACGATCTGCCGCTCATTTCATGTCCACTTTAATGGTGTTTAAGAGTGATTCAATGTGGGGCCGCTGTTATTATTATTCATCTCTGCCGACCATTTTTTTCTAGAAAATATCACGTCATTTCGTGTAAACACTTTTTGCTCATGTAAAAGCATGCCACAGAGCAACTCTGGCAAAACAATAAGTGGGCAAAAATACAATTTGAAGTTGTAAATTTTTTATAATAATTGTTATTTGGCCTTTTTAATAATTTTTATGGTCGTTCTTGTTTAAAACTTCTCGCTGTTATTGTTTGTTGTTATTGCTGTTGTTTGCTTGTTCTTTTTAATATGAGTTTTAAACGTGCGAATATTTGCAGCAAAATCGTGTTACCAGGTGAAGGTTGCTGCGAAGTCATTCTCTCTTCAATGTCGAAGAACAATAAATGGAAAAAAAATTAATGAAAATAAAACACGAACAAACTTTGTTGGAGGGGGCGGAGAAAAAAGTTTATCAATTAAATTTTATCACTTAAATTTTTTACAATATTTTCTTGTTTATTTTTTCACGCTCAAAAAAATAGCAAATAACGAGGTGGGCATGAGCTTTCATACTAGAAGTTGCTAATGATTTTGCTGTTTCATAAGAAGTTACCATGTAGTAATACCTCTTCAGACCTCATTTTTTGAGTTCCTGTTTATCGCCACTTCAGAGTTCAGTCTTCTGAGGCAAAAGAGTTATTTGGATTATGTCAATTTTAAAGTTTCCCTGACTGCCAAGTAAAATATAGAAAATAGTACTTCAGTTTACTTGCCTTATGGTGCCTGAGCACGCGGGCTGCCGTGAAATGGCTTTCGGGTATCAAAACATGCAAAAATATAAAAAAAGAGCAGGTAAATGATCAGCCTTAAAATTTTGAACGACTGAAAGGAACACTTTCCTGAACTACGGTTTCCTGTGAATTGAAACCGATTCGAACCGGTAGATTTTAAGAAATGTCGCAGAAATAGTAAAAAAATTTAAGTTTTAAAGGGTGGTTTTTTTGTATAACAGCTTTTGAGCGACTTCAGCAATTGATTACACAAACTAATTAGCTCCTGACATTAAAAAACCAGGTCGATTATCATAAATCGGGTCAAAATCGGTTGAAGCCTTTATGAGACATAGTGAATGAAAAAGTTCTAAGAAATACATTTTTTTATAACCCCCGAAAAACCTCTTAAACACAAAAATCGCTCTAGACGTTTGTATTTTATGCCGGATTAATGATGAATTATTCTCGTGTGTTTGGGAAAGAGGAAAATGTATGCCCGTGTGTTCAGCGCCATACAGAGTGAGAAGTAATTCATGCTCTTAATTAAGTGAAATAACAGATTTCCATTTAAATATCTGAATACCAACGACACATCGTTGTTTAGCAAACATCGAAGTCTGGTTTACACTCACTCAACTTCAAAAAGCGTTAAGGACAGTATGGCAGGTACCGAAAATAATCTTAGACGATCTTTTCATGTGGTCAGTGTATTGAAATTTTACAATATTTAACCCCAACTTTTAAATTCTTTTGATTTATAAAGTAACAAATAATATTAAATAGAACAACTCAAATAGATATTTTTAGAAAATAGACAAACAAATAGACACCGCAATTGTTTGAGTTTGTGACGGCTCTCGCATTACAGTTCATTACTTGCAATAATATGGCCAAAATCAATATTATTTTAGCCGTTTTTATTTGTTTTCATTTTTAATTTCCATTGCAAATTTTCCAGCTTTTTTCCTGTCGATTATTTTTAATATATATTTTTTGTTTTGCTGGCGTGTTGCTGTTGTATCAATTTATTTGAAAAGTAAACAAATAAAAATTGTGTTTGTCTGTCTCTGTCTGTTTGTTTAGTGTTCAGTTGTTTGGTACATCTGCACTGTCTGCAGCGTGTCCGTTGCGGTGTCTATGACCAGCACAAATAAAAATCTACATCTACCGGAAAAAATCATGATGACGATGATAATTTTGTTGATGGCGCGCTGTTGGTTGTTGCTGTTGATAGAATTTCACTTGTTTTTATTTAAGTTTTTGCGGATTTTATCTGTATGTGTGTTTGTGTGTGTGTGTGTTAGTGTTTTGATGACACCGCCGCTGGAAAAAATTAATTTGCATATATTCATCCTTTAGGTATTTATCTTTAATATGGAACGTTTTATTATTTGCATTTTTTGCTTTTCGTTATTTAGTTTTTGTGTTAAATTTTTCTCCTCTTTTTTTCAGTCTTGTATGTGGCGAATACACGACGGCCTGAAACAAAAATAATAACGAAACAACGAATACAAGTTGAAGAAGAAAAAAAAATGTGATAAAATAATTGTTTGAAGTGCAGGCGTTAAAGCAACAACCAAAACACACGATAACAACAAAAGCCGTAAAAATAATAATCATGAAATTTTAATATTATTTTTACTGCTGCTCCTGCAGCTGTTTGTTTTCCTCGCTGATTACAATACTGCTGGCAACAATAGGAACTAATTCCTTATAAATTGTGGTAATTTGAAATATTTACATGCCGATAAAAAACTGCTGCCGTGTTCGTGAAAACGTTAACAAAATTTTTTAGGGAATTATGAATCACACTTCCAGCCCAAGAAATTACTTGCAAAAACGGCTGTTGGCGTTCTGGTATAATTTTAGTTGATTCGAAAACTAAATGAGATGCACGGTAAATCACAAAATAACCGGGGTAAATATAAAAATTTTCATAAAAAATCTTTTCAAAGCTTGAAATCTTAAGAGGGTGTCACTATGTCTGTGTAGATGTGTGTGTATGTTTGCAAATGTATGCATGTGTGAGTACGTGCTTAAGTAGGTGACCCACGTATCACTTTGGAATGGCTGAACCAAAAGTATTTCAAAACCTTAACTTCCTGTCATTGTAAATTGTTTCGAACCGGTAGATTCGAAACAATGTACAAAAAATGTAAAAAAACTGCATTTTTAAAAAGTAGTTTTTTTTTTAAAACAGCTCTTGAGCGGCTTCAGCAATTGATTCCACAAACTGATCAGCTCTTGGGCTCTAAAAAACCAGGTCGATTATCATAAACCGGGCCGAAATCGGTTAAACCGTTCGTGAGATATCGTGGAGGAAAAATAAATCAAGAGAAAAGATTTTATTAAGAACCTCTGAAATTATATATCTGATCAGTTAGTGTTCTCGATTGTTTCATAGTGTTGGAAAATTACATCACTCACCGCTTCTCGGATGGGAATCGGTTGGCTTGAAATTTATTATAAAAGAGTCATGATGGTTTTGAACAGATTTTTTTATGAGTAGAACCAGCACGCAGTAGAAGACCCCTGCACATTCAGTACGTTGCTCTGGAACTGTAAAACGAGGGGCTAGTGTAAGGAGAACAGATTAGCAGAGAGAGAGAGAGAGAGAGAGAGTTTTTGTTGTAGTTCTTTATTCCGCCAGTGAATATATTTGCTACAGGTACAGATGAAGTAGCTGGATATTAGGGTGAAGTTACAGGGATGATCTTTAGGGTCAACAGTTTTCCCAATTTTTTTCATTGTCTTGGACTAGCACTCCGGTGGTGACCTCCACGTACGCCTTGAATTGTGTGTGAAATAAGAAAAGAGGCGATGGTGTTGAGGGGACCGATGGAAAGATATAGATCATGTCCTTCTGAGATTTTATATCATGTCCTTCTGAGATTTTAACTAAGAACAATTAGCCTACATATAAATATTAATATAGAAAAGATATAGAATTTATTGTAGCTGTTTCTTACTTCGCCTGCGAATCTTGGCTGCAGTGCCGATGAAGTAGGGTGCAGTGTTCTCCTCTTTATAGTACATGACGGTGTTGGTCGCTGTCAGTAATGCTCAGCGATCAGTGTTATGTCTTCCTCAACTAGTGCAGATCAGAAAAATTCGATACTTTAATTATGACTGCGTGCGTAGTCGATCTTGGGTTCTTAGGCTTCTCAGTCTTGTGCTATAATTTTGCTCATTAGCAATTGCTACTTATGACATTTGCAAATAAAATAAATACACGCCATTACTTCCGCCACTTCCACCACTTCCATTAATATTAACAAACAAGTGCCTCAACCTCAGCCTCCGACACCACCATCACCATCGGCCAGCCATGAAAATTGAAGCGCTTCAAAATTAATATTTATTTATTTAACTCTTTTTATTTTGTACTGTTTTCACTGAAAATGTATTTGGCCCGGAGAAACATGCCTCCTACATATTCAATGACTGATGGACGACTGGACTGCATCAATGCCTGCAATAAATACTTTAATTTTCCTATACTTTTCTCCAGCTTTTGCTGCCGTTTGTTGTTGTTGTTTGTTTTGCTTTATTCAATGCGGCCATAAAATACAATTTACTCAAACTCACACACATACTTTTATAGTTGTGAGTGTGTGTCTGTACATGCAATCAGTGCTGAAGCTTTGCCCTGCACTGGCAACTGAAAACTCACTCGTACAAAATATATACAAAAAAAACAAGAGCAAAACAAAATTGTATATTTTCTACAATTTACTTTGTGGTCATTTTAATCCTTTTGTAACATTTAAATTTAAATGCTGTGGTATTTTCCGTTTTCAGCATTCAAATTGAAATGAATAGTTAAACGAAAGATGACCCCAGCCTGTGAGTGAAGCGGGGGGGACAAGCACAACAAGAAATAATAATTATAATGAAAATATTTTATTAAAAAAATAAAAAAATAAGAGAGAAAATAAAAATAAAGTGAAGCGCAATAATAAAACTCATTTTCATTTAAATCCTGTCAAAACCACATGCATTATGATCGGTGCAAACATAATTGTAGACGTTGAATAATGGAGTACGATTTTAGTGCCAGAGTTAGTTAACTTTATTGGAGCTGAAGTTAAGTTGTTGTTTTATAGGAAATTGTAACTATAAATATGTAGGAAAATATATTGATAAAATAAAAAATAATGAATTGCTGAAGCCAAGAACTCAGTGTTGCATTTTGTTTGGAAGGCAACGAATATTATAAACGTTGCCACTAGTTGACACGAAGTGCCATGGTCGGTTACTCGGTTTTGCATTTTTTGTTACGGACAGACATATTTGAAAAATTCCTAATTCAATGAAAACTAATTTCTATTGTGAAAAATTTGAGTGCGGTTTTTTTAAATTTATTTTAGTAGCGAATTATTTTCCGACAATTGTTGAACCAAATTCGAAGATCCTAATCAATTAAGTACAACAAAATAAGAAGATAATTAGGAAACTGTTATAAAAAACTAAGCTTGAATAGCTGCAATCGCCTTCTTAATATTTTATAGGTTATAAACAATGTTAGAAAGCGCCAGTAAAAAATATTTTTATGCTTTTGTTTTATAAAATTGTTAAAAAATGTGTACAAGTTCTGTGAAATATTTTTTAAGTGTAAAATAGTACGAAAGTTTTACAAAAAACTTAATCAATTTTCGTGATTTTATTTTTATTGAACATTTTTATTTTGCTATATTAATATTTTTATAGGCTAATTGTTCTAACTTAGTTAAAATCTCAGAAAGACATGATGATACATATTCCTAGGCACAAAGGAAGTCAACATCAGTTTTATTCAACTTACACAGCAGAGCAAAACAGCTGTTTTCGAAAGTCGCTACACTTTCATCTTCAGTGCTCATGTGTATATTGTGTTTATCACCACTGTTTAGATGGCTTAGTTGAATGTGATAACAGTTTTCTATTTACACAAATTTAATTGTGAAAAACAATCCGAGAACTGTATCAACCTGATGTTAACACTTGTGTGTTATGATACCTGTGTTACCATTTGATTATTTTCTTCATGTCTCATTTTTCTGAATTTTTGTTCATGATCAAACATTACAGTTGAATAAAAAACGTTTCATTGACGCTCTGCAAGCAAAGTTTAAAACATCTATTTTACAATTTCCAAGTTGAATTTAATGTTGTGCATTTCTACACAAAATAACCTTTTATAATATAAATTCTTTATCAAAATTTATGAATGCTGAAGTAGATAAAAGTGAACCACAAAATGAGTATATAAAAATTTTTATTCAGAGTATTTATTAAAATTAAGTTACTACGATTTAAGATGCCCGTTATTTGTGCGCCTTTTGAATCAAACGAAAACTTTATAATGACTCCATAACTACACGTTTTATATATAACACACACATGCATACACACAAACACGTACACTTGAAACTCAATACAAAGTGACGAAACTTTAATCTCTACAGAGTTCATGAGAATCTAATACTTTTTTGGACTGCTATATAAAAATAATTTTAGCTTACGAGGTCTGTTAAGAAAACAAGGAGAATTATAAAATTTCATTATTCTAAATTTTTGGCATATTGATATTGTTTGCGAGGATCATAAAAGTGAGAAGGCTAATGCTATCAAAAAATTTGGATCGAAGAGATTTTCTGTCGGCGAGAGTCAGAAAAAAAGGTTACCAAAAAAAATACAACTTTCAAAGGTCGAGAAGGTGAAAATAACGATGCTGACATGACGATGTGAGAATGAAAATGTTGTTAAGCGGGATGCACCCGTCTTATCAATGGAAAAGCAAAATGTTGAGAAAGATAAGAAAATTGTTGTAGAAAATCCTCCGCTAACTACAAGAAAATTTTCTGAGGATGTTGGCATATCCTTTAAATCATATCAAAAAACTTTTTAGGACATTTTAGACCTGAAACGTGTGGTAGTGAACAAGGTCCCGAAGTTGTCAAAGGCCAGATTCAGCGTCCTAAAACTTTTCCCTGTTCAAAGTTTTTTGAAATATCTTAAAATCTACCGGTTTAAATCCACAAACAATTTAAGTTCAGGAACCCTTTTCAAAGAGGCAATAATTTCGTTTGATACCTTTAAGCCATTGCAAAGTTATAGAGACATAGTGGCGCTCTCTCAGAATAAGTCAGGAAAGCTTCTTAGGACATCAAAAGGTCGAGATCTAATGAGAACTCGATTTTTTCAATATGGGGTAAAGCCAATAAATTCCCGGTTTTTGAAAATTTTAAATTTTCCTAGTGAAAAGTTAAAAAAGATGGTTTTATTTGACTTGATTAAGCATGTCTATAAGCCAGTAGCTCATTGTTGCACTGTGTAAATTACATAAATTTTGGACTTCATCCCGACATATACTTTTCCACTTTTGAACTTGAGTTTGGAAGAGGCGGATTAATTACTGTATTTCATTTGGAAACACACACATTCAATTCTAAAACATGCTGCAGTCTAATTAAAGCGTATTAAATTTTCTACAAAATTTAATTTATTTTATATTCATTAATTTGAGCATCAGCAACAATTAACAAGAAGTAGAGGAATATTTGCTTTAGATTAATTCTCAAATGGGCAGCAAATCCTACATGAAGGCTAAATAATCTTTTGAAACGAAGAATTTGCAAAATTAGTATTGAGTATTAATTAAAGTCTATTTATGCCTAAAAGTAGGCAAACACTTTCGTATCCAACAGCAGCCTGACAGGTATACTCAGCATAACTAAACACTTTCTGCTATTTGATTAGTTGCAAACAGAAGAATATCTAAACAATGAAGTGAAATGGAATGGAATGGAATGAAAGGAAAAGAGAATGCAACAACAAATTTAACACGTTAAGCAGGACCAGTTACTGGCAGGAAGCAACTGCAAGTTGTAGTGTGAAGCGAAAACTTATTATGTTTTTAGTTTGTGCTTTTCCCCATTTTGTTGTTTCTTTTTCTTTTCTACTTTTTAACACTTTTTATTTTTATTTTATTTCGTTTTTTGTACGTCATGTGTTGAATGGAAAACTGAAGCTGTTTGTTCTATTGAAAATAAAACAAAGTTTTTTTTCTGGGTTCTATTTCATTGTGTATTTGGCTTTTGTGCCAAAAAGCAGCAAAGAAAACCAATTCGTTGGTCAAATAACAACACTTAACTTTTTGCTGGCCTGGCTGCCATCGCTGTTACCTTGAACATTTCTTTGCTGCTGCTGCTGATTTTAGATGTTTTTTTTTTGTTTGTTAACAAAGAGTTTATTTTTTGTTCCAAATGAGCCCATGAAACCGTACGAACCCAAGTGCTTTGGATGGCAGGCTAAAGGAAAGACATTGAGAAAACGTGTTGGAAAGTGTAAATATCTGTTAGGTGGCAACGTGGCATTATAATGTGGACTGTGCGTGCAGGGGAATAACTTTCTTTTTATTTCTTTCTTCTTACATTGGGAATATGTGTATGGACAGACACACATAGGAGAGAGAGAGACTCTATTTGAGCCAAGTTAGTAAATTGGCAATGGGAAAAGTTGTAGAAAGATGCTGGAAATGAGCATGACGTGACATTTCGGTTTATAAGAACGAAAGTTTTGAAGAAAAAAGGAAGAGATATACTTTTACTCGCTGTGATGTGAAAATTAGGCTGCAGGAAGCAAGAAAGTGTTGTTGCAAATGATACAATAAAACTTTGGGCTAATTGTGGAACTTGAAAAAAAAAATGTATTAAATGGTTCTGGTTGTAAAACACAAGCCAAAACAGCTGCTTCACTGTTTTATGCCATATTTTTTTATTAAATTTTATTTATTTATAGGATCGCCGGTGGTCAACATTTTACCTGTCTGCACTTAAAGTTATTATAAATCCTCATATAAGATTCTTTCTTTAAGTTAAGGCTGCTGTTATTTAAGGAATATGACAAATGGCTCTCAAGGGTACTGCTACACTTTCAATTTCGTATATTTTCTTTTATGGGCCACACAACACACTTTAAGACAGCAGCAAAAAGCACTTGTTCATTATCTACCAGTAAATGAAATAAAAAATATTCCTGCAGAGACTCTTGATTGTATAAATTTTAAGTGTTTGTATACGTTTCTCTGTGAGTGCAAAGCAAGACCCAATAGAAAATGTTTTCCTGGTTTTCAAGCCAATTTATTACTTTGACGCGGAGGGTTTAGACAAATTGTATTCATACTGTGCGTAACTACATAAAAATACCTTTTATATGATATATGATTTATAAATATTTTTGGATTTAAAGATGTCTAAAAGTGTACCACAAAAAAATGTGTGGAGTTAGGCTGGGTAATAAGAGAAGAAAGTGGGTAAAAATTAACGATCCAAATAGAAAAAGGGCTTTTCTCCGGGGGGTACGATAGGCAACTTTGTGAGTCCTTCTCCTGGTTTTAGTGTTGGGGGAAAATCATCTCCCTTCAACTGAGACCCTGACATTCTATAGGAATCATTGCCTCGTTTCTGTAACTGAAGTGAGAACTTCTCTTATCGGAAAAATTGTCGTCACTATGTGAAACACAAGATAAGTCAGAATAATTCCTTTAAAATTTTGTTGGTTTCTTATAATAATAAATATATTATTCTATGGATAATCCTACAATAAAAAGCATGAAAACCATAATTATTTAGTTTTTCGATTTGAGAACTTCTCACATCAGTTACAGAAACGAGGCACAGATTTTTCTTTTCCCTGCGCTGGCGGAAATCCACATTAACGAAATTTAAACGAAATCAGAAAGTTGAATACTTCTAATCATCTGAACGGGAGTATAATAATTCGAAATTTCAAATGAGTTGAATAATAAAATTTTTTTAAAAAACAAACACCATACGGTCATCTTATCGAAAACTTCAAAATAATTAGCCACGAAGTTCGAATGATTTTTGTTTTTGTTATTTCAATTTATTAGTTCTACTCCTTTATTGTCAAAATGTTACGGCGTCAATTTTATAAATCAGATTTCGTTAGTAAAACTTTAACAAAACAAACGATATTTTAAATATTTTTATTAGTTTTCTTCAATTTGATATTATTTTTCATTAAATTTTAAACAATATTTTTGTATTTTATTCGACCTTGTTTTTTAACTTAAATTCTACAGGCTCAAGGTCTAGAGCCAGAAGGATAATTGCAATAAGAATTTAAATGTTAAATATTTTAAAACGCTGGTTGGGTGAATAAATTTAAAAAAAAACATTAAAAAATTTTTAAATTTTTTGCAGTGATTAACAAAATTAGGACCTAAAATGTTTAGAATAACCTCCAAGTTCCTATTATAACTTTAGTATTTTTTTTTCAAAACTTCTCATTCGGTTTATAAAAGTTTGCAACAATATTTTTACTAAAGATCTACGAAGCGTCACGGAAAACTGTAACTAAAAGGATTTGATTCAAATTTATAAAGCTTCTGATCAATTAGGTAAAAGGTAATAATTTCAAGATATTCAATGAACTGGAAATGAGACAATTTCTAAGAGTATCTGGTTTATCCAAACACTCCCTGATGATCTGCTTTAGCAGATTGGAATTTTCTAATCAGTTTGAATTTTTCCAAATTTAATTTGTGAAACAAAAATAAGCATGAAACGAATACAAAAATATGAATAATAATTCCAAGTATTTAAGAAATATTTTTCCAGCTTTTTCTGCAGAAAATAAAGCATCAGATAACAGCTGATGCTTTCAGATATCAGATATCAGCTGATGCACCTTTCAGTGCTTGGAAAGAATATTCTCCAAATAAATTTATGTTTTAATGGTTAAGCAGAATTTTCATTCTTGCAGTTCAGTTGCTTGACATGAACCCTGAATTTTAGCTTCAGCTGCGCATCCTTTAAGTTTTCCTTTTTCCTTCCACAAGGAGCTTTCAAAGCTAAGCAAACAAAACCAGCTGTTTTTGTTTGCATGTTAAGAAGTCAACACTCTCAGGGGTTCTCCTTTTTTAATGTTTTTTATTTTACTGTAGAAGCCAAAGGACACATGGAAGCATGTGGAAAGTGTGTGTGGGGGAGGAGTATTTCGCCTGGAGCCTTTCTGATGGCGTAATTGGATGAATAACAATTTGTTTAATATAAAATTACTGTACTTTTTGTAAAAAAAGCTTAAATGGACATTAACATAAACGGAAAAAAGTCATGATAATGTTAAGGCAGAAGACACTTTCGCTTCCGTTTGCTTTAGGAAAAAAGAAAGAAGAAGTTTAGTTATTAAAAACTTTAGAAAGTTTCAAGTCTTAATGCCTCTTAAAATGGGAGGTTCAGAAATAACAATATTTTTTATGCTCATGCAAAGTTAATGTTGTGTTCTTTTCAATATTATTTAATGTGAAACTTAAAAGTTAAGCCAAATAATATTTGAATACAAACAAGCGTAACTAGACTGTGCATTGAAGGAACTTCTGTTGCAGCGGATATGAAAAGATGTGTTTCCGCGTGATTGAAAGCCATGGAAAACAAATCCCTCGTTGCCAGCCCAACAGCACTTTATTTTAGTCCTTATTTTTGGAGTTGTTTCACAAATTATTCAAGAGACAAAAAATGAATTATTTGGGGAAACGTTCAGTCTGCAGTGAAATTTGGCAAATGCTGCTTAAAGAAACTACAAACTGGCAGCACAACAAAACAGTTTCTCCCCGAGCAACTGTAACCACACAAAAACTTTTCTTTAACATTCAAACATTTTTGTTTTCAAATTTTTTTTTTAATTTTTGTTTTTGTTCCATGTTCAGCCAGGTCAAGGCAATAAACAATATTTGCTGTTTTGCCAGAAAACACACAAACGGAAAGATGGGGAAAACTTTTACAATTATTGTAATTAACCTTTCATTATTTTGCAATTTTTGTTATTAATAATAAATATTTAAGTAATTAAGACAATGAAAAGTATTATGGAAACGAAATCGAAAGCATTAAGAATATCACATTCAACTTTTTACATTTTTGCCATTGTCCTTTTGGCCAACTGCATGGCATGACAGAAACAGCAGCAAAAGTTTGTTAAGGAAACTTAAGCTCTTAAGCAGAAAGTGGAAGAAATATTATTTTTTTTACACTGAAAAAAAAACCCCACTGCCATTCACAATGATTTGCCGATTTTCCGCCTACTTTAGTCCACCGTAAAGGGTGTTGACAGTGTAGTGCGGCCATATACAGTGCGCTCAAATACCTTCGTCATTATCGTATTTATTTTCAACTCTGGCTGGGTGAAGAGAAGTGAAAAAAGAATAAAGAAATAAAACCGCAAAATAAGAAATAAACCGAATACGAAAGTTTTGCTGATTTTGCAAGAAATTTTACTTGCCAACCATTTGAAGTGGTTTACCGTAGTGTTTAAAAATCAAGCACAGTGGGACTGAAGCGGGACGACTTCGCACATCAACAAGCAACGAAGGTGTTGAGAGAATTAAAAAAAAAAGTGACTACTAGAAAAGTTGCTGAGGATGTCGACAGATCAGTTGGCAATGCAATTTTTTCAGAAGTTTTGGACAAAAAGTGTTATTAAAATTCTTTCCGAAATCGCAGAATATTGAAAATACAAAATATGGCTGCCACCTCACGGTCAAAAGCAACAATGAACTTCAGCCTCACCTCCGTATTTATGATATTTGGTGCCCTGCCAATTTTTTCTTTTTCTGTTTCCGAAATTGAAGAGATCCCTGGAAGGATGAGGGTTTGCGATGATTAAGGAGACAAAAGTCGAATCGCTGGGAGATCAAAACGACGCTCTTTCTAGCTTTGCCGATTGAAACAATCGAGCACTCAAAAATAAAAAACAAAATATCTGATGTTGACTCCAGCAGAATTTTCCTCCCACTGTGCGTTGGCGACAATAAAAGCCGTTGTTAAAAGAAAAACGTTGTCGATTTCGTTGCATTAAAATGTTTCAAACTTTATGGTTTGTTTGTTGTTTTAACAGTCAGTAACAACAAGCAGCCGTTGCCGAGAAAGTAACAACGCCAGCAGCAGCTGCTGTAGTTGTTATTGTTAGTGAATATTTGCCAGACAGCAAATAAGTGGGTTAAAAACATTGCAAATATTTTAAAGGTGCCACCCGAAGGAGTGTTTAGCAACAAACTTTAAGAGGGGACAATTTATAGCAAGAATTTTCAAATAAAATTACATAAAATGAAATACGATGCAATTAAAACTTTTAACAATAACATAGAAACAATAACAACAAATCAAACAGCCAATACACAGAGTCTTCTAACGTGATAAGAGAAAAAAATGCTTTTTATGGGCAATTAACGCCACAGCAAGCAGCCTGTCTGTCGCGAAAAAAGTTGTCAAGAATGTCAAACGATTACATCCGCCATAAAATTTAGTCGCTTAAATCTGCTCCATTTGACGATTGATAATCAATTAAATCTAAATAATTTGGTAGCTGCCGTGCTAACACTGTCCGCAGTCAAGGAAAAACTTTAATTTTTTTTCCGAACTTCGGTATAGAAGGAGGCCTAACGCAGGCAAACCAGTACCCTTGAGATAATCTGAGTTGTTCTCTTATTTCTGGGAATGAACAGATTAAAGTCTGATACTTCTTTAGCAGGCACAGCATCCAGGTATTGTCATTCAGAGAACTATGTTTAATTCAATGCTATTGGCCGCCATTAAAAGCGTTGCATTCATCCACATCAAACGTGGTTAAATAAATTTTATTATCCCTTTTATTGTGGCATCTTCACATGCATTCTTTATCCCGATACTTTATGTCCCATTTTATTTTTATTATTATTTTTTTCACTTCACTCAAGTGTCCTTTTTAAGGAGAATCGTTGGACTTTAATATTTAATAACATGTTTATCTGTAAGCGGCAGAATTGCAACCGCTGGTGTTATCTTGTGAATTTTGGCTGGTATTTTAACAACGATAATAGTTCGATTGAAATGCTTCATATAAATCGGGTGCTTTTTTTGTAGCTGTAAAGGAACTTCAAAGGATAATACAAGACAGAAATACTTTGATTGAAATCTGTTAAATAATTTCGAGGAAATTTATTTTTTATATAAAACATCCGGCATATTTACGTCCGGAGTTACATGGTGTTGCCTTCGATGAGTCTAATTTTAACTACTTATTCCCATAAATCTGGTCATAAGGCCTCAATGCAGACTTAGATATTTTCTTCCAATAATTCAAAATTTGCTGGTTTTTCTCTATAAGTCCTCGGCCACCCAATAAAGAGTACTCCAGAACCATTAAGTTGCTCGAAAAAAGAAGTCATTGAGGAGAACCACTCATGGAAGTAAAGTTACCACTCAGGGGCACGATTGTGCCATCTTGTAGAAAAAAAAATGTCGTTTTGTCGAATTGCTGACTCGTTAGGAATGTCTTCACTAAAATATGACAATTTCGTTTCTTGACTAAAATCGATTTCTAGCATTAAATAATATTCCTTGATAAAGAAAAAAATATCCTGACAGGATAATTTTTCGAAGAGTTTTTCATTAAATAATACATCATGATAAGTATTCCAAAGGACACAGGAAAATCAACAGCAGCTTTACATATGCAACTTACACATCAGAGCAAAACAGCTGTTTTCGAAAGCCGCTACATTTTCTTCATCAATACTCTTGTCTGTTTTCATTGGTAAGGTGGCTTAATTGAATATGACAACAGTTTCTATTTGTATCAATTTTATTATGAAAAACAATACGAGAACTGTATCAAACCGATGATAACACGGCTGTGTTAAGTCCTTGCGTTGTGTCTTCATTCTTACATATTCTGTATTTTACGGGATATTTAGTTTCAACTGTCCTCAGCGAAGCTGTCCTGTAACTGCTAAAAATGGCCACGGAACTGAATATTCCTTGGCCGTTAGGGAACATATCACAGAACCAAAACAAAAATGCCAACAAAATCCCTTAAATCAGCTTAAAATGGGAAGTTATATTATTTTTACAGGCCACTCTTGAAATGGTATCAAGGACACCACAATGGGACTAGTACGTAAATGTTACGTCTCGCAGTATCATAATTATGACAATTGGCACCCTCCAATAAAAAGACCAAGTAAAAGTTACCGGTACCCCTCATATAGAGTTACGGAACTTGAACCTGTTGCTAATCTTTGGGAAATAGTCACGTGACAAGTCCTTTGATAGGACACCCTCCTTCCTAATATGTTTCTTAAACCAAACTTTTTTGTTTCCAATTTTCGTAGGTAAAAATTAATGTTTTTGCCCTTTTTTGGGTTAACACGACCTCGACCGTATATTTTAATTGTGTGGTGGCATTCGAAAGCAGCTGTTATGCTCTGCTATAATAGTTGAATAGTTAAAACTGGTGTTGACTTTCCCTTGTGCTTTGGAACATCATGTGTATAGGAATCAAAACACTTTAAAAAAAGCTGACCTACAAGAACTAAATGAAATATTGACTTTTTTTAAAATGAATTTCCACAATCCGGAGGACAAACGATTTGTAATGCCAAATATTATATGTCAACACAGTTTCACATTCGCAGCTGTTTAATTATAGTTGTAGATATCGGTTGCTCTCAAACAATTTAAAGAAATCCCCAATATATTTGCAAACTGTTTAATACGAATACCCTGGAACTAAAGGATTATAGAGCAAAGAAAACTTTTTTTCTCTACAATTGCGAAAAATAAAGAAAATTCATTTAAGTTGCATTAAAAGAGACATGAAAAACTCGTTGCTGGTTTCATTTTAATTTGCTTTTAAAAGGATTTCTTAATAAAATGCTATTATTTATTCATGATTGAGACTGTTTAAATTATTAATAAATTATGTAAACAGCAGCCTCCGTAAACAACAATCCATTTACTTTTGAAGAAAAATGCCATTAAAAAGTCTGCACAAGCAGGCACGCAGTACTCAAATAAAAGAAAAAAATTGTTCGCCTTTTTATTACTTTAAGTGTAAAATTCGATGCTAAATTTATATCGAGAGGAATAAATTTGTTAAGTAAATGGATTAAAATGTACTGAAAAGAAAAATTTAAATAAACATCAACATCTGGAAGTGGAGAAGCCCCGTAAATCACTTGAATAGCAGCATCAAACGAATTCGCAAAGTTTTCATTTGTCCGTGTTGAAAAGTGCTCGGATTCAGTTGGTTTGTGTGAATGGTTTCAGTCGAGTGGCTGTCAATGCACGAGTATCATTTGAAATGATACTTTTTCTTTATGCTGGCATGACTGTGTGTGTGTGTGTGTTTCAATACACAAACACATTAACACAATCGAATGTATTAATTTTGTATTATTTTGTTCAGTCAGACGTTCAGTTGCTTCCCCTGATTCGAATAAATATTTAAAAGGATACAATCTTGAAGCCAATTTTATTTCATTGTTTTCTGTTCTTTCCTTTTCTCTCTGCGGCTTCCTTTTGCCCGTTTGGGTTTTTTCTTTTTCTGAATTATTTATATTGTATTTACAATGTGTATTTGGTTTTCCATTATTAACACTTGATATTAATTCAGTATGAAAAATGCTGAGGATTCAACTAAGAACAGAAGACAAATTAACCACGACTCGTGGCAAATAGAATTGCAGATTTCCATTAAGAGAATTTTAAGCATAAAATACTTTATCGACAGCACGAATTCAGGAATGTTTGGAAGGCTTTAAAAAAAAGGACGTTAATACTTCCCAAGCAGTCTTAATCTTCGACCTTCTAATAAACGATTTTTGGTTTTGGAGCAATTCCGTTTTTAAAAGCCGAATTGTTTTAGGTGATTTCTTGAATTATTTATATATCAAGGACTCGCTTTGAAGTTAATATAAATAAATTAATTCACGTGGAAGAATAATAATATTTAATGGCGCATGTCATCATAAATAATTAAAAAAAGAAAACTCTCCTCTGCTCATATTCACTTCCCTTGACGGGTTTGTTTTTTACACATTTAAAAGTAATTTAACTAATTTTTGTTTTGTTACTAACAAAAACATCCACACAAAAACTTTCACAATTATGGCGTGTTGCTGGAATTTTAAAAATTTTGTTAACTTGTTTACTTGGCCATTAATGGAAGGCGAAAATAAAGTTATTCAAAAGTTTGTTCCCTTCAAAATTATTCACCTACACGTGTGCTCACGCACACAACTAATTTGCCATTATTCACAGCCATACACACACACACACACACATATATACAGACTCATATGGAATAGCAATAATAACAAAAAGTGGTTAAACACAGCAGCTGCCTCATTGTTTTGCAAACACGCGAGAGAGACGTTAATATAAATGGACCCAAATGAACAATTTTACAACAACTGATACACATGCACACACACACACAAAGTAGGCCTTCACACACACACGCACATGCGTTTACATATACCAAATAGTCCGCTGAACATCATAAGAAACAGCTAAAATTATTATTTTAAGACACACGCGTGTGTGTATGCGTGTGTACTTTAATTCCATAAATATCACCATCATTGTAAAAGAGATGTACGCATGTTTGTGTATGTGAGTGTGTGTGTGTGCTTGTTATCATTTTCCGAAATTATAAACAGAATCATTTTCTTTTGTTGTTCATTTACAGGTTTCAGCTATTCAACTAATTTCAAGTGGCATGTGAATATCATTCAATGTTGTTGTCCTTGTTGTTGTTGTTGTTGTTCTTGTTGTTGTTGTTGTTGTTATTGCAAACACACGAGCTTTGTGGCAACTGACGAGTACGTTTGAACTATTAAAGGCAGGAATTTAAATTTTTGTTTTTGATTTTAGTGTTTATTTAAATTAAAATTAAAATCAATTTCTCTTCCCCGTACACATTCTTTTTTTGTTCATTTTTGTTCACAATACGGTTGGTTGCCAGTTGTTGCGTTACCAGAGAAATATATAAAATAAAAAAATAAAAAAAATGAAAATAACAGCAGCAAAAATAATTGAAAACATTTTTGAAATATTTTTCGATGCCACCAATTCAATTTAAATTAAAAAGTTCACATCTTACACTTCAGTGTGTATCATTAATTAAAAAATTTGCAAATAGTTTTCGCCCCCTTCACCTCCCCCACCCAATACCTATTTGGCCATTTGTTTAAAACACCTTGGCCACACTCTCAGCCATCAAGTTTTCACACTCTTTGACTAGCAGCTGCCAAGTTTTTGTGCACAAAACAAATAGTTTAACGCAAGCGGATGAAATTGTGTAAAAAGGAAAATAAAATAAAAAAACTATAAATGAAAAATAAAGAACAAACAAGTTTTAGCAAAATTGAATTCCTTTTAAGCAAATACTCGCCCCATAATCATTCAAAGACGGCACAGTGGTTGAGCACAGGGGCAACGTGGCTCACAGTTTTTAACACACTTTTCCGATGGGATTGAGTAAAAGGAAATTAGCCAGTCGTGGGATGATAAAGTAAAGATAGTTTGCTCGGAAAAAAGGAAGAGGGAAGAAATAATTTCTTGTGTAAATTTGGAGTGCATTGAAATACAGGGTGACCCGAAATGTGTAAAGGGATTTGGGGGATTATAGCTTTTTATTTCAGACATAATTATTAAATATTTAGTGACGACTATTTTTTCTAAAATTGTGAAAAAATGACATGTCGCATATGGCGACCATTTTTTGGTTCGCAAATTCATGACTTTTCTAAAAGATTTCCATTAAACTTTTGCAAAACTTCAGCTGTTGAGTTGTTGACTTCGTGGCCTATATTTTTGTGGTATTTGACGGCTGGTTCCAGTCTTTTTATTATAAACTTTTTCTTCCAAATAACTTCAAAAGAAACAGTCTGAAGTGACATCTTTAGTAAACGCGAAAGATGTCGCGTAAAACATGTGCCTTGCCGGGGGCGGTAAAACTCCTTCCTGCTGGAGAGGGATGTCTAGTAATAAGTAGCAGATAAGACAGTCACTAATGCCGACACAAATACTACCCACAATTACTCCTGCATCAATTAATATAATTCTCAAACTAACCTCGTATTTACAGATTTCCACGAAAATTCAGCATATAATTTGATTAAAATCATAAAGCCAATTGGCGTTATATAGGCATTACCGCTAAAAAATATGCCAAAAATTTTAAATTATAATTTCGATAATTATTCTGTTTTAGCCAAAAGAGATCGTTCACACTGTACGATCGTTAAAATGAAGTGCCATTGCAAACAGCAGTAGATTTTTAGTTAAATACCAGCACGAATAAAATTTTAAGAGAATCGTCTTTTATGTGGCCATAAAAAAATAAAAGAAACTTGTTACTGAAAGTTAATATTCAATACAGTGGAGGGCAAAAGTGTGCACACCTTGGTTTTATGAGAAATAATTTTTTAAATAAATTATTTTAGAAAATTCGTTTGTGTTTTTTGCTGGATTAATGGAATTAATTTATTTATTATTATCTATTTCTCCCTCTCTGTATCTGTATCTCTCTCTCTCTCTCTTATTTTGTAAATTTGAGTCTCTTTTGCCAAGAACCCAGATTTTGTTATTTTGCAGGCTTAAGAAATTGTTTTTCCAATTCACTAAATCTTCTGAATTCTTTTTAATCTTAAAGTGTGCCACTTTTCCTAACACCGCTGTAATCCACCCATTTTGGCTTTGCTGGATTAAGTTGGTTGCTGGTGGCTGATAAAAGCAAAGCAACCAAACTTTTTGCTATGAAAACAGCGGCATCAACTATAAAATTTTAGATAGAACGATATCGATTTTCCATTATTATGGCAACTACTCCTGCAATTGTATCTAATCTTTCGTTATTTATTTAGTTTTTGCTTTCTTTTGTGGCGGTTCTTTTCTCTTCTTTTTTTTTTGCCAGCTGCACTGGACATTTGCTGATTGTTTTATTTTACTTTTTGAATTTTATTAGAAAAATGTTTATTTTCCACAAAATATTTCACTGTGTGATACTGGAAACGAAAGTAATATTTTGCAAAAAATAATAATAAAAAAAGACAAAATAAAATATTTAGAAATTGGAAAAAAAGTTAAACAAAAAAGCTGGTATTTTATCAGAGCCACGAAGCGATAGTTCTCTAAATATTTTTCCAGCAAAAATGGGAATTGCAATCACATCAAAATATATTTGAAAATAAAAAGAAAAATATATGGGAAAATGAAACAAACTAATGAAATATTTTAGCGATTATTTTATCTGGTTTTCTGAATTTAAATGGATGAAATGGAGTAGGAAAATACATAAAAATCTTAAAAAGAGCAGTTTTGAAATTATTATCTTTAAAATAAATTCATTTGACTAGTACAAGAAGTCAAACGCTGATCTGTAGGTGTGGAATGGATTGCCTCGGCAAAGAGTGTGGGCCAGTGTTGACAACACTGGTGAGAATATAGTCATTTTGGGGTAAACATTTTATAGTTAAATCAGCGTACAAGTCAATAATCTACCACTTGATATTTAAAATAAAAACTTATCAGAAAAATATAAATGAAAACCGAGTTTTTTTAAAAGTTATACAACCGGATGAAGTTTTTGATTCGTACTTTTCAAAAAAAGATGCTGGTCAGAAGGTTACAGTCAATGGTGACCGCTGATTACTGACGTTTTTGTTCATCAATTGAACAACAATCATGATGTTGGAAAGATTTCAACAAGGCGGCGCAACATGTCACTCAGCTCGTGCCCCAAATGATTTATTGAGGGAAACGTTTGAAAACGAAGATTCAGACTCAAGCAGTACCCCACATGATCGTAGGATTTAATGCCACCAGACAACTTCTATAGGCAAATGTGAAGTCACTAGTCTTCGGCGATAAGCCCGAAGCGCCCGTTTTGAGGACAGCAACCGCGGCGTTATTGCCCATATATGGCCGCTTATGTTGGACAAAGTGAAGATGACACCAAGTGCGAGTGGGCCATGGTGGTCAAATGCCAGAAGTCCTGTTTAACTTCTAAAGCCAGGAGATTGTCTTTTAAGTAAAGAGAAAAATTTAGATAAATTAAAGATATTAATCTCTGTTTTACCCCAATTTAAAGTTCTCTACCTCTATAAAAAACACCCTAAAATATAAAAACTTTTGAACACTTCCATTTATGTGGCGCAGTACTTGCGATTATAAAGGAAACATTAAATAGAAATAATTTGTTGTTACTTTTGCAACAAATTAAAACACTTTGCTAACACTTTTAAGTCCAGAATTCAAAATAAATATTTACGTTGTACAAATCTACCCAAAATTACCTTTCAAATTATATCCCTTTCATGTATAAAGTTAAACGATAAAATACTTGGAAGTGCACCACAAAAAATGTGTGACGCAAATGCATATTAAAATATATTAATTCACTTTGTAGGATATATTTTTCTATTATACAGAAAAGAAGGGCGCTGTAATTTTCTACATGATAGTGTCAATTACTGTGAGTACTATTTAGTAACCACAGCCACGCCTTGATCATTCAAAAAGGGCGTCAATATTAAACACAATACTTCACAGAAAAATCAGATCCTTTTGCAAAGAGACAGTGAGTTCTTCAAGGTGGCGCATAAATGCAACCGGAGTAAAATCGGTTTGTAACTTATCCACCATTCCACTTATGCCACCAATCGACAGCTTATCATAAAAAAAAATTTATTGAATTTAATTTTTATGGCTTTATTCTCCTTAAAAGGAAGATTTTGCAGACCGTTTCAAGGTTGCAGCTCCCTTCAATTTAAAATTAGCCTAAAACCAGAGTTAACAGAAAATGGCTTCAAATATGCAAAATCGCACCTCCTCAAACAAACATTCGAGGCGAAGTTAAAACTGCCTCATTTCGAGCACTTTTTTAAGGAATCGTCATAGAAATCCTGTGATCCTTAAAGTTTGATTAAACGATTTATGAAGAATTCTCATCAAATATTTTTATAAAATATTTTTTAAATTATTCCACAACTTTAAATTTTCGCTTGAGGCAAAAACACTCTCTCTTCGTCAATATAGAGGGGATTCAAATGTCGTGTAACAAATAAAAATTACGCTTAATTACAGCGTCAAGTTTTAACTTGCAAATTATTCGCAGCTGCAAAAAAAAATTCCAAATTTTATGTTTAGCATTCGTTTTGTTGTAGTTCAAAAAACTATTTATTTTCTAAAAACTTACGGCCAATTCTATCGCATATCAACAGCACTCACTCCATACCGGCAAATATATTCAGTCATTTGAAAAGTTATGACGAAATAAAGAAACTCACAAAAATTAACTCTAAAAATGTCACACTCTTTTTTTTTCGTGTAGCCGCAAAATAAGTAAAAATAAAATTTTAAAAATATTTGCAAAAATAAACGTGCTGCTGTTAGTTTTCATAACTTAATTTATTGACCGTTTTCGGTTTGAAAACTGTTTAAATTTGTGTTTCAAACATGTACGAGGTCAGTTCAAAATATAAACTTTCTATGGTTTTTAATTTATTCCTCAAATTAAATTTTTCCTCTTCAAATTGAATATAAAATATTTTGACAAAGTTTTTCCTGATTCTCGAAGTTTTTTTTTGCAATTTTCGGTGTGTCCTTGAGATCTTTTAGCCATTCAAATTTTATCTCCGCAATTGTTGCAAAGTGCTGTCCTTTCTTGGGTCTCTTTGATCTCCGAAAAATTTAGAGAGACCCCTTTTATGACTCCCTTAAGCAAATCTGCATCCCCGTTAGAATTGCCAGATTATCTTGATTTACAAGATGACACCCTTCGCAAATGTGCTTCCCCCTTAAGGTTGCCAGATTATCTTGCTTTTTACAAGATGGCAGTCAAGAGTCAAGAATATATATATTTTGGGGCTGTCAGAGTGCCTTGATTTTTTTTGATTGGCATGATGATAGTTTGGACTCAAGAATATATAAATTTTGCAAAGTTTTTTTTTTTGCTTGACAAAAATATTTTATAAAATTTAATTTAAAAATATGGAGGATATTCCAAAGGACAAGGGAAAGTCAATAGCAACTTTAAATATTCAACTATATACATCAGAGCAGAACAGATGTTTTCGAAAGCCGCTACACTTTCCTTATCAGTGTTCATGTCTAATCTCGTTTATTACCATTTGTTAGGTGGCTTAATTGAATGTGGTAACAGTTTCTATTTGTAACAATTTTGTAATGAAAGACAATACGAGAATTGCATCAAAGCGTTGGTAACACACTGTTAAGTCTCACTGTTGCCATTTCATTAATTTCTTTATGTCCTATTTTTTTTAAATTTTATTTTTGTTTCCTGTTTCTTAAGCCAAAATTTTTGGTGTGAGTTCTCTTAAATACATTGTCAACGTTTTTTATCTTTTATTGAGTTAGCGTGAGCCACTATATTTTTCCCTTATCATTTGCTGACGTGTTAAGGACGACCATCGCAATCACATCTTATAGACCTTCTTTGAAAAGCCTGTAGTACTTGTAAACAGTTTTCTGATTCAGAGTGCCATCACTGTTAACGTTTCAAGCACTTCTGAGCCCTTCTCTGATTTTTTACATAAAATTTAATAAAAATTGTTTTCCCAATTTTTCGATACCACAAACACACTGAATTTGCTAAATGGCTAAATCTGAGAACAACTGTCCGAGATGCACCCGTCCAATCGAATGTAAATAGTAAGTAAGTTTCGAAAATTCAGCTCATTTTTTGAACAGACCTCGTATGATGACTTATGAATGTGAAACTCTCTTCGAGTACACACGAAGCCAACTGCTCACATACATTCACACCACATGCTCTGCCACAACAAGTTTGAAAACACCAGCACGTAAAAATTGCTGCTGAAAATTAACTTCATTTTGAAAACTTTATTTGCAACTCGTATTGAAGGTGCAAAAAAAAACAACGTACATCTGCAACATAAAAAGTGTAAATATTATTTTCCTCAACTTTTGAGAGAACGATAAAATAAATTCATTCATTTGCAAGCAGGTTTGCCACGACTGTCGGCTTCACAAATAAACCGAAAAGCCTGTCAAAATTGTTCAACTGCCTCGTCATCATCGTTAATGGAAATGAGAGTTTTCTTTGTCATTTATTAGCATAAATTCAACTGCGAAAGTAGGAGTTTCCCACTCGCCCAACTGGTTTCCTAAAATCCAGCATTTACACAAACACAAACCCACATACACACACATTTTCCTACATGTGTTGCGCCGACAGACGACGTGCCACAAATTGCTATACTTGATAAAGATGGATGCTGCCAATCTATATCAATACAAATTATTTAATTCAATAAATCCTTCATTTAATATTGACGCACCAGAGCACAACAGCAGCAGCTCGTGGGCATGTATGGATGCGTGTGTGTGTGTGGGTGTACGACTGAATATAAAAGTCATGCATTATGGCACGATTACATATATGTATGTGTGTAGGTGTGTCTGTGTTTGTAGATGTGTGTGTGTGCGTAGGTGTGCTTGTGTGTGTGTACGTTTGCTTAAGCAACACACATAAATTATTTAATTCAATAGACGTGTTAACGTTTTAAAATACTTAAACGGAAATTCTCGATCAAACATTCCATCACTCGAGAACTTATTCGGTTGCACCACTTTTTTGCTTCTTTATTTCCAACTTTTCTTTATTCCCATGGGCATTTGAGGGTGTATGTGTGTGTGTGTGTGCGTGTGTGTTTTTTAAATTCTCATTTCACTCACACATATAAATGTTTGATGAGGAGCGGATAAGTCTCGGTTACCGACAACTGCATAATTTATAAATCGATGAGTCTGTTGAATCCCACTATTAAATCAGTCGCGGCTTTTTAGTTGTCTGCGACTGTTTCACAGCGAGCGGCAGCACATTTTTCCAATTTGTCTTACAACGCTTTTCATGCTTGAAAAGATTTTCTTCAACATGTTCATACATTCAAATCAATTGGCAACAGTTAAGTAAATGATTTTCTGTTGTATTTGTAAAAGTCAAGCAAAAATTCTCTGGGGGTGGAATAGGGTTAAATTTCAAATATTTTTCTTCCCCTTAATTAAAAAAAATCGCAGTTGTGGGTTTAGGTCAGGTTCCATTTGAGGCCTACTGACAATTCACTCGGGCTAATTCGTTTATTCCCTTGGTGATATCCTGGAGTAAAAGGACTCCTGCTGCCTGTCCATTTTGTCTCAGCGAACTATGCTGGTGTCCTCAAGAAGGACTGTCTAGGTTTGGCAGAATATTGGAGACCAGTGCTGTTGTCATTCCCCTAGCCAGGGCAGTGCTCACCATAGAAGATGAATCAGTGTTTCATCCTTTTCTTCTGAATTTCAACTTCTGCGCATATTTTTCTAAAGGGAGGACCCACCATGATTCAAACTAAAACTGTTTAACTTAAGAAAAAAATTCATAAAATAGGATATAAAGAAAATAATCAAATGGCAACACAGGGACGTAACAGTGTTACCATCGCTTTGATGCAATTATCGTATCCTTTTTTATAATGAAATTGTTACAAATAGAAACTGTTACCTTATTCAATGAGGCCACCTCACAAATGGTAATAGGCAAGAGTTCGCATGAGTACTGATGGGGAAAGTGTAGCGGCTTTCGAAAACTGTTGTTCTTCTCTGATGCTGAATATATATAGACTGATGTTTGGCTTTCCCTTGTGCGTGAAAATATTTGTTTTTCTTAATTTGAAAGAAGTTTCGAATAATTATTCTATAAAATTAAATTTAACTTAATACCGGATGTTAATTATTAAAAATTTAGTCTGACCTTAACATCAAGTTTCTTGCCCAACTTAACGCGACATTTCTTTGTTTCAGTTCTTGGCACATCCCACCAAGAAAATAAAAATTATTTCTAATATTTTTTTCCTTTTCAAAATTTTACTTCATTAAGAATAAATTTTCCAACCCGCCACATTTAATAAAATTCTATTTCATAAAGAAACTTCCTTCGCTCAAATAGTTTCCGTGAAGCCATTCAAATTATTTATTAATAAATTAAATGAGCTGCTCCTGTCAGAAGGAGTTGGCAACAATATTTTGGTTAGCATCGGATTATCCAATTTAACGCCAGCGTGTCTTTTGAACGGACACGAGTTATTAAAACGCTGTGGATTTGCGTTGAAAACTTTCGCTGCAATCTCGCACTTGCACTTCTTGCACTTTCTTTCACTATCGTTTTCAATGGAAAAAGTTATTAGCGAGGGAAAGTTGAGTTTAAATAACTCTTCCACAAGATTCTTTTAATAGCCGCAACAAAAAAACAATAAGACAAAGTTTTCTAAAATGAATATTTCTTAGACAGATTTGAATTTGTAATTTGAATACGTACGATATTCTATTTAAAAATGGTTGGGTTATGAATGGAATAAGAAAAAAACAACACAATAAAAAAAAAATAAAGAAAAACAAGAGAAAAGAAAATATCCATTAAAATTTTCTCCAGTGGATTTCATTATGAATTTATGAGCACATTACGGCTGCATGCATGTACGTGCTGGTGCACGTCTGCTTGTGTGTGTGTGTGTGTACGCTTTTATTTGCAGAGTAAAAATTATATTTCCCTACTTTGAACTTCCCATAAGCTGTGCAGGCAACATGAACTCTGGCCTTTTGCTATTGCTGCTGTGGCATCAGCCAGCCGCAGTAACTTTTGTCAAGAGTCCTTGTGCACAGGGAAAACAAACTAAACACACGCACAAACACACACACACACACACACATATACACTTGTACTTTTAGAAAAGTGTGACGACATTTGCATTTGTTTTTTTTTCATCTTCTTTTATCCATAGAATAGTAACGAGGGTGATATTTTTGTGTTGCCATAGTGCAACTAATACTAATGCACGCTTTAAATCGTCATGCACAGACTTGTTTCAGCAAATGAATTTTTTATTGTGTCAGGCTTAGCAAGAGATGACTGCTGCAGGTCAGGAGCGTAGCGTTGTAACTGCTAATAATTTTTTTGAAATTAAAACTTCAAATCGAACATATCACAAGCAAGTCAGTGGATAAATAATTGACAAATTTATTTAAAAAAGGAGTGTTAACTTGTCCAAAGGCAGGTTGCGAGCGTTGAAAAGAATGTTTTCTAAAATTTATAATTTTATAAAATTAATAGAAAAAGAAAAAAAATCTGTGCTAGCAAAGAACTAAAAAAGAAAAGAGATCCACTGCGAATATATTGAAATATTACAAAGTGGGGTTTAAAAAAATTTTTTTTTGGGGAATTGTGGGGATTTCAGTAACAAATCCCATTTTTTTCTATAACAAAAGAGTTTCAGCTGCAAATATTAATAAATAAAAACTTTTTTCTTGTTTATGTTGACTTTGGGTGTTTTTAGTCAAAAATTTTTAACAAAAAACTGCATTTTTCGCAAACCTGAGGTGACCCACTTTGGGGTGTCGTGGTTTTGCCTTCTTTGAAGATATAAAATCCCAACACTAAGTGGAAGTCAGCAATATATTCTATAAAAAATGTTATAGTAATTGAAATACCCCTTAAGAAACTACAGAATTATTTAATTTTTTTTTCAAAAACCCCCACTGTGCGAGATCCCCAGAATTAATTTTTTTTGTTGCTTTAAAAATATTTTTATCTGAATTATTTGGCCCATATTTTACTAGATGGTTTAAGCTATTAATTTTACAATTAATTAACCAACTTTGCAACCTTTTAAAGGTCAACAGTTTTTTTCAAAAGGATTTCTTTCAAAAGGATTTGGTTTTGCATAATTTTCTTTTATAGACACTCACAGTTTACAATTTGTTTGGAATTTAATATGACATTAATTTTCATTCCCACTTTAACATTGAAAAACTGAAACTAAAGAGAAAAAAAAAACTATATATTATAAACACATCGCATTATGCTAGAAAAATTTAGGTCGCTGCAAATGTAGTCCTTTTTTGTTTTGCTCCTTTCAGTTTTATTTCATTTTCAGTTTTAGTTTTATATTCAGGGCTAAAGCATGTTTGTGGCTTGTAATTGCCCTCAAAATAATTTGTGTAATAAATACTCGACCAAAATACTAAAAGCTGAAAGGAAGGATGATGACAATTTAAATTTCCAACAATGGGGCAAAAAAAAAAAATTAAAATAAATACATACAAGAGCGCACATTTACTCACACATACGAACACACACGTACGCAATTGCAAAGCCAAACTTTTGCTTAGTTGGTTTAAGGTTGTGTGGAATTATCGTGTGTGTTTGTGTGGAATGCGCTAGACGACGACTGTTCGACAAACATTGACAAACGATTTTTTTACTCACATCATTTTTTATTTATTTATTTTCCTTTTATTCTGCATGACAGTACGACAAGTACGCTAAACAACCTGCAAGTCAGCCGCGCCAGCACCCAGTCCAAAATGGACTGCAGAAAAATGTTTTGAATAAAGAAGCCTGAATTTGTTTTTAAGTGTCTGAAAGAAACAGTTTTCCTAAAGTTGTGGCAAATCCAACGAGTGACTAGACAACTAACACTACAGTGACAGACAAAACGGTGTAAAAATTAGATTCCAAAATAGTTATTTCAAACATTTTTGCTAAGCCTTTAAATTCTATTAAAGTCTTAAGCTCCCACCACTACAATTCAATATAATTTTTTTTTAAATATTCAGTTGATTTTTTTCAATATTTTTTTGCTTGTTGGGCTTTTTACTAAGACTCGCAGCCAACTCCTTAACATCAGCTTTTACGAGTTCAACTTAAAATGTTGGATGCATGTGAAAAGTTACTGTCTGTGTAGCAAAAGTGAGTATGTGTGTGTGTGTGTGTGTGCAGGCATCAGATTTACAGTTTATTATCAATTTGCTGACACAAAACATAAAACTCTTCTATTTTCCAATAACATGCTCATGCATGCTGAAATGCAATAAAATATCGACGAAAAATTAATATCCGTTTTATATTTAAAGGAAAATATCGTGTGTCAACAATAATGTGGAGCATGTGCTGTCTGTTTGTGTGTGGATGTAAATGATATTAAAGGACTCAGTTGAAGATATATTTTATGTGAGCGATTAAGCGATTAATCGAAGTGTTATTGGGAATCATGAATAGATTTTTATGCATAAAGTTTTCTTCGGCTTTATTCGAAATTATTTTTTTATAAATAATTTCATTGTTATCCAACGGATTATATAAGAGTTTGAAAAAAAACGTGACCACTAAATATTAATGAATATCCTATTTATTGAGACCAATTTTTAATAACAAGACACTGTCTACTCAATAAATATGTTTTACTTAATAAACCCGCATCTCAATCAAAATATTTTTCATAACAATTTGGTGGTTACGCTGTTTTGAGCTAATATTTGACAAGTGTAAACGTAATTTCATCAAGCATGCAGCGATGATTGAAGTACTGAATTGGGTGTAGATGCTTAAGGTAATATTCTATAAGAGGAAATATAATATTGTATAAGAGAAAATTTATCGAACAGAGTGTTGACATCCTTGGAAAACTGATCGACTTCTTAACTGGACACTAACTTAAAAGGGGCATTAACGCTGACTTGCTATTATAGATGGCATTGAATTTAGGGGGTGCAGTGACAATTTATAAAATATTTTTTATTTAAGACGCTTCAAATCGGTGCTAAAAAACTAAAATGAGTTAAACAAATTTATGTATTCGATTTTATTCGAAATTATTTTTTTATAAATAATTTCTTTGTTGTCCAACGGATTATATAAGAGTTAAAAAAAACGTGACCACTAAATGCGAATGAAAAACCTATTCATTTAGACCTGTTTCTAATAATAAGACACTGTCCACTCAACAAATATGTTTTACTTAATAAACAAGCATCTGAAACAAAATATTTTTTATTACAATTTAGGGGTTACGCTATTTTAAGCAAATATTTGACAAGTGTAAACGTAACTTCATCAAGTACGCAGCGATGATTAAATTACTAAATTGGGTGCAGATGCTGAGGATCACCTGCAGTAGAAGAGTCATACTGTGGATAACTCGAAGAGAGTATTGGAAAGCTGATCGACTTCTTAACGGTACACTCTAACTTAAAAAGGGTATTAGCGCTGGCTTGTTGTCCTGGGCTGCATTGAATTTAGGGCGTGCAGTGACAATTTAAAAATTTGCTTATTTTTTCAAAAACTAAAACGCTTCAAATCGGTCATTAAAAATTTTTTACATCCGATATGGTTAAATTTCAATCTCTCTGGGGTTGAAATCCTGCAGCAGCTATAGATTTTATAAGACACGACTGTAAAAGCCTGACTCTTCTCCGTAACACATTCATATAAATTCATTTAAAAGCTTGAAAGTTCTTTACTTATATGCACTTTATTTAAGTTGGACCACTGTGCAACACTGTGCTACAATAACGACAAAGTAGGGTGCTCTTATGAAGCTGATTCGTTGACTGAACACTGCTCTGCCTTCGTCATTTTAAACAGACCAGCTGCAATCAATTAAAACATGCAGACTTATCAGACAATCGCAACTAAAAGTGGAATGGAACTCACGGCCTTAGGATTCCTTCCTTAAGTACTTCAGTCTGGAGTAGCCATGCGACCCTAAAATATTAAGCTATTCATTTATGAAACATTTACTCCCCTATTCATAATATTTAAAATTAGTTTGATATATATTTTATTGAAAATTTCTTATGAAAACTTTCTAAAAATACGTTTTTAATTTACCCTCTAATTTTTTATTAATAGGAAATGGAAATTATCTGCCCCCCCCCCCCCCTCCATTCTAAGAACAACACAATACAAACTGAATTGTTCTGTTGCAAACAAAACATCTCATTATCCACCTGCCTGGTAACTGATGATCACTTATTTCATTTCCATTTTCTGTTAAATAAAATAAAATAAAATAAAATAAAAAAGCGCTTCACCTTAAGTTTTATCCATCATCTCACAAAACAACAACAAATTTGCCACATAAAATCAAACAAAACTCGAAGATAAACATAAAAACAGGCAATTTCTCGCAGTTGCCATCAACAGCAATCCCTTAAGAGAAATTTGATGTGTATCAAGGACTTGCCTACATTTTTCAACTACAACAGTTGTTTGGTTTGTCTTTCTAAAGGATATAATTTACACGCACACACACACTCATGCAAACACAAGACCAAAAAGTATGTAGCAAGTAAAATAGATAGTAACTAAGAAATAAAAAAGTTTATTAAAAATGTATAAACTTAAAGAAAAAGAATTGTGTCAAAGTAAAAGAACGATAAGAGCAGGCGAACGAGCAGAAACCCAAATATAAACAACACAATATTCCAAAGACCTTGCACAGGCTTGTTTAGTCTTGTTCGCTTGTGTTTATGTTTATGTTTGTGTTTTTGTGTTGTTGTGTTGTGTCTTGACTGCATGTAACATGTTGCAACATCACTAATATTCTGTAAGTGAAAATCTCTTGAGGTACAGAGAGCAAATGGCAGCATTAACAAAGAACAACAACACAAAATTGTGAGAGAAAAAAATATGTGCACAAGAAATATGCTTATTAATGCTAACAACAACAACAACAACAACGGCAATAACAATAATGATAATAATAATTCAGTTTATTATTTATTCTACAGAAAAATGCATGAAATAAAATCTAACACACACACACACACACAATCACATTTGCTCCACTACCTGGCCGAGGCACAGAATATTCTGCTGTAACAACAGCCTTCACTGTTTCTTTCTTAGAATAAAAATAAAAATAAAAACTAAAATAAAACACAAGCAAAACAAACTGTTTGTTTCGTAAGCCTGTTAAGACGCTGAGCACTGCTGCCGTAAACTGGTGAAGGAGAACAAGAGTCAACTTGTATTTGATTTGAATTTCAAATAAAGTTAAGTCGAAAACACTTTAAGTAGATTTACGACAGCGATACGAAGTTGCAACTTGCGCTGATTTTATTTATTTATAAGCTCGCAGATGGCGGCAACAAATGCAGCAAAAGGAGAACAGACAGACCTGAAGGAAATGCATCCGAGAGGAGATTTTATATGATGCAGGGATTAAGTTTCACAACATTTTCTTTAAGGGGCTGCACTCTATTTTAAGCACATTAACTTAAGCTGAAATGTGAGATCCTTTCAAGGATATTTTTGACATTTTTATATCGAGTATTGATTGCAAGTTTAAATTAATTTTGCTCAAAAAGTACTTTACAAAAAGGTACGATGTCCATTTTGTACTCTTTAAACGGATAACATTTTTCTATATTTTTGCATATTGGTTATATATCAAGTAATATATACAAAAGGTACCATTTCCAAATAGTATCATTTATGAAAAGTACCTTGGTACATTTTACAAAAAGTTTTTTATTAAAGTTTTATTAGGAAACTTAAATTTTTTTTTTTAGAAAACTTAAAAAAATTTTTTTTTTAAATTAAAGTACCTTTTACATAAGTTACATTTTTCTAAAATACATGCTACTAAAAGTATCTTTTGTAAAGGCATCTTTTATAAGAATTACATATTTTCGTAAAAAATTCCCCTTATAAAACGTTATCTTAGTTAGACATGAGCACCTTTCAAAAAAAGGGTTTTTAATGTCTTTTCAAATAGTACCTATAGAAAAATAAATATTTTTTTTTAAGTACCATTTACGAGAATGTCCTTTATAATAGTTGCTCTTAAAAATGTACGCACTAATTATTAAGAAACTTTTAGAAGAGACATACTTTTTTAAAATATTTTCTAAAAACAATTTATTATAAAGAGTATAACTTTTTTTACGAAAAGTACCTTTTGTAAAACGTATCGTTTTCAGAAGTACCCTTTCTAAAAGTACTTTTTTTAAAGAACTTGTTTTTCGGTTTTAGAAGGTACCGTTTAAAAAGTTAGTTTTATTAAAAGAGCTACATTATATAAAATGTACCTTTTATAAAAAGTACTTTTTTTAAAAGGAACTTTTTTATTAAATACTTTCGATTAAAGTTACCTTTGTTTTAAAGTATCTTTTATAGAAAGTACCGTTTTAAAAAATAAATTTTATTGAAAGTACTTCTTATGGCAAGTACACTTCGTCAGAACTACATGTTATAAAAGTAGCTTTTATAAAAGGACTTTTTTTTAAAGAAGCTTTAATTAAAAGTACCTTTTTTAATAGTACTCTTTTTGGTAGTAACTTTTTTAATAAGTATTTTTTTATAAATTTACCTTTAATGAAGGTACTTTTTATATAAAGTAACTTTGATTAAAGTTACCTTATATATAAAGTACTTTTTATGAAAAGTACTTTTTTAACATTAGCTAATATTCCTTTTTTGAAGAGCTTTTTTGAGAACTAAATTTTCTTATAAGTATTTTTTGACAAAAGTACCTTTATAAAGGTACTTTTTGACCAAAGTACCTTTTATGAAGGTACTTTTTATAAAAACGACTTTTCATTAAACTTACTTTTGATTTAAAGTATTTTTTTTTATAGAAAGTACCATTTGAAAGGAACCTTTTATTAGAAGTCATTTTGAAAAAAGTACATTTTATCATAAATACATGATATAAAAAGTACCTTTTATTTAATATGATTTTTGCAAAAGTACAATTTATACATTTAAGAATATTTTTTATTGAGCACTTTTTTTAAAAGAGACCTTTTCTCTTCACATTTTTTTAAATAAAAATATATATTTTTATTATTAAATGTTTTTTATTTAGTTGCTGCCCATCGGACGAATATATAAAAAATGGCTCCTTAACGGAAACCAACTGTTTTGAAATATGCGAGAGCCGCCTGCCACATACGATTCCTTATTGCCAGACTTCTCAATTAATACCAAATTTGTTTGCCATTTTAGCAAAACTAAATTTTATTACTATTAAAAAAACAGGAATTGTTGCAAACTTTTAATTGACAAAAGGGCAATAAAACTTTTGGATTCTCTGCTTAAAAATATTCACTTACATCGCACACACACACACACTTGCTATCAATGAGAAAAGTTTGCCTAAATTTGAGGTTTAGCCACAAAAAAAAAGAAGTTTTACCGAGTTAGTCAATGTTTGGCTAAAGCGGTTGCCACTGTTTCTTTTTAAATAAAAAAATGCTTCTTCTTCAAAAGGCCTGTTACCGACTCAAAAGTGCTTTAAAGAAACAATTTTATATTCCAACAATGTTTTGAACTTTTCCTGCAGCAGGTGTACAACGACAAAGGAAAACTTATTTAAATACAAGCACAAACACACACATTAACACGTACTTAGAAGCAGAACTTTTTTAAAACTACCAACACAACCAAAAGAAAACTACACAAACACACACACAGACACATTTAGCTTTAAGAATAAGTTAGACGATGAGGTAAAATAATTTTATTGTCAAAGTAAAAGATGAAGTGGAAACTGTACGAAGCAGAAGCACAAGAAATAGGAAATGCAAATAAAAAGTAAAAGAAGACAAAAAAAGGAAAAAAAGAAAAACGGCAGCGTTATTACATTTTTGTATAGAATTTGTCAAGCGGAAAAATATGCACACAAAAATGTCTTGTAAAATGTTAAAGTATGATAATGCAAACACAAACACACCCAAACACACACACACACACACACACACAATAATACCAATACATGCAATTTGACGCTACAACTGATTTACATACAAAAATGGATTCATAAAGAATTTCACTCTTCTCACAGCGAGGAATTCCCTGCTTGAGATCTCCGAAGGCCATTAAAATATTTCGTTGTTGGCAGAACATTTTAACCATTAAATCATCATGTCCGTGGACATTTACAGCACTTTAGCTGTTATTAAATTCATAAACGATGGGACACTCTTCTCTTTTTTTTAGTTGTCACAGCTGGTGCAGGTGCAAGTTTAAGCAGGAGAGTAGAAGGAGTCACGAATATGGTCGCGAATGGTTTCATTGTTGTGCTTCTGTTACCACGAAGACCAACAGCTTCCGTATGATTTGGCCATATTGTTGCGTCGAGTCTTGGCAATATCGCAACTTTTTATACTGGAGTGCAGTGTTTAAGATGTTTAACCATGAGATAGAAAATATGAGTAAGGATCGAAATAGAATCCAAACTTCTCATACTCTTCTGCATGAATCGAATTTTGCGTGAGCATTGAAAAGCTTTTCTCTAGCGAAATCAGGACTAAAGAAAGGTCCAACATAATTGCCCAAACACGACTGCTTTTCAACTTTCGACTGCGAAAATTGAAAGTCTTAAAATATCGGGAAATTATTGTTTTTGACCCGTTTTGCAAACGTCAAGTAGACATCATGTTTTGAGGTTCAAGGAAGCCTCTCTGACTAATTCTGAGAGCCCGTCATTATGTCTGCGTTTATCTGTGAGTGTATGTGTGGGAGTAGGTGACCCGTTTATAATTTTTAAGCGGTTCCTATTAACTTTTTCAATCTGGGGTTTTTCAAACATTTTCTTTAAACTTGAACCGACTGGAACTGGTGGATTTTAAAACAACATAAAAAACTAACATATTTTACATGGATTCTTTTTAGTTCTCAAGATAAAAAGATACTACGACGACCACTTCTAACCGGTTCAAAATCGGTTAAACCGTTTGTCTGACATCAGAGACGAAATATATAAAAAAAGTTATTTTCAAACTTCTAAATTATATATCTGATCTGTTTTTTGTAATAAGAAAATACTGTATTCATGTGTGTGTGGGTGTAGTATGTGACCCGTTTATAACTTTTGAGCGGTTCAAACGAATTTTTCCAATATGGGATTTTTCTTTAAACTTGAACCGACTGGAACTGGTGGATTTTAAAACAACATAAAAAACTAACATATTTTAAATGGATTCTTTTTAGTTCTCAAGATAAAAACATACTACGGCGACCACTTCTAACCGGTTCAAAATCAGTTAATCGGTTGTCCGTGAGATATCAGAGACGAAAAATATAACAAAAAGTTATTTTTAAGCTTCTAAAATATATATATCTGATCGATCTGTTTTTTATAGGAACCGAATACTATATTCATGTGTATGTATATGTGTTTGTGTGTATAACCGTACGTATGTGTGTGTGTGTGTGTAAGTATTTGACCCGCTTATAACTTTTGAAGGGCTGAACAGAACCAAACAGAACTGATGGCGCTCCGAAGAGCATTTCTAAAATAAAGGGTGACCGCACACATGCGTGAAGATAGACACAGAGAAGTAGTGGGTCTGACACGTTTACAACTTGTGTATTCGATTTCCTTAATTTTTAAAGCTGTTCAACTTCTACTTCAACCGAATTTTGTTATTACACGAGGGTGCTTCCCTCGAGGAGTTATACAATTCCATTGGATCCGAGACAAGACACTGTTATCGACTTAATATATTTTTGTTCGCATAATCACTTGCAACATTTTAAGCTTTCCAAGAATCGCATTTTTCAAAACATCTACTGATACCGATCAAATGAAACACTGGAAAAATAGTTCGTGTGTATGCGACTGCAACAGAATGTAGAGGAGCATGAAATTTTCGTACTGCAGATAACAAAATGAAGAAAACACACTCTTACGCGGCACGCATTTATCTTCTCGGTTGCACGGATATATGAAGTGAAAAATATTTGTGCAACAGAGAACATGCGAAAGGAATTGCTGGCAAAAATGTACGCTTGTAAGAGAGGGTGTAAATGTTTTCGCATATTTTATGTCCTCATGCATGTTTATGGAAGAGAAATAGTTTGGAGAAGAAGAAGAAAAAATGAAAACAGGAAAAAATAAAATAGAAAGGATATACAAAAAGGGTGAAACTATTTATCCGAATATAAATCGCTGAAGCCAGTTAGTGTGTGAAGGAAAGCTGAGTTGAGCGTACAAAAACAAACAATAAATTCAGTTAAACAAATACACTGCCATATATTATGGGCCAGGTATGTCGAAGAGTGAAATCAATAGAGTTAAAAAAATAAAATTATATAAAAAGAGTTCCAATGTTGAGATATTTAATCGAATACTGTTGCAGCTTCCTTCAGTTTCTTTCTTCCTCTTTGAAGCCACTCCAAGTTCCCTGATGATCTGCATTAGCCCCAGTGAAATGCGCTAAAACCTCTCAATTGATCAATTTGAATTTTAATACAACTTTTGGGAAAAAAGAATCAGCCCGAAAATAAAAATTTAAGAGGTTTACAACGGCAATTCCCCAAAACGTGCACTCCACTTTTGTTACACTAAAAGAAATTTGCTTCATAAATGCAACGAAAGAATTGCATTAAATTTTTTCACAAAGTCAATGAAAATTTCATAAATATTCCAAAAAAGTTTTATTGGCATTCAGAAATATATTTCGTGATAATTTTGACAAAAACATTTTATATCTTCTTAGAATTATATAAAAATATGAGTTCAGTTCTTGATTATATATATATTTTTATATGTGTCGTTTAACACAATTGAGTTTTACGTTAAATTATTTAAAACTAAAAATAAAAAAAAAAATTTAAGCTTTCATTGTATGTATGAAATACAGTCATTGTTTCAATGAAAATTTCGTTGATATTACGAAAGACATATAAAATTTATTTAATTTAAGACAAATTCATTTGGAGCCTGAATAATTATTTCTTTGATAATCGAATAATTAGCAAAAAAAAAATTAATAATTAAATTTGAAATAAAAAAAAACCTATTTCATGTTTAATGAATCTTGTCTTAACCTCAAGAAGCCAGGAGTTCGCTCGAATTCACTTTGTTGTTTTGTGAATGCATTCCTTTGACCCACAACTTCCGCGCACACTGTCTTGACTATTAACTGCAGCTCCAGTGGAATGACTGACTCTCAACACAATTCTTTTGTTTTTCACAACTTTTTTTGCTGTTGCAAATAAATAATATGAAGCGGATATAATGCCTCATGGCTTTAAGAAATATTAAAGCCAAAACAGGAGCGCTATTTATACTCTGGCTTGAAAATGCGAAAAGAAAATATCGGTGGACTGTGCATGAATTCAAAAAATTAGATTAAATAAAGATATATATCAAATAAAAATATCAAAGAAATAATAAATAATTCACAAGGTGAAGGTGTTATTCATCTGATCGAATCATGGAAAATATTTTACAACAAATTTTTTTTCATTTTGAAAAATTTTGTCGTTTTGAATACAACTTTCAAGGATACAGGGAGGGTTACCTCTCCAAATGTAAACTTTGTAACAGTCCTTATTCAAGTCTAGCACTCTTTGATGATCTCTGGTCTCAATGCTGATCAGAAAAACTCAATCACATATTCATGATTCGGCACTGAATCGAAATCGGGGTCATTTGCTTGCTAGAGAGAGTAACTATTGACCGGGTTCATGCCAAAAAGTCCCAGATAGGCCCAAACCTTAAGGCAAATAATCGACAGAAATGCGAATTTTTATGGAAGAAAATTTCAAGTAGTCGTGGAAAATGCGCTAAAACTGGCAAAAATATTTATCAGCACTGGCGGCAGCCGTTTCTAGCAGAGATTTCTAGCATTCAAACTAATTTTTCTACACCAAAAATTATATAAATAATTGTGATTGAAAAGAAATCGGAATACGATATCGGATCAAATCCACACCTGAACGAAAAGTTTTTTGTCCAACTGAATTTGAATTTTATTTCTTTCAGTGTTTGAAAAATTCTACTACGAAGAGGTACAGAATTGAGCAGATCGTTTAAGAGTCTGAAAAAATGGACATTCAAATCAAAATGCATTTCATGAAATCGTCTAAAGTCGTGGGAATTGTGTGCATATTTCAGCCGGGTCTCTATGAAATGTGACACTGCCTGTACAATTCACCGAGTTCGTTCTCAGCAATACGTTGTTGTTGTTGTTGTTCGCGATAGTGCCGCAGAAGAGCCATCAGCCCTGACTCGTCATCGTGACCATTAACTGGATGTTTCAACCAACATCACTGATGCGAATTTTGAATAGAGATTTGAGGATGAGGGTGGTCTCAAATGCCACCCAGTCAACGAAAAATTCAATGAACGTGTTATTTAACGCCTTAACAATGTTAATTGATCACCGCGATCATGTTATTTGACACCTTCGAAATCCTTTTCATTTCGGAATATGTAAAAGGAAGAGTGTAGCTCGAGAAGCCAACAACACTTCAATATCTGAAGGATGATACAATTCGTCAAAATCGTTATTGAACTTCAATTTTATTCCAGGGTCATTGAAAATATGGACCAGCGGGTAAACGAATGCCACGGAAGTCGTGGCGAGTATTTAATCGCTATTTTGTTTCGCAATTAATTTCCATACAACCTTCTTTCATTATCAAATATGTTAAAATAATTCTTCAAAAATTTAGCGGTTATTCACAATAAAATTATCTTTCATTGAGGCTAAAACTTTTACTAGAGTTGAAATAATTAAATGAATTAATAAAATATATAATGAAAAGACATACTATTTTGAAATTGGATGACCAATTTGGGGCCACATTTCGTAGGCTGAAAGACTGATGAGCATCCAAAAGCTGCCGTGCAAACATTCTCGTTCTTAGAGGATATAAACACGATATGAAACTTCAGTTAATGCTTCCCATATTTCATTAGAATATCCACAGTGGCAATAATACTTTGGCCAACAACCTTAAGGATATTTACGTTAACTGTTTGTATTATATTTTCCATTGAATAAATGCTCCAGTTGGCTTTAGAAAGAAAAAAAATGCTAAAAGCCGATTATGGATTTGTTATCGTGAGCTTTTCTAAATCTCTTGAAATTCAGATGGAATTTAATAAGCCGAATGCCGGAGCATTTATTGTATTTGTATTGTATTATTATTATTATTAAATCCTGTCCTGTGAACTACCAACGGCAGCAGCAAAGAATTGAGGATAAATATTTTACATCCACTTTAAGCTGAGAAGCCCAACAACAAAAGGACTTAAATAATGATGGGAAAATGTGTGTGTGTGTGTGCAGACCGAAATGTATCGGCCAACAAAATAAATCCATTCAAATCGAATATGAATGAATTTAAGAACTGGAATAAAAATATAAATTTTTTATTTGCTGGTTTCGTACTCAACTCAATATTTTGCAACTAAACAGTCTTATTAGCAAATTTCTTTTACCTGTTTTAGAGTGTGTGTGTGTGTGCACAATGGGCAAGTTTATGGTTTCATTCATTTGTCGTAGTGTTGTTATGTGAGTCTGTTTGCCATTGCAAGCGAGTGGGTAATTGAATAATCAAATATGTTGTGTGCGTGTGTGTGTGTGTGTGTGGGTTGGTTGCAGTTCAATAAACAATGTAATAAAATTTATTGAATATAAAATGCATTTTCTGATGATAATCGTATTTACTTATTTGCTCGTCCATATCAATTGTTGTAGCCATTCATAAGCAAAAACAATAAAAACTGTAGCAATTCCCTGCTTTTTTTCTTGTCGATTTTCCGTAAAGTTTTCCTTGCAACCAAAATAAAAGAAAATAATAAACAGAAGCACAAGAAATGTTTATTCATTCGTAGAGTAAAAATAAGGAAACCAATGAAAGTATTTGCCATGTGCGAGTGTACGATGCTCGCAGTCACTCGGTGGTAACTTAAAAAAAAAATAAAATTAAAAAAAACTATAAATTGAAAGGAAACAGGATATAGTATATATTTCGGGGATAAAATATATCCTCGCATACACTAGAGCCCCTCCCCATACACTCTCCGGCTTGGCAACACAACATGTGTTCCACTCTGGTTGGAGAGTGTTTGCGTGCGAATGTGTGAGTGAATGAATGGATGGATGAGTGTGTGTTAGGATTTTGCAACGTATGATAAATTACATTCTTCTCAACAATTTGAAATATTATACACCTCATTCCGGACTCGTTCACTCTGACTCCCTCAATCCCTGCGGCACTTCATCATCACCACCATCATCATCATCATCTTCATCTCTCTGATTCTCTAAGTTTGTTGTATTTCAAATCCGGACTGAAAGTATGGCAGAGAATTTGCATTCGAAAAAACCAAAACAGCTGTAAAGTTGCATGTGGAAAATCCTTTTCTTTTTATTATTTTGATGTCATGAATAAATTGTTGTACATTTTCACATGCTTCGAGGTCCTGGTTTAAGAGGGAAAATATTGCAACAATGAAAACTATGTGTTTGGCAAAATGCTGAAATACACATTCTTACTTCATTCAATACTTGTTTTTTTTTTTTGTTTGTTAAATTACTGACACATTTTTTAGATACTCTTGCATTTTTGTGTATCCTTAAGGGAGAGGATCCATCCGGCATACAAGTGAAACTTACAAAAATGATTTGTTGGTTAATTCTTTTTTCATAGTTTTTGTTAGAGAGTTTTTAATTGATGTATTGCCGGAGTAGACATCGGGGTTATTTAATTTTTAATAATGATGAGGCATCAATTTGATATCGATGGCCCAGGAGCTCTCATGGATGGGCAAACGCAACGATATAATTTAGATGAATTAAATGGTTGCCAGGATATCCGATCATTATGAAAATCAGCAAGAACCTGTAGGCATCTTAACATATTTAAGTAATCTTAACTGCTTGTAATTGTTTATGAAACTTTATTAGGGTGTTCAGCACATATTTTTGTATGTCAGAATTTTTGAATGAATGCAAATATTTTTCCAGGTAAGATAACACTGTCCTAGATATTGGAGTCCTTATTGGCTACTTGATCCTTGAAGATTGAACTTTAGAGGCAACCTTGTGATAGACTTGGGATTCTTTCTTCTACTCGTGGTACAGCCTGCATTTTCTATATTTAATTTGTATTTGTAGGGTTCCTCGTGGGAAGGGTGCTTCGTTGGCAGAATTCTTCAAAACGCTGCTCTCATAATTTTGAAATCATAAATTATGCGAGTCAAGTGAGTCCAGCAACTCTGGATCTACACCAGCAATCTCGCAGCTCTAATAGTGACTTTGTTTTCATTTCACCTAGTGTGCTGTTTAGCCTAATCGGTCATCGAAAAAGGTGTGGACTTTTCTTTTAAGATGTGCTGCACTTTTTTTAAGTTAATTTCCTATGCTTTCCTGTTTTATAAATTTTTTTTTCTTAAGCACAACTAAATCCTTTATCTTTTACGCCTTTTTTTCCATTCAAGCGTAATTTTTAATATTTTAATTAATTGTTGTCTAAGTAGTTCCCCATAAATACAGATTTTTCTCTCTCTTTGAAAACCATCTAGACTCACACGTTATAAAGTGTGAAAAATACAATTTCATTTTCTCCTGTTATTAATAGTTGAATGAAACCAGGAAGACAGAGAGAGAAAAAACCAGAAATAATAAAAACTGAAAATCATAAAATGCCAGTTATTAATCACCGACAACTGCTGGAACAAAATCTCGTGTGTGATACTTTTGATTGTGGGACTAAAAATGTCCGTTTTCCGTTTTGCATGTGACTGCACGATTTTGCATGTATTTTCTTTAATATATTTTTGCAATTTTAGTGGACTCTCGCTACATTCGTTGTAACTTATGATGAATGTCCGGCTGACGGCAATTGCAGCAACGGCAGCAGCAGCAACAGGGGCAGCGGCAGTGCTGTCACTCGCCATTCCTCACCAGCAACAACCGCATGAATTTGCATAAATTTATTCATGTTTAAATGAATAATATTAAATGAATGAATGCTGCAGTATTTGTACGAGCTTGAATAAATTCAAAGCCACTGCACAGTGGGGGGAAAGCAGCCAGAAGTGTGCATAATGATAGATTTGGAATTCTCTTCTCAAAATCCAAATTGACAAGTTCGCGGTTTGCCGGAAACATTCTCCTGCTGTTATACAAAATTGTCTCTCTACAACGATCTCCCACCAAAAACTAAAAGTCGTGATTCACACATCAAAAAAAAAAAATCATAAAAAGCGTGTTTGAAAAATTTTTTTTATTAAATAAAAAAATCAAAACAGCAAAAATAAATCAATTTAATTGATGGAATATATCAGGGCATGAGTTTATACGATTTTCTGAAGCACATTTTGAAGAACATTTGTAATTTAGAATAAAACTCGATTTTTAAATCATCGTTTAAATTGAGTAATTCTCTAGAAGTTTTTTCCCTTGCGATTCAGTGCGAAATGTTTAATTTTCTTAGCGAAAGAAATGAATTCAATTTCTATCATCACACCCACCCGCCTACTAAAAGCCTCAATTTTCACATTAAACACCTGGGCGTATGCTTAATAACAAAAATAAATCACTCATACGCTCCATGGCCCCCAAAACTTCTCAAATAAATTATTGTCATGATTATTATTTCTAACAACGATTGATGGCATTTTCCCAAATAAATATTTAGTTTTTTGAAGCGTTACTTTTCCAGCATAAAACGCAACATAAATTCCAGTTCATAGATTAAGTGATCACAATGCATTGCAACAACAATAATAATAACAACAACAAAGCAATTGCAATAAGTGTAAATGCAAAGAAAAGCGGAAATGGCAAAATTTATTCACTTTTACTTTTTTTTATTATTATTATTATTATCATTTTATTTTAGTTTTTTTATTTTTTTCAAAATCGCCACTGTGAACCCAAAAAGCATTCTTTTGTTGGGCCCTCTCCCTCTTTCAGATGTGCACACGCGCTTGTGAGTGTGTTTGTTCTGTTGAAATATGATATTTGACCTCAATATAATCAGTTGTTCATTTTAGTTTCTTTTTTCATTTTATTTGTAAGAAAGAGAGAAAGAAAAAAACCAAAATTTTTTGAATTGTCTTTGGATGACTGTTACGGTCATGGCAAATAATTTTTACTTAAAACACTCGTCACTTAAACTTGCGGATAAGAATGAAACTTGAGCTGTTACAGTGCTGCATATAAGAATAGGGCCGGTTGTTATAATAATGACATGGGTTTTTATTTGATATTCCTGGTGAAATATTTCAGTATCAAGAGTGAATTTTGGTAATAATTAAAAAAAAAAAAACCAGAAGCTTAAAACTATTCATTCTACAAGCCCGCTTTAGCTTATTTTTTGAGATATTTAAAAATATGTAAATTAAAAATTTAGTTTAAAATTTGAACTTCAAGCCAATTGCATGCTCACACGATGATATCCACGCTCTTTCTCGCTCTCTTAGTAACGATTGAGAATCATGATTATTCCTGTTGGCAGTTCCATTTGTTGGGAAATATCGAACTAATCAATGATTTTTTAACAGCTTTTAGATTTGATTTAAAAAAGATACTTAAGATTTAGAGAAAATTGAGTCGATAGAACGATTTATTTAATTGAAAGTTTTCTAATGATTTCATGTCAATATTTACCGCTTTGGCAGCTCAAAATGTTCATACAATTGGGCGCAATTTTCCGTGCTCTCTCCAACATATCGATTGATATCTGATGAATTAATTCTTCAAATATAACTTAAAGTACGTCAATCATGAACCGTTCTGTTGAAGCCAAATTTATAAAAAAAGACGTTTTAATCCTCGCCCGATGGAATTCGTAATAACGTTCTTGCTTTGGGTATGTGTAAAAATGTACGGTCCCATGATGCCACCGATTCATAAGCCATACCAAACGGTGGATTTTTTTCGGGTTGAGTTGCTCGTTCCCAAAATTATTCTGACTTCTTTGAACGGCTATTTCGCTTGTTCATCAGAATTAGCCATTCAATCAGAATTGAAGCAACTGCCAAGTGCACGATTCTTAACCGACCATGAATTTTTATAATAAAATTCGACACTCCACACGCGTTGTTCGTTTGTAAGTTGTAGACCAAACTGAACATAGTCAACAACAATGTGTTATACGAAAACAGCTGAGCTGCTGAGAACAGCTGAGCTGCAAAAAACAGCTGAGCTGTCGAAAATAGTGTTGCCAAAGTTGCTAACAAATCACTTTTAATAAGAACTTTAATTAAACTTTTATAAATTTATTATAAAAAAAAAAACAGTGGAGTTAAAACCTTAATTTATACAACTTTAACTGTGAACGCGAAATCATACTTTTATGGATTTAAAATGCGAAAACGCTGTTTTTAACTTCCCACTATAAAAATTCTTCACGTTTTGAATTCCTGGGAAGCCTCCCTTACTAATTTTAAGAGCCCGTCATTATGCGTGTATGTGTGTGTGTGACCACGACCCGCTGAAAACTTTTGGACGGTTAAGCCGTTCTAAAGAGCATTCCTACTCTCAGATTTCCAGCGAACTTAAAACTATACGATTAGATCGAAGATTTCCCCAAAAAACATGTTTTAAAACTTTTTTTTTTTTTAAATAAATTTTCAATAATTTCATCGAATGATTTCACAACCATTTGAAAACCACATTGATCATCAGAAACCGGGATAAAATCAGTTGATCTGTTCGTGAGATGTCATAAACGAAAATATTCAAAAAATTTGTTTTTTTTTAAATTCGATATAATATATCTGATATACTTCTTTAGCAATCGAAGACTATAAAAATCATTGTTTATCACGAGAGAATCGGTTGCTTTAAAATTTGATATTATAACGAAGACCTTGAAAGCATAGAATAGCGCAAACACCAGGTTACGATAACTCTGCATTTAAGACTAGCAGGAACTTACAGAGATGTACTTAGGGTTAACCATTTTCCAAATTTTTTTTAATTCATGGAGTTTTCTCCTTCTCCCATAAAGTAAACAAAAGTTGAGATAAGATCTTTCCATACTCAGCCGTAGATTTAATTCAACTGCTTGTTCCCATATTTTTATTAGCAATTTTCTATCATATCATGATTCCCATACCTGGTTACAGTGACTACATTGACTAACCACTCTCAAATTCTATCAATTATACAACAATACGAAATAGTAAACATACAACAGAGCTTGTGAATAGCAGAAATATTTTTCAATATCAAAATGACTCATTTTAGCAAAAACAAAAGGAACACGAACATATTCAAATGACTCGCACTGTGGCTGAACTTAATGTATTTGTAGTGTACACGCACGCACACTCTGGCACACATCGGCATGCATGCATTTGTATTATTAAGAATATAATAGAGATAAGAGATACAACAACAACATTCCGAATGTACTTACTTGTTATGAATGAAAGCACAAGAATCATTTCTAATGCCACTTGAAACCACTTCATCTCATTTCCCCTTTTGTGATGTTTTTTCTGCTTTTTTGTTGTTGCTTTTGTTTTCTTTTATCCTTCTTATTTTTATCTTTTTTTTGTTTTGTTTTTTAACGTTTTGTTGCTTGATTTCCAAAATAGTTTTTTTTGTTGTTGTGCAAAATGGATTTTTGTTGGTGCCCTTTTTTGTGTACGAGAAACAACAACAACAAACAAGAAAAGAAGAGACAAAAATGCAAAACAAAAGATCAAATTGCAAATCTTCTTCTGGTCTCTGCGTATTCAAATTTTTGTAAGTAGTTGCTGTTGTTCTGTGTTGTTCTTATTGTTGCTGTTAATGCTGCTGCTGCTGCTGTAGTTGGTGTTGTTGACTAAGAGCTTTTTTATTCTGTTTTGTTTTGTTTTGTTTTAGCTGCTCCTGCTGTTGGTGATGTGTTTGAAGAAGCCTTTCAAAGTAAACGATTTGCAGTTGGTGGCATACGAAGTGTGGGAGAGGGGACAGATGACGGCGACGACAATGAATTTTGTTGGGGATGAATGTTGTTTGCAAAGACTTTAAGAGATTTCGGGGCAATTCTACAGTTGCTGCAACAAAAAGTTTCCAAGATTTTCGTAATTTCGTTTGGAAGCAAAAGTGTTGCTGATATCAGTTGTCGATGTGGATGCTGGTGATGGTGTTGGTGCGAGTACTGCTGCTGCTGCTGATGGTGTCAGTTGCCCAGTGTAAATGTGTTGGTAATTTGTAAGATGTTGGAAACGATGGCAGTCATTGTGGCGTTTGTTCGTTCGTTGCAGTTGTAAATTTTTATTTTATTATTATTAATTTCATAAACGATTAAAGAAAAGTACAAGATTCTTGCCCAGATTCTTAAGTTTCTTAGTTAAGTTTGTGCTAAAAGTTTTCGTTGTTGCTTAAGTTGTTTAAAAAGTTTTCTTTTGTTGTTGTTGTTGTTTGTATTTTGTGCTTCCTGGCGGTGGTTGTTTTGCTGCAGAGCCACAATCGGCAACAACAAACATTGAAAACGGTTTAAGACACGCACAAACGGAAAGATTGTGTGAGAGAGAGAGAGGCAGAGCTACAGAGAGAAATTAATGGAAATTAATCCACAGTAAAATGCTTTTTGCTATCTAAAGTTTTGTTGAAGCGTGTCCCTGCGGCCGCAACTACATTCAAGCCACCAGCTGATACGACGCTCTAGTGGTGCAGCTGCAGCTGCAAAAGGGCTGAGGTCTTGCAGCCTCTTGAGATCTACGGCTGCTAGTCGTGCCCGCAGCCAAGCGGCTGATAGTGCTAGTGGTGTAGCTGCTGTTGTTGTTGTTATTGTTGTTGGTATATTTCTAACAGCTTGTCGCTTTTGTTTAACGCTTGCAGCTAATGATGTGGCCGCTGCAGGTGTTCCTGTTAAAATTATGCGTTTCAACACGTTGTATGTTTCTGTATGAAGTCTTTCTGTTGCTGTTGCTGTTCCAGCTGCTGTTGTTGTTGTTAGAGTTTTTGTTGTTTCGCTTATAAACGCGGATTCATTCATTTGTAGCGGCGTTAGTGAAAAGATGTTAACAGTTTTACAGAGTCTTTACGCTTTTCCAACTTGTCCAGCTTTTGGCATGCCCGGTTTGATTTACAGACTCGTTATTTCGAAATTTCTTACAGACAGAAGACAATTTCATTTCTGCTTTAATGGTTTTGTGGCTCTGCTTTTTTGTTTGTTTTTTTGTTGTCTTTGTGGCGTCATCGATTGATAGTTTCAGCATTATTTTTGTTGGCAAATTTCGTCGGGCAGATGAATTCAAATCTCTTGATTTATTTCTTTTGAGAGAATTCGTTTGTTGTTGAGGTGTTGTTTAGGGTTTTTGTTTGTGGCAGCTTGTTGTTGTTGTTATTATATTCCTTTTGTTTGCAACGTTTTTGCAAATATTTCATTTTTAATATTAAAATTTTTTTTGTTGGTTTTCCCCTTCGTGTTGTTCGTTACAAATGGCAGTTTTTGTTTATCTTCGTTTTTTATTCTTAATTATTTATGTTTTCCTTTAATTTAATTAACTGCTATTCTACTTGAATATGGATCTGAAAAGTATAAGGAAAAAATATTTTTGTTAGAATGTTATTTATAAAAGATTTTATTCCAAATTTAGACAGAATTTCTGAAGAGGTCACGCAAATTGAAGAAACCAGTCAGTAAATTTTTTGATCATAAACCAAAAATTATTATGGAATTCAAATCTATTTTAGAAATGTTTAAAAAATTTATTTGCAGCGTCTTCCAGGTGTCCGCGCCTATTACGTTCTCTATTAAGTAAAAACAGTGTCATGCATAAACCAGGGCAGGCCAATCACGGCACTCGATATCGACCAAAACTTCTTTTTAAATTGTATTGAAATTTCGTTTGTTTTCGAATGCCGACTTTTCGCTACTTACAAATTGTGAATTACGGAATTATTCGAAATTGTTGAAAGCCTTTTCTGTGCCAAATTTATTTCAATCACAGAAGTGTATCAAACAGCCTTTCAACAAACACATAAAAAGTGCTTTCAATATATAAAAAAAAACTCACAAATCAAAAGAAAATAAGCAGCCCTTTTAATGATTTTCTTTTATTTTCACTTTCCATTTTCGCAATTCATTATTTCATGAAATCTTGATAAAATATGGCAGCAGGCTGGTGAGCACCTGCCGCCCCACACATTCAATGCCCTTCGAGTTTTGCTGTCGAACAATTTTTATAGACTTTGAAAATGATATTTGCAAAAGGGTTTGTAAATATGAACTGCATTTGCGTTCGAATATATAAAAAGACTTAATGAAGGCAATAAAAAATTTCCTTTTTGATAATATTTCAAATAAAAAAAAAGAGGCAACCAAAACGAAAATGAAAAACAGTGTCGCAGTTTTATTTTCTTTATGAAAAAGAAAATAAAAAAGTATCCTCAAACTTAAACTGCCACAACTAATAAAAATTAATGCGATTGAAGATGCGCTCTCACACTGGCAAAGAAAATTTATGAAAGAACATCAAGTGTATGAATGCAGGAGTGTGCGTGTGTCGCTTTCATACTCATGAATACAACATTTAAATTCCACTTCATGTTTCTTTTTATAATTTTTGTTTTTTCTTTCAGCTGCTGCTCTTTCTTTTTGTTTAGCAATTTCTCGTTTTTATTTATGTTGAAACGTTTTATATTTATAAAAAAATATGTTAAAAAAAACAGAAAACACAACCATTTCACATTTCATTCCCTCGAGCATTGAAAGAACACTTTCACTTTTATTGTGCCATTTGAGCAGAAAAGATATTCATTCAGTCGTTCATTCATTCAGTCATTCATTCATTCGGTTGCACTGCAGGTTCAGCGGTTGCGGCTCGTTCACTTATTCAAACACTCGTTCTAATGCCGGGACGGGAAGTTGGTCTCATATAAATTATGTAGATTCATGTGGGACAACACTTGAGATGTTGTTTTCTGCTGCTGTTAACTGGCGGGTAATAAATTTCAGATATCGTCTCCACAGATTTCCAGGGACTAGATGGCGTTCGAAAGCTAATCAAGTTTGGGGAAAACGAATTGTTTTCTTTATGCAGGATTTGAATTACAGCAGGAGATGAAACCGACCATGAAATATTCAGGGATGACAAAAACGAAATTAATTTTTGACTTTCTTTTTGTGTGTCTTTTAAATACTTGAAAGAAAATTTCAGTTAAATTGGCTCAAAGATTTTTCTTTAAGTTTTGTATTTTTATATTTTTTTTAATTTTCTTTTCTTTATTTTGTCGCCTTTTTTTATAAGTTTCTTGAACTTTTCATTCTTGATTAATTTTATTTTGAAAGAAATTCTTTCTTATTAACATTTAAAATTGTCCAACTGGGTATTCGTCCCTGGTTATTTATTTCAGCACTTATTTACCTGAATGAGTGACTGCATGAACATGATGTAAATGTGTGTGTGTGTGTGTGTGTTATATGTACGTGTAGTCAAGTAGGTATTTAGGCGTAAGCTTTTGTGTAAATTTCAAAGCTTTCTTTTGCAAAGACTTAATGTTTTTTACGGGCTTGTCTTGTCTTTTTTTCTGTTGTTTTTGTTATAGATTTTTCTAAATGAACGGTGGGATAAAATGAGTGAAACGATGAAATAATTTGATATATAATTTCAACAGCCAGACTGACTGATAAGACAAGGATTTAGGAAAGCATTAGCTGGCCTCCTGCCTTCACCATTTCCAGCCTTGAAGCAAAAGAGTTTTCCCCCGTTAAATGTGGGCCTTTACAAGTGCAAAATTTCATGCCCACAAATTATATGATTTTGTGGAGACACTGGAGATGATGTAGGAACGCTTCCCACCTTACTGTTCAGTTTCTAAAAATGTTTTTAGTGTTATTAAATACGACGGAGTGATGGAGAGAGTCTTGCATTAACGATAAGTAATTAATCAACTTTAAGTCAAGTGTCGAAGCAAACAATTTGTAAACTTCTTGTCACCCACTGTGCCAAACGAACGGAAAATGCTACTCTATCAAATAGTCATGTATGGATGTGTTTAAATATCTGCATGCATGTGTGTGTGTGTGTGTGTGTGTTTGTTTGCCTGGGAAAATGTCTTTCAGTCAAATGTTTTATATGAGTTTCTCACTTACCTTTTGCACTCGGGCACTTTTTCATCTTCAAATCTCTTGTTCTTGTTCTTCTTCTGGTACAAAAACAAAATAAAGATGAATAAAAATGAGAAACCGAACTAAACGAAAACCAAAATCTAAAACCAACAACAATTGTTGAGAAGAATAAGTGGAACAAAAGAGAGGCCTCGGCAGCAGAAGCAACTTCTGGGCATTTAGTTTTCAAAAGGTAGCAATAAAAACAACAACAAAAATAACAACAACAACAAGAAAAAGAAGAAGAAGAAAAACAAGAAGATGAAGCAGCCAGATATTTTATGATAAAGCGCCTAAAGGGGCGTTTATATGAATGGCAGACTGAATTGTTAGTGGTTCTACACGTACCAGATACAATTTAACTTTCGTTTAAGTTGGCTTCGTTAACATCATTTTGTGACACACACACACACATTAACATGAACTATCGCACACACCTGCATACACACACGCAGTCATAATCACACATCTTTTAAATTTGTGCTTCTTTTTGCTTTTTTATATTAAAACTTTTGATTTTATTTTTTATATTTAATATCCAAGTTTTTTTTTTTAATTAGTGAATAAAAATTCTGGACTCGGGTTACTGCCTTCAATGGCATATTTTCAATAGATCCTTTGATCTGGATAAGAAAAAGCTTTTCTATCCGATATTATATATCTCATCAGATATTGTTTTCGATTCTTTCACCGCTTATCACAAGGGAATCGCTTGATTTGAAAATTAAAACAATAATTTTTTGGCTCGAAGAGTTCGAAACATTGAATAGCACAAAACCCGAGTTACGATTGCTTTGTGAAGGGTTACAGGAATAGGTTTTATGATCAAGCTTTTCCACATATTTTTATATTGTGAACATCTACACAAATAAAACCTTTAAATTAGATGTGATTTAGCGATGTTGGTGTTCCATAAGACGCTTAAAAGTGTTCCACAAAAAATGTAGTTTTTGTTACTCTCATATGCTGCTTATTGAATGATGAATTAAAAAAATGTTTACCGAATAGATCGGCTTTACCCACCACAAAGAAAATAATAAAAAATTTTTAACCAAAAAATCAATGGAATTTAAGAGCCTTTTTTGTTTTTTTGTCAGTGGGCAAATCTCAGCTTCACTCATCCTGTTATATGGCCAATAAAGATAACAGCCCACCGATTAATCCCCTCCTGTGTACTGCTCTAGAATTATTTATAGGCTAATAGTGTGTGTGAGTCTCTGTGTGTGTGTGATTGTTTGCTTGTACTTTTGAGTGTTTATGGAAATGATTTTTATTTCAGCCTGCATTTGATATGGAGATGAAATAGTTAACAAAAAGACCAGTTTGTTTTTGTGGCTTTGAAAAATTACTTTCCAGCACGTGTGCAGACTTTTTCATATTTAAATGATAAAGAAAAAAGGATCTGAATTCCCAACAAAATACCCCTGAATAATATTTAAATCATTTGAAAAAGGCAGCGGCATTAGTTTCTATCATTTCTTTCCTTTTTTGGTTTGTTTTGGCTTTTTGCTTTCGTTATTGTGGGGAGCATTTTTCATATCTGGCGGCTGCAAAAATTGATGGAAATCTTTGCTGGGCTTAAGCGAATAACACACCAGGATTTGGCCCAGATTAATCACTCACACGCACGCAGGAGGACATGCATTTTTTTGTTTCGGCTTTAAAATATTGTAAAAAGCGTTGAAATAATTTATTAGCTGGTGATTCTCCTAATAAAAATTTCTCAAAACGCTTGTCTAACTGCCGTATTATTTTTTATCTTTCCTGCCGTGTCCTGCAACCGGAGAATGTGTTTGGTCGAAAGAACTGAAAAACTTAAAGCCTTTAAATAGTTTGTGTTTTTTTCTACAGCTCAACTCTGTGCAAGTACGTTTGACTCACGTATTTGGTATTAAAGGAATCTGCAGGATTTCGTGATTGATATTTTATGAACATGATTGTGCATGTTTTATGTACGAATACCTTTTATGACTGTTAAGCTTTGATACGATTATTAGGGGATATTTTTAGAAGAAAGTCTTACGTGCTGGGTTTTGTAAAATAGTCTACAAGCCTGTGCACAGTGGGGTCGATTGTGAAAATAATTATAATAAATATGCAGCCTGTATTAAAGAGTTAAGGACGAGAATTTAAATTTTCGATGAATCAAATTTACGTTCAAATCGGTTTGGATAACTGGATTATCCTGAATTTTAATTATTTATAAAGTTATTGATTGTTGAAATTGTAAAATTTATTTAAAAATCTTTATTTTCTGTGAACGTATTTATTTCACATATTTTGCATTGAAATGAATACGACGTGAGTGAAGAGGAATAAAAAGATTACGTCCTGATTGTGTTTTTTTTCATTATCCTTTTACAAAAATCAATTGTGCCACATGCCTCCGCGCTCAATCAAACGATTTAATCGACTCAAGTGATAAATATAAAAAATAAATAAACAAAAATCCGCATCCTGGCAATAGAAACTGGAAAATTCATGTCAATTTTCTTTAAAAAAAAGTTTATAAAAATTATGCCACATTTTGTTTAACAATTTTTAACCCCCAGGACTTAAACCATCAACTTAAGAATATTATTTTTTTTCTAAATAAATTTCATCTGAAATCTTTTAACAGCTTAACAAAATACTTTTATAAATTTCAATGACTTTTTATGACAACTTTAAGTAAAAAGTTTCAAAGTGATAAGTTAAAGATTTTCGCTCATTTTCACTTTTAATAAAGAAAAATGACAGGAAAAAAGTCTGTTTATTTTATTTTTACAAAAAGAGTGCTTTAAGCGTATGAAATTACAAAATAAGAAAATAAAAAGTATTTTATATGAAAATTATTTCATTCACAAGGACATAAAATGTTGAAAATTATTAAAACATAATTTTCATTACGAGAGCTAAAGTCGTAGAAGAGCTGCAGATAAAATATATAAAATAAAAAATACAAAATATAAAAAGGAAAAATATGAGAAAAAAAACGAAACAAATAATAACAGACGTAAATGCTGATGAGTAATAAACTGCTGCGGCTGCTGTTTCTAATGCCAACCAACAAGAGCCAACAACCAGCATTTGAAACTCGAGCAGCATTAAGAAGAAACAACATTTTCACATTCACTTTTACAATAATAATAATAATTATTATTATTACGAGGGTGGCCCTAAAAGTAAAGCCACTGAAGTAGCTTTTTTTCTCTATTTAAGTTAAGAATAGAGTCTATTTGAAAAGAAGTAAATTTCTTTGCAGAGTTTAAACAGAAGGTAGTCCAGTTGTAATGGACGTTCTCAATTGTAAATATAACAAGAAGTTGATAGAAAATTATCTGACTAAATTTTATTATGTTAAAAGGATGTGCGGGAATTATGAGTGAAATGAAATATCGGCCAAATGTTCGCTACTGCTGGTTTATGTTTTCAATGACTAGGAGAAATAATTCTTTTCTAGCTCCTGAATGGACGTCAACTTCTTTTAAATGTGCCCAAAGAAATAAGTCCGACAGCGTCATATGACCTGATCGTGGCGTTTCATCAACATCATCACAACGTAAGATAACACGGCCTTTGAACTTCTCGAGCAAAAGAGTTCTTGTTTCGCTGGCTTCGTGGCAAATCGCACTATTTTCTTGGGGAAAACGCATAACCTCCAAGTCCATATTCTGAAGCTCTCATCACAAGAAGTCCTTTGCCATCTCGCGATAGCGACCATCCTTCTCGTTAACCTTCGATAAGGTACGGCCCGACGATGCCACCAGCTCACAAACCGCAACAAACGGTTACTATTTGTGTTGTTGTACATTTCCTACAATTTCCTGTCGGTTTGCTAAAGTTTGCGACTCCCAAATGTGGACATATTTGAAGGATTATGCTGCCCAAAACAAGCGTGTAGTGCAAGAAGTGCACTGACACCGTATATATATTTTCGCATTCAAAAGAGCGACTTTATCGATAGTAAAAATAAAATAAAACTTGCTCATTGATGGGAAAGTGTAGCGGTTTTCGAAAACATGAATATTCTACTCTCCTGTGTGAGTTAAGAATTTAATTACTGTTGAGTTCTGCATTAATTCATCGATTATTTATCACGTCTTCTCTATTAATTATAATTCATGCGATATAAAATATAAAACTGCCACAGCAATTTATTTTCCAACTGTCACAGCACAACCGAACAGCGCTATTCTATTATCGGTGCTCATAAGTATTTTTGTTTATCACCCCTTGTTAGGAGGCTTTGCTATATCCGACAACAGTTGTCAAATTGTATGCGCAAAGAGTATACGAGAACTGTATCAATACCAAGCGGAAGTTAAAACACACTGAATTACAGTGTTGCCGTTTGATTATTTTCTTCGGGTCTCATTCTTACTAAATTTAATATTACGAATCTTGGCCTACAATTCATAATTGCATTCAAAAATGATAATAATTTTTTTTTATTTTCTTTTATAAAAAAGATTGTTAATAAAGAATTTTATACCAGAAATAAATATTTTTAATAATTTCATAAATTTTGCTTCAAAGAACATTAAAAACTATTAATATTTTCAAAGTGCCAGTGAAATCCTGTTGTTTTCCCACCGTCCTTGTCTTTTTGATTATAATTCTTTTTTATATTTAAAAAATAAAATCGTTTCGAAATGCGCAACAATTAATTTCGTGTCATAATTGATTTCAGTGGTCCTCCTCCCCCGCTTTAATTTCTTTGTACGCAGCAATTCGCCTCTGGCGTATGATTAATATTTTATTTGCTGTTTCATATATTTTTCAATACTCATACGCCACCGTCAGTCTTTGATAACTTCTTTCTCTCTCAGCAGCAGTTTTTTTTAGAATCATTCACGGTTGTTGTTGTTGTGTAAAACGATTTGCTGGCTGCCACAAGCAGCTTTTAAGTCTACACAGAAATTGCGTTGCCAACAAGAGACTCCACATCCCAGGATTCATATTCGCAACGGAATTGTTCTTCAATTTGTTGTCATTGAAAACCAATTTTTTGTTTGTTTTAAAGACTCTTATTGATTTATTAATTATTTATGCCTTAACAAATAAAATCTTTATATTAATAAAACGTTACATTCTCGTCTGTTATTTCATAATATTGACAATTATTTTTCAATCACATTTTGGGCACAACAGATGTTGCCATAAGAGAACGCTGGGGAGTCAATTTATGAAATAGAAATTTATTAAAATTTTGCGTTGTAATTGAAAACATTTTCTTGGTACTCCAGCAACTTTAAGAAGGTGTTAAGGGCATGTCAGTCAAGCACATTTAGCCGGTTCGTTGCCAGTTGAGCTACTATCTCTTCCCTTGAAACTACTAAATGCTGTCAATTAATTTGATCGAAATTGTGGATTTCAAAATCTTAATTAATTTTCCGAGTTTTGGATTTTGAAATCCAAAATTTCGATAAAATTAATTGACAGTATTTAATAGTTTCAAGCGAAGAAGTAGTAACTCAACTGGCGATGAACCAGCAATAAACATTTTTCGATTTTAGAAATTTCAAAATATGGGCGTATTTTATAGTTTTGAATTATCCATCCCTGTTATCGTGGGCAGTTTTTTGTTCGACACATTTTTCGTGTTCAAAATAATTGCAAAAATCTAGGCACTCCACGTGTCAGGAATAGCTTTTGCAGGCTTTTTTAAGACGCTAATTTCAGCGAAATCTGACGCGATATTTAAATTTTCCTTAAATTTTCAAATATTAATGACGCATCAAAATGTTTTTGATTTTTGGAAAAAAATATTTAGAGTTTATAAAATTGGAAATTAAAATTTTAGTTTTAAATTTAAATTTTATTCGTGGTGTGTTCCAAATGAAAATAGGAAATTCAATTGAAAAACTGTTCTTCGCTAGTTTTACTCCGCCATTAGTTGGTCTTTATTCGAAAATCAACGTGTGAAAATTAACTGCCAGATGTCGTTTGAGTTCGCCGATATTTTAATTTATTCCTCAAACACTCTGCCTTCTCCTATTTTGATGAGCTGTAACGAACTACTGGAGATTTGAAAACTCAATATTTTTAAAAAGTTTCATGTGTTTGTTTTTATTGGTATTTCTAAGACCAGCCTCATGGCAACAATACTTTGCAGCACAAGTACAACAACAACAACGTACTCAATATAATAAAACATTAGGAATTTTACCCACTCAGTCCATATTCCGCCGCATGATTTACAACAAAAAAGAAACGAACATCGTTGTTCATGTGCGCGGTAATTTAAGGCAGTTGACACATCAAATCCCCAAGAATAATATTTGCGAAAGGAATAGAAATAATCATGTAAAATTGAAATGGAAGAGCAGCGGCAGCAAAACGAATATTTTGCAAAAAAAAAAAAAAAAAAAAGAAGGAGCAAAACACGAGGCAGCTGCTGCTGCTGGTGGTTGAGGAAAACTAATAAAAAACAATGAAACACTTAAAATGTGGCAACAACAACAGCACACGTACACACACACACATTCACTAATACGTTCGTGTGCAAGAATTTTTAATTTACAAACACACGCAAACACACACACACATACATTTCTACAGTAGCTTCGTGTTATGTTGCCGTTATCGACTGTTAAAGTTCTCTGAGGGGACCTGAAATTGATGTCGATGCCACTGGGAGTTGCTTTTGCAAATGTCAACGACCTTTTAACTTATTTCACACTTGAAAAGCAGTCAATTGCCATGAGCCCGGTAAACAGTGACCTTCGAAAGTAGTCGATAAGACCCGAAAGTTGTTTAAGCCAATTTGACAATTATTTTATTTTTAATCCCAGTCTTTTGGTTTCAAATCACATTCAAACTGTTAAGCAGCAATACTTTTTTATTTATTATTTATTTTATTTAATTTTTTTTTAACTTTTAGTTGTCCTGAGTGAATTCGATTTACATAATTTATACCACTCGACTACATTTTCAAACACTCTTCAAATTATTAAATTTTTAATAAGTACCTGCTGAGAAAAGAAAATACATTTTGCAGAGAATTTTCATAGAAAAGTATTTCTTCGAAATAATAAATTTTGAAAAAGGTACTTTTTGACAGACACTTTTCCTAAAGTACCTATTAAGAAAAAGTACTTTTGAACCAAATAATTTTTTCAAAGCAAATCCTTATAGAAAAGTAGTTCTTGCTAATAGTACATTTTCAATTAAGTACTTTTGGAAAAGTACTTTTTTAAAAAAGTCTCTTTTGAGAAGAGTACTTCCAAAGTGTATATTTCTCTTAAAAAAAAAATCACCAGAAAATAGGTTTTCAAAATAAAACGTTTTAGAAATAGTACTTTTCTAAAAGTACTTTGTCAAAAAAGTACCAGTTTATAGAAACACTTTTAGACCGTAAATTTCCTTAAAAAAACAATCGTCAGCGAAAAAGTTTTCAAAAATGAACTTTTAGAGAAGTAATTTTTTAAAATCTGCTACAAAGAACGTCCTCGTACCAAGAAAGCTATTTCAAATAGTACCTTTTTAAGAAGTTACTAGTGGAAAAGTACTTTTTCAGAAATTAGCTGCTAAGAAATTTTGTTTTTGGAATATATTTCAAAGAAAATCCTGGCAAAAAGTTATCTGTTCCAAATAGTGCACTTGGAAAAGGTACTTTCGAAAAAACACTCTTTTAAAAAGTACCTATTTATAAAAGTACTCTCGGACCGTATATGTTTTCCCAAGAATATACTCGTGGACAAGCACGTTTTGAATAAAGGACTTTTGGAAGAGTACTTTTTTCGAAAGTGTCTGTCGATAAAATACCATTTAAGAAAAGTACTTTTGGAGAATAAATACTTTTTTAAGATACTATTCGTAGAAAATTAGCTCTCCGTTATGGAAATGGTACTTTTGAAAAATTGATTTTTCAGAATAGCACGCTTCGAAAATGGTACATTCGGAAATGTTCCTTTTAAAGAAGTACCAGATAAGAAAAGTACTTTTAGAGCATAAATATATTTTGTAGGAACCATTCGTAAAAAAGTATTTATCCGATATAGTACATTTTGAAAATAGTACTTTGGGAAAAGTACATTTTCAAAAAGTACCCGTTGATAAAAAAACACTTAGGCTCTAAATATCTTTCAAACAAAATATTCGTAGACAATTAAGTTTAAAAAAAAAACTTTTGGAGAATAATATTAGTTTTCAACTTCTTAAAACGGTACATTTTGAAGATATAACTGTTGGAAAAGTACTTTTTCAAAAACTACCTGTTTGAAAAGCCTGGCAGAAAAGTATATCTTCAAAACAGAAAGTTCTGGTTATAGTACACTGAAAAAGTACTTTTTAGGCAAAAGTACTTTAACATCGTATATATTTTTTAAAGAAAATATTTGTGGTGAAGAACGGTTCGAAGAAAGTACTTTTGGTAAAGTAATTATTTCTCAAGTATTGGTCGGCAAAAGTACTTTTGGAGCACAAAAAGCTCTTAGAAGAGAAAAGTACTTTTAGACCGTAAATATATTTTAAGGAAAATAGTCGTAGGCAACTAGGTTTTTCAAAAAAGTACTCTTGGATGAGTACTTTTTTCAAAAAGTACCTGTTGAAAAAAAAAAACTTTTGTAATATAAACATATTTTAGAGAAACCATTAGTAGAAAAGTACTTCAAAAATTAGACTTTTTCAAAAAGGTACCACTGCGAAAGTACTTTCTCAACAAATTTCTGCAGTGAAAAGAAATTGTGAAAAGTGAATATATTTTAAAGAAGAAAGAATTATTTAGAAAATCTTATAGAAAAGAAATCTTCTTACCCAAAATATATTGCTCACATGACAAAACAAGTTACATCCCTAATAAACACTCATAACTCACAACAAAATTTGATAAAAAGAATTTATTACATTTTCTGCTAAACGGTGTCTTCTGCTGATTTCCCAACCATAAACATCCTTAAAACATTCTAAATAGACAGAATGAGCTGGCGGGAGGGCAGCTGCGAAATAAATTCCTACGCAGCACATCAGCCAACAAACAGCAGGATGTTGTACATTTAAAATAAAAACCAGCCCAAACTTTTGACAAGGACGAAAGGAATATAAAAAATATTATCACACACACACACGCAAATAAATTAAGGAACAAAATTTTGTAAACAAACTGTAACACACATACCAGCCCATATAAACATTTTATTTAAGAGAGTTTTAAAATCCCGAAAAAAGGACGAACAAAAGGATAACCAATTTGGGACAGGCATAAGCGATTGTCTCCTAAAAGTATTAGACGAATATTAAATCCACAATTTTTGTTTTGCTCCTTTTAAGGCTGCTGGAAAGAGGGAAACTGGTTTACCAAATTTTAGGACTAAACAAGTGAGTGTGAGAGTGTGTGAGTGTAGGTGTATGTGTGTAAAAGAGAAGGGGAAATATAATAAACTAAGCCACTTTATGCAGGGCCTCATTTCAAAATCCAAATAATTCTCAGCCCATGTTAACATAAATTAATGTCATCCAGATTCTGTTTGAATTCCCTCCAAATTTTATTCGCGATTTCCTGACGACCGAATTTCATGCACTTGAATTTTTAAGGATTAAAAACACTCGAACACGTCGAAATAATTTTGAAATTAATTCAACTCCATTGTTTTGCTTTGATATATCAGACAAGCTACAGGAGCATAAATTTAAAAATATTACAACAAAAAATATGTTGTAATTTTTAACAAAATTTCTATCAAAACCTGCCTCCGCGTCTGTTAATTTTGTGTGGGAAATGAAATTTTTTTACGTTTTCACGTCACTAATAATCGTATTAGAGTCGATAATATTTCATGGGAAAACAGATTTAATTTTATATTTTTCAAAAATATTATTGGGTGTTACGTATGTATCATATTGAAGTACTGTAGCGTGCGTCACGAATTTCTATTTTTAAGAATTTCAGTTAAATGTATGAACTAAGATTATTAATAATAAAATTCGAAACACTTCAATATCAATTCGAGTTTAAAATTGTGCACAAAACCAGAAACGCGTTGTTTTCGAAAGCCGAACACTTCCAGCATCAGTACTCATGAGTATTTTTATTTATCACCAGGATGTATTATTTGTATGAGAAAACAATATTTATTATCAAGAAATACTATATGAGAACTGTATCAATACGCAACAACGACAGTATTAAGAAATTACGGATAAAGAAAAAAGTTATCAAAGACTGACGGTGGCGTATGAGTATTGAAATATATATCAAACAGCAAATAAAATATTAATCATACGCCAGAGGCGAATTGATGCAAACAAAGAAATTTGAGCGGTGGAGGACGACTGAAATCTTTCTATTTTCTCTTAGTAAAAAGAGTAGTAAATAAAGAATTTTATATAAAAAAAATATTTTTACTAATTTCATAAATTTTGTTTTAAAGAAAAATAAAAATTATTAATATTTTCAAAGTGCCAGTGAAATCCTGTTGTTTTCCCACCGTCCTTGTCTTTTTGCTTATAATTCTTTTTTATATTTAAAAAATAAAATCCTTTCGAAATGCGCAACAATTAATTTCGTGTCATAATTGATTTCAGTGGTCCTCCTCCCCCGCTTTAATTTCTTTGATCGCAGCAATTCGCCTCTGGCGTATGATTAATATTTTATTTGCTGTTTGATATATTTTTCAATACTCATACGCCACCGTCAGTCTTTGATAACTTCTTTCTCTCTCAGCAGCAGTTTTTTTTATAAACATTCACGGTTGTTGTTGTTGTTGTGTAAAACGATTTGCTGGCAGCCACAAGCAGTCTACAAAGAAATTGCGTTGCCAACAAGAAACTCCATATCCCCGGATTCATATCCGCATCAGAATTATCATTTAATTTGATGTCATTAAATCCTACAATTTTTATCAATTATATTGCAAGAAATAAGTATATTTTTCCTTTTTTAATTTCATATTTACATGTAGAATCATTTTAATATTTTTGTTAAACTCAATACGATTTCTTTTTTCAGTTTCTGCACCTTAAATTCAATGAAAATTTATCGACCAAAATTCGTTGTATGAAATTCGAACAGACGCGATAAACATTCCAAGAAGCGGAAAATAATATTGTTTCGAGTTTTATTTAAATCCAGGGTCAAATAATATATGAAAATTGATTTTGGCAGCGTGCGTCACGATTACAGTTTTACCAAAAATTACACCAAAAACCTTTGCCATTGTAATTTCTAAAAAATATTTTTGCCTTTAACTTATCAAGTGGTTATGTGAGGTCTCAAAAACTATACACTAGGCAATAACAAAACTTAGCATACATAGAAAATGAGTAAACGAGTAACGCCGAACAACACTTAATTTCATAACAACCAGCAAAAATGTTTTAAAATGTCTAACATAATTTCTCATAATTCACTGCGATGAACACTGAATTCTGCTATACACGATGAATTTATTGCTGAAATTTGATTGTATAAATTTAATGTACGAAACACAATAACATAAAAGGAAATAAATTTTTTAGTTGAGAAAACTATTTTTAAATAAAACATTGGCAACACTGAAAATTATTGTTATCGCCAAAACAAAAAAATACTTCATTATTAATGTTACTTTAACTTTAAATAAATAAAATAAAACTGTAATTAGAATAGAAAAAATAAAAAAAAATATATTAAGAATATTAACAGACGAGAGCATTACGTAGCGTGCGTCACAAGAGGCATACGGGTTTTGACTAGCAGCGACAATATTTTTCGGCTGTAAATAATTTATTTCTGAAGTCCCTTTAGTTGCTAACAATTACGAACGCACGCTTCAGCTTTGTAGCGTGCGTCACATAACTTTGTTATAACTTATTTAGTGAGAATTAACTTCCCAGAATTGTTTTTTATAGCATGTGAAAGTGTATTAGCCACAACTTTTTATTGGTTAAGAATAGGATTTCTTGGGGCGTATAATAAAAAGTTTTAATATTTTTATTTTTTCTTAAGCTTTTTCGAATAACACTGAAGAAAGGATGAAATATTTGAGGGCTGTCCTTTTTAAAAAAACGTACAATACGTATGAATACGAAAACGGGTCCAGTGTAGCGTTCGTCATGCTGGAGTTTTTCATATGGATTATTCATTAACATACAAGTCCCCGAGTACCTGAAAATCTATAGAAATTGCAACAAGACAGACGACATCCTTAAAAGGCCCTCCAAATCACCGGCAATTCGCTGACCTTTTCAATCTGACCTCCCCACAATTGCGGATGCTCAGCTAAACGTTTTTGTATTGTCGGTGTGATTGTTTCTCCTTTTTCTATGGCGATTTATTTTTCTTTGCAAAAATGTTTTGTCAGTTATTGTCAGATTTCATATAAATCAAATTTTGAAAAGTTACAAAAGAAAAGGAAAAAACATAGAGAAGTACGAAAACAACAGAAATCACTTCATGTCAAATATGACACTGCACAGGGGTCACACTGGCCAAATAACTATTGAAAAATAATGGAAATTTTTGTTTCCAATTTTTCACATATAATTTCGCCTACGAATTTTCGCATAAAAATATGGGTGAAGTAGGGTGCTGTCACTTGTTGCTTACCGCATGATTTCATCCATCGTTTAGTCATTTAAAGTAACGAACAACAAGTGATAGGAACCACGTCCTGATGAAGATCAGAAACCACTGTTCCATATTCATGAACACTAAAAGTATGGAATCGAACTCTTAAGACTTTAAATACTTCCGAACGATTTCGGGGGAATAATTATTTATTAAATGCGTTTTCTTTTCTAGAAAATATGCAACATTTTTTCTTTTCTTTTCTAACAATTGGAATTCTCGAAAGATTTTAAAGCAGAAATTATTTTTCGTGAGGGATGTTGGATTCATTTCTAATAAATTCCTTATTTTGAAATGGAAAAATGTTGCCATTTTATGTTAAAAAGTGTAAAAAATGTTGCATTATTTTCCAGAAAAGAAATCGACATAAGATTTTATAATAAAAATGTTGGATTAAATAAACAAGACAAAAAAGTGTTGCTTTGAAATCAACTTCCGGTGTTAAACAAAAAACCATTTATTTTGCATTCCATCCCACTGTGCTGTTGTCTGCCTAAAAAACAGCAGCCGAAATGTGAAGCGAAGTTTTAAATTATTTTACAAACATAATTTGGCTCTCAATTTTTATTTATATTTTTGTAATCGCATTAATAATTTAAGCGACTTCAAATAATTTCTTTATAATGGCAGTCGTGTAAACACAATTTCAAGTATTTAATTACAAAACTTTTTACAAAAAAAAAAGAAAGAAAAAAAAATAAATAAAGAAAATAAGTTGATTAAAGAAAACATTTCAAAGACTTCATTTCAAACACTTTAACACTGGAAAAGTGTTGTTGTTTGTGTTGTTTATTATCCGCAGTCTAGGAATACAATTTTTAAGGACTCTTTTTTTTCTCCTCCTTCTGCTGATGCTGCGAAGAGTTTTCGCTTTCTTGGAAGGAAAAGAAAAATGAGTTTTTATAATCAAGCAATTTTCAAGGTACGACAAGCGAGAGTTGATAAAACTGTTCAGACCTTTTTTATTTTTTTCCTTTTTTAACCGCCAACCAAAGTAACTGAGTAGCTGACACAGACTGTAATAAAGTGACGATGGTTAGATGTGTGAGAGTGAGTGTGTGTGTGTGTGTGTGTGTGTGTGTGTGTGTGTGTGTGCGTGCGTATTTAAAGACTTGCATGGAAAGTGTTATAACTCAATTGAGATCTCTTTAAAGACAAGACTAATTAAAAAGGAATTCCACAGAACACAGAGATAATTAAATCATTTTCAGATATGAAGCAGTTGGGGAAACTCCGCGGGAGTTTGGTGGAGGTTACAAGTGCTCGTATTTCGGTTCGTTATTGTTTTACAATTCAGTTTTAATTTTTTAGTTCGATTTTCTTGAAAAGCTTTTTTATGTTTTTAATAGATTCAGTTCTTGGTTTATTATATTTCGAATGCGTGTAAAAATACTTGCACATTTTGATAAGACCTTGTACGAGTACAATGAGGCGTATGAGTAACATGATTAATAATATAAAGTATGCGTGATGAAGCACAATACAAGAGGAGAACTTAACGTTTAAAGCCACAAAGAAATATTTGTAAAACTAATTTTTATCCAACATGAAATTTTTTTGCCTTCATACTTCACCGCAAAATTGATATAAAAAAAAAAGTATCACGAGCAAAAGGGAGATGTTAAAATTGTACTAAAAAGAAGTAGGGAAACACAGAAAAAAGACATAAAATAAACATATTTCACTGACTATAAAACCATCAGAAGTTCGATCGTTAAACACGAGCAAAAAAATTCATTAATTTTTTATACTTTCCATCACAATTGTCTGAATTGTGCATCAACGATTACCACATTTAAAAGGTCACCAATAACAAGGACTCTTCGATACAATTCTAAATTTGATAAACAATTAAACGATTAGACTTTCACATCCTATTTAAGGACAACAGGACACTCTTGGATTTTTTAGCAACACAATGGCGACACAAGAAAGAACATAAAAAATGTCCAATAACGATGTGTGGTACTGGTAAAACCGCAGACTAAAGCTATTGTTACCTGATGTAAAAAACCCCCGCCATAAATTGTTTCACTAACGATTCTCAACTAAAATTAAGCCCCACAGAAGCTTTAAAAATTTCCACTTAATATTTTTACAACAGCAAAAAAAATCCTTTGCATTTCCCCTTTTTTTTTTGCCTTCACACTTCACCAAAAAATTGATTTATAAAAAAAGTATCACGAGCATAAAGAGAGATCTTAAAATTGTCATAAAAAGAAGTAGCAAAAAAAGGACCGATTCACAGACAGAAAACAAGAGACATAAAATAAACAGATTTCCCAGACTATAAAACAGAAAATAAAAATAAAACAAGACAAGCAAACGTAAAAGGCTAATTAAATCTTTTTATAGACGAAAATATTTTATGATTTTGTTAAATAGTAATAATTTAAATGGCGGCCATAAAACATTTATTTAACAAACAATTCCCGCGGAGAGAAGGAGGGGGGCAGACACTGCGAACATGCCATTATTGGCTTTGAGTTTTAAATGCTCTTGTCTCGAAGGTTGGATGTCGTAGTAAATAAAATTTCACACGCTGGTATTTTTTGCTGGAAATGTATTGAATTTTATTATAAAGAACAACAATTTTTAAAAACCAGTGGGGGACTATAAAAACATGTTTCCTATTCTTGTGGTGCTCATCATTAAATAAGCGGCAACAGCTGAACATAATTTTTATGCTACTCACACGTCACGTTGCACTCGCAAAAAGTTGTTGGTGTGATAGATGTTCTTATCTTCTCAAAATAAGCAAGTATTTTTACACGTTTTGGACGCGTATTAAATAAAGAAATAAGTCTGGTAAAAATAAACAAAAAATAGAACGATTTTTTCAAAAATAGAATTAAAAAACTAAAAGTAAATTTTAAAACTACAATAAATCAAAATACAAGTGCTTTTGCCAATAAAATAAAGGGTAGCCCACGCATGTGCACTCTTTTTCACAATAATTATTGTATTTTTGTACATCACAGTTTTAAAATTTATTTTAAACTTTTTATATCGATTTTCTTAGTAAGTGTGTTAAATTATATTAATTTAAGTCATTCGATTAAATCACACAATAAAAATTTCTTGTGTGCCTAACGAATTCACTAGATATCGAATGCTCGCGTACTCCCTTATCAAATAAACATACTCATGTTATATACGAATTTCATATATAAAAAATTATTTGGTCGAGTAAATTAATCGATTAAAAATTATTCGATTATATGTTAATCGATTAATAAATTATTTCACTAAAGGTTTTTTCAACAATCAGCTAAATTTTTATGTTTAATTATGATTTGGTTTTTTTCATTCGATTATATATTGTTCGATTAAAAATTATTCGGTTATATATTTAAAGATTAATTAATTATTTCACTAAAAGTTATCTGATTATTCAACAATTATTTTTTTTTAATCAGCTAAATTTTTATGTTTGATTATGACTTGATTTTTGCATACGATTTATTCAAAAGTGTATTTATCGATTAAAAATTATTCGATTATATGTTAATCGATTAATAAATTCTTTCACTAAAAGTTATCTGATTATATAACGTATTTTTTACAGTCTTGTAAATTTCTACATTTTACTATGGTTTGATTTTTGCATTCGATGATATATTATTCGAATAAAAACTATTCGATTATATATTAATCGATAAAAAATTATTTCACTGAAAGTTATCTGATTATTGAAAAATTTTTTTTCAATCAGCTAAATTCTTATGTTTGATTATGATTTCATTTTTACATTCAATTTATCCGAAAATATATTAATCGATTAAAATTTGTTTAGTAAAAGTTATCCAAATATTTAAAATTGTTTTATTAATCAGCAAAATTTTAATATTTGATTTTTATATTCAACTATGATTTGTTCGATCAAAAATTATTCGGTTATATATTAATCGATTAAAAATTATTTGGCAAAAAGTTGTCTGAATATTTAGGAATTATTTTTTAGCAATCAGCTAAATTTTTATATTTGACTTTGGTTTGATTTTTATATTCACTTATAATTTGTGTGATTAAAAATTACTCGATTATATATTAATCGATTAATAAGTGTTTTAGTTAAAAGTTCTCTGATTATTAATTTTTTATTTACAGTTAGCAAAACTTTTGTATTATATTATGACTTGGTTTTTACGTACGATTATACAATATTGTTCAACTAAAAATTATTCGGTAATTTGTTAATCGATTAAAATCTATTAAGTTAAAAATTATATGATTATTTAGCAATTTTTCATCAATCAGTAAAACTTATATATTTGATTAGGATTTAACTTTTACATTCGATTATATATTATTCGATTAAAAATTATTCGATTGTATATTAGACGATTAAAAGTTATTTGGTGATATAATATTTTTTTTTCGTTACAATTTACAAAATTGTTATTTTTAAATGTTTCCCAAAAAGTAGATTTTAATCATGTTTGTAAGTTCCTCATTTATATTCATTCATAAAAAATGCGTTACAAATATTAAAAAAAAAAAAAACTTCATCCGCTGCCTTGTATGAAGTACAGATAACAGGGAATACAATTTTAAGAGGTAATTATTCGACATTATTATTTAATTGGTTAGTAATCGAATAATACATTATAATGGGGTTAATAGAACAGTTGAATATTATCCGATTAATCGAATAGATTTTATAATTTTAGTAATTAAAAATACGCCATATATCAGAAACATTTTTTTTATTAAAACTAAAAAAAAGTTGTTTGAAAAAATCACTTCATGAAATAAAAGATAAGTTTTCATATAAAAATCTTTAAACTTCTGAAATAATCTTTTGAAAAGCGCCCTCAACTCAGTTTATGTTTCGAATGATTTTATATTAAATTATAAAAAAAACACTTTGAAAAAACCAACTGTAGATTAATCGATTAGCCGACATAAAATTTTCGAATTATTCGATAATAGAAAAGAAACAATTTTATATAATTCGCTCTATTAACGATTAAAATTAATCGATTAGCGGTTTGAAATCAACCGATTAATCGAATAAAAATTGGCAGCTTTTACCATACTAATCACGGTCCCACTTTCCACAGGACTCATACATTCGTCCCTCAGTTTCCTCATTCTTCTTTGAAATATTAAACACGAAACACCCTAAAAACTTTATAATTTCTATTTCACAAAAACTGATTTGATTAAAACGAATTAATTTACATAAATAACTCGTTTCTTTTTGGCTTAAAGTCACACATTCTTTTACACGCTGCTGCAGGATTTACTTCTGGTCACGTAGAGAGTGGCTTCATTAACTGAATCTTCTACCGCTTCACATACGACCGTAATAAATCGTACAATTTTTATTTCAATTTCCTGTTAAAAATTTACTTTCTTTCGAGTTTCGTTTTTATTCTTTTTGAATTTGTGTCAAGGAACAATGTTTCTTCTTCTTATTCGTCTTCTTCTTTTTGAGCATCTCTGACAAGCTTCAGGCCTGTCAATCATTCTGCTCTGATTTTATGTTTTATTATCTTTTAAAGAACTCTTTTCCGTTTTTCTTTTTTTCATCCCACAAGTTTTTGTTTAATTAGAATTAATCGTCTTTCGCGGATGTTTTTAACTGAATAAAGGAATGGCAACTATTTATGAATTTTCTGTTGGTAAAATGAAAAATTCTATTTAAATACAAACGAATTTTTAGAAAAAAATTATTAAGAATTAGTCATTTCGCAGACTTTGATTTAATTTGTTTATGTTTATCGAAATGAAAACTTGCACTGACACGAAAATGAAGTGATTTATCTTTGGCCCACAAACGACTGACTGACTGACTGACTGACTGACTGACTGTTAAAAGATTTTATTGATTTTTGTGATAAATTTGTTTGTTGATTGCAAATATTTGTGGGATATTTTTGGGATGAAAGGAAAGTTGATTTAAAATGTGATCACTTTTGGTTGAGTTTTCCATTTCTGGCTAGAAATAAAAGCAATTTAAATGACCAGCCATGAATATGGGAAACTTAATTATTTTATCCTGCAGTAGCCAACGGTTGGGTTTATTCTTTTAGATCTGTTTAACAGGCGAAGGCTAACCGATAAGCCAGAAACGATTGACCTGTTGGACGACAACATTCACCGCGTTATTGTCGATATACGGCCACGTATATTGGAAAAGAGTTACTGAAAATTTAACCGCCAGATTAGGCTACCTCCGAGCCGTCATGGCTCATGCCTCGATAGTAATTTGCTCAAAAAGGCCCTCTGAGACTTTTCGTTGATCTCAAGATCGAATAAATCCATGAAAGGACGGCATTTTGCAACAATTGGGGAATGAAAAACGAACTGCTGAGCGAGCTCAAGGACCTACCAAAAAGTTCATATCAGAACTGACTAGAAAAAACCCTAGAAAAAGTGCTTCAAGTTTCAGGGGAATTAATTTGAAGGGAATAGATGAGAAATTGATGAGTAAATAAAAACTTCTTGACAAATCTGAAAATTCACCTAATTTTTTTAACAGACCTCGAGCACGACACATGGTTTCACATAACATGTATATTACTCAAGATCTTAGAGAAGCTTTATTCTGAGTTAAAACTGTTTATCGCATTATTTAAAACAAAAAGTGCGGTTTGTGCCTAAAAAATGCAATTTGTGAGCAAAAAAATGCAACATTTGCTTTAAAAACACAAATGATGAATTTGTTGCAAAATACAGTTTTTTTGTAGCTCAATATATGATTTAGTAATAAAATAAATAAAATGTAACCTGCCTTCCTGGCGGGAATTACAAGGAACTTAAGGATTTTGATAAAAAAGGGCAACATTTTTCACCTGCAAATAACTTATTTCAGAACTCTTTTAAATACGTTGTTGTTTTACGATATATATTTTCTATGCTTTATGAAGCGAAAAATACGCCAAAACTTTAAGGTCAAATTTTGCATCTAAAAGTTGTTTTATTTTATGTAGCGTGCGTCACACTTTGTTCTAAGCAAGATTTCAAAACTAATAACGGCTAAAAACTATATATTTTATACTAACTAAAATTACTCCCTAATTCCACTTAACACAAGGTTTTTATTTTATTTTATTTATTATTATATATAACGAATTATAAGAAAAAGGATACACATGAAGCCTTCGTTACACAGGATGTGCTCAAATTTTTCAAGACATGAAAATAATTGTGTAGAACTTTAAAAACAACCCAAATTATATTTAAAGCCTACAGATTTCCTAAAACAAATTAAATTTTGTTGCAGGATTTAGAAAAGGGCCACTGGGCTCCTTCGGGAGTCCTTTGAATTATCAATCATTTTCCATTTCATAATACTTGGCAACATTAAACAAGGAAATACGTGCATTTCGTTATTATTATTTTTATTTATTTTTTTGTTGCTTCAATTAAAGCGAAACCCTAAAGGAATATCCTTCAAATCATTTATTTTGTTATCGATTTATGTTCGCTGTGAGCCAAAAGGTAGAACGAATTTACCTTAAAACGAAATATATTTATGCAAATAAACAAATAAATAATAATAATGCCTTCGTCAGCCAGTTGGTAATACCCCATTTACATGCGTACGTCTTTTGGATTTTTGTTCTTTCGCTTTTCATGCTTAAATCAGTAGAAAGACTTCCTTCTTTGTCATCGTGCAAAACAAGGACTCGCAATGTGAATTAGGAAAACACACACACATACACACGCAAACAAAACGAAACAAGGAACGACTGAATGAATGTCGGCTTGAATGTCGGAATAAATGAGTGAATTAATGGAACCAACGTGGTGGAAAGTAAAACAATAGCAAATGCCGCTCTCACTCCCCCTCCCCCTCTCTCTCACTCTCTCATATCCCCACATCAGCCTGGTCATACCGATTCAATCTTTTATTATTTTTTAATTTAAAAGTTCGCATTAAAGGATTGTAACTGGAATTAGTTGATACATTTTGTTCAGTTTATTTATTCTGCTTTCTTTCGTTTTAAATTTGTTGTCTTTTGATTTAGTCCCTTTTTTTTTTTGTTATTTTTTTTTTTTCAATGGGGAGGTTTTAAAAAAATCCATGCAAAATCCTTTATTTAGTTTTAACTTGAAAACATGGAATTCTCAGCGCAACGGATTAGACATGTTCATGTTGAATGCAACAAGACACGGATGAGCGAAAATAGAAAAAAAATTTAAAAAATATTTCTTTTGGGTTGTAAAAATAATGCAGACAAATTAGAAACTAATTTAATTCAATATTTTGTTGAAGGAAGGATTGAGATAAGAGAAAGGGAATTGTTTATTTTACATCTTTCCGTTCAGTTTTCAAAAGGATTTGAAAGCAATTCGTTTTGCAAAATATATAACAAGGAAAAACAATGAAATTAAAATTTTATTACAGTTGGTGATTCGAAATAATTGAGATGAGAGGCGTCAATTTAAGCGACACAGAAAAGAGAGCGACTCTATGGAGTGACTGACTTCCGCAACTTTGTATCACCAAAACAACCACACACAGAATCGAAATTTCAAAAGCATACAGAAAATTATTAAAAATAATTCGACACGTGTTTTATAATTTTTTGATATAAGTACTTTTGGGGGACCAAAAGGGGTAGAAATTATACTTGGTACTTTTTTGAATCCCAATTTTTCAAAGTGCAGTTTAAAGCAAAAAACTTTTAGAGTTTCTTTTTTCTGGAGTGGGCTTTTGGTACTTTTTGAAAATTTTCAGTGTTATTGTACTCTTTTTTCAGTACTTTTTGTTAATAATATTGTACATGTATCTCCAAAACAACGACAGATACACTCAAAGTTTTAAAAGCATACGAAAAATGCTTACAAATAATTTGGCACATGTTTGGTACTTTTAAGATACAAGTACTTTAAGCGAGTCAAGCGGAGTAAAATTCAAATTTGGTACTTTTCCAATTTTTTGGCCAACTACAGTATATAAAGAAAACTTTTTAGTTCGTTTTATTATTCTGATAAAGGTTCCGAATACATTTCGGTACTTTCTGAAAACTCCTACTTATAAGGCGTAAAATTGTATCCTTTGTCGGTACTTTTTGTAAATAACATGGTACATGTAATTCAGAAAGTATGACAGATGGAGTAAAAATTTGAAAGGCTTACAAGAAATGCTTGGAAAAGTTTGGCACATGTTTAGTACTTTTATGATTTTTATGCTTTTAGTTGGTCAAAAGGGGTCTAAATTAAATTTGGTACTTTTTGGATCTTCAAACGTCTTCTTAACTATATCACAAGCAGAAACTTCTTAGGGCTTTTTTTCTGGAAAAAGTCTCGAACGAAGTTTTTGTACTTTTTGAAAATTTGCAGTTATAAGACATAAAACCGTACACTTAGTGGGTAAACGGTATTAAAAGTTAGCCTGGGTACTTTTTTGGACAGCAGACATTTTCTAAACTGTAGTACTGCCGGAAACCTTTTTAGCGCTTTTTATAATTCTGCAAAGGGTCGCAAATACGTGGCCGCTTTATTTAAAGATTCGTAGATTGTACCCCTCTAGGGTACTTATTTTGTTAAACTATATTTACTTAATTCAAAAAGGTACTTTCTCAATATATACTTTTTCAAAAAAGTACTTTTAAGGAGAAATACTTATTTTCCTGAAGATGGTACTTTTTCAAGTCGCATACAAGATCCATACAAGATCCTATTTTTTGCGCTGGATTATGTGTTTTTAGAAGAGTGTGCCAACGAACTACCGGGCAATATATTTTTTTAAATAAATATATTTTATCTTCGAGTAAGTCTTGCTCTGAGCTGCTGCAATTCTAAATAAACTGTTGGGCTCCAATTGACTACTGAAGTAACATGTCGATTTGCATCGGGTTTACGGAGGATCGTAACGCCCGAGTCCTGTACTAAAGAGAAGAATACAGCACCTCCACTGTCGAAGTCTTTACCCCGAATTCGTCGGTGAAGCAAAAAATTATCTATTTTCAAATCTCTCTTCATCTGTCTTTTCTAATACCAGCACAAAACACAATATATATACGAGGGTCATCCTCTAGTGCCGATCCTAATAAAAATAGGAAAAAAAAGTTCTGAAGTCTACAATAAAACTAATTCTGCCACAAGTTAATTTGTGTTACGGGAAGGAATACCGGCATATGAATGCTGGAGGTCAAAGACCTCTTGCACTGTGGGATCATGTACTCCAACTGTGTTTTGGTAAAATGTTTGAATTCAGAAATTTCCTGCAGGTTAATATTTGGCCGTAGTATCTCCTCCGATTCTCTTAAGAAGTCCAGTATATTTCACGCCGACATTGTGACAGTTAAGGAGGCGATCAGGGTACTGACTGGCAGGAAGTTAGACACTACAGCTGGTATATTTCTCGATATCCAGACGGCATTTCTGTATTTGAAAATCGTATAACACTTTCTCTGCTCCAGTTAAGCAGGGCGATTCAGGGGCCACATTATGGAATTCGATATCGATCGAAATTCCATAATTCGATCGATATCGAATGCGTTAATCTGGCCCCTGTTTATTTATTTTTATCTGCCTAAAAACTATCGATAATTAATTGGCTGACGCCTAAGATTGTCATACTTGATGTTGATGTATCTGAAACCGTTTTTATTTTATTTTTATTTTTATTCAGTAGAAGAATAAAAGTTTGAAGAAATAACTTAATCGCTTCAGCTCATGTTCCTACAGAAATTTTACTTCAAATTGAAAAGTTGCATCCGTTCCTGCTGCCCAGATTTGCAACAACAAAAAATATTATATTTTTTTTGTAAGACTTCAGTGTTAAACTCTTTGAAATTCCATTCTCAACCACTTCAAGAATAGATTGTCGTCATTTGTTTTCTTAAATATTAAATTTCCAAGAAAACGGTTGTCGCTGCTGACGCTGTTGCTGCTGCAGCTGCTGCTGCTGCTGCCACTCTCAGCTAACTAGCAGTGGATTAAAATGGCACTCGCATGTTGGCCCAAGTGGACTGTCAACTTTTTCCATTTATCTATCCATCTTAATGAGTTTAATGTGTTTTTGTGTAAATTGCTTTTAGTCCTTCTTCTTGTCCTTTTTTGTCTTCTCTTATTTTCGTGGATTACAATGAAACGGGAAAAGTAATCATTATGGTTGCAAAAAAAGAAAGAAGAAGAGTATCGAAAAAACAATGAAGAAAAGGGAAACAAAAGAAAAGGAGTGAGCGACAGCAGCGGTAGTTTGGTGAGCAGCAAACTGTTAAAGTCTTTGTGTGTGAGAGTATGTGTTTGTTTGCGTGCACTTCTTTAAGTTTGTGGGTGTATCGTTCAATGGATGTGTGTGTGCGTATGTGTCATAATGTCGACTATAAAACATTAACACTATTGATCTTGTACGTGAATAATAAAAAAAGATGTTATAAAAAAGCACGTCATTATAGGGAACCAGCTTAATAAGTGTCATTATATCGGCAGCGGCCACAGAAACCTCGTTCGTTCTCTGTGGCGCACAGCTTTTAGTGATGGCTTCGGGACAGAAAAAAAAATAAGAATAATAATAAGAAAACAAACAAAAAATTTTAACTCGAAAAAAAACAATAAAATATTCTTCATAAAAGTGGAGGGCAAATGGTGTAGCAGAGCTGTCAAACCTTTACGGTTTGCAAAATTATTCGAATAAAAGTTTGTGATTCTTTTCTTTTAAATTGAATAAATTTTTGATATAAACATTTTTAAATCAAAAGTTGGAGCATTTGAAGCTGCAAATAATATTAATTTTGATGCCCTTTAAAATACGAGGTCTGTTCTTCATTTACTAATTTCTGTTTTGTGTGCTTTAAAATGGTCCTTTTCTAATATCAAACACTTGTGCCGGCATTTTTTCCCTTATTAAAACCAGTTTTGATATGCAGTTCTTTTACATGTCCTTCAATCACGCAGTTGTTTCATGGGTGTTCCAACTCTTGGAAACATCAAAAAGTTCGAGGAGTGCCAAATCTGGTTCACACTGTGGCTTTTTGGACAAATAATTTTAAACACCAACTAAGAAAATTTAGCAATTTTGAAACGAAGTAAAATGTCAAAGGCTTCATGCCTGGAGTTTGGAAATTCCATAATTCCATAAACAAACGAAAAAATTGGAAAAACGCTGAACAAAATTTATTTTATATTATTTATTTATTTATTCTGTTAAAAATAAAACGCAGATTTGACGCAAATCAAGGTTACACTTATGGAATTGTCAAACAACCCTCGTGTTTAGTTCGATATGTTTTATTATATATCTTATTTTTCAACAAGCCTCGCAGAAGTAAATAGAATTTAAAAACGGCTGTAAAGGAGTTGCTTGTTTCAGTGCCGTGTGTAAGATTTAGAAGATTTTTTTATTAAAAATATTTTTATAAAAAACATTTTTTATAAAAAACATTTTTATTAAAAATATAAAAAAAAAAGTATTATTATTTACCTCATTTTTCAACAGGCCTCGCATAAGTAAATAAAATTTAAAAACGACTGTAAAGGAGTTGCTTGTTTCTGTTTCGTGTGTAAGATTTTGACAATTTTTTATTGAAAATCTTTTTTTCTATTAAAAATAATTTTATTAAAAATATTTTTATTGAAAATTCTAGCTGTTAATCGAGTTCGGCAATCGATTTATAGGTTTTTACACGATAACCATTCCCTGTAATCCTACACTAAAAAAAAAATTTCTAACAATTTTTCTTTAAGTACTTTTCAACAAAACAATATCGAGAGTGAGAGGTCGTGTAAATTTGAAGAAACTTTTTTAAAAATTAATCGCTTTAATTTCACTCGAATGACAGCACCAAGTAAAAATAGCAGTTGAGATTAAGTTTGCAGGGCTCCACAAATAATCTGCCACCGTATTAGTAACTGATAAGTATGTGTGAGTGTGTGCGTATGTGTATCCTAGGGAACAGCATGTTCATGTGTGTGTGCGTGTGTGTATGTGTCACAAATAGCAGCTGTTGAACAAAATATCATGAGTTCGTATCATTTGAAATTGACAAAAAAAAATTTCTTTGTTGTGGCGCAAACAACCGACACTTTTTTGTTGTTGCGAGCTCCCATTTCGCCAGCAGAGGGGTAGAATATGCTAATTTTAGCTAGACCTTGAGCACTTTTTTTTCTTGCTGCCATAAAACTTTCTGCTCGTGTTACAGCCGCAGTAAAGCTGCTGCGAACAGATACTTTTTACGCTCCAGAAAAACTGTGAAACATATTTTCTTCGAAATGATTAAAATTGCCAAAATTTTCTTCACATGAATCAAAATGTGTTCATGTCAAAAAATAAATTTTCTTTAATTTATATATTTTGCAAATGAAACAAAACATTTTATATGAAAAAAAATTTAACTATTTTTTTATGTAAATTTAGGAAAGTTTTTCTTTTTTGGTATGACCCAAACTCTTGATATAAATTACGCTCAGTGTACGCGCCTTTCAGAAGGAAATAGTTAAAGTGTAATCTGCTGCCAGTTATTTCTCTGTTACTTCCGTTCAAAAAATGTTGTTGTTATTGGCAGTCGTGTGTTTTTTTTTTCTCTGTGATTGCAAGTTTATATCCTGGCGAAATACTTATAATAACGAGTATCGCTTGTTAAAGCCATACAAGTCAGACAAACACACTCACACACTCACACACATCCCCATACACACTTAAAAATGTATTTATCTTTCTGCTTGTCATGTTGTTTAAGTGTTTGTGTGTTGGTGTGTGGGGGATGTTTACAAATGCTAGTGAAGTAACGAATAACCAATAAATTAAGTTTTGAAAATACTGTCAACGCTCATGGAAATATGTTGTGTATTTTGAAAAGAGAAATATTCTATATAAAAAACTACCTCACAGAAACACATGTGTGAGTGAAACTTTAAAGATTTAACATGTCAAAAAGGATATTGGAAAAAGGAATGATTTTTTAAAAAGGGTTCTCGTTTTGGGGTCAACACAAATCAGGGTATTTAGCAATCGATTTGACAAAAGACAGGGAAATTTATGGCGGGGATAATGTAAGCAGAAATATTTTAAATTCATTTTAGCACAAATATATTTTAAAAATTTTAGAAACAATCGATATGATTTTTCAGGCATACTTTTCACACATCCTTTTATCCTTTATAACAAAGAAATATTATGAAAATTTTCCAAATAACTTCTGGTTTCATGTGCAATAAAAATTTTTTATTTATGGTGGGAGCACCCTTTATTAAACATTAATTTTTATAAAAAAAATTTCTAGAATATAAAAGAAATTTTTGTATGAAGTTTTTTCTAACAGCATTTTAATTTCATTGTTAACACTTTTCCCAATTAAGAAATAAATTCAAATTTTAAGTGTCAAACAGTGTTATTAACCCGTTATAAACTACTTTAATTTGCATTAACAATTCCTTAACTTTAATGGAAACTTCAATAGTAAAACCCATTTTTATTTGTTACTCAAACTGAAGCGAATTCTTAATCCAAGTCAAAACTATTTATTTCTCAACAATTTGTCAAAACAGTTTAAATATTTACTGCAGCTTTCAAACGAAATAACCAATTTTTCGTGTGATCCGTAAAAAGAAGAGATAGAAAAAATATTTTATGACATGAAACTGCTTAAAAACTGCAAAGAATGCACAAATTTATGTGCTGTAGATAATTCGGTTTTTGTTGTTGTTAGTGTTTTTGTTATTCTGTTGCAAGGAAATTAAAGTCAGAATATGCAGTTGAGTTTGACAACTTTATGTTGGCTGCACAAGAAAAAAAACAACAAAAAAGGAACAAAAAAAAACAAGAATAAATAACATTTTAATAAATCCTTTTAAGAGTCGTTTTGCTTCTCCCTCTCGCTCTTTTACAAGCAAGAAACTACCAGCAGAATCTCTCTCCTCTTCTTGTGGCACATAAAAACTGTGTTGGCATGTGTAGGAGTGATGTTTTATGCAACCAAAACACATACACAAATACTTGTTATGCATTTCTAATGAAATATGGCCAGAGGAATTGTTAGTTTTTGTTTTGCTTTCTGCTAACGAAATATTCAAGTCACACACACACACACAAACATACACACACACATTATTTGTTGTAGTTGTGCTTATAATTTCGCTTCAAACTCTTTTGCTCATCTCGCTCGTCAAGCAAACAACAGCACAATGCAAACAGCACTTAAACTGAATGTGTTGGCAAAAATTCCAACAGCCACAGCAACAACAACAAAAGGAAAAGAACAACTCTTTTGCACTCGTGTTTTCTCTAAAGAAACTACTGAAATTAAATAGAGAGGAGCGCAGGCAAAGAAGAAAAACAAAAAAATGGGAAAATAATAACAATAACAATGCAAACAAAATCTTAATTATGTTATAAACAAGTTGCTGAATGTACAAACATAAAAGGAAGGAAATAAAAACATGCACACACACACACACACACACAAACAGATATGCAGACATGCACACATGCATGCAGTGTCATGCTCTGGTGTTGCGCTCAAATCGCTAGAAGATTGAGTTTTTATGTTTGTGCAACGTTGCACTTCTTTTTGCTTCTAATTTTTATTATTATTCCTCGTGCACACACGCACACACACACACACACACACACAACTGAATTGTCTTTTTAGATAAATATTTTTGCAGCAGATGTTGGCTAAAACTGTTAAAAGAAGACAAGAGTTTTCTCTTCAGTTAAACGAATTAAAAATGTGAACGAAAAAAATATATCATGTAAAAAGGGGAACTGGGATTGAACGAATTTGGTCATTTCGCAATAGATACGCGTCAAAAAGATAAAAGCAAAAAGGTGCGGATAAACTAATTTTCAAGCTGCAGCGTGAAATACAGTGAAAGCAGTCAAGGGCCGCAATATGTAGGGGACAGGCAGCGTCGTTTAATGCGCACACAGCGGGGTGGGAACATAAATTGAGTTACTACGAGCGTTTTTGCAGGTCAATAAAATCGTTCACAAATATTTTAAAATGTACTCGTAGATACTTTAAAATAAATAAATTGCCTAAGAAGGATGCCAGACCTATAAGTATGCTAAGTTGTCTTGATAAAGTATTCGAGAAAATCATACTGAACAGACTGAACGAGTTCACTGAGGATAATAATATAATACTAGATGAACAGTTTGGTTTTAGAAAACAGCATTCGACAGTGCACCAAGTAGAACGAATCGTAAAACTTATATCAAGTAATAAAAACCAACGCCGAAGTACAGGAATTGTTTTTCTGGATATAGAAAAAGCTTTCGATTCCATATGGCATGATGGGTTAGTATATAAACTTAATATGTTTGGATACCCAGTCTATCTGCAAAAGATCATACAAAGTTTTTTGAACGAAAGAACATTCGTTGTAAATGTAGAGAATGAACTTTCTTCCCCGCGGCTCATTCCTGCAGGACTACCACAGGGATCAGTTTTATCGCCTACACTATACTCAATTTTCATCTCGGATTTCAAAATATTAAGAGAACAGGCAGCTGCATTGTACGCAGATGGTACGGCAATAATAACAACGGGGAAAGTCTCCAATGCTATTATCAAGAAAATGAAAAATGGGCTGTTACACGCTGAAAAATACTTCTCTATGTGGAAAATTAAGACTAATGAAGCAAAGACACAAGCTATAATTTTTCCATTCAACAAATCACCTAAAAGAACACCTACTCTCGCCTTATCTCTGGGTGCAACAGAAATACCTCTCAGAGAAACTGTGAAATATTTGGGAATAGAGCTCGATAAAAAGTTAACGTTTAAACATCATATTCTCCAAACGTGTGAAAAAGCTGTCCGATGTGGAAGAGCTCTGTTTCCTTTATTAAACCTAAGGTCAACTCTAAATAGAAAAAACAAAATATTGCTCTACAGAATGTGCATACGGCCAATTATGACATATGGATGTCAAGTATGGTCAAAAAGATGTGCCAAAACATATTTGAAAAAGCTCCAAGTCATACAAAACAAGAATCTGAAGATTATATTCAACCTACCGAGACGATATTCAACAAATAGATTACATAGAATATACCAACAGGATATGTTTGTAACAGTGATCAATAATATCACACAAAGATTTGAAACCCACAACAGGATTTCAAATTCAGCCTTGATAAGAAATTTGTAATATTATTTTCTTCTCCAACTTTATATAAAGTTGACAGAAGACTTAATGTAAAAATTTCTCTAAATTCCTATTAGGTTTTTTATCTATTTTTTCCCTATAATGTAAATAAAATCTTTCAAATGTCTATTTTAAGTTAATTCTAAATCATTTATATTTGTTGTAATACTAATATAGTAATAACTCAAAATAGGTGTATAAGAAATTTGTGTATATTTTTAACTGTGATGATGATAGATTAAATAAAATTAAAAAAAAAAAATAAATAAATTGCCGACAATAATATTATTTCGGTTAAAAGGCTGCTCTACGAAAAATAGTTTGAGGACTGAGTGTTTGGAGAACGAAATGTTGCGTAAAAAATACTGTCGCAAAGTTCTTGAAACTCAAAAAAATTTAATTTTACATAAGCTCCTCTTAAAAAATTCACGGTTTCTACGTTTTGAAAAATTTTCTAAAAGTACTTTTTGACATAACTGTTATTTAAAAAGTACTTTTTCATTAGGTACCTTTTAGAAGACTAACTGGTCAAAGAGAAGCCGTTAAAAAACTTGCTTTTAGAAAAATACTTCGGACCGAAATAATTTTTTTTTTCTTCACAAAATATTGCATTTTGAAAATAGTTATTTTGGAAAAGTAATTTAAGCAGGAGTTTCTGTTCATAGTGAGCCTTTTAAGGAAGTTTTTTGAGAAGGTACCGGTTGAATAACTATTTTTTGATAAAGTACTTCATGAGATATTACTCTTTGAGGAAGTACTTTATGTAAAAGTTATTTTTGAAAAGGGGCTTAAAGAAAAAGTACGTTTTGAAAAGGTACATAAAGAAAAAGTACTTAAAGAAGAAGTACTTTTTAAGGAAGTACTTAAGGAAAAAAAAAATTTTTGAGAAAGTACTTTATGAAAACGAAGTATGTGAAAAAGTACTTGTAGAAAAGGTACTTTACGAAATTTCAAAACAGCGTTACATGCTGTAAAAAGTACTTTCTAATATAGTACTTTCTTTAAAAGCACTTAATGAAATATACTAATATACTTCTTAAGGTATCACTTTACGAAAAAATTCTTTTCTGAAAAGGGGCTTAAAGAAAAAGTACGCTTTGAAAAAGGACATAAGGAAATAGTACTTAAAGAAAAAGTAATTTTTAAGAAAGTGCCTTATGAAAAAAAAAACATTTTGAGGAAGAAATAGAAACAAACAAAGTATGTAAAAAAGTACTTGTAGAAAAGGTACTTTATAAAAAAGAGCTTTTTAAAAAGTATTTTTTGAAATATTATTTTTAGTACTTTAAAACTGGCTAGTTTCTGAAAAAAAAGTACTTTGTGATATAGTACTTTTTTAAAAAGTACCTAATGAAACAATACTGCTTAAGAAAGTACTTTATGAAAAAGAAGATTTTGAGGGAGTAGTTTGTGAAAAAAAAACTTTATGAATTAGTACTTTTTCAAAGGGTGCTTTACGAAATAGTGCTTTTTGAAAAAGTACTTTTTAAAAAGTATTTTAAGAACACGTTATTGTCTGTGAGAAATAATCCAAAGACAAATAAAAATAAATAAATAAAAAAGTACCTTATGAAGAGGTACTTTTTCTAAATAATATTTTTTGAAACGAGGTTATATTACAGCTTTCAAAAGTGCCTGTTGAAAAGGTAGGTTTTCAAAAACAACTTTTTAAAAATGGTACCTTTTGAAAAAAAACTTTTGAAAATGTACTTGCTAAGCATGCCTGCATGCATGAGAAGTACCTTTGGACTACAGTATCATTCAAAGAAAAGCATATCCAAAACAGATACTTTTCAAAAAGTCCTTTTTTGCTTATATTATTGCTTTTAAAACAAGTACTTTTTGCACACGTACCTTTTGAAAAAGGGTATTTTACAAAAGTACCTTTTAAAAAAGTTTATTTTAAAACAGTAGATTTTTAAAAAGTACCTTTTGAAAAAGTGTATTTTAAAAAGTATCCATTAAAAGTGCCAGATCTTAGAAAAGTACCTGAAAATCGTTTAAACAAAAATAAATGTCCACCAAATCGTGCATTCTGAAAATACCATATTTTGAAAAAGTACTTTTTGAAAACCTGTTTCTGCTTAAGGTGAACACAAAAATCTTGTACGAGTACACTGCGACGTATGAGCAACATTATTAATAATATTAAGTATACGCATGGAAGCACAACACAAAAGCAGAGTTGCACGAAAACATACAAACATACAAGTGAAGCAAAAAAAAAGCGTCTAAAAATTTCTTCAATTTAATTAGTTTGATGAACGTTTTATTTCCAATTGGATTTTAACACAACCGTCATGAAAAAATAACAAAATTAACTTTAACAAACAACTATCAACAACTTATCAGGTTTTGGACACGCTGTGTTGCTTAAGCTTTAAATGCAAGTTTCCACTGATGTTGCCTCGTGTGCAGGAACATATAAAAAGGATTTCGCAAACTATTTAAGTGAAAAAATTAATTATATTCGAATTGCCTAAAATTTGTCTTAAAGCAGTTATTTTTGCTAATTTTTTTTTTTTACTTGAAAACAAGTTCATCTCCCAGTGTGCACACAATAGATAATAATAGAAAGAAAATAGTTGTGAAAGCAAAAAAAAATATCAGCTAAAAGAACATTTTTGTCTTTCAGTCTACAGGGAGTTTTGTAAAATAAATGGTTGAATAAATACATGAAAGCTGCAGTGGAAATAAAATCTTGTAAAAGAAATATTTTTGAACAAAAAAAAAAAAAAAATCCTGCAAAAAAGTGGCCCAACAACGTTATAATCATCACAATGGGCGTTCGCCATGTTTGGCTAAGTGGTCTCATTTATTTAGTTTCGTTGTGTTTTTTTCTCTTTTTTTTCTCTTTATTTTGCTGCGTGCGGAACTAACAAAATTTGTAGACATAGAAAAATGGAAAATGCTGAAATAAATCGCGTTGAATGAAGACACTGGCAAACAAAGTTTTTATATATTTCTTTTTAGTTCGTACTTTTAAAGAGCTTTCGAGCGGGCTTTGGCGGTGATTATGATCTTAAACGAGATAATCATTATAATAACGCTGCTTGTAAAATATATTTTTCAATATTATTCTTGTTGTTGTTGTTGTTGTTGTTGTCACATTCGCTTATTATAGACGAGTATTTAAAACATTTTTGGAATTTCTTTGGGTTTTGTGGTGGAGCAAAGAGTATTTAGAAGAGGGGAGGGAAAGAAATGGAAAGAATACTTTCCAAAGGCTCATCATAAACGTCAGTCTCAGACAGGCATTTGCAGTTGTCGTCGTCATCGTCGTCGTTTTAGAAAACCACCGCCAACCAACCAACCATTCGAACACAACCCACTAAGCGAATGTTTATGGAGCGGAAATGAGTTGTTTTTTGCCATAAAGAAATGCATTAAAAGCAGATTCTTTTTTTTTCAGTTTATTTCGCTATTTTTTCCTACTTTCCTCTGGCGGGTTTTAAGTTGTATGTTCGTTCCCACAACTGAAAATTATGTTGCAAGTTTAGTGAGACTTTATTTTTCATCTTTTATTTTTGATTTTTGCAAATTATCATAGAAAAACACTTTCGCCACATTTAATGCTCGTAATTGGTTTCATATAGCGAGCAATTGCTCTAAAAGGATAACAAGGACAACAAAAATTAACATGTTGAAGGTTTATAAAGAAGAAGATAAAACAGGGGTGACAAGTGTTTCGTATTCTCATGTCAGCAATGTTGGAGAAAATCTAATTACAATCAGCAGAGTTTTAATTGCGTTAGAAGTTAGAGAGTCAATAGTCGGCAAAGAGAAATGCAAATTAGCTGAATATTTAATCGGATGGAAGAGGCAGGTCTTCAGCCATGTAATTTCGGGCCACTTTAATGGACACTTTTAACCATCAATTAGAAGGCATCGTTACAGCCAAATAAACAAGAGAAAAATAAATGGTTTTTTTACATGAAATTAAAAAAATTTTTGAACAAACCGCACAGTTATGTAAAGGGTGTTTTTTTTGCAGATGTATGAAATTTTAAGTTGACAATACTTTTTTAACTGGCAACCATTTCATCAGCTGTCAAGTGTTTTACGGCACTTCTACTTGAATATACTGGACTGATGCCTGAACAGCGTTTCCAAATTGGGGAAATTTATTTTGAAAATAACAATTCATTTTGAAAGCCAAATCGCGCGAATTTCGTTTAGCGGTGATGCCTCCTCTTGTTTGAATGGATTCTTCAGTCAATTAATAAAACTGCCGTATTTGGATCCACGATATTTCTCACAAGTCCAAAAAACTGACTGCTCGATTGGTTTCTTTATGGGCTGAAGGAATCATTGGCCTGTACTTTTCTAAAAGCGATGCGGGTGATTAGAACGTTACGGTCAATCATGACCACTAAAGACCCGTGACTTTCTTGTTCATCAACTGAACAAACCTCCCAATGTTTAACGTCACAACATGTTAAACAACTCGTGTCACAATTGTTTTATTCAAGGACACTTTTGGAAACCGCATAATTTCGCGTTTCACATCCTTGAATTGGGCTCTAAAATAGTGCTCTTCAACGCCGCTACACTGTTTTCTGTGGATGTCCTGTGAAGTCGTTTCTTGGTGCCGATGAGCTCCAGACAGTCAATCACTTGAGGGACAACATATGCCGCGTTACTGCTGATATTCAACCGTTTGTATTGGAAAAAGTCATCGAAAATGGGGCCTCCAGATTAGACCAGAATGATCCAACAGTGGCGGTCATATCCAAATTAAAATGCCACAAGATTGTCCTTCGAATAACATTAAATTCATGTTCATTTAAAAAGTCGCCTTTACTTTATTTCATTTCAAAGTTCCACCTCTATAAGAAAACACCCTATACATAATCAATTTATACATTAAAAATATATATTCATTGGGAATGAATACATACACTGAAATAAATAAATAAACAAATAAACGTTTTTGAAACCCAGTGTCGACATGAAGCGACATGCCGTACAGTGTGCGCTGCAATTAATTTAGTGATAGAACTATTTGATAAAAGGATAATTCCCATAATTACGCTGTTCCAATATCCTGCGGTAGTGAGCCCCAGAAATTATTTTCTTCACAAACAGACATCTCAAATCACTCGTCTACGCAAATAAGTCACAGGCGATTTAATACTGGACAGAGAATGTTAAGCGAGTTATGGGCGAATTAAAGCGGCAATAGCGATAGAAAACTTTGCTAGAAGAAGACATTAAGATTACGCCAGTCGCAGCGGAGACATGGACGACATCACAGCTAAACATTAACGCCACAAAATTATCTCTCTAATAGAGTCGTTTCGTTTGATAAATAAAAATAAATATATTTTTCTCTCGTTTGTTTTAGTGCCCCGTTTTTGAAACTGTTTTTGTTATTTCGCTACAAAAAAAGAACAACATTCTTGCATCGATACAGGAAACAAACCAGCTGTCAAAGTGTCCCTGTCCTTTTTCATTTATCTTTTGTTTTATAACAAAAGAAAACAATAACAACATCAATAAGACATTAAAAATAAAAGAGATATTTCTGGCGATAACATCGAATTCAATTTCTTTTTTATTCGAAAGCGATCCAGTTTAAGTTTTCAAAACACTTGATATATAAATTTATATGAAACTTCACGGCAGGGAAAAGAGTTTCATCACATAGCATTTTTAAATAAAGAAGTTTTTGTTTCCAGTGTAATTAATTGCTTGGGAGTTATTAACTCAGGCCAGGGAATTTAGTTGCTGCTATAAAAGTCTCTTTTCAAGAATATAAAAACATTTTCAATATCAAAGAATTTCCAGTTTATTTTTCAAGGAAGATTTTTTTAAAATTTATTAATATATTATTGCGGATTAAACAATTTAAAGTTTCATTCTATTACTTATTTAATGATTTGGGAATTGGTAGGCTGCGGCACAGTGGGGCCAAACGTCCGTTAAAATTACATTGATTCGATTTGTGTACAAGAAAAATCCTTAAAATAAATTTTGGATTTAAACCGGAATAGTAATTTTTAACTTATTAATTTAATCCATAAAAATCATAGTATACAGAAAACAAATTGAAAATTCATTTGCTTGTTTTGTAAAAAATTTATTTCCCAAAAAATTAAATTCATATGCTGCATTTGATTTTCAAAATTCTTAAAATTTATATGAAAAGCTAAAATAAATTCAGTAAATCTTAAAATTTATATATTTAGTTTAAATTTTCATCTTATATTGCCATCAATTTATCCCACTGTGCGTGATGGAGCACAATATTGCCTTTAATGTTTGCTTATTTAATATTTTGAATCTGTTCTTCTTCTTCATATCATTTAATTCCAATTCGTAAATAATATTGCCGTCCATCCGTCCCACTGTGCATGAAAAATCACTGTATTGCTGTACATATTTGTTTATTTATTATTTCGACAACCAATATGTCTTATATACTTTTGTATTTTATAACAGACAAAAATATTTCCATCAATCACTCCCACTGTGCGTTGCAAAATAAAAACTGCTCTGCAATCCATTTATTTTATGTCTTGTACCTGTTCCTCATCTTCTTCTCAATAAGTAATTTCAATTCCCAACTACTATTGCCAATAATCAGTCCCACTGTGCCTTTAAATACAAAAATTGCTGTGCCATCTGTTTATTTTATGACTTGTGTCTGTTACTATTCTTCTTCACATTAAGTAACTTCAATTCGAAATTGATATCAATTAGTCCCACAGTGCGTGGCAAAATAAAGGGTTTCCTTACAATCGGCTTATTTAAAAATTTTGTCAATCTTTTTTTTTCTTTTCCCCGTTTTTATTATAAATATGCTACTAATATGGCTATAAATCAGTCCCACTGTGCGTGAATAAGGGCAATATTTCTTTAGATACCTGTTTATTTATTATTTTATCAGCCTGCTTTTATTCTCTGTATTTGTAGTTTAAGACTGACGAGAACATTTGGATTAATCAGTCCCACTGTGCATTGCAAAACAAAATATTAATGTACAACTTGTTTATTTAATATTTTGTTCATGTGCTTTTCATCTCCGTATTTAGAGTTTCTAAGAAATATACTGATTTGTTGCAATTATTACTGCCATCACTCCCACTGTGCTTGGTGAAAGACATTCATGCTGTTTCGTTGAGCATTTCCCACATAATTGAAGTTTGAAAATCGTTTGCAAAAACCATTTATAACAAAATTATAACAACTTTAAAGTGTGATAAATAAACGGTTCAGGTAGGAAGTTTGTTGTTGTTGTTGTGGCTGCTTTTATGTTGTTACTTCTCGCCATTGACACACTGTTAATGCGATTTAGTTGTCACTTTGCGTTTATTCGGTTAGTCGAATGACTTTCAATTGTTGTTGAGTGGCTGGCAAAAAACTTGTTGATGAGTTTTGTTAGTCGTCCTGCATTAAAATCTAATTTAGATGTTTCCTTTTTTATTTTAATATGATTTTTTTGTGTTTGACTGTTTATCCAAATTACAAATGACATTGACGAGTGCTGAGATGCTAATCCTTCTCATCGTCAACAGAGTCATTATACTTGGAAGCATTTGATGTATTACAGCGATTATCATCATCGCATCAATGCCATTATAAACGAGCATGTCGGTCTTTCTTTCGTTCTTTCTTTCTGGTTGTCGGTCTAGCTGTCGGTCTGTCCTTCAGTCTGCAGTTTTAATACGCAAAAGCCAACGATGAGCATGACTCGAACTACTGTATCAGTCATTTGCATCAGCATCTCCATCATTTTTCTCATAACAATCCCATGAAATTTTCTCTCCATCATCGATGCAATTGAACTCATCCGCTACACCAGCCCCCAGCCCATCATCATCATCATCATCATCATCGTTATCACGCGCTCCAAAATAAATATAAAAGCCAGCCGCACTTCTTAATATCTGCAGTTGCTCCATCGCTGTGTGCGTATCGTTATTCGTACGTAAAACATTTTTTCAGTGCAGTTGTATTGTGCTCGTGTGTGTGTGTGTGTGTGTGTGTGTGTTTGTCCGTATTTGTTTTTAAATGTTTCATTTTATTTACATTTTTCTAGCTTAACAGATCAATTGTGACAATTTAAGGCACCTGGATTTTTGTATGAATCACTCGTTGGACAGAAGTTATCAAAACCTGCTACCACCCACCCGACCAACAGCCAGCGAACCATTTAACTTGCGAAGTGGCCAAGTAGAGCGAAAGATATATTTACGCAAATCAAGAGCTGTCATAAAGTAGCATTTAGAGCCAGAAAGTTGAAAAGGGGACACACACTGTCCCAGAGTGCTACTGGACCGCGCTCCGCTTTAAAACTTGTGATGAGGGAGTCCCCAAAATGTCTTACAGTCATGATCAAACAAGTCTTAATAACACGTTAGTAATCACGACAGCCCGATCTCCGTAGCTGAAAAGCTCAGCAGTATTTGATCGAATACAATATTTTCGCATTTAGCAGTGAAAAATAAATCAAGTGAAAACATTTGTTTAAACCTTGACTTCGAAAACAAGACATACACACATAAACAAACCAATTGGACATCCCAGTTGGCCATATCTTTAGCAAGGCATACTAAAGCCAGCTTTCATACAAGACGAGCGACATGTTCGCAATAACAAACAATTCTATTGCATACAAATCGTACGATATCTTTTTGAGATCATCCGGAATAACAATTTCATTTAAACAACCGATTAGAAAACATAATTGGCGGCAGAGATCCGCCATGGGCAGTATTTTTGGCGTTTAAAGTCATTCATGATATTTTAAATACGAGTGAGTTTGAACTATCGGAATGCAACTCATCTGATGTACTTCTAAACTCGATAATGGTGATTTATAAATGAGGGTTACATTTCACAGAAATCTGACATCAACATCATACTACGACTGGATGGATTTATGAATCAAACATGTTGGATCCAAACATGATTTATAATTAGAAGGAAAATACTTACAAACGATTCAACTCATCCAAGTCGACAAAATCAAATAGAGTTGTGTGGAACTCTTCAAACGCTCGTGTGTGAGAAAAACATCTGAAAAAACCCATTAAAATTACAAGTTTTTGATCAGAGGTTTTTGTAAAAAAATGAGCGTTTGAAGAAGTTTGGTGCAACTCTAAAAGTAAACAAGAGTCTTTTAATGGAGAGCTGTACCGGACTGAATCAAACGCTCTCAAACACTCTCAAACGCTCGTTTTTGACAAGAACCTCTAATCAAACCCATGTAATTTAAATGATTTATTGTCAAAAACGAGCGTTTGAGAGCGTTTGATTCAGTTCGGTACAGCTCTATTTTAATGCTAATTTTCTTCTTGAATTTGTCACAGAAGAGTGTACAAACAAAAACGTCATACATGTTGTAAAGTATAAGTATCATGAGTGTATCAAACTTCAGAGTGCGGATGAGTTAGAGCTGTCACGAATTTCTTAAAACGCTCGTTTTTAAGAAGATCTCTGATCAAACCTTTGTAATTTCAACAGGTTTGAAGAGGTTCTTGTCAAAAATGATTGTTTGGAGGAGTTCGACACAACTCTAAGCGCTAGTGTGAGAAGTTGGGTCCAACTTCATCAAGTGCTCAGTTTTGCCAAAAACTTTTGGTCAAACCCATGTAATTTAAATGGGTTTGACCTGAAGTTTTTGACCACAGTTTTTGGCAAAACTGAGCGTTTGATGAAATTTGACCCAACTCTAGTATGAATGCCTTCAAGTACATTCCCTCTCACACTCATCAGGTTTACTTGATCAGCAGTTTTTCTTTAATTTTCTTTCCAACCTGCTTTTACGTTCATACGTGAATATTTTGTTGCATCAGGTTTCATTATTTTTGCATTGAACTGTAACTTCCACTATAAAGTTTTCTCAAACTTCTTCTTGGTACGTACAGTCAAGTTTGTACTTTTTTCCACTCTCTTCTGGCCTTTCCCACGAAAACTCATGAATTGACGAATCAAATCTGAAGTTGTCTTATGGCACTCGATTTCGATCGAAGTTTGTATTTAAATTTTATTTAAATTTCGATCGTTACCAAAGGCCCCTGAGGACTCACGCTCATGTCCTGAGGCAGGATTCAACTCTACTGGTTCTTTCAGAACGCCAAGCTCACATCTCTGATCGGCATCGTTGAAGACATTAGAAAATTATATCGAGTATTTGGCCATTTGGGATGTTCCGAGGCTGGATTAATGTTTTTTTTTTTTGCTGGGGGGTGGCGTCTGTGTTGTGTTGTAAATGTCATTCATTCAAACGTTCAATTGATAGAAGTTTAAAGTGATGATAAATGATTGATGATGAGTACGGGCAAATGTAAGTGCAAATATGTGTGTGTGTGTGTGTGTGTGTGTGGGCGTGTATGCGGGTGTGTGTGTGTGGAAACCAAAAAATGTTTTCTGCCCGCATGAATGTGTTTGGTTACGTGCGAAAAAAAAAATGTTCGATACTCGTTTTTGTAGTTGATGGCAAATTAAATGCGATGCAACGAGCAGGAAAAAAGGAAATTAAAGGCAGAGGGGGATTTTACAATCCAACATGATTTCGATATTTAATAATATTTAATTATTTCAGTTTTTGTTTCTTTTTTTTTTTCAAGCAAATCCACTCAATCGAATTTGCAATTGTATGAAAATATAAATTATTTATGAATGAGCGCCAAGTCCTGTCAGTTGAAACTAAAACAGATAAATAAATAAAATAACAGGCGATTTGAAATGCCTGCGAATGCAGTTAAACGCCCATTGAGTTGTAACTACGAACAGGAAATTTCAAAAGGGTTGACTGACGTTCGCCGAAGGCCGTAGGAAATTGATTTATGTTTTGCGAAATTAATATAAAAAAAATATATTTTAAAACTGAATAACGTTTAGAAATTATGAAGAGAAAATATTTTTATGGTTTTTTATTTCTTATTAGCTTCGTTTGTATGATTGTTTGCTTACGCGTATCCTTTTTGTATGGTGCTTCCAAGCGTATACTTAATATAAATAATAATGTTACTCATACGGCACATTGCACGTGTACAAGGTTTTTTTTAGCGTGGTTCATGTTCTTATTCTGTCGTAAAAGGTAACTTTCAAGTCACTTAAAATTAAAAACGCGAGTTCTGAGAAAATCTATTTAAAAAGTTAAAAATAAATTTTTAAAGAAATTTCTTTTTGGTCGCCAACTTTTCTTTAATAATCTTCGCTTATTAAATTCATCCGGTTAGTCAAATTACAAAACTAGTTCTTGATATTTTTTCTTTATTTTCTTTAATTCTGATGCCGAATCAAATTTGCCAACTTCATTATATATCGAAAAAAAACTGAATTTTATAACGAACATATTTTGAGAGATATTTTTGCGTGTCTTTCGGCTTCCAGCAGTCAGTCCGTAGCAGCCACCACTAAATAGTTTGTCAATAATTCATTTATTGTGTATTTCCTCTTTTTAACGCAAAAGTTTTGTGGGAAAACTTAAGAAAAAATTAAAAGAAAAAAAATTTAAGAAAAAATATGACGCCAGTAAAACGAGAAAAATGTTTTGTCTTCGTATAACACAGTGGGACAATTACAAAAAAAATGCACCAGCATGGGCTTCCCTAAGCAAGAATATTTCCAGACTGACCCCCATCATGCTAAAAACAGTGTTGCCAAGAAGAAAATCGCTAAGAAAAATCAGCAGACTTCATGTATTTCTGTTTTCTAAAATTTTTTTTGTTATTATTTTGCATACAAATTTTAAATTTTTTTTAAATGAAAAAATATTGCATAAAACATCAAAATTTTTAAAATTTCTTAAGAACTTATTTTTACTTTCTGAAAAATTTCATCAACGCCAAGTGATTTACATAATCGAGGCCTTAGTTTTTTGCAATTCGAATGTCTCAAATTTAATTTGAGGGACATAAAATAAGTTTTATTTTAATTCATTTGGATTTGATTTGGGATTGGATTTTTCGCTCTTCTTTTTTTGGTAGATTTCTGTAACACTTTAGTTACTATTTTCGGCAGGTCTAGAGGACAGACAGCCCCCCACTGTAAGCCTGCACACTAACAAAACTAATTAATCGTATACGTTTTGAAATTGAAAAACATTTTCGTTTAAAATTAATTGATGATCATATTTTTTGCTGCACCACACCACTGTGCAGCGCAACCTGACCGTGACAAAATGCTTTTTTCCTTTCAAAAATATATTTTTTTTGATATCATCTTTTTAATTCCGCATTTCTTTTCTACTCTGACTTTTTCATCTTTTCCAAGAAAAAAACTATAAAATAAAATAAAAAAATTAAACGGGTATTTGAAATGACTCCCAGCTTGTTGAATTCGCACAATTTTCTGCACTAAATTTTGCTTAAGACTCTTCATTTTACTCGTTATGGCGATGCTGCTCTTCCAAAAAAAAATACAAGAATTATAAATATTTCGCAAAAATATTCCAAAAGTTTAGCTGCGCTATTTCGTCTTATTATTTTCTTTCATTAACGTCCTTTTCATCAACGCGGTTGTATGTTGCTTTTTGTTGTGGTTGTTGTTTCTTTAGAACCTTCTGATTCCCTTAATTTTTCTTGTCTTGCATTCCCGTATTTTTTGCCACGCTTGTGTGCGTTCTGCTCATCATTTTATTGTTGTCATTTTTCTTATTAAAACTTAAGCCGGCATGAATTATGAATTTCTGTTACTGTTGCCATTTTCTGTGCGCTGGTGTTGTCACAACTGTTTTACTCTTTGTTGTTATTGTTGCTGTTCATTTATTTTCCAAGATTATTAAATAAAAGCAAAAAAAAAAGAAATTCCGTACAGTTTTGTAGTGAACGACAGCAGAGTCAGTGTTACTTAAACTTTGACACAAAAATCAAACAAATAATTTAATTGAAATGTTGTCAATGTGACAACTGACAATGGCAGCAAGTAGGCGGCCTCCAAACTGTGCAGCAGCTTTGATAAAGTAACCTTCTCGATCTTAAGCTTCAAGTAACAGCATATTTCCTTAACAGATTCATATCAAATTTTTCTTTAAGAATAGCCAAAACGGCAACACTGTTTACGAGCCTTAATTACTGGTGCTGGCACTTGCAGCAACTTCATTTGCAGGAAATTCTACTTTTTAAATTCTAATAAATCGAATTATTAAATATATAATTTAAATTGTCCTTTCAAGCAAAAGAGCTGACTAAAATTAAGATTTATTTTGCTTTTAAGTAAAACGTTTTATCTCCACTCTGATGACTTGACATGATAAGAACTTTCCGTTTAAGACTTTTAATTATTCTGTCTAATTTATTTGCCAGTTGCTGTGGAAACAATAACAATAACAACAACAATAATAATAATAATAATAATATCCTTAAAGACTTTCCTAGTTGCTGACTCTTTAGGAATCTCTATTCACAGGACTTAAGAAATGTGACATAAAATGTGGAAGAAAATAACAATAAAGTTGCAAAACATAATGATACAACAACAACAACAACAACTAAAATGTTGACAGCAAGAATTTATTTATATTTATATTTGAGTAAAATATGTACGCACACACACACACACACATACAAACACAAACACAAATACATGTCACGTCTCACACAAAGTAAGTCACAGTGACAGAATAGTTAATTATAAAAAAAGAAGACAAGAAAACATCCAGGAATGCTCACGCACAAAACGAGTATAGATTGACATGTACCAGCACACACACACACACACGCACACACACAAAAACACTCATAAACATGCACATGCATGAACGCTTCACTTAGTTTCATTGTAGTTGCGTCAGTTCAGGTTGCGTGTGTTAGAACAGACTGTCCCCTCTACTTAAAAATCGGGTAAGTGACGGGTCACGCAAACATGTTCCAGAACATACAGTTGACGGACACTTGCAAAACTGACTGAATATTACAAAAAACCATATAAATAAATAATTATTAGGACCCAAAACCAAAACCGATATATAATTATTGTGTTATTTTGAAAAATTTTATAAAATTATTGGAGGTTGTCATAATGAAATTTTTACTTTCACTTTTCATATTAATATAATATTTAATAATTTTTAGCTTCCAGCTGGAAAAATTGAAAATTTCTGAAAATCTCAAGTTATTGGTTTTACCCCGTCTTGAAAAAATCAAGTTCTCATCAGATCTCCACGTTTTGAGGTTCTAAGAAACTTCTCTGACCAATTCAGAGAGCCCGGAACTATGTCTGTATGTGGGTGTGAGTGTATGCATATGCGCGTGCAAGTGCATGCATAAGTGTGTGTGTAACTATATAAAAGAACCTGAACAAAAATTTCCTATGAATTTTAACCGATTCTAACCGGTAGATTTCAAAATATCTCAGAGAAACTTAGAAAAAAAAAATGTTCAAAGTGGATTTTTTAAAATAATTTTTTAGTCTTATTCGATTAAACGAATAAAATTAAATTGTTCTATAAGTGGAATTTAATTAAACTATTAAATTATTAATATTTAATTATTCGATTAACCGAATAGCTGAAATATTTCGATTATATGAATAATATAAAATTTTGTGATTAACCGAATAATATCATACAATTCGATTAACCGAATAATATTAAATATTTCGATTAGCCAAACAATATTAAACTGTACGATTAACCGAGTAATATTAATTTATTTGATTAAACGACTAGTATTAAGCTTTTAGAGTAACCGAATAATATTAAATATTTCGATGAACCGAACAATATTAAATATTTAAATTAACCGAACAATATTCAACTGATTACGCTTGAACGAATAATATATTATTCGATTAAGAATAGCATTATATTTTTCGCTTAACCGAATAATATTAAATATTTCAATTATGCGAACAGTATTAAACTATTCAATTAACCGAATAATGTAAAATTTTGTGATTAACCGAACAATATCATATAATTCGATTAACCGAATATTAAATATTTCTATTAATCCAATAATATTGAACTGTACGATTAACCGAATAATATTATATTATTCGATTAAACAACTAGTATTAAGCTTTTAGAGTAACCGAATAATATTAAATATATCGATGAACCGAACAATATCAAATATTTAAATTAACCGAACAATATTCAACTGATCGCTTGAGCGAATAATATCATATTATTCGATTAAAAATATTATTATATTTTTCGATTAACCGAATAATATTAAATATTTCAATTATCCGAACACTAGTAAACTATTCAATTAACCGAATAATGTCAAATTTCGTTTTACATTTCGATTAACCGAATATTAAATATTTCTATTAATCGAATAATATTGAACTGTATAATTAACCGAGTAGTATTATATTATTCGATTAAACGAAATTTATTAAGTTTTCCGATCTCATATATTTATATCAACCGAATAATGCCAAATATTTCGATTAACCGAATAATATTCAACTGATCGATTGATCGAATAATATTATATTATTCGATTAAGAATAGCATTGAATTTTAAGATTAACCCATTAATATCAAATTGTTCTTTTGATCGAATTCGATTCAGTTATTAAACGATTATATTTCTAACTCTAATAACTAATCGAGTGATTGATCGATTATTAACAAACTTTGATTAATTCAAAACTCTATTAGATATTAAATGAAATGGATGCCAGCAAGTCTTAAAAGAGCTGAATATTCGAAAAACTCACACAAGACCCCCCTCCAGCCAAATATTCCTTCGCAAATAATGAAATAAATTATTAATTTGCTGGAGCAGCAGAAGTCAACTAATTTGATAAGGGGGACAATGAAGTGTAAATTGACCCCAGCAACGATTAATTTCCGACTGTCACGTAACCAGTTTATTTAAAAGGACTACGGCCGAGAGCACAATTCATACCCAACTTAATAAATCTAACACGAATACACATTCAGTGCTCGTGCACTCACACATACAAACGTACTCACCTATAAAACATTTCCTTACGGATGAAGACTACAAAAGTATGAAGAGATGATGAGTTGGTAGTTCGTTCGCTTCGGTTTGCTTGATTAGATGTTGGTGGCTTGTATTCGCTTTTTTGTTCGGCGTTACACTGAATCGGTTGGGCAGACGAGAGCAGCGAACCATCAAAAACTGAATGTATCTGAAAATTATACAAAAGAAAAAGCGAAAAAAATTATTACAGCATACAAAACAATTTTGATTGTTATTTATTTGATTTATTTGCGGGGAAATATTACAAAAGAACAAGACAAATGCTGCTTCCGCTACCCTCCCACTCCCCCCCAAAACAAATAACAAAATCAGAAAAATAACGCAAAAAGACGTTATTAAATTGGTTTCGGGTTTTGGTTGTGATAAACAGGCTACTCGTATCCAGAGCATAACCACATCATTTCGCTTAATCCCTGGTATAAATTTATTACAACTCATAAACCAGCCGAAACGCAGCGAGCAAAACAAGTCACACATTCAACAAAAACAAAAACAATATAATATACGAGCAGATAAATCTGATAAAAATGCTCCATAATCCCAGTGTTTAGCCAGAAACTTATTTTCCTGTCACATCTGACATCAAAATTCCTTCAAACAGTTCGTTTGTTCGCTGACTACGTTGTCGATTGTTTATTCATGAAGTTGTGAAATGCGAAATGCTCGCAAACGTGGTAAACGGTTTTAGCACGGCATTAAATAGACTTCATTGTAGAGTGAACAGGAATGGAAAAAAATGTTGTAATAAAAGTACTGTTTTATGGCCAATTTGTGTTGCCAACTTTGTTGGTGGGGGATGGGGGAAAAGGGGAATATAATTTAGGTGTGGCGGAAAGAAAGTTGCCCCACCCTCATGAGGTGTATCACACGTTGCGGCTGCTTCAATACTCTTTCAAACCCTGCAGTTTTGGTAATAAAAATAAACAATTTCCTTGCAGTTCTTGAGAAACATTTTTTAAAAATCTGTTTGAGAACTACAATATATGTGTGAGACTACAAATATTTCCATTTTAAAATTTTTATAAACGCCTAGAAATCTAATTTTAAACCAGAAAAAGAAACAAAATAATTTTAGGAGCAGAAATAACGTTTTACACCAGCGTAGTTTTTCAAACAAATTTTAAAGCCTTTTTTACTACTGTTAAGCAAAAATTTTACAAAAATTATTTTACTGTGCATATCTACACAATAATACCTTAAAAACTCTATATAATTCATCAGTATTGATAGACGATAAAATAAGTAAAAGCGAACCACAAAAAAAAACTCTTAGAAAAAAGAGGAACTGAATTTTTCTCAAAGTATATTTTTCTATTCTTCAATTTGAATTCACTTCGCAATAAAATTTTATCAGTTTTTTCCTACTCCAAAATTCGAAATTTTTTAACAGAAAATTGATTCAGAAATTCATATTGAGATACTTGCGACCCCCGGCATCAAAGAGGACATACCGAATACCATGAACTGCGATTATAAAGGGAGATCTGCAACTCTGAATTTCTGAATGTTTTTTTGTCTTTTTAGCTCTTTCAGTTAATAAAATACTCTCTTGTCAAGTAATTGTGTTACTATTTCGTCAGTAGATATCAATCTTATTTCTCAGAAAACATTAACAGGAAGTTAACTTAATTGAGACAATTAACGTATAAATTGAGATATAGAATTCGGCATGGAATTTTACTAATTTTAAGAAAATGTTTAAAAAACCTAAAATTTTCAGTACACCCCAGTGTTGCAACTTCATTGAGCATCTTCAAAGTTATATTTTTCATATACAGAGTTGTAAGGAAGAGAACAGCTGATGGCTGAAGTAGTGAACGACCTCTTAAACCTCGAGATCGACTCTGCAATCAGTCATGAATTTAAAGACGAAATCTTTTTATACAAGATTATTTTAATTGTTATCGCGCTGATCTCAACGACGAAGGCATGGCGATTAACGTCGTCATAAACTGAAAAATTAGAATGAAACAAACTCCTTCATCTGTTCCTACTAAAAAAAATTCTTGGAAGAAGTAAAAAGCAAAAGTGTATTATAACAGATTTATATATTAATTTTAAACAACAAGATCATTTCAAACAAACTAAACGCAGATGAATTGTAAGAAAAATCGGTTTTCATCAAAACGTTCCCATCAATTTGAAATGAGTCTCGAAATATTTTATTGTTGTTTTGAAACCAATTCAAGTTGGGCCAAATCACTGCCAGAGTACAAAAAACCTTTTCTCTTCTTCTTGTTTCTATTTGTGTGTGTGTTTTTTTGTGTAGGGCAACCAGAAGAAAATAACCATAAAACGACTACACTTGACTGTGAAATGGCCTGTTGTTATTTAATTTGTTATATTTTGACAGGATTGTAAAACACATCGACCGTTGCGAATTGTTGAAACGACAATATTTTTGTCTCTTAAGGACGGACTGCCGTTTGCCCCCGTCAACATTTTTTGGGTGTTAAGAAACTGTCAGTTTCTTTTTTTCCAATTTAGTTAATCTATAATATATTTTTTAACGACGGCAAAAAATCCTAAAACTTTGAAGCAACGCTGTTGACCGAAGTGGTGAAGACCAGACTACGATACTTTAGATACCGAGTTCAACTCCGCACTCAGTCAGGAATTGGGTGTCGGAATTTTCTGATTTGCATTAGCGCCTGGTGTTATTAATTGTTGTTGGAGAAGGCATAACACTGGTCGACAGTAATTAACACCGTCGTGTTCTAAACGAGCCGAATACATCCTCGTCCTTCGTTGGTTCCTGTAGCAAAAAATCCCCTGGCGAAGCAAAAATTCAAAATGGCTGCAATAAATTTTCTATCTTCGAATTAGTCTTCACGTGTTCCCTTAATACCATCCCCTCCTTTCTATTTTTAACACAATGCCCTGCACCTGTAGGGGTCATCCTGTGAATGCTGGTCCAAGACAAACAAAAAATACTTTTCGATTCAAGTATTAAATTTAGGAAATTTTGTTTTGCAAACAAAATTAAAATATTTCAGAAGTACAGCACTTTGACTATTTCTTCGATGAGCAAAATGCGAGAAAAACGCATTAAAAAAGTTGTAAGAAGTTCTTTTACTTTCCGGCAGACGTATAAGTCTTTTTGCCTTGTCAGTTATTTCAATATTTCACTGTAAATTACGAAAATAATTGAATTGTTTAAAAGGACACTTCCTGAAAACCAACAGGAATTCAAAAAGATAATGATAATAATTCAAAAATTAGTTTTCCTGGTATCTGTTATTAATAAAATAGTTGCTTTAAAACCCTTTTACAGCTGCTTTTTACATCCTGAATTAAGTCAATCTATTTGACAAGTTAAGCATCGTTTGCATATTAAAATATTCATGCCAAATTACATGGAATTATAAATCAAAAATAAACCAGACAGAAATCAAAAATCTATTATCAGAGTTTGTAAATGAAAATGAGCTGCCGCAAACACAACTCCCTTCAGTTCAGCAAATAAATTACAGATGCGACACGAAAGTATTTGTGATCTCTTCTAAAATGGAAATAAACAACTTCCGTCTCACTTCCTGTCAGAAAAATTTACTGTCACACACACTCAAACAGATGCTGGATTTTGAAAGGTGTGTTTGAGTTAACAAATGAAAATATAAATTGAGAAAAACCAGCCCCTGAAGCGTTCGTAGGATTGAGTGTGTATAAGTGTGCATGTGTGTGTGTGTGTGTGTGTGTGTGCGTGTGTAAATTCTTTTACGTTCCAGCAGCAGTTGGAGTCTGTTTCTTGTTAATTTCCGAACTAAATTAAAACGTTTCAGTTTATTTTGTTTTGTTTTTTTTGTTGTATTTTTATAAAACCAAATTATGCTTGTTTGTCTTTTACAAAAATTTGTTGTTGTAACAAAAATATTTATTTATTAAAACGAAATTGTGTGTGTGTGTGTGCTAGTTCCAGTTGACGGTTTGTTAAACTTCATCTTAATATTTCCTTCTCATTTAGTTTTGTTGTTTTGTAAAATTTCATTTTGCAAAATAACTCAATTTTACTTAAAAAATTTTGGTTGAAATGTTTTGCAAAATTTTTGCTTTTTTGCTAAATTTAATTTAGTTGCCGCTTAAATAGCCGGTTACTTAAAATCGTTTAGAAATTATTTTAAAATGAAGAGCGGGTTTTAAACAACATCTTTTGAAATAAAAAATTTCTGTATTGAGAAGGAATAAGTTGAATGGTTAAGCGAGAGAAAATTGCTGTTTAACCCACAACCGGTTAATCGATTGAACGCCCTAATGCATCATCGAACTCGAATAATTATTACTCGATTAAATTTTAATATGCTTTCGGACGTGTAAAACAATAAATACTAATTTAATAATATTATTCGATGAATAGGCCGACTTTCGTGAAAGATATATCGTCATATGAAATGTTAACGGCCCTAAATTATATTGAATAATTTTGCACTAGACGCTTAACAACTCTCGTATATAAAAAAATTAAACAAAATAATGCCGTTAATAAATTTCCAAAACTACATCCATTAATTTAAAACTCATCGATTAATAATCGATTAAATCAAGGGATTAGCCGCTCAAAACTCACTGCCTACAAATGGCCTACCCTAATGTTTTCCATCATGTTTATTTTAAAAATACATCGAGCGAACAACAGCAAAATAACGCTGTTGACGCAGTTATTTTATACGTTTACTTTTCACAAATGATTTGATTTAAAGCAAATATTTACATGTTCTACAGATACACACACACACACACAAACACATCAAAATGTATGTACTTACATCCGATTTTAAAAAATCAAATAATAACAGAACAACAAAAACACTTGCACATACACTCGGCTAACGATTAAAGCTTCAAGCAAACAAACAAACAAACCAGCAAATTTGTCTTCATAAAAAACAACAACAACAACAATATTACAAATTCTGAAAAGAGATTTCCATCAACTTTCCGCTGCGAAAAAATAAAAAGAATATCTATTAAATGAAATGAACAAAGAAAATCATCATCGAAATTACAGAAATCCATTAACGAGATATTTTCATTTAATGCTTCGGAAAGCTTTAAAGCTCTTCATTGAAAACTGCTTTTAAAAATGTCTGTCATTTTTATTAAGTTTTCAATTGAAGAAGAGCAGCATGAATTTATTTTTACTTTATTAAAACAAATTAAGATTGATGGTCTATTTTTGGTAACCTGTTTAATTCAGAAAGACATGATTTTATTTTTGTTAATTCAGAGAGACATTATTCATATTCGAAGGGAAAGTCAACATCATTAAACTTTCCACTGCTAAGTGTAACAGTGGTTTTCGAAGGCCGCTACATTCTGATCATCAGTACTCATATGCGCTTTTAATTATCACCACTTATTTGGAGTACAAGTCGAACATGATAACAGTTTAAATTCGTTTATTTTTTTAGCTGCCGATCAATTATAATAATTTCTAAAATTTTTCAAAAACTTTTCCTGAAGAGGCCACACAAAGAAGGAATTGGCGAATTGTTAAAAAATTAAATGATATTTTATTAAAATCTATAAAAGATTATTATAACAACTTTTATTTATAAAAAAAAATTTATTGTGAAATGCTATACGAGAATTATATCAAAATTATTATAACTAAACCGATGGTAACACTGTAAATTCCAATTTTGCCGATTGATTAATTTCTTCTTGTCCCACCTTTCGATTTATTTTTATATAATTTTTTGTCTTAAAGCAGCCCTTAGGAGATGAACCCTGTATATGAAGGATATTGTGCCAGAACAAGAAAGAAGGGGATTTTATTAAGAGGAAAGGTGAAGACTGATTCGAAGATGGAAAATTTATTGCAGTCATTTTGAATTTTTGCTTCGCCAGGGGATTTTTTGCTACAGGAACCAACGAAGGGCGAGGATGTATTCCGCTCGTTTAGAACACGACGGTGTTAATTACTGTCGACCAGCGTTATGCCTTCTCCAACAACAATTAATAACACCAGGCGCTAATGCAAATCAGAAAATTCCGACACCCAATTCCTGACTGAGTGCGGAGTTGAACTCGGTATCTAAAGTATCGTAGTCTGGTCTTCACCACTTCGGTCAACAGCGTTGCTTCAAAGTTTTAGGATTTTTTGCCGTCGTTAAAAAATATATTATAGATTAACTAAATTGGAAAAAAAGAAACTGACAGTTTCTTAACACCCAAAAAATGTTGACGGGGGCAAACGGCAGTCCGTCCTTAAGAGACAAAAATATTGTCGTTTCAACAATTCGCAACGGTCGATGTGTTTTACAATCCTGTCAAAATATAACAAATTAAATAACAACAGGCCATTTCACAGTCAAGTGTAGTCGTTTTATGGTTATTTTCTTCTGGTCGCCCAAAAAAAACACACACACACACACACAAATAGAACCAAGAAGAAGAAGAAGAAGAGAAAAGGCTTTATGTACTCTGGCAGTGATTTGGCCCAACTTGAATTGGTTTCAAAACAACAATAAAATATTTCGAGACTCATTTCAAATTGATGGGAACGTTTTGATGAAAACCGATTTTTCTTACAATTCATCTGCGTTTAGTTTATTTCGAATGATTTGGTTTTGCTTTCATTTCAATTTATTTTGTTTCTTTAATCTTTTTTCTTCTTATTTTTTTTTTTCTTTTACTTTTTTTTCTAGTCAATTTCTCTTGTGTACTTTAAATTTTGTTAGTTTCGTTGTTATTATCGCTTTTTATTATTCCATGAAATTCGCATCAAATCTCCGTTCAACTCTAGTCTTCAGTTATCCTTCCATTTCCCCGTACTCCTGCGGAGCTGAAGACTTATTTGCCATCCATCACACAATTGCTGACGAATTCTTCTTCAGAACAGCAGCAGTTGGCTTGATGGTTTTTAGCCAATCACGCGTCTGCTTGCGGGTACTTTTAAACAGTCCAACTGAAATATTTATAGCAAATTTACGTATTCACCCGTACGTTTCCTTTTTTTCAAGGAGCCACTAAAATTATTAAGCGGTTTGGTTCAATCAGTGAAAAGGGCAGCTTTTAAATTTAATAGTTTCTATGAAACCAGAATTGTGACGGAATATTAAGCAAATCCCCAGTATTTATTGAAGTACTTTTACAAACTTCTGGGTTAGAAAAATAAATATTATTCGAATATTTTGTAACAATTTTTTTTTAACTTCTGCAGCAAACAGTAATTTAAAAGAATTAATTGTTTAAGAAATATTTGAAAGAAATAACAGTCGAAGAATTGATATGGAAAAAATTTTATTTGATAATTTCTTGTTTCCTTTTTAAAACATTTAACCCTGGATGGCTACTGTTCGTGAAATTGACCATGCTAATTTACTTTTTATTGTATAAATCTCTTGTTTTGCTAAAATTCGTATTGAATTTTAAGAAAAAGAAATATTTTTTTATAGAGAAAAAAGTGTTTAAGAGAGCTCAAAAGTTTTTAAGAGAGCAGAGTTCTATTTTATTTTTGTATTAATCTTTTCAATAAAATTTTTAAATAAAAATATTTTTGTTTGTTTTTAACTTCAAAATTTAATCGACTAGAATTTTTTTAAAGTTATTTGTCTACTCAACGAAGAGTACAAAAATGAAATGTAGCCTTCCAGGGTTATAAAGTGAAATAAAACAAAGTGAAAAAAAATTATATATTCGTCGTTCATCGTCTTAAGAAATTGAAATAAATCTATTGCATACTTCACAGCGTGCGACACATTTCAACGTGTAGTTTCCCATACTTAAATTAGTACTCTTTTTGACCACGAATATTCCCTGCGAAAAAATCGTTGATCGCCGCCGTTGTGTTTCCAGCATTTGTTGTGGAAAAATCTTGGTTTTAAATAAAAAGTAATCAAAAACAATTATTTTATTTCCTACATAATCGAACTTTAAAAAAAAAAATAAATTCAAGTTGGATTATCAATTGACTTTGAAGCCTTTTTGTTATTGAGAATAATTTTCCATAAAACTGAAATTTTATTTGGGCTCTTCGCCGTTTTAATAGTTCTAATAACTACAACTTTTTACTATATATTTTCTAGTTGTTGTTGTTGTTGTTAATATTTATCAAGGCTTTCAAATTTCATTTCTATATTTCGCAAACAAAAAATTCAAGTCCTTTTAACTAAAAAAAAAACTCTCGTATGTAACAGTTGCCTATAGGAAATATATCATGTGGATACCAAAAAACACTTATTCATTTATACATCCAATCACTCACACATTCAACCACTCGCATTCATTCATTGATTCATCCATCCATCCATTCGTAGATGTTTTATTCAAAATGTAATAACTGTCATGCCAATTTCCCCGTCCCTGTTCCTGCAGAACGAGGCAGCACACAAAATATGTATTTTTCTATAACTCGAAAAAACAACAAATATAAGAGAAAAAAAAAACTAAATGAAACTAAATTGACAAGTTGATATTGAAAAAAAAGGACGAAAACGAATTCCAGATGCCCTACACTTTGCAGAGAACCTACACGCACACATGCAGTTTTTCCTTTAAAGGCCGTTTCATACTATTTAAGAAAGTCGTTGAAAAAATACTTTACTTTAAGGAGTTATTAAAAACAAACAGGACTAAATCCAGCAAAACATACTGACGTATGAACCGCACAGAATTTGTTTTTCTTGATGCTACAACAAAAAAAAAAAAAGCACTCAAATATTGCCAGCAAACAAAATTGATAGTGGAATTGTGTAGACTCCAAATAAAAATAAAATACAAACGAAGTGAGCAAAAGGCAACAACAACAGCCATCCAGCAGGTCCTTTAAATGTGGAGTGGCTCACACGAGCAGCCATCGAATGGAACACAGTGTTTCAAGCACACGCTATTAGTTTTTGCTATTATTGATGTTAGTTGCTGTTGTTGTAGCTGTTCATGTTGTTGTTGCTGTTGTTGCCGTTACTGATGTTGTGTAGTTGCCTTAACGGCATTTTGTGCTTAATTCATATACATTTTTGATGGTTTATTGTACCGTTTTATATTGAAATTTTCTGTACAGTTACAAATCTGACTCCGGCACACAAACACACACACACACACACACGGACAAACCAAATAATCAAGAAAACAAAAAGCGAAAACAAAGAAGAGATGGGGAAAAATTGTCAACAAAAACAAAAAAAGAAATTGTAACAAACATTCGTTGATTGAAAAGTCTTATTAGAAAAGGTCACAACAACATCAGGGCAGACTTTTATAAACATACGACGGCAGTATCAGCAGTGACTTGCAAATATCGAAAAAATATTTTATTTTATTGTAAGAGAACACGGCAAGTGGTTTTAGGGGTACAGTAGAGTGCGGGATTCTTCCTTAACTAAAACTACACTGAAAGACATTTCTGCATAAATTCTATGAATTTTAACATCAAGTTAATTCAGGGTAAAAAGGCTGCCCGCAAAGGTAACAAGAAAAAATTTGAAGGCTTAAAGATTTATGCCCTGTAGAATCCTTAAAAACGAAGTACTGCTTCCAGGGTACCACCCCAAGAACTTCTTAAAAAGCCTTCCACGGCATTTAGTGGTGCATCCCTAAGACAGTCAAGATCCCGCAGGAAATGAGGGTAAAGATGTGTCATCCTATGCTCCTGTAGGGCCGGACAGTCATGACTTCTACCAAAAGTGGCAGGGACTTCTTTCCAAATTTTACAAGTTTTGGATACCGTCGCTGTGATAATTGTTGACCTATTAAAAGTTTCATTCCAATTCAATCAACGCCGCGCTTTAATGGGTTAATGAAACAAGTTTCGTTAAAATTAGCTAATCACTTTTATTAAATTCTAATTCAGTTTTTTACATAAAATTTCGAAAGCGATAACATATACCATGACGTGTCTAGGGGCATCTATTCCTAAATCTCACGTCCCAAGTTGGAGGTCAAATTTTCTAGCAACTGGCGGTGAAGGCCGTCCTGCAATCAAATATGCGCAATTGACATGGCGTAGTTAAGGAATATATTTATAAGCAAACAAATCCGTTTATACGCTGTAACACATCCCTACATGACAACTCATAGATACAATAACAATAACAGTTACTACAACAGCAGCAACAACAACAACAACAAACAATCGTCAAACAAGGAAATGGCATTCTTAAAGCAAACGAACGAGCCAAAGTAACGACTGGAGCATGAAGAAAACATGAATTGAAGCACACAAATACAGAAGCAAACAAAGAATCGATTAGTGGTTTGGTAACAGCACTCGCACACACTCGCACACACTCACACACACACACACACACACACACACACTCCTACACAAATACACTATGAAGGCAACCAGCATACATTCCAGCGAATGTCCTTCCGCGTATGAATATTTGATTTTGTTTGTGGCAAATAGTTGCGTTCCAAAATGAAATCGAAGACGAATTCAGCGTTTACAAAAATTCTTCTAACGAAATTAAAATTTACGCGACACAACAATAAAATTAACACTAACAAAATTTGAGATTTTTAAATTAAGAAAGTTAACACGATATTTTATATTGAGATTTTGATTGAAATTTTGATACGGAGTTCTTCTAAATTTCCCTTAGGAAACACGGTTTTTAACAGATCAGCTGCTTGTGTGCAGCTGAGCCGCCAAAAACAGCTGAGCTTCAGAAAAACAGCTGATCTATTAAAAACAGTGTTTCCAAAGGGAAATTTAAAATAGCTTCGTATCAAAATTTCAACGTAAAATATCGTGTTAACTTTCTTAACTTAAAAATCTCCAATTTTTTTAGTGTTAAGCTTTTTGTTGTTTCGTGCAACCTGTTGCTGTTAAACATGATTCGTTTGGTCTTTAATTTGATCATGAATTGAACTACAAACGAGCAGCGCTCGTAGACGATTAAATTTTATTATCAAAATTCATTCTCGATTAAGAAATTTCATAGTGCATTTCTTCCATTTTTTTTGGTCAGTTGGGGCGACTTTCAGAGGCGCTTGTTCGGAAAGTTGTCACTAAATTTTACGACCAATTCACGTTATTGGCCATCAAACCACCAACTTGCGCACGTAGAGTGCGGATAGACGGAAAATATCATAGTTGTTATCCCTCCAGTGTTGTTGAGAACCGTGAGCTCTCAACTCTGCAGTTTTCTTAGTAGTTGGGCCACTGGAAAACTCTGCGGAAGTAAAACTCTGAGTGTAAAAACTTTTAAAGTTCAGCTGGTGCAAGAATTGCGCTCCATGTTTTTTTGGTGAATGGACGCTGGCAAAGTTGGATGAAGATTCACTTTTTAGGATGATTAAAGTTTTCAGCGTAAACTTAAGAGCTGGACTTGGATCACATGTGGTTTCCATACGACGATGAAACACAGCAGGCAAACCAGTGGGTGCATGGTTGAGTTTATTGTGGTCCCCCTGTCTCAATGACGAAGGCATAGCACTGGCCGCTGCACAGTACCGTCAGCGATTAACACTGTCATGTTCTAAAGGAGCAGAATACACCCTCGTCCTTCGTTTGTTCCTGTAGAAAACAAATTCACCGGCGAAGTAAAAAGTTAAAAATGGCTGGACAAATTTTCTATCTTCGAATTAGTCTTCATTTCTCCTCTTAAAACTATCCCATCCTTTTCTAGTTCCAGCACAATGTACTGCATATGAAGGGTTCATGTCCTGAATGCTGTTCTAAATTAAAAAAAAAAAATTTAGAGCCGAGTTCGGTGAACAATTTGTGTCACGTTTGGGTCAACCAGATCTTGCAATTTAACTTCTCTAGACTACTTTTTGTGAGGTTATGTCAAGGCTCATGTCTACAGGGACAAGCCTGCAACTGCTGTTCCACTGTAAGCCAATAATAAAGAAATTATTCGCGAAATTCTGGCCGATATGTTGGAGAGAGTATAAAAAATTGTACCCAGCGCATGAACCATTTGAGGCGGTTTACATTCAAGTAAAATCACCGGAAAACATCGAATCGCTCTATCGGCGTAAAAAAAGATTTAATGAATTTCTTGTTTAAATCAAATCCAGAAGCTTTTAAGAAAGGATCATTAAAAAGTGTTTCCTTTCAAAAGGACGAGTGCTCCTGCATATTTTGGATTCAAAGCAGTTTCGGAAATTACAAAATTCTTGAAGTGGAACGACTGAATTTAGAAAATGGCTGCTATAATTTTTTTAAATAACTATTCAGGGTTTTTGCAAGATGTTGCTTGTTCTGGAATTGCTGTAGTGTGCAGAGCATTGCGTGTGTGTGTATGTGTGAGTGAGCCGTGGCTTGATCAAAAGCGGTTTATTTAGTTTTAATTTAGTTGTCGTAAATGATTTTTCAAAACATAATTGAATGATACAACAACAAATTTCCCATGAGCCTGCATTGTTATGACAGCCGTAAATGTGTGTGTGTGTGTGTGAGTTTTTGTGTATGTGTGCGTATGTGTGAGTTTTGTTTTTCTTAATTCCAATTCCTTTTCATCTGAGATTTTTTTTTGATTTTGCTTTCGTTTGCAATTTTATTAAACAACGAATTCCATTATTTTACTAAGAATATTTGCATGTGAGTGTGTGTGAGTGTTTATGGCTGTTTCTACTATGCAAACACACACACACACACGTCCAAACATATAGAGAGAACTATAAAAAGAGGAAAAACGTTATAAAGAAAAGTATTCAACCAACCGTCACCAGCAATTCTTCAGTCATTCGTTCACTCGTTCACTTGTAAATTCGAAGCAAAAATATGTATCGGATTCTGATGGATTGTGAATTGAGATAAAATATATTTTAGACGATGAGCAAATCGCTGGGTGATTGTGGTGGCTGTTGGCTATAATTTAGCACAATTACTTTTGACTGCTTGTGTTTTGGGGAGAGAAGGGCACGGAGGCCGCTCGTATTTTGGCACAAACTGGTGTCATTTTGCTTAAGTTGGCAAGTGATTGCGAAAGAAATTTCCCAAAACGTTCCAAGTACAAGAGCGGAATTCACGAATTCATCACCGCATGACCGACTGACTGACTGACTGACTGATTGTTCTGCACACGACGATACTTTCAGCAGAGTGCAGGTTTATTTTTATACTTTTGCCAGTTGCCAAATTTTAAGTGTCACACTTGAAACCAGCAGGCGGAAAATATGTGGGTGCAGAAATAAGAGACTGAATTATAATTGACCTGCAAATGGGGCAACATTTCGAGAAAAGAACACTATTTTTAATATTTTCTTTTTCTTTTTATTTCTAATGGCACTCGTAGTTCTTGGCTGTAATTGTGGATTTTATTTCTTGTAACTGAACGCAAAATGAAACAATTTCAATAATAAATATTTTACATTCAACCAGACGTTGAGAGCAACGTAACACTCGCACAAATAAAACGATGGGATTTCGCAAAAGAAAAGATAACAAAAATTGTTGTTAAAAACTAAAAACAGTTTTTCTTTTTATCTCTCTGAGTCTTTCAAAACTATAATTTCGTATATTTTTCAATGATAAAATTTAACTGCAATTTATGGAATAAAAAAAGGAAAATCTTCAACTACTTTAAGTGAAAGCTGATGGGGAATGATTTGCCGAGGAGCTTTGAATTGCTCAAGTGTTGTTACACTTCAACTGGAATGGAAGAAAATTTTACTGAAGAATGAAAAGGAATTTCTGTCAATTTCGAAATAAACGAATTAAGGATGTTGACAAGGTGAAGGTTGCACAATACAAAACTCAGCCAGCTGTGCTGCAGATAATAAATAATGCGGCGCACTAGTGCCTGGAGCGAACAAAGTCTACAGCTTTTGCGGTAGAATTATAAAATATCAGCATGAAATTTAAGACTTTCTCAAGGAATGTGATGAAAAGGTCCTGCGAGGATATAATTTCAGCTGTAAACCTGCAATTCTTTGATATATAAACATGATCCCTGACTATATTTTAAAACATCGATCATACAAAGGGACACATCATTAAAAGAAAAGATCATATTTTAATTATGGCTGCAGCGCACACTGGGACTAACTGCTTTAATTTCAAGTATCAACTTATAAATAAATTCAAGAAACATAAAAACTAAATAAATTCACCCAAAGTGCCTACAATTTTATAACTCTACACAAAATATTTCTTATGAAAACTATATATCTTTTCGATTTAAGGGGACCACAAAATCAAGAACGCGATATAAAAATAAAATATTTCAAATAATGGGATTACATTTCAAATTAAACTCTGCAACATTTATTCAACAGGCCAAAATAAATAATTAAATTTATCCGAAAATAAACTACAATTTTCAACATGTAGGGAGTACAGAAAAGGGAAGGGGAACGGGTACCCCCTTAATGAAATAATTAGTAATTTTTCTGTATCTGCCTAACAACTAAGCGACTCAGTCAATTTTACTTCGATAACTCTAAGGACAAACCACAAGATCCAACTATTTTGTGACATGATCTTCCACACACACTGTGAAGGTTGCCAGATGTTTTGCATAGGGTTTTCGCAAAGGTGTTGGTTTATGGGATATTTTTATGATTTTTTATATTCTTGCTAAGTTTTAGATTAAAAATAAAATGGGTATTTCTGTTTCTAAAACAAAAAGTTGGGACTTGGCATATCAGGCAAAGAAAATTTTAAGAAATTTCAATTTGATCGCGGCATTGTAACGAGTCCGCTTGAGATAAGTTATGTACTTTTCTTTAGTTGTTGCAAACCTTTACCCGCGCCTAAAACTCTTCGTCTTTGCTGACGCCACAAAATTGTCTCTTCTCCCCCCTTGTGAGGTGCCACAAAACTGCCATTCGTTAGCTTTTGCACCCCTGCTTACAAGTGGGACTTGCGCCAGAAGTCTTTGTGTTTTACTGCGTTATAATTTCTTCATTATGAAAAGCACATCTAAAATGCCCGGAGTATTAAATTTGAAACTTCTTCTGGTTGTCGGATTAATTAAAATTCTACGAGAACTTGCAAGTCGTACAGAAGTATTTCTCCCTCTTTGATTCGGCTTTTACCTTCAAAATTCCCTTCTGTTTTAAAAATGTTGGCAGAATTTTCTTCTTCATTTTTTGTTTTTTTTTCTTTCTTTCTTTTTCGGATACACTTCCTTCCTATTTTTCCCCTGGATGCTTTAACGCTGCAAATGAAGCGTCTTTGAGAAGCTTTAGAATTTTGCTGCTGGTTTGTTTTGTTATTATTTTTATCTTTTTGTTTCATTCCAAACTTTTTTATTTTATTTATTTATTTATTTACTTTTTCTTTGCACTTTCCTTATTTAATTTCAAATGGGGGAATATTAGAAAACAAAGTTTTTCTTGCTTGTGCTCCCGCCTTTTTAGAAATTTATGAACTTTTATTTTGGTAGTTTGACTTGTAGTCGTGTGTTTCTTTTATTTAATGCAAAATTTATGAAAATTCTTTGAGTGGGTTATATTTTCACAAGAACTAATTTATTAATAAATAAAATAAAATTTCAAAGTGTTTATGGTTGTTTTTTTTTTATTTGTGCGACAGTTTAAAATTGACACGGGAGGATTTCAAAATAAGTTCAACTCCTGCTCAAAATAGTTGGCCAATTTAGAAGAATTTTTTTGATCAATTCAAATTGTATTTAAATGAAAGGACAATTTTATAAAAAAATTTCTCAAAATAAAATATGTTATTTTTGTTAATTTATTATTTATTTATTTATTTTGATAATTCCTTTTTTGGGAAATTTTGTTTGAAATTGTCCTTTAAAATAATATAGGGTGTTTTTTATAGAGTGATACAACTTTGAGTTGACATCACTGCTTTATTTGACCACCCATTAAACAGCTGATAGTTGCTTTTTGTTTAGTTTTCTTTGACATTCCATTATGGATCGATTTACACCAGAGCAACGCGTGCAAATTGTGGAAATTATTAATCAAAATAATGGTTCTGTTCGTCAAACTCCTCCATTCAAAATTTTATATGCCGATGAAGCCTGTTTCTGGCTGAATGGGCGCGTAAACAAACAGAATTGTCGCATTTGCAGTGAGAAGAGTCCACAAGCTTTTGCCACAGAAAATGACTGTTAGGTGCGCTTTATGGGCTGGCGGAGTCATTGTCCCATATGTCTTCAAAAACGATGATGGTCAGAATGTTACTGTTTGTGAAAATCGGTCTTGTACGCGCCAGCCGTGGCGGCCACATGGCTGAAGTCATATTTAAACATTAATTTCATAAAATTTTCTATCCAATAAAGACCGTTTCATTGATATCAAAAATATATTTCTATGTTTTGTTATGATTTAAACCTGCATCACTCTATAAAAAACACCCTTTATGGAAAGATTCAAAAAGTCCTCTGCAATCCCTAAAGTAAAAGGACCATTTTCACACATACTTCTGCTAAACATATTGAATGCAATTTCAACAATAATTTGGTCACTTCAAAACTACAACCACAACCAGTACGAAGAAAGAATGTCGTTCGCTTAGTTGAGTGTGACAATAGTTTATAATTTTTGTAATTTTATTTTACAAATTTTTTAATTATAAAAATCTTTAATATTTCTTAATTTAAATTTTTTTCAATTTATTTTTAACTCTGTAATTTTGAATCAAATAGATTTAAGATAATAACTAAAATATTTAAAAAAAGATTTTACAGAATTAAATTACCAAAACTAAACTTCACCCCTAACATTTTTCAGTTAAATTGACGGCAACAAAATTCCATCAGCATCGCCGTAGTCTGATGGCTGTTATACGATTGTAATTGCAGAAGTTTTAAAAGCCATTCTTTAGCTTTTGAGTAAAACGTTTAAGGATATATTTCCCCCTCCCCCGCCCCACACACACACACACATGAACACATTCTTTTTTATATTTTTGTAACTTTCCTTCCTTCATATTGTTAAACTTCTAAAGAAATAGTTTGTTTGCTGGTGTTGTTGCTGGTTTAGCAGTTTTTTTCTTTTTCTTTATTATTTTTGTTGTAGGCAACTTTCCGGAAGCAGACAACATATACCGTTAAAATGTAGACAGAAAACCGTTATTAGTGCTTAACCCAGACGAGGCGAATGCTGTAAGACCAGCACCCACAAAACTCAAAAGAGTTGAAGATGTTTTTTTTCATGCACACGAAGAGGTAAAAATGAAGGGAACGAAATATCAGGATATTTTGCCCAATTCCTTTTAACGATTATTTAAAATTTTTAATCAAATATTGGAACAAAATATTTATAAAAATTTTTAGAATTTCTCACCGAACAATTTATTATAAATATAAATTGTCTAAAACAGACTCACATTATAAAAATTCGCAAGCGAAAGGGCAAAGTGAATAGCAATTTTAACTATGCAATTTAAATAGCAAAGCAGAATAGCTGTTTTCGAAATCCGCCACACTTTCACCATCACCATCTTATGAATCGTGCAACGTATAAAAATACGTTTTGAACAAAAAGTGTAGGAAATTTAATCCTCCCAACACAATAATGATCATGCCCAAGCCACCGTATTCACCAGATTTGGCCCGCTCTGACTTTTTTCTAAAGGGAGGCATTTTGCCATTGAGGAGATATAAACTAAATCGCTAAAAAATCCCAAGGACTTATCAAATATTCCACCCACTTTTAATTTTTTCATACCAAAGAATGAAGAAATCCATGAAAGGAGGGCAAGTCAGGACATTTGATTCGATAGAAATCAAATCCTCAAAAAATCTCAAGGACATACCAAAACGTGTATATCAGAACTGGTTAGAGAACTAATAAAAATCAATATAACAGAGAGAGACAATTTGGAAAGAGGAATTATTGAATATAAAGAAAATTTGGAACTAAATAAAATTTGGGAGTTTAGAAAATGAAAAAAATAATCAAAACGACAACACTGGAATTGAAGTGTATTGCGGTCCCTGATTCTTTTACCTAAAAAATTGTTTATCAATAATAATTTTTATTACATAAAAACTGGTGATAAGAAAGCACACATGTCAGTACTGAGAATGTGCAGCGGCTTTCGAAAACAGCTGTTCTGTTCTGCTGTGTACTTAAAGAGATGGTGACTTTCATGAATATTTTTCATGTCTCTCTGAACTTAAAAAATACTTAAAGAAAACTACGCTATCGTTTGAATTCGATGTAAAGTTTACTTCACTTTTGGTCAGACCTCATATAAGAACGTCAGACACCATGATAATCCTTAATGTGAAGCTTATGTGCGGGACTTGATATCTCACTCGCAATAAAAAAAATATTTCATATTCCATAAGGCGTCATCGTAGTCGTCATCGCCACAACAATAGTTAACCTATACACTACGCTATTGTCTACACATATTTCTTAAATCAGCAAGTAACAAACCTGCCATGTGGCCGCACTTCGTTGTTGCGAAGACGTTTAAGGACCCCAAAGGATATTTGCAGGCTGGGCGAGTTTACGCAGTTCAGCGTGAAAAATCAGTTTTGTTATCCACATATTTTGTATTCTCTTAATGGGTTAACAACCGTTTATCTGTTTTAGTATCACCAACATTTTGAGCAACATTTCCTTAGACAGGAATTGAAAAAAGGAAAAAAATGCCGACTGGCTGGCACACATTCTTGTGGAAGATAAGAAATTGTGTTTAATTTTGTCTGAACAAAACAAAAAGTGCTTTCAAACCTTTTTCTATTGCCTGCACAACACATTCGGATTTCTTTAAAACAATATAAACTTCTCTTAGAAAAATTAAAATAAAAAAAAATAAACTTAAAGACTGTTTTCCTTCTCTTAAAAAACAAACAAAAAATACGTTTAAATTATGACATTTTCTTGTCTAAAAGTTGCGTGCATGTCTTTGAGTTGTCTCCATTAACATTTTTTTTTTTTTTTTTTTTTTTTTTTTTGTTAAGCAAGATGTGTTGCAGGCATTTATTTTAATAAACACATGGCGAACATTTACGTCTGCCATTGTTGTTAAATGTTTTGGCTTTGAAGTCTCTGTGGGCCATAAAAATGATTTGACACTTAATGGCGGGTGTTTAAAAAACCCAGTCAAACAACTCGTCACACAGAGATGTCGTTTAGTTTTTGTTGTTGTTTTTTTTTTTTTTTTTTTGTTGAATAAAAAAACAATTGTACAGCCAGTACTACCACATGTGTGGGAGGCTGTTGCAAACACTTAACAACAACAACATCAACAAACAAGTATAGTAAATTAAAATGTTGCCATCTTGTGAGTGTAGAGGTGTTTTTTCATCTCCAGGAAGTTAAATATCACTTTAAAGTTTTTTTCCCCATTTTATTAAGTTTCCGGCAAGTGAGCAGGAAAGTAATGCTGCAACTGCTGAGAGGAGTCTTTGAAAAATAACTGTATTTTGCAGCAGAGGTGTGAGCACATGAAGTGGTAGAAGTAAATTTAAGCAGAAGTTATGTTTCAAGTATTTCTGTTTAATTTGATAGTTGAAAACTATTTAAAACATTTTTTTAATTAAAATCACTCTCAAAGAATATAAGAAAGTTGGCAACGAAAATTCAGAAAGTAGAATAGGGATGTAAAGTGTGCCACCATGAACTTAGTGTTGATATAATTCTCGTATGCTATTTCATAACAAAATTTATCTAAATGGAAACTATTATATTAATTTCTAAAATTTTTAATATTTAAAATTTTTTTAAAAAATATATTATTGATTTTTCAATATTTGGCCACTTCTTAAAGTGACCTCTTCGAAATAATATTTTCTTTAAAAATATTAGAAATTATCAAAATTGAAAAAGAATAAAAAACCTCAAATATTGAAACGTATTATCGAATTAAATTAAGCCACCTCTTGAGTGATGACAAGCAAAAACCACACTTGAGTACTGACAATGAAAGTGTAGCGGCTTTCGAAAACAGCTGTTCTGCTTTGCTGTTTAAATTGAAAAAATTTAATTGATGGTGACTTTTTTTTTTGGCGTGGAATATTTATCATGAATTTACATTTTAAACCATGAAAAATTTATAATTTGACTACTTTTATTTTCATTTGATTGCAAGTCTTTTAGTATTTTTCTGTTATGGCAACACTGGTGATGAGCTCAAAATATCCGATCGTCGATATGGATTGTAAAATGTTATATCAAAAAGCTCTTTTGGCACACTAATAGAGTTGCTGAGAATTATATTCAAAAGATATTTCAGATACTATCATACTGTCTCTCACTCTCTCTACCTTTCTCTCTCTCTTTAATTTTTTATAGTTGTTTTTATATACATAATTTTTATGTTACTTCTGTTTTTTATAATTTATTTTTTATTTATCTGTGTTTTATTTACTTGTTTCTTGTAAGTAAATGCCCTCAACGTGTGGAAAAGAGTTCATTCTTTTAATTCCCTGCTAATTTTTTGCATTAGAAATTATTCTGTGTCTATGCTTTTTAATTAATTTTTCAATATTTCCCAACTTCTCAAGGTGGCCTTTTCGGTCAAATATTTTATTTAATGTTAATTTCTTTTCTAGAAAAGGGTGCAACATTTTTTACACTTTTTTCTCCTTTACGAAGAATAATTTTCTTTAGAAAATTTTTCAAAACTGCCACTCTTTTAAAAAAAAGGGAAAATATTTTACATTTTTTCCAGAAAAGAAAACGCTTAGATAATATCAGAGATTTCTGTAGCTGAAAATGGGGAAGAAACTACAACAACTAAAATAAATATCACATTCAATTAAGCCTGACTACTCCTGAGTACTGCTTTTGAAAGCGTGGCGGCTTGCGTAAACAGCTGTTGTGCTCTGCAGTGTTAAGTTAAGTAATAAAACTGATGCTGACTTTTCCTTGCACCTGGAAGTACTTATCAAGTCTTGCTGAATTTAACACTTTAAAGACACCAGGCTTTTATATTCAATTGAATTTATTTTAAATTAATTATTTATGATTTAATTTATTTATTTATTCATTTAATTGTTTATTCCACAGTAACGCGTAATTTACATATAAGGAAACTTAAGAAATTTAAGCGCCCACGGAAAATGTGCGCACAATTTGCTTCCCATTTTGGCAAAAATGCTAAAACAATTCATGCTCAATCTTGTCTGAAACGTCTAGAAATCAAATTGTAATTATTCATTAAATAGTTGCATAAAACTAAATGCATTGATTTGGAAGATCGCAACAACTACAACAACAATTTTTCCTATTCATTAACTTCAAACCAAAATTTACTCCCAGGGGAAATAATGAAAGTGAAATTGGAAAATATAAAATAAAATTAGAGAAATTTTATCAGAACTATTTAACTATTTGAGAGATTTCGATGGTGTGTTCCGCTGCTACACACAACAGACTTGGCACCCATTCCTATTCACACACCCACACATACACATAAATACTTCCATATCGCCATGAATAATAAACTTATGGTTGGTGGAAGTGAAGGGGGTTGAAATAAGTAAAATAATCTCTTTTACTTTTTTTACCACGATCAGACATGCATTTACACGGCTGACTGTCAGAGTGCATGCCTGCCTGCTGCTTGACTGATGCCGTTATAAGCATTTGCACAATATTCTAGGGAAGCAGTGTGTGTATGTGTGTGTGTGTGACTGTAAATGTAAATGAACCAAACGCCTGCCAAATGAGACTGAACGGAAACGACTAAAAGTCTAATATTGAAGTAATTCATCACAACGATTACGATTAAATTGACTTAAGTGACTCTGCCCTGAAGAGCTTTTAACACAAAAATGTTTTTTTTTTTTGTTGTTGCTGTTTTATAGAAAAAAAGACTAGATTACAGAAAATGAAATAAAAGGTTTTGCAATAGAAGAGACACACAAGACTACAGCCATCCACACACTATGAAATATTAACAGCAACAACGACTATTAAAAGTCACAGAGACAGAACAATTGCTAATACCAAAAACTGGCAGGGGGTTAAAAGGATGAACTCTTTTCCAGACGTTAAGGACAATTCGGTAAAAAAATAAATAAATAAAAAATTATTAAATAAAAATGAATAAATAAACAAAAAACATACTTAATTAAAAAATTATTTAGTAAAAACTACTACAAACAGAAATGGAAGAGGGAAAGAGAGAGCCAGAGTGGAAGAGAGACTTAAATATCATTTTGATATAATTCTTAGCAACTCTGTTAGTGTGCCAAAGCAGCTTCCTGGTGTAACATTTTACAAACCATATCAACGAGCAGACACTTTGTACTTATCGCCAGTGTTGCCACAATCAAGACAATTTTTAATTAATTTCACAAAATGCATCCAAATGAAAAGGGAAGAAGTCAAAACAAAAATTTTTCATGGTTTGATAACTATTTCGAGACGAAAGGGAAATTCATTATCAATTAAATTATTCAAGTTCGTACAACAGAACAGAACAGTAGTTTTCAAAAGCCGCTACTCTCAAGTATGTTTTTGCTTGTGCTTAATTGAATTTGTTAATAGATTTTAATGCTTCTCTTTTTAAATATCTCTTTTTTAAAATCCAAAACACTCACTGATCGGGTAAATAAATTTCGGATATTCTTAAATAAATAACTTTTTCGCATTTTTTCGTTCACGATATCTTGCAAAAGGTTTAACCGATTTGGGCACGGTTTACAACAAACGAAGGGGTTTTTTAATCTTCAATGCTGATGTGTGGAATCGATCGGTAAAGTTTTTTAAAAGTTATTGCCGAAAAACCACTCATATATTTCGCCCGTTTACTTCAATAGTGCTGTAACTCTAAAAAACTATTGTTGCAAGAACAAGGATTTAAATTTTAAGATTTTCCAGCATCTCAATCAATATCAAAATAATTGTTTTTACTCTCTAAGAAATTTTGTATATCAAACAAAAGGGAAATATAGAGAAAATCTCCGTTGTTAACTCCAAAAATGCATTTTTTAAGTTATGACAGTATTACAGTAAACGAGCGATGTTTTTTCCTCAGTTTACTTTCTTTGCGAGTTCTTGAAATCTATCGGCTCGAATCGGTTAACGGAAAATCGATCATTGAGAGAAGCCTTTGAAACCTCAAGAATCTGCTTCGATTCGGTTAAGACGTTCAAACTTTATAAGCGGGTTACACATTAACACAAATACAACTACACATAGAAATGGGCACTCAGAATTATTCAGGGAAGCTGTTAGAAATTCAAAATGTAGAGATCCGATGAAATCTAGACTTTTTTCAAAACCGGATTAAATTGACAACCTCCCAATTTTTAGGAGACTTTTAATTTCACTAGCGGGGAACTAAAAAGTAAAAAACACGCCCTTAAAGAAAAACGATACAAAAATTTAATTTAACAAATAAGAACGTGGGCGCTTTGCGACCTATTTTTTCCACAATAGATTTTTTATTTTGGTTTGTTGCGATTTTAAAATTAATTTTCAACTTTTAAGTTGATTCTTTAAAGAGCCTGATTTTTTATTTTTTTATTGTATTTATTTTTATTGGTTATAATTTACAGATGGCCGAATTTTCTTTCTATTGTTCTTGGCAGTAATTTGTTAGCTACTGGCCAGTAGCCAACATATATATTTATTTGTAATTAAAAAAACTAATTTTAAAATTAAAATATATTAAAAATTGTTATAAAATTTTTGAGTTATACCGATTTTGTTATGAAACAGAATTCGAGAGTTGCATCGAACCGCTGGTAAAACACTTTAAGTGTCTGTGTTGCCGCTTATATACTTTTTTCATGTTCTAAATTCGGAATCTTTATAAAATTTTTTTCCTTCATTTCCAAATGGGTCAGCAGCTAATTTACGACGAATAACAAACGCTATTTAGCCACGATGGCTGATTTTTTGTTTCCAAGTGTGGAAAAAAAATTTATAGTGAACGACAGTTGGTTCCAGCAAAGGTGGAATGGATTTACTGAAAAATCAATTTGATGTCAACTTCTCTCTAGAATTAATCCTGCTCCCTGGTTACCTCTTTCGTATTTCAAACATCGATTTAATCTTAGTTGAACGTAAGAGTTAAGATCGGATTATTTTCGGGGATATAAGGCTTTTTTATAAAATTTTTTTTTTTTTTGGAGACCATCATTTTAGGGAAATCTAAACGGTTCCGTCAAAATTTGTGTGCAACAGTGGTAGTGGCGGCATAACTCTGCTCCTAGATTAACTAAACCTGGTTTAACTGAGCCCTGAGAAACCCGGATTTAAATTCTTATTGTTACTTTAAATTTATTTTGAAGATTCAATGGAATTATAATAATTAAGAGTTTCTTAGAATTAAGCAAAAGTCAGCACGAGTTAATAATTGTGTGTGTGTGCATGCGCTCGTTTATGTGTTTGTGTTAGACACACTTATTTCTCCTTCCCCTTTAAACACAACCAAACACGGCAGCACTCTTTAAAATTACAACGAAACAAAGAAAGCAAATCCATACTTCTGCCTTCCCTTTTGCTGCTGCTTAATTGTTTTACGTGAAATTAAAGACCGAAAGAGTTTGTCAGGAAACATTAAACCGCACAGACGTCTTTACATTTCATCCTGCCGAGCAAAAAAGAAACTGAAAAAGACAACACAAGCCTTAAATTCTATATATTGAGGCGAAAATATTACACCAACGCCTTCACAACCCCGGCAGCAGCGTCATCAAAATCCTTAAAAAATATACACAAGCACACTCACACATACACACATGCACTTACACTGGAGTACAGCAAAAAGACAAGTGCCAAAATTCACACAATTCTCAAGATTCACATACAAAAACATTTTCTTCTTCTTTTTGTGATTTCTTTTAATTTTCTTTTATAAAAATGAAAATATATATATAAAAGCTATAAAGAGGAAGAAACAGAATAAAGAGAGCAACTCTATTTGATTTTGTCCTTTTCAAGTCTGTTTAAGTTTAGCAAGTCCTCAGCATCATCCATCCATCCGCTTTGTTGTGAACGGATTTAGACAGTGAAAATGCTTCAAAAAAAAAAACGAAAGGAGTTTTATGTGGCACAAGTTAAGGCCAAGCCCTGCCTTCAGTCCCTTTCAAAATAATTTGACGAATTTCAAAATTTTTATCTAATATCATAATAAAGACATTTTAAACTCGCACCTCGTCAAATTATTATTATTAAGACTCCAAGCATTTTGCATTTCAGCCAACGATATGTTCTTGCCACCTGTGGTGGCAACTACGAGAAAAATATTTATTTAAAAAAATTTTAAGTTCTTGAAATTTGTGTAATTTAATTAAAACGAAAGTCTAAACGTGTAGAAAAAAGTTTAGAATCACAATACGGCCGCACTGGGTTACCAACAAGGCCAAGCGGTCAAATTCAAAAGGCTTTCCAATTCCAGGCCTTTTTACAAACTTATTTTCTCAAACCATTCGTGACTACTTTAGAATGTCTTACAGAGAACGGAGTAAAATACGGCACTCGATACTGATCGAAATTTGTCTTTAAATTGTATTGAAATTTGGATCGATATTGAGTCCGATCATCTGGGCCCTGTTTAGATATTTTCGCTGCTAATAATATTTTTGTAGAACTGCTAACCCTTTTAAAATAGAGAAAGTGGACGGCAGTTTTATATATTTAAATTTTACAACACAGCAGAACAGCTGTTTTCGAAAGCCGCTACACTTTCATCATCAGAACTCATGTGTAATTTTGTTTATAACCTGTTGTTAGATGGCTCAGTTGAATTTGATGACTATTTCCATTTATACAAATTTCATTATGAAAAACAATACGAGAAGTGTAACAAACCAATAGTAACTCACTATTTTTGCTTTCAATTTCAGTATGCTAATTATTCGAATAGTGTTTTTATTCTAAATTACAAGAGAAAGTGGACGGCAGTGTTATACATTCAACTTACACAACAAAGCAGAACACCTGTTTTCGAAAGCCGCCACACTTTTACTATCGGTACTCATGTGTGTTTTTGTTCACAACCTCTTGTTAGGAGGCTCAGTGGATCGAGATAATCGTTTCTATTTTTACCGATTTGATTGTGAAAAAGAATACGAGAAGTGTATCAAACCGATGGTAACTCACTATTCTTATGTTGCCGTTTGAATATTTCCTTTATGTCCCACTTCCTGAATTTTTTATTCCCTATTTTTTTTAGGCCAAATTTCTATAAGTATTTTCTTTTATATAAATTCGAAAAAGAGTAAGAAAATTTTGGGAAATAACAAGCCGGCCTTTATGAATAGTGTTACAAGGTTTTATTGAAAACCCTTGACTTTTATTCTCAGAACTTTTCACAACTCCTGCCTGGAGGGCCTTATTTAAAGGCCTTTGAAAAGTTCTATTGAAAGAAGAAGACAGAAAAGTGAAAGTCACAATGGAAACATATTTTAAAATTATATGACTACGAAATAAAGCGACCAGGCCCCATCCATCCAGGCCTTCTAAAAGCCATTCCTACTTCCTCCTTTTCTTGCCGCTAAACACCAACACAGTTATATGATATAACAAATGAACAAAAATCTTTAAGCTTGTATGTATGTGTGTGTGTGTGTGTGTGATTAATGCGAGTACACTTAAAGGATCTACCAACTGGGCCTCGCATTATTCTTTAAATACAACAACACAAAGTGCCACGAATAAAGAACTTTAAATGTGCAACGCAGCGAAGATGCAAAGTTTCGGCAAAAACAAAGCAGAGCTAAAGCCATGATGGCTTAAAGTGGATTAAATATGTGGAGGAATGAATGAGTGAAAGAAAAGATTTTCTAAGTTTGTTTGTGTTTTTTAGGGTGTTCCATTAAACGGGTTGCTGTTTTAATTGCTTGAGCGCTCGATTAGTTGTTAAAACTTTTTTTTTAATTTTTTAATAAGTTTTGGAATAAGCGGGTAACCGATATAGTTAGAATAGTTTTTTTTTTATCAAAATATGAACGACATGCTATTAGACAAGCGTGGCCCATGAACAAAAGTCGTGGGACATGAACAAAAATTATTTTAATCGATTAATGAAAGAAGTAACCCATTTGGGCATCAAACGAAAATAGCCAATTTTTTAATTAAATATAGAGTTAATAAACCAGCAATTACCGTTTACCCGTTTGAAAAATAAATGCTTGAATACCCTACATTTTTCTAGGAACACACGAAACTTGTATTTTGTATGAATTAAATCTCAAAATTTGAGAAAGTTTTCCCTAAATGTTTCCACCATTATAAGACGATAAAAGTAAATTCTACTAAACGTTTGTCGTAAATAATTTACTATATTTTGGTGTTGGTAACACTATGGGTCAATATTGGACAATTATTACAAAAAACAAAACAAAAAAAAAAACAAGAAACAAAACCAATAAAAGAATGGCAAATAACTAAATATTGGATATTTTATAAATTAAATTCGTAATACAAATAAAAATGCAGACATGCCCATTCATGCATGGCAAAAAACTCAACCCAACACTGATAAGATTTCGAAGGCATTCATTCACATTCATTTAAACATCCGATATAAGCGAATAGTAGTATTTTTGGTATTTAAAGTTGATCACGCAATTTTATGTAAAAGATTCTGAATGTTGCATTAAACAGATTTGCCGCAGCAGGCTACCGACTACAATCTGTCAAAAATAAAGTTATTGTATGCAAATGAGATTGATTGCTTTCACGAAAATGGGCAGCACTGGTTGCTGCCCACCATGTTTTTGAAACTGCAGTCAAACTCAGCTAGTGTAAGGGACAAAATCGAATCCAATGTTGCCAGTGTAATAAAAATAGAAATAAATTAAGGCATTATGAACTTAAAAATTAATTTTTTTTTATTAAAAAAAAATTGAAGATACTATATCTTTAGCCAAATTGAATGATGTATTGTTATGTAAAATAAAATTAGTATATTTTTAGTTCACAAATATTAGGTTGAAAATTAAAGCGGCAACACTGGCGTATGTATACATTTTTACAACAAACAGCATCTTATCATTATAACGAAATATTTGTAGAACCAAGAAAAGAACTCTGAATATTAAAACTTTTTTCTCCACTTTTTTTTAATTTTAAAATAGTTTCATAAGCAATCGGCCCCATAGTGCTTTCTTTGGGCCTCAGTCAGAAACAAAGACGAAATGTGTGTTCCCCACTGCATTTCGTGTGTTTTTCGGTGAAAAATTTAAATTTGAAAAACACCGCAGCCGTTTGTTCTGTTTGTAAAATACTAAATGGAACCAAGAAAAATAAAAAGGAAACAAAGAAGAGGGAAAAGAAGGGGGGACAACCAGATTTTAGTTTTCACAACCAACATTTTCGTACTTAAACAATTTTTTAAAAGTTCTTTCATTTGCAAACTATTTAATGCGGAGTATTTGTAGTCGTTTTTCATGTTACAGCAGCTTTAGAATTCGTTTTAGTTTGCAACATGAAAATATCTCGTTTGACTTTAATGGAGTTTCCAAATTTTTGAGGTTTCTACTTCTTTTTTTTTTAGATGTAAAAGTGGGTGAAACTGTTTTAAAGTTTGAATGACATGAAGGGGCGTGTGTGGGGGGAGGGGAATTCAGTGAAAATTTGTGCGAATGTGTGAGTGCCATACGAGGGTGTAGTTGAAAGTTTCTCAACGTTTTATTTCATAATTAAAAATTACACCAGGCAACAAAAACAATAAGTACCAAATTTTTTATATTTTTTTTTACTTTTTAAGGTCCTCAAACTCCTTCAGTAGCCTTCATTATTATAGCTAAAATTTTATTTTAGATTATGCGGACCTGCAAAGCATTGCTTCGGATGTATTGAAAAAAATTTAGGGTATTTGGACGAAATACGTTGAATATTAAAAAAAAAATTGTGACAGCAACTTCTTTTTCAATTTTATACAAGATGAACAATAATTTTTATAATAAATTTTAGTTATAATTAGTGTCCTGCAGAATATATCTAGAATATCTTAAAATATTTATAATCAATAAATTATTTTATCAAAAGGCTTCAATAATTCAATAATTTTAATTATTTCCCAACTTTAAAGAGGTTTTTTTACAATCGCGTTAGGAATTTTTAATTGTAAATTAGCTGCCTGTAATTTCTAGGTGCACCCTCGCACAATTTAATAATTTTCATTACATAGAACGGCTTGAAATATTTTGTTTCATTTAATTTCTTTTTTAATTCGGTTAACCAAAATATTTACATTTCCAAACTTAAATCAAATGCGCTGCACTTTTACGCGAATTTCTTTTCTTTTCGCCCCGCAACCCGAAATGACAGCTAATGATTTCTTTACAGAAAACGATACAAAAACATGAAAATGTTTATGGAAACCAGCAACAGCAGCAGCCAACCAGACAATTCAATTGTCCAACTAAATAATTTCCCTCTAAACGGAATATTTATTTGTGCATGCACAAACATGCCAGTGAATTATCATTCATTTGGGCCAATATTTTATGCTGCGCATTATAATAAACTTGTTTATTTAAATACTCGCATTTAAATCAAACACGTGTAATTCATTTCATTTGGATAGTAAATCCAATTAAATAAATATTTCCATTCAAAGTCACTTGTAGCCGTTTTCGTTTCACATCGCCCCAACAATTTCAACAATTTAATTGGATTATTATATTTTTCCTAATGAATATTTGTATTAGCCATGGCCGAAAGCTTTAAAATATGTTAAAAAGTTTAAAAAATATTTAAGTACTTAAGGGATTTTCCACTGTTTGCTGTGGCATTTTCATAGAAAACTTGAACGTTTTGTTTGGCTTTTCAATAAATAAATATTTTTTTGGTGTCAAATATTTTAAGCGACTATTTATTTATGGCCTCAAAGTGTTTGCAAGTCATAAAATAATAGCAGGTCAAATAGTTAAAAAATATATTGTGGAAAAATATTTTAAAGTTAAGCGGAGAAGCACATGAAATATCAGGGGACAGGATTCGCAAGAAGCCAATGAAAAGTTGGAAAAATTTAATAGAGAGTTCTTTATTATTAAAAATTCCATTTTTTAGCAGAAAAGCAAACTTCCGTGCAAAAGAGACAAGTTTGACAGGCTCAAATAAGAGATTAAAGGAATAAAATATTTTGTGTATTCAAATGAATTTGAATGGACTTCGAGCGAAGCTCATTTTTGAATGAGCCCGCATACATTGAATTTAAAATATTGTTTTTTATTTTGTTTGGTTTAACAATTTAAAAGGCATACGCTGACGTGTGAGTAACACTTCGAAATCGTGCAAAATCTATTCGTCCTTGAAAATAATAGTCTCTCAGAGCAATTAATTGTGAACTGGCCTCCAGGGTCGTGCGATTTAATGACGCTACACTATTTTCTGTTCAAGGCGCCAGTCTCCGCCCCGATAAGCCCGATACGTTTGAACATTTGGGGAACAACATTCGCCTCAGTATTGCCGATATACGGAAGCACGTGTTGGACACTTCGAGCCATTCTCAGCGAAGGCGACGTTAAATAATTGTGATTTTAATTTGAGCTCATTTTATTTTAGTGAATGATATCTCTGAAACTGTTTAGTATTTCAATAGACGACGCCTTTCATGTCATTTGCCCACCAAAAAAAATTAAAAAAAATACGTGATTAAGTCGACTGCAGTAGGATAGTCAGTGGGCGAAATTCGACTTGATAATTACAGTTTAAGGACATCTTTGCTGTGTCCTTTTGCGATATTATTTATATTGTGCTTATTTACACAAAAATACCTTTTAATCAAAATAGGTTTCTCTATTTTTAGTAGACAATGAGGTACCAAAAAGTGTACCACAAAACAAAGTATTTGTTTTTATTTATTGATTTTTTGTTTTGTTTGTTACGTGAGTGAGAAATTCATATACCGGCAGTAAGAAACTAAAATTTCTTTGTATTATAATCCGAAGGATAAACATAATTGCGGGCATATGCCGTGGCTCAACATGAACCTTCGATCAGGTCACTTTTAGATTTTCTTTATACCGCTTCGCTCCTTTTTGTAGTTCTCTATATGTTCGTATATCGGTATGTACGTGTGTGTGTTTGCATTCGGATCAGAAATACTTGACACCATATCCAGGACTGAATGCGGAGTCCAGCTCTGGAATAGAGCGGAGTAGTGCTACGCCGAATTGAGTAGTTTCAAGGTCATAATTTTTTTATTGAAAAAAACATTGTGAAGGAACTCAAAAAGAAGTCTGCTGTGGGTTTCCATTGACAGTTTTTAAAGTTCTCGTACACGCTGCTTGAAATATTTCGCTTTATAAGAAATTTAGGAAACTCTGACGTTGCTTAAGGAAACTCAAACGAAAAGCGGCGTTAATTCCCATTTTATTGCTTCCAATTCCTTGTCGGCAGATCCTTTAAACAAGCGATGACAGCCATTGTCATCCTCGTCCTTCTTAATGTTCAACAATCACTGTCTTACAACTGTTTTGATGTGTCAAAGCGGAAAAAGAAGGTACACACGACTTATTCAGCTGCCAATCGTTAACGGTTTGATTAACTCGATGTAAACACAGCATGGCCTTTACGCAGCGTTGCGATGCGTTGAGGTTGAAGGAGTGAATGATGAGTTTCTTAATTGCTATTTTGGCGTTGTTTGTTGTTTTCATTGTCATAATTCGTTGTAATTTAATTCCATTTAAGACCAACAATTTTATAAAAGAAAAACAAAAAATATATTCTTAATAATTAAATATTAAAGCCCACCCCTGGTAAAACGTAAGCGAGAGTACTTTATTTGTGTTTTAAGCAAAAAAGAAATATCTGTAGCCTTTTACTTCTGAATATTTAAGATCAAAGCGGAAGACCTAGAAAAAAACAGCGTCATAAAAATGGATATTTGTATGCGGAATATGTGACTGCCGCCTGAAACTCGCATTAAATTTATGATTTCATAAAAAGTTTGTGTGTGTGTGTGTGTGTGTGAAAGAGCAAAAATAAATAAATTCTTACACAATAAAATAGAAATAAATAAAATAAAACACTCGCATAAACAAATAAAATCGTCATGTAGAGCAGGCACTTGAACGGCAACCGGATGCTGCATTAAATATTGAAAAAGATGCCATTGAACTGAGAGCATTTCCTTTGAAAAGAAATAGAAACAAGTTCAAAGAATTTCACACAATTTGAATAATTGCAAAATAAATCAATGAGTTTCAAGGTGTCAATTAGTTATTGATTTTGTTTCTACGAGTGGTTGTCAAGCAGGATATTTTTAAAAGCTTTAAAAAGTGCTTTAAATTGAAAGCATAAAAATTGCATAATAAAAATAATACAGAGTATAATTAATTTTGATGATAACTGTAAGGCTTTAAGAAAATATAAATTTAAATTAGATATTTTATTTGTTTTACTTTCGGTTTTCTAATCTTAAAATTCTCGTATAAAGTTTTCTTATAAAACTTTCTAATAAACGAAAACTGCCCTCTCAGTTGAGTACGGGCCATCAAACAGGATATAATAAACAGGAGTTCACATGAATACAAATGATGGGGGTGAAGTTACCCTCGAAAACGGTAGATTATTTAATAGTTTTTAACAAAAATTACACCCTTTCCATGTATGTGTTTCTGATTTCTAGTAAATATTTTTTAATTTCAAACTTGTAAAAAAACCAAACAACATGCATTGTTTTGCGGTGCACTTTTGGAAATCTCATTGATCAACAATTACAACAAAAGCATTATAAATTAAAAGGTATTTCGGTATAGATGTGCACAATTATAATAAATTTTTTGAAAATTCATTAAGTAAAATGTTTGCAAACAATAAAACTCAAGCCGAATTTCGCTCACACGCGATATGTTAACAAATATTTCCTTACATATTTCTTTTTTAATATCTTCTTCAGTTTCAGGCAGCATAAATAAACACCCGATAAAAACGTTATTTCAATCGGTTTATTTTTTTACAGTGCACAGAACTAATTGTTTTTCCTTTTTTGTGGTACACTTTTCAATATCTCATTGACCAACAATTACAACAAAAGCATTATAAATTAAAAGGTATTTCGGTATAGATGTGCACAATTATAATAAATTATTCCAAAATTCATCAAATAAGATTTTTGCAAACAGTACAAATCAAGCATAATTTCGCTCACACGCGATATAGTAGCAGATATGCCGTTACATTTCTCTCTTTTACGATCTTTTTCAGTTCCAGGCAGCTAAAAAGGCACCCGTTATAAAATATTATTACAACCAGTTCATCTGCTTAGAATATGTAAAAGTAGTTCCCTTTCCTTTTTTAGTGGTACACTTTTCAATATCTCATTGACCAACAATTACAAAAAGATTTTTTTAATTAAAAGGTATTTTTGTATAGATGAGCACAAAAAAATTAGTTTTTCCAAAATTCATCAAATAAAATTTTTTTAAAAAGTATAAATCAAGCCGAATTTCGCTCACGTGCGATATATTATAATAAACTTTTTTTTAATATTTCTCTCCTCACCCTTTCAGTTTCAGGTAGCTAAAAAGACATTCGATATAAAATATTATTATAACCGGTTTAACCGCAGAAGTAGTTTATTTTCTTGTTTCTTCCCCCACTGTGCAGTAGAATGTGTTGCAGTAAAATCAGCCATTCCCACTTTGATATTTCAAAATATCAAAAAGTTTTTAAAAAAGCTGAATCTAAACGTTTAAATAAAAACTATTCGCACTTCCCAACACTCCAACAATTTATTCCTCGTTTAAAAATAAATTTTTTTTTAGTTTCTCATAGTTTTGCTTTCGAAGGCTGCTAAAAAGTTTTGATAAACTCGAACAAAGCAAACAAATTAGCAGCAGCATTCAAAACACTAATTAATTTCATGACTTTGAAAGGAGCCGAATCTAAATGAAAACTAACGGCATGATGACAAGCAGGTCTTTTATTCAAATTTTAAAGGGTTTATTTACTGTCGCCCGATCCATTGTGGTAGAATTTCCCAAGCGAGAGTGGGAAAGTGTGACTGATAATTGAGTTCAAAGTTGAGTTCACTCGGTTGAATGATTTTAGTTGAGTTGTCTGTCAGAAACAGTCGTCAGTCGTGTCAGTTAGATAATAATAAAGGAAGCACACGCACACAAGCACATGTATTAGTATACATAACGCCAGCTGCATTCCACAAGGCCGTAACTGACATAAAAATTTTTATTGATTAGAATTTGTTTTGCGTTAATTTACTTTCCAATAAAACGAAAAGAGTTTTTTATAAATTATATATTTTTTCAGTTTCGTCTTTGTGCATTTTAGCTGACGTTATATTTTATAACGAGTTATTAAGTGTTCACAGCGATTTGTGTGTTTTGTGAAAACTAATTAAGAAAATATTTGATAAACTTTGAATATGATGAAAAAGGAGAAGAAGAAGAAGAAGAGATAGAAGAAGAACAAGAGTAGATGGAAAACCAAATATTTAACCAAAAAACCAAACAGTTATTTTATTTGCCACATCTGCCCAACAACACATTAAAATGTTGAAAAGGCTTTTAACACAACAAACAACAGCCTCCTCTCCCCGATTTTACCCCAACACACTTGGGAAAGTTTCCCCGAACTCCCCAGCCGCCGCCCAACACTTTTCATAATAAAATTCAACCATCGATTGAATGAAACAAAAGAGACATTAAAAATATATTTCATTTTTATAGTTCGCATCGGAAGTGGGTGGAGTAGAGAAGTGGGCGTTAATGTTTACTTAGTGCCTTAAATAAACTGTTTAGAAAACGGTTGCTGCTGCTGTTGTTGTTGTTGTTGTGATTTAGTCTGTTCATGATCCACGAAATAAGTCAAAAGAAAATTGTGCCAAAACATAACAAATAAATTGAGGCGTTCGTAAGTGTGCGTGTATGCGTGTGTGTGCAAGAATATTGTGTAAGACTGCCTGTGGCGTCCAGTGTGCGTGTGTCTGTGCTGGTGTGTGTGTGTGTGTGTGTGCCTGGATTATTTGTCAATCTCAAAAAGTCAATATTTTGTGGAAAATTGCAAACTGATTTCAAAATGAAAACATCAAACAATTTATTGATGGATTTTTCTTATTCTTTTTGCGATTTATTTGTTTGCTTTTCTTTCTTCTCTTCGTGCGTTTGCCACTCACTGTTTTCTTATTATTGTTGTCAGAGACATCCATCCGGTTTGAATGTGTGCAGGACGAATTATACAACAAGATTGTTTTTTTTTTCAAGGCGATAATTTTACCCCCTTCTTCGAACAGAAAAGCGCAGGCAGTGAAAGTTTTAGAAGTTTTATACAATAAATATATGAATATTTTTAAGAACAGACCTCGTAAGGACTTTTATATGTTGAAGGGTAAATATATTTTTTGACAAAAGTTTAAAATTGTCATTACTTTATGAGCAGACCTCGCATATTGATTTAAAGAAAAATTAAAATTCACATTTCCTTGCGAGCAGACCTCGTAAACAGCTTAATTTGCTAAAAAACTAGTATATTTTCTAGGATATATTAAATGTTACTTTACTTTATAAGCAGACCTCGCATATTACACCACTTTTTGAGGGTTTACGTATATTTTTTGAGAAAACTATAATTAACTTTACTTAATTAACAGACCTCGTCACTTTATTTACTTGCTGTGGTTAAGGAATATTTCTTTTATTTGAGAAAAACTAATATTCACCTTTTCTTGCTAGCGGACCTCGTTAGCAGCTTCATTTGCTGAGGGTTGGAAAAGTAGTATATTTTTTAAGAAACATTAAAATTTACCGTGCTTTACGAACAGACCTCGCATAATGCATAATTTATTTTTTTGGAGAAGGCTTAAATTAATTTTACCTAATGCACAGACCTCGTAAATTCATTTAATTGCTGAGAGTTAAAATATATTTATATATGTATTTTAGAATAAATTAAAATTCACATTTCCTTTCGAGCAGACCTCGTAAACGGCTACATTTACTGACTGTTAAAACACGTTTACATTTTACAAGATATATTACAGTGCACCTCACTTTAAGAACAGACCTCGCAAATTTATTTATATATTTAGGATTGAATATGATTTTAAGGAATTTTAGAACAGACCTCCTAGTTTGTTTTATTTGCTGTAGTTAAAGATGTTTCTATTTTTTTAAACAAATTAAAGTTCACCTTTTCTTGCCAGCAAACCTCGTAAATGGCTTCATTTACGTTTATGTATTACAAGATATATTAAAATTCAGATCACTTTACGAACAGACCTCGTAAATTTCTCTAAAAACGTTTAGCTCGTCACACAGTCGCGCTTAAATCTTTTCATCTCGATTTTCAAAAACAAACTGGGGACCGCATTATTTATTTCACCTTCACTCAACTCTTCCTTTTATTGCGATTAAATTCGTGTCGAATTCAATTTATTTAAATTCCTTTTTCGAGTAAATATTTGGAATATTCCACTGGCGGCTTGAATTCCTGCAGGTTTCGCTATCATTTTCTATAATCTACATATTAAAAATAATGAAACAGCAACACGACATTTCTTCCAGCACACTACCCTTTCCTCCGCACTCGTTTATTTATGGCAGCAGATTTCCTCTTTAACAGAATTTAAATTTATTTGAACTCCACAACAAACAAACAGCGAATTCAGTTTTGGTAAATGATTAACGCCAACCAGGAGTAGTAAATAGAAAACGAAAGGAGTGAAAATTTCAAATTAATTTTCATCAAAACGCTTTGCTAAGCGGATTTATGGTTGACAGGAAATTTTTCTTAGAAATAAGAAAAACGTGAGCTGCACAGTGGGTTTGGTGGCTGAAAAAGTGGCCATAATTGGAAAATTTCATTTTCAGATTGTTTTTCATATTTTTAAAATGAAAAAAAATGTTTTGATATTGACAACAAGCAAAACTTTGATATAAATATGCGAGGTCTGTTAAAAAATTATGGGAAATTTTAATTTTTCATAATAAAAATATTTTTTTTAAATCAATTTTTATTTTGTCTCCATCAAAAAAATTTCCCTCAGCGAAAATACACTTTAAGAAAATAAAATAGCTGCAAATCGAAGAAACGTCTTTAAATTTTGCAGAGAATGGCTCCGCTCACTCACGCGTTGTCATTTTATTACTCCAAGCGCTAGAAGACTTTTTTTTCTACTTAAAATGCTAAACGTTGGATATTGACAACAAAAAAAATGTTGATATTAATCGCTTGCATTCAAAATTTCTAGAACGAGGTCTGTCCAAAAGCTATGGTAAACTTTTCAAAGCGGTAGAAGTTTTTTTTTACTTAAAATGCTAAACATTTATTATTGACAACAAACAAAATGTTTATTTAAATCGATAGCACTCAAAAACTTGCGAAACGAAGTCTGCTCAAAAATTATGGCAAATTTTTCTAAGCGGCAAAATATATTTAAAACGCTATGTACGTAATATTGACAAGCTAAATTTTCATATACCTAATCGATAGCACTCAATATATATAAAGCGAGGTCTGTTCAAATTTATAGGTACTTTTCTTTATTATCCAATACAGTTCTGATAAGCATTTTTTGGAATGTCCTTGAGCTATCTTTATCTAATCAATCGCCGGGTTCTCTTTAAGCTTAGCAGATGGAAAAATCTACAGGCGGGCCGAAATTGGCCATTTCTCATATCTTTTAAACAGACCTCGCATTTTTAATGAAAATTTTGTCTATATCTTATTTAATTCGCACATTTGCGATAATAAAGTTAAAGATTAGCAATGACAAATTATTTTGCAAATAGGTCCCACTGTGCGTTTTCCCATTATATTTATGGCAACACTAAAGCATAAAATATTTCCCCCCTCTATTCGAGATATCAAGAAGCGAAGGAATCATCAGCCTTGAGCAACGTGCATACATTTTAAATAATAAAAAGTGACAGTTGACATTTTAACTAACAACAACAACAACAACAGCAGCAGCAGCAAACAAACTATTAAAGAGAAATCAAATAAAGAAGTGGAAAAATCACAACTTGAAGGTGTTGAAGGCTGTTGAAAGGAAAATTTTCACATCTTCTGCATGACACGGCGATAATATTTGATGGAATTGCCTTGTTTGGGTGAATGTTGTGCACGAAAATAAAACCGATAACATGCGAAAAAAAATATAAGAAATTAAGATAAATTGAAGGTGTTCGTTCTGAGTGGTGCTAAAGAAAGTGAATGCCAGCAGAGCGAGAAGGCTGCGCTATAAATCATGCGACTTAATTGACAACTAAAAGAGTGTCAATATTTTGAGGAATTAGAAAAAGTTTTCGAGGGGCATTCGAAGAAATTATTTAAAATGGGGTTCAATTCAAAGCATTTTCTTATGACAGTTAACTATGTGCTCTGTGCACAGTGGCACATTTTGAAAAAAAAAATAATTATATTACTGCAGTCTTTCTCACACTGAAACTCCAGTAGAAATGGGGGATGCTATGAAAATTTAATTTATAAAAATTTATTTACTTAATTCTACAACTACATGGGAATTTTTTTCCGAGATCCCCATAATACCCCAAACAATTCTACTAAATCCCAATATTTTTGCATTAGTTCAAAAGAACTTTACGACAAACGTTGAAAGAAAAGCAGAAAAAGTTTGTTTCTTAGATTCCCTCTACTCCCAAAGAATTTTTTGAAAATCCCAACATGGGAGTTTTTCGTTATTTTTACGGTATCTTTTACTTTTCACCAGAAGCGGCTTATTTTAAGTATATATTAAAAAAAACTTACTTAAGAAAAAAATAAAGGATTTGTTCTTGAAAATCCCACAATTCCCAAAGATATTTTTCAAATACCCAAAGAGGCGAATTTCCATGATTTTTCATACGGTGATTTTATTAATTTGCGTTAGGCAGTGATAACAGTGGAAACATTAAAGAATACAGTAAATAACGCTATATGTTTCTGAGATCCCTGCAATTCGCACAAATGTGTTCCAAAACCCCAAAATTGGGATTTTACATGGTTTTTACAGCATTTTCGTTATTTGTTAAATAATTTTGTTAAAATGAATTTTTGTTCTATATCAGCATTATTATTCTTATATTTCGCCAGGCAATGGCCATTTTCTATATAATAAAGAATTCCCAAAGAAATTTTAAAAATCCAATATGCGATTTTTTTATACATTCACGGTATCTTTTACTTTCCCCCAGAAGCAGAAAATTTTTGGACATACAAAAAACACATAAGAAAAGTAATTGGAACTTATTTCCTAAAGTTTTATAACTCCCAAGGAAATGTTTAGAAATCCCAATATTTGCAATTTTCGGCAGTTTTGTGGATTGATTTTTTTCCTCCCAGCAGTCTTTGGTAATCGTAGTTAAATGAAAAACAAACAAAAAAAATTATATATATTTTTCTCTAAGAACAAAACGTTTCCCAAAGATATTTTCGGAGTTCTAAAATTGGAACTTTTCACTATATTTAGCGGCATTCGTCTTAGTGTTGGCAAAAAATTGATTATTTTTAGTTTATGATGTAGGACTTCCAGAGAGAAAAACACATGAGATATATTTCGAAGATCCCCAATATTCCCAAATAAATTTTTCAAATTCCCCCGAATTAGGATTTTTTATGATTTTTTCCTGCGTTTTTATTATGAATTTTTTACAAGCAGTGATAAACTGTGATGTATTTAAAAGTCTTTTAGAAAATATATATGGAATTGGTAGAATTTTTTAATCCCCAAAGAAATTTGTTCAATCCCCCACTAAAAATGATCAGTATTTTAGCGTTATTATTATCATATTGCACCAAGGAAACAATAATTTTGAATATATTAAAGATATCATTAGGAAAGAAACAAAAGCGTTATTGCCAGAGTTCCCTAAGAGATTTTCGAAAATTCCAAAACTGGGATTTCTCAGCATTTTCTCTAAACTTTTTTGTTATATTTCCTTAGATACAAATACTTTATTTGTGTATATTTGACAGCACAATTGGCCTTGAAATGGATTGATTAGTTTTGTAATATTTCTATTGTACAGCAGTTTTGAATTTTGAGAATTGCGGGGAACTTGAAGAGTGAATAACATAAAGTTTTCTACAACAGTTTTGTTTTGAACCACATTTCAAGTTTATTACTTGAAACTTTTATCGAAATACTAGCAGAGATATTTTCGTTATTAAGGCTTCCTGTGAATTAATAATTAAGAATTAATTAATAATAAAAGTTAATTAATATAATAATTGGACCAAACAATTCTAAAACTGTCGATTTTATGGATTGAAAAAAAAAGAAATCTTTAATTGAATTACAATTTAAAATCAATTAACGCACAGTGGTTCCAAAGGATAACCACTCAATTTAATACCGGTCCCTCTTAAAACAAACCAAGATTTTGTGGGTTGTCCCCATTGTGCTTTAGGATAACAGATCTGGATCAAACAATTCGGTAATCAAATTAATAATTTCCTGTTTACAAATAAATTAGGCAGGATTCTTGAATATTTTGTCAGAAATTTGTAAAATTTTTAATTTTATGGATTAAAAAAAGAACTCTTTAATTGAGAATAATTTAATATCAATTAACGCACAGTGGTCCCAAAGCAGGACCACTCAATTTAATACGGGTTACTCTTAAGATAAACCATGATTTTGTCGGTTGTCCCCATTGTGCTTTTAGCATAACAGATCTTTGCAAGACATTTCCTCTTGATCTCACAACCCCGTGAGCGAATAGCTACTCACTGTATCATCCCTGCCACCAGCCAGCAAGATGCAACTCAGAATCTCTCATTCGCTTAGAGCTAAACGACTAAACGGCTGGAAAAATAAATATGAATGAGTCTGTACGTTTCAATAACAGGACGACAAGTGAATGGTTGACTTGTGTGTGGGTGTGTGGGTGTGTGTGTGTGGTTTCACACATGCACATATTAAAAGCAAACGTATCGTATTCATTTCGAAATTATGTTGGCACGCAAAGAACTTGACATAATGCCACCTAAACGCCTTGAGCGTTGACACATGCCTTTTGGCATTGGCATCTAGAAAATATGTAGAAGCGAAGGAGGAAAACGGGGGAGAAACTAAAAAAAGAATTGTGTGAAAGAAAAGTAGTGAATTTATGTCGGTGTAAGTTTGCAATTACAAGTGCAAGAGTGTAGGCGTGTGTGTGTGTGTGTGTGTGTAGTTGTAACTACTTAAGGAATTCATTAAGTTTCTTTTGCTTTTCTTTTAATATTTTCCTTCGGCTTCTGGTTTTATTTCTATTTAATTTTTTTATTATCCCATTTCATTTCTTAATAAAATTCTTTGAAAATCTCTTATATTTTTATTGTACTTGAAAGAACAAAACATCGCCTGATGAAAGATATTCTCTCGCACACACACTCACATACACACACATGCATATTTATTCATAAACATTTCATATCGAATGCAATTTTCGAAACGGAAGAGAGGAAAAGAAAAGAAAAGAAAAGAAAGGAAAAAGAAAAGTAGACTTGAAAATAAACTGACTGTTATTGAAGATGACTTAAACAAAATAACATTTTTATTTACAATTATTGTACTTATTATTCTTGCTCTTCTTTTTCTTTTCTTCTCATTTTATTATATTTTATGAGTGGGCGGGTTTTTGTTGTTGCTGGCTGGCTGGGAGCACTTTCGTGAAATGTGTGTTTGTGTGTCGTCATGTCTGCGCGTGCATGCCCGTCTTTTTAAGTGGAAATTTTATTCTGTTGGAACTTTTTTTATAAATTGGCCTTTTTCTTTTTGTTTTCTTTTGTGTTGACTGCCGATCTTGAAATTAATTCTAATTTCAAATGATTTTATAGAATCGGTTGCCATAAACAATTGTTTTTATTATTAAAAACACTTCAGGGTCACATTTTACTTAACGGCGATATAAAAATTATTTATGGACATAATTTCGAGTGAACGACAACTTCTTTATTTTTATTACAACAACTTTTGAAAGTTGCACAATTAAAGTTAATATAATTTGTAAACAGCTTTGCTAAGGGAAAAGTTCGATTGGCAGAAACTTTTGATCTGTTGTCAGGACATCGCGGTGCAATTTTTTTGCAATTTTTTATAATAAAATTTTAAAAAATATAAACTTTTATCACATTCGAATGAACAACTTAAAAAGTGGAAATAAATAAAAGCGCACATGAAAGTGTAGCGGATTTCGAAAACAGCTGTTCTGCTCTGCTGTGCAAATTGAATATATAAAACTCGTGTAGACTTTCCCTTGTGCTTGGAAATAATTATCATGCCTTTTCCCACAATTATCCTAGGACCATGAAAATGCTAAAAATTCCAACATTGGAAATTCAGAAGATTTCTTTGGGAACTATGGGGATCCCAGAAACACATATCTTTTGATTTTCTTTCGTACTGTGCGCTTTAATTTTTCAAATTTATCAGGGCTTGGCAAAGAACAAGAAAAATACTTACAGATTTCTGTTCTGTGATTTTGAAAATTTTCTTTGGGAGTTGTGGGGATCTCAGATACAAATCTTTTTTGTTTATCTTTCTTTAAGTTTTCGTTCATATTTCCAAATTTATCAGTGCTGGGCGAAGATTAACCAAAATACAAACAAATTCCTATTGTGGGATTTTTATAATTTTTTTTAGGAATTGTGAGGATCTCAGAAACGAACCTTTTTTATTTTTCTTTGTAATAAAGAAAAACGTGCGTAAGTGCTGGGCGAAGAACAAGAAAAATACTTACAAATTTCCGTTCTGGGATTTTGAAAGTTTTCTTTGAAATGGGAATTTTTTATTAATAAAAATTGTATTTCATGTTTTTCTTTTAAGACTTTTCATGCTTCGAACTCAACGCATCTCCTTAAATGCATTTCATTGCAACCGGCCTAGTCGTTTAAAAACAGCTGAATTGTTTGCAATCTTTCTTGGAAATACCCCACTATGCAATCATGCACCATCCCTATTTATTATTATTTATAATTCCATAAAAAATTCATGGTCTTTAATGAAAAGCCTTTCAGTGGACGAGTATGTGGGGAAAATAAAATTTCATTCGTTGCATTCAATTATTTACAGTCACTCAAATTCCTCTTGTAACACGTTGTGTCCACTACGCACTACAGAACTCTTCAAAGAATGTCACTCTTGTTCCTCTTCCCCTCTCATCACATAAACTGTTCAGCTGGAGTGGCCTTCAAATCCTTCTGTCTTCGGCTTGTTACCTCAGGAGTATGGATTTGAGTTTTAATGCTCGTGTCCTGGCAAAAACACAAGCCACTGTGAAGTGGGGGATTTCTGTTTTCACAAACGACATCTAAAAATGCTTGAAATTTACTTTTCCTCAAAAACCATTTACATAACAATTGCACACATTTCAAATGAGAAAAATAGCAGCAACAACACAAAAGGACTAGCACATTCAAGAAAAGAGAGAGAGAGAGAGGAAACATTTCATTCCGGTTAAATAAAAAAATACTTGAAATAAACCAAAAAGTATTAACTGAAGTGTCAGTTTATGTAGACAAGAGCACTGGGCTGCATGTGCAACCACAAATGCGAGGGGCGTTTGGAAAGTAAATGCAAGCTTCCATAATTTTTTTAGGAATTATTTTTGTTATTTAATTGACATTAAATTAATTTAAATTAAATTTTTAAATAAAATTTTTAAATAAAATTTAAAAAGACCCGCCTCAAAAAGTTAAAAAATAAAATTTACACTGAAAAAAATTGCTGCAATATATTTTTAATAAAAATAATTGTTTGTCAGTTTGTTCCAATATTCTAAAATCTTAGTTTTACGGCATGTGAAGGTACTTCAGATAGTGCCAAAAGCACTAAGTTGGCATCACTACGGGTCAAACCGCTTAAGTAAGGTAACATTTGCTGTAGTAGGAAACGTTAACAATTTTTTTCACTATACCAGCACCGCTGGAACTTGTTTTTAAAACTTCTACAAGTTAAAGTCGCACAAAGCAACAACAAATTTTGTAAAAGTATTGCCGTTTTGCCGGTAGTTTTTATTGTAGATTTTGAACTTTTTGAGAAAGAGGCGCCGGGTGCGATCACTAAACCCAACAACTCCAATAGACATCGAATATATTCAGACATCAAGTCGGACATGAAAAAGTCCAAAGTAGACGGCAAATGTCCATGTTCAGCCATGGAAGGCCATCCATGTTCGATTTGATGTTGCTTCAAAGAATAAGAAGAAGAGATGGCATAAAGTGACATGACTTTTCACTTGTTTCAAAAACATGGACACTAGAGTTGTGTAGAGTAGAGTTGTGTCAAGCTCCTTCAAACACTCATTTTTTGACAAAAACCTCTGATCAAACTCTTGTAATTTAAATGGGTTGGATCAGTCGATTTTGTCAAACATTAGTGTTTGAAGGAGTTCGACGCAACTCTAATTATCACTGTGGCTATGCCAGGGTCATGTCTATGTTATGATCAGATCGTTGTCTAGTGAGGAAATAGGGTAGTGATGCATGCCAATGAGCCGGCACTATGAAAAGAGTGGAAAAGACTTGAAAAAAACCGCCCGTATTATAAATGACGACGTCGACGTCACATCAACACGACAGCAAAACATTGCAACTTGTCATGTAATTGTCGCCAATAATTAGTTATTATTAACAGCCTTTTGGTATTCTATAAGGCGTATAGTATTTATAGAACATGTTACCAGAAGTCAATTCCTGTCGACAAAGACTAGACAAGTGACAAATCTCCGCTGTCGTGTTGGTGTGACCTCGACGTCGTCATTCATAATACGGCTGAATATATATTCTGCAAGAAATTTTAGTAGACAATTGCTGCAACTGGAGGTCTTTCCCTTTTAAGCGCTTTTTATTAGCTTCACTTGTACGTCCTTTTTTTGCACGTGACTGTTTTTTTGTATTGTGCCTCGCAGCGTATACTTAATATTATTGATAACATAACTCATACACCACATTGCACTCGTATGATGTTTTACATGTGGTTCATGTTCTCATGTTCTTATAATGTGCAGGTATTTTTACACGCTTTCGAAGCACATTCAACTAAAATTAAAAACTAAATCTACACTTAAACAAACAATTTTAAGAAAATCTAATTAAAAAATTAACAATTAATTTTAAAAATTTTTGAAAAAACATCTATGCACAAAATTAAAGAATAATTGTGAGAAAAAAGTGTGACCGCTTTGTGGCCTATTTTTCACCTTTTTTTCTTAATAATTCTTGCATTTCGCTTCGTTGTTGTTTTAAATTTATTTTTAAAATTTATTTCGAGTCTTTTTTGTTAAATTTTTGTAAACATCTTGTTTTTCGGTATTTATTTTTTAAATTTACTTCTTTACAATTAATTTACTTTCGGCAATAATTTGAATATTCAAAATGTTTTATAACCCTTTTAATATAAAGAAATATATCCGACTTAATTTCACTTTGTTAGAGAAGAGCAAAATAAAAAAAATAAAACTAAGAAATTCCAAACACTCACACGCTTGCAAGGAAAGAAAAACTTTGCAAATATTTATAATAAAATAAACAAAAAGAAACAGAATCCTTGTCAATATTGTGTAAATATGGTTGGAAGTATGCTAAAGAATATTAGTTTGCATTTGCACATTTACACACACACACACATGCACACACATTCACACACACATGCACACACCTTCACACACACATGCACACGTTTGCACATGCTGGTATATGTGAGTAAGTGAGCTTGTGTATGAGTGTGTGTGTATGTTTTTGTATGTGTGCCAGTAGCGTTTGTGCGAATAAATTTGCATGTGTATTGGAAAGGGTGTAGTTATTTACACAAATTCGTTGCTGTACATGTGTGTGTGTGTGTGTGTATGTGTGTGTGTATGGCAGGTCCTTGTTTTATTTACTTTGGCATGTGATTTTATTCTTTCTTCCTTCTTTTTCTGTTGTTGCTTTTTTATATGAATTTTATATTTATTATTAAGAATTTTATTTTTTGTCCTTTTTTACTTTTTTTATTTCTTTATTTTTTTTTTCATTTCGAGATTTGATCTAAAACTTTATTTAATATGCGAGATAGGAATACGGCTTAACAGCAGAAAATATGTACACAAACGTTGAGTCTTATTTATTATTTTTTTGTAGAAAAAAACATATTTTTCATAAAAGCACTCCTGTTGTACATGAATCCTTTTTAGTTGTTACAGCAGGAAGAAATAAATGAAATGAAAAATTAATATTTAACAACTCTGCCGTTTAAGTCTTGGGGATTAAATTTTGCGCACTCCTCTTCATGTTAATAAATAAATTCTTATTTATAATCTTCATCCCAGGATTTCTTCCTTTTTATTTTGTTGTACATTTTGACGTGAGTAATTGATATATTTTTAATAAATATATATTTATTTATTAATTATATGATATATAATTTATTATTTATATGATATATTTTTAATAAATATATTTTTAAAAATATATTTGACAAGAAAAAAAAATCTGCGAATATAAGTCCCAGGGTGTCAAACAAAATTGTCTCTGGTTTGTGTTAATTCTTGTGTAAAACGAGCAGGTCGCCACTGAATGAGTCACTAACACTAACACCGCAGCCAGTCAAGTCAGGTGACAAATTTCAAGGTCTTTTAAAAAATAAGCGGAATTATTTTGTTTTCCCCCAAAATATATTAATTTAGTTCCCTTCAGAGTAGTCTCCCTTCCGATAACCATCACTTGTGCCAGGATTTTTCCCCAACCCTCGAAGCCGTTTTGACATGTCCTGGAGGTCTCTCACCGATTTGTTATCTCTTGACTCATTAAAAAGTCCCGTGTTTACATATTTCTCTCTAACCTTAGGAACAAGTGAAAGTTTCATAGGGGCCAAGTCTAGGAAATTGGCTTGATCATTTTGGCAAAGAAATTAAATACAGGCGATGACGACTTATGAGATGCAGTAACGTGTTGCAAAAGTCAAAATTCCAGATTCTCACACGTGAGGCATAATTTTAGGATCATACCCCGTATTAACCGTGCGAGCATGTGATAAAAAAAAGTCTCCTGCACAATGGCACGGTAATCGAGAAAAATAGAGAGAAAAACGTGGGCGTTTAAAGGAAGTTTATGATTGTAATTTTTTTTCTCTAGGGTTAGCTCTACTGACCTCTTTTAAATCAAAATTTCGATCGATATCGAATGCCTTAATAAAACTCCTGTTTTTCTACGAACCACCCAAAATTACTGAAAGCGCCATGGCCCGTAAAAGGCGTTTGTCATTTGAACTGCAACTGCAATAACCAACAAATAAACAACTAATTTGTGAAAATATTTTTATAAATATTTTCCCACAATGGCAACAAAAACATACCGAAAAAACAATAAACAATCCCCAGTTAATTTAGTTTCAATAAATTTAATGATCACACCAACATGCGCACGCAAGTCCTGTCTTGCATAGAAAAAAAAACAAATTTATTAAGTTGAGAACACACGATGGCATTTTGTGCCATGGCTAGCAAACACGGTGAAGTGTTGCACTTACAAACTGTAAAATTCTTAATGGCAAATATGTAGCCCTGCACGTACACACACACACACATACGCACACACATTATTTAACTGATAAAAATAATAAAAATAAGAGAAACTAAAATGAAAACTTCAAGATGTGCTCGTTATTATGAAAACCAAAAAACTCAACCGCAATCGTAAAATTATTGACAATTTCTCTCAATAAAAACAATTGAATTTAACAAATAATTTTAATAACAACCATGACAACCACAAGTATCGACAACATTCCCAGCACATAAACAACAACAACAAAACCAATACAGACACCAAAAGCCCACATGAACGCTATACAACGCACACGCACCCACACATACAAACAAACACACTCTCTGTAGCAGATAACAGTTATTTAAATGGCCAAAACCCACACACACACATGCAATCTGAGTGTCATTGAAACTGGTGCTTCTGGTGTGTGTTAACGAGCAAAAGTGCAGTCAATTGACAACAAGAAAATTGAGTGGAGAAAATCTGTTTAAAGTTTTTTTTTTTTTAATTCAACTTCTGCAAGTAACCGAAGGCTGGAAGAATATTCGAAAGCATCTCGCAATTATTTTAGTGCCTCAAGCAGAGAGCAGAGTGAGAGTTGATCACAATTATATATTTTATTCGCAGAACGATTTGGTTCACGAGTGCAGATTTTACCTCCAGAATCGATTCTTAATCGAATGTATTTCCGCTTTGAATAATTATTAGTGAAAATTAATCGATTAATACAAAACCTCCACTTATTGAATACCCTAAATAACAGAAGTAGAATACAGAAACTTGATTAAATATATAAACGATTTTGTTCAGGAGTGTCAGACTCACGCATTTAATCGATTAATCGCTTCTTTGATGCTAAATTGTTCGATTCTTATTCGATTATATTTCCACCTCGAATAATTATTAGTGAAATCAATCGATTAATATAAAATCTCAATCTATTGAATAACCTAAATAATAGAAGTAGAATATAGAAGCTTGATTGGAATTATAAACGATTTTGTTGTGTAAATTGTTCAATTATTAATCGACTTTATTTCTACCTCGAATAATCATTCACACAATTAATCGATTACTCGCCTGTTTGATCATGAATCGACTATATTTCCAACCCGAACAATTGTTTACGAGTTAAATCGATTAATACAAAATCTTGATTTGTTGAACACCCTAACAAAGAGAATTAGAAAATAGAGACCAAACCGAAATTATAAACGATTTCGTTCAAGAGTGCTAGACCTAATCAATTTTAATACTAAATTGTTCAATTTTTAATCGACTATATTTTTACCTCGATCGCCATTAATCGATTACTCTCCTTCTGAACTAATTAAATCATAAACGACTTTGTTCAGGAGTGCCAAACCGAATCAATGTTAATGATAAATTGTTCGATTATTAATCGAATGTATTTTCACCTCGAATAAACACTCACGCAATTAATCGCCTGCAGTTGTAATAACAGCTTGCTCGAAATTATTCGTGAGATTAATTGATTAATACAAAATCTCGATTAACTGGTTACCCTAAATAGATCAATTTGAAGATAGACATTCGACCTCTATCATATTTCATTCGCAAAAGGGTTTAATTTACGAGTCGTAGATTTTGCGTATTGAAATCAATTGCAATAACAAATTATTCGATTGCTAATCGATTAAAATTCTACCTCGATTTACTACTAGAGCGATTAGTCGATTATTCACCCTCGGAATTATTTTAAATATTCAATTATTCTATTATTAATCGATTATATTTATATGTCAATTAATTATTCGTGAGATCAATCGATTAATAACAAATCTGTTTTAATTGAATATCCTAAACAACAAAATTGGCATATAGAACCTCGATCGACATAATATTTTATTCGCAAAACGATCTTCAGATTACCAGACTTTGCCCTCTGAATCAATTGTAATAATAAATTTATCGATTATTATTCAATTATATTTCCACTCCGAAAAATTATTTACGCAATTAATCGATTAATTAACTTTAACGATGAATTACTGTATTATTAATCGATTATATTTATACGTTGATTAATTATTGGTGAAATTAACCGAATTAGCATAATGTCTCGATTAACTGCATACCCTAAGCACCAAAATCGGCATATAGAGACTCAATCGATATTTCATTTCATTCGCAAGATGATCTCGTTCAGGAGTATCAGTCTTTCCGTCCTAAATCAATTGATTTTGTGAACTCATAATCAGCTTTTAACCGCTTCAGGGTGAGTTTTTGAGATTTGGTTTAATTTTAAACTCAATTTAACGTGGTCTGAAACCCTGACTTTTACGGAGCAGCATGACTATTTTCATTATTTCATTGAAGACCAGCATTTTAAGCAGAACTAAGTTGTTTTATCAAAATGTTGTCCTCAAACGTGCCATTAGCGGCAGATTAACTAAACCCAGTTTAACTGGGACCTCGAAGATTTAGTCTTAATTTTGAAACCAACTTTTAAGCGTTATAATTCCGTTGGATGTTCCACCTTTCAGTTCCAGAATTAAAAGCAGAACACGAATTTTATTAACATAAAACTATTGACCGCAACTCCTTTGAAATGCATGCAAGAGCATGCATGCCTGCATGTTACAGTAGATGTCAGTGTGGGAATTTATTTTATTGTTTCATTTTTGTGTGGCTTTTCAAGTCAGTTAAATATGCCAAAAATACATTTTCCTTTATTTGCAAACAATAAACTAATTCTGCAATATTTTACATCCTTTTAGTCCTTTTGTCACATGTTTTATGTCCTTCTCTGGGCCTCTCTGTCAGTATCTCTTTCGCAACGGCTAAATATGTAATAAAAATAAAATAAATAAAATAAAAGACTGGCAACGATACTCGTAAACATTTCCCTTGGCTGCTGTGTCAGGCCGTTCGTTGGCTGTTTGAAGCGACGGACGGACGGACGGACGGACGGACAAGCAAACAGATGAATAAAAACGGTCACAGTGAAATGAATATGAAATATTAGTTTTTTCTTAAATTGTACGGTGTGAGTGTGTGTGTGTGTGTGTTCTGTTAAACATATTTCTGCCAGTTTGTTTGTTAATAAACAACTTCATTATTATTTTAGTTGCAGTCATCTTTTTTTATTATTTTTTTCGATAGTTTCATTTAAATTGTTAACAATCTCTTTTCCATTGTTGTTGATTTCCTTTAATGAAGACATGGTTTTGTTGTTGGCATTATTTCGGGTGGGTGACAGACCACCAACAGTTTAGTTAAATTCACATAATATTTACTTAACGACAGTGGGACAGAAAGTGAAAAATTATTTGCCCTCATTTAGTTGTTACCAAACAAAAGTTCTGACGATAATTCACGTGAGTAACGAGTATGTGTCGTACGAAATAATTGAATCCGGAATATGAAGTCGCATTCGGGTTGACTACAACCGGAGTTGCCACACTGTCAAGAATATGTTAATTGTGGCTTACGATGTGGCTCAGAACGACGTCAAATGGACGATGTGCAATTGAGCATCACCAGACAGATCCTGCAAAAAACAGAGCATCAGTTACTGGGAAAATTTGAATGCTTGACAATTTGCTTGACTGTTTGCTTGACTGTTTGCTTGACCATACGATCAGCTGACAGCCGTTGAAGCATGTCTAATATTTCTATTCCCTTCCCCACTGTACACTCCTACTTAGCCTTTGCTTGATAATATTTTATCATACACAAGGCATTTTCCATCTCGCTCTCTCCCTCTTTCTCTCTCTCTCTCTCGTTCTTTCTCAGGCATTCTTATGCTTCCCAAATGTACTCGTATTTTGTCTTTTAATTACTGAAAGTCGGCTTTTGTTATAATTTTTATTGTATTACCAAACTTATGCTCGCACACATACACGTACACTTGAGCACACAGTGCGACAGACAGACAGACAGACATATTAAAATGATAACAACAATAACAATAATAATAACAATAATAGCAATAAAGCCAACAATAAAATAATGACAAGAGAATTTTGTTTTACTCGAGTCTGCTTGACAGCATATTTTGGACGAATTGTTTGGTTTGTTGTTGGCGGAGTCCATGGCTGGTTGGGCTTTTACGAAATTTCCTCTTATTGTTGCTGTTGTTGTTGTTTGTGCTCTTAGAGCTTAACTAATGAACATTGACACAACATGACGTGCTTTTGCAAGAGTGTCAGTGTAGAGGCATTTTTTATTTGTTTTTTTTTTTGTCTTCTTGGGAGCGGTTGTAAATTTAAGAAGTGAAGTTGCTTTAATATCTGCTTGTTGCTGTCACCTTTTGGGTATTATTTTCAGTGTTGGTTGTTGTATTCTTTTGATATTTTGTGTCGTTTAAAAGACTTAAACTCCGGTCAGTGTCAGAGTTTTAGTTTATGGCTTGATTTTATTTTTTTTTTTGGCATCCTGCACATGATGGTCATGTTGTGTTGAATCAGCTTTGAAATGTGATGATGGGGATGATGGTGAGGATTATTATTACGCTCTTTAGTTGTTGTGGGAGCACCTTTTGGGTTCAAAATGAGTGTCATTTTGACACTCAATGAAATTTTTGCTTTTCAAAGCTAAAAAGAATTTATATAATTTCTCCTGGCTTTAGACCGATTTATTTGTGTGAATTGCAAGTAAAGCAAAATGTCTTACAGTTTCGATTAGGATTGTGCCCGATAACATGACTAACAGCGGAGTCAGACCAGAGTGTTTGGGACATTTTAACAACTTGAGTTAATCAGAAGTCAGTCAAAACATTTTCCTATTTTTTTCCAAGGATATCTTGGCAAATATAATAAACATAAGGTTGTAAGAAGTCCACTTACCGTTTAATTCTTTAAATATCCACAGAGTAATTTCGTTGATGGCTTCATGACAACAGAGTTTCCTAAATGAAAAGACAACAACAAAGAAATTGATTAAAGAAAATTCTCAAGGATTAAAATCAGAACCATTCAGTCCTCGATTCTTTTATTAGGAGTTGGTAAAAATTAATTAAAATGTCAATTAAGTATTTCTTAATATTCTTTGAAGACACAAAAGAAACATTTTCTTTAACAGAAAATAATATCATTCACATCAGTCATTAGCAATTTGTAATAATTTCTGTTGCTTAAAAAATGAAACAGGCCAACAAAACAACATGTTCTTAATTCTCAAAACAAAAGCCAAAATGTTTGAAAAAGAAAAAAATTCACTTATTGGTCTTGGATATGTTTCGTAATTCATTAAACGACCAACAACAACCTCTCTGTCAACTTTGGGCCACATGGCAGACATACAGGTCACGTAAAGAAAAGCGGCAGCATTAACAAAAGAGCGAAATGTTCGAACAAAATTCAAAAAAGAAGAAAAAAAAACAGCAGAAGAAGAAAATAATTCACTAAAACAAACCTCAGTGACAATATTGTGCAACAAAAGTACCAACAGTAGCAGCAGCAACAGCAGTGTTTGTTGTAGTTGTTAAACAGGAAATAAACAGCAGTTTCAACAACCAGCCAGCGAGCAAGAAGAAGAACACGGAAAAAGGGAATAAATGGCAGAGGACTTGTTGTTAAACAAACGCTAAAACAACTTGTTTTTTATCTCTCTCTCCCTGTCCCCCTCTCTTGTCCTACTATCACTCTCTCTCCCTCTCTCTTGAAGTCTAAAAGGGCCTTCAGGTTTTTTAGTTATTCCAGTACAAAACAAAACACGAGGACTTGATGAAAAGTACAGCAACGATGAAACACAAAACCCATGAAGAGACAATTAAAAAGGCACGTGATTTAATCTGCTGTTCTGCCCAACAGACAAACAGACACACAGACGGACGTTAGAGGAAGCGAATTGTGCTTTCATGCAACATTTCTAAATTAGCAACAACAATAATGGCAACGCCAGCAATAACAACGACAACAACTAGAATATAATACAACCCCAGTAATTACAGGAAATTAAAAAGGATACTTATTAGCAAATTGTGTAGGAAACAGCATTTAACCAATAAATTAAAATATGGCAAAACGAAAAAAATCTAATAAAATAAAAAGAAGAGTTTCTCCACCGGCTTCCTGTGCAACATGAGCGGGTGTGTGCGAAATCGTTTATTGAACCAACTGAAATTAATTACGAACTGTTGACAATTAACTGATTTCTGTTTCCATCAGTTCTCATTAACTTTTTTGCTTCTCTTTCCAAATGCATTTAATGTCTGGCTCTTGTAATGAGATAAATTAATGAGATGAATGAATTGGGAACAGCTGGAAATGGCTGGTTTTGAGCAGACAGAACTTTTAAGAATATTATCAATCAATAAATTATGATCTGGGGAAGAAAATTTTCCGATAAAATATAATTTTTAAAATATGAAACTGATAATTTCTGCAGCTCTTTCATGAAGAGAGAATACATCTCTTTTGCAGGACAGAGATTTATAAATTAAATGTTCAGTGCTCAGACTGGGAAAGACCAATCCATCCCAGTATTTATGCAGACATAAAAATAATATCAATTGTTCCAGTTCCACAGTCAATACGGACAAATAAATTATTTAAACAATTTTACTCCGCTTTCGTCTCTTTAATGAGAACGAATTTTTTTGTGTTTTTGTTTTCCAGCACCAGAATTGAATAACGAAAACTTTAATGCATTTCGTTGATAATTTTTTGTCGCACAAATTAAAGTTTTTACCCACCGACAGTTGTAGTACATGAAACAGTATTTTTTTTTTAATTATAATCCCTTAACTTTTGTAAACTCAATACCATTTTGTAATAAGAACTTTGGGATCGCATGTAGCCAACTAAAGTTACTCGCATTTGTAAGCCATTTAAGAGTTTTTCTGCTCTTTTTTTTAATATATTATTTTATTTATTGTGCTATTGTTTTTGCTGCTCTTCCATTTATAGCACTTAATAAAATTACTGTATGCAAAAGTGTTTGTGTATACGATTAGAATTAAGTACACGCAGAGAAAAAAGGATTTTTTGCCATATGCGTTATGGAAGCCTTCAGTATTATTATTCAAAATAAATTTTATAGCGAGCTTCTTTGGCATGGATTGATGAAAAAAAGTTTTCACTCTAGACATTATCCTGCGAAAATATATACAAAGTTAAAATAACAGATATTAAATTGAAAATCCTTCTTAAATATTTCAAGGATAATTCAATTATTGCCGCAAAATTATTTACTGACGATTTGCAGTAATTTATAGCCACTGTAGTAGTAAATTTTAAAGCTGTTCTTACCAAAAAATTTAAAAAAATTGCTTCAACAAGAATTTCCCAGAGAGGGAAATTTTTTAAATAGTAGTATTACAGTTACACAACTATTTCCGCCAAATATATCAATGATATTTTACAAAAAATCATTCAAACAAAAATTTCCCAAAAAGGGATATTTTGTTACATGGAAAATTCCATAAAATTCACTAAAAATGTTACATTTTGGTATAGTTGTAGAACTATTTTCATTAATATCAATGAAATTTTTCGAAAAATCTTTTGAACAAAAATTTCCCAAAAAAGGGATTTCTTATCTATATTAAGCTTTCCAGCTTTAATTATTATGATATTACAAACTATCAACTCCAGTAAATAGCCTTCTGTAACATATATTAAGCACATCAAAATTTCCTTGCAGGAAATTTTCGTTTGATATCTTAACAAAAATATTTTAATAAGAGAAGAATAACTTTTGGAAAAATTCATATACAATTTTAAGCCGATAATTATAAAAAAAAATTTTGGTTTTTTATAATTTTTAACAATTTACCTGTTATTTTCAAAACAGTATTTATTATGGAATTTAGTAACTTATTTTCAAAAACGTATTACTGCAAAAAACTCCATGAGGGAAATTTCCGTTGGGTTATTTATATGAACATCTTTTATAAGTAAGAAAGATATTTTTTTTTTCGGTGAAATTCATTTAAATTTTTTAACGTGATTGCTTCAAATTAAAATTTCTCAAGAGGTATATTTATTTTTATGAAGGATATTTATAAGATTTTTCGCTATTTTTGAAAATCATATTACAAACCTTAACAATACAAGTTTTATTATTTAACTCAATAATTATTTATTATTATTGTATTCATAACAAGGGACACTTTAGTTCTTTAAGAGAATTTCCCTAAAAGGCAATTTTTTAAAACAAGCTGTAAAGCATCAAGCGAAATTTTGTAAAAACTGCTTTTAGTAAAAATTTCCCTAAAAGGGAAATTTTCGAACAAGCTGTAAACCACAAAATACATATAATTTGTTGCATGAATTATGTTACAAAACTCAATTTAGCTTCTTAATGCAGCAATCTGCATGTATATATTACATAAGGATATTTTCGGGACTTTTTACTCATCGCCATTCTTTTTTACAATTTATTTAAGATATACTCCATGTGCATTCTGATGAACGTAATAAATTTCTAGGCCCTCGCTTAAGCCGAAAATATTTTTTTGCAAATTTAATTTTCTTTTGAATGCTGTAAAACTTAAATTTCCCTTAAAGGGAAATTAATTTGCTTTAATGCGTCATTACAGATGTAGCACTATTTTTAAGTTTGTTTATGGAGGTCTTCAAAAACCATTTAGTAACATTTTTCTCTAGATAAATTTCTACTTACGTGCCTGCGAATGTATTTTGACATTTAGGGATATTTACATGTACATCTGGATGTGTGTATGTAAGTCAATATCTTTAGTTATGTATTGGCTTGTGTTTGAACAATATAATTCTTTCTGTGCTTTTTATTTTATTTTTTATTGTTTTTTTTTTAATCTAACAAACAACAGCAGATTATTGTTATTTCCATGCATGTTAGAGAGAGTCTTTGTGAAATGTTTTCTGTTTTTTTTTTCTTTTATAAATGTTTTCATGTATTTGTTTCCTAGTAATTATGGCAAAGTGTGTATATGTAAATAGTACGTGATTTTAGCTGGTCTGCTGTTGTGGCAGAGAGCAAAAACAAAAACTTAACTTTTTATATGAATAAAATGAGGCGAAATGTGTCTGTAGGAAAATAAAAGACTAGAAACTCGAACAACAATAGCAACAACTATAATCCTTGACTTTAACACAAAAACATAATTTATGTTTTTGATTTCCCTTGGAAACATTTTAAGGTTAAATTTTTATCTTCTGCTCGCTCTCGCACGCGCTCAAGTCGAGTGAATGGATATCAAATGCTTTTAGCAAAACAATGTGTGTGAAAATGTATCGGTGTGTGTTGGCGTATGTGCCCCCTTTTGCCATGGAACACTCACACACATGCATGACAACAATGACGACGAGCTAAAGTTAACAAAGACCATAATGAGCAAGTCGGTCGTCAATGTTTTTATCTACATAATTTTTTTCTTCTTCTCTTCTTCTTCTGGCCTTTATTAAAACGTGTGATAATTTCTACTACAACACACTGAAAAGGTTTCACACTCACACACATACACACACTCAAAGTGTTCGCTCTGCACCCGCATAAACAGATTCAATCAGAGTGTGTTGGCATTTACGAAAGAGTGTCTTTGGAAATTTCCACAGTTTTCAAGAGCAGCCAAGTCAACCAGTCAACTAATTTTACAACAACGTCGTCTTACTTTGAATTTTATTTGCACTCACACAAACACACACACACACACACACACGAGTACACTACCTCTTCGCTTTTTGCATGCAAGTTTTCGTTTTTGTTGCTTAATAACGCCACCAGTTTAATTAACTTTTTGGTTTGTTGCATGTTTGTGCATGTGTGGGCCTGTTTGTGCATGCGTGGGCATGATTATGCAAAAGCACTGTGTTTGATTTAAAAATAGCTTGACATACAAATAAACAGAGCAGATTTATATTTTTAGTTGCCACTTTACAAAACACCACACTCGTCGCGGGCGTCCTCTCGGTTGTTGCAAAAGTTCATGTTTGATTTGGAAAAGGATTTAATTATGATGGTGCACAGCTTTTGAGGGGGGAAAGCAGAGATTTTAATAGTCGTACGGCAGCTGCTGCAGTTTAGATTTGATTTTAAATTTCTTTTGCTTCTCAAAGTTATTAAAAACTTAAACGTTTTAGTTTTCTGCATTCACAACAGCCTGTAATTTCTTTTATATCAAGAAATGTTTTTTTATTTTATTGGTTTTATTTCCCATTTGGGAGTATTTAGTTTCCCTTAAAATCTATAACGTGTTTTATTGCAGCAGGTCTTGTCTTAACATATTCTTTTCATTTTGTGCACATGATTTGTTTTATATAGATTTTAGTTTTTCTCTTTTTTTAATTTCAGCCTACAATTCTTGGCAGCCAGAGGATGTGTTGTAAACACCAGCTGCAGTTTTTATATTGACAATCGTTGTTGCATGCAAATTTTATGCAAAAGATACGCAGAGAGAGAGAGAAAGAGAGAGATAGAGAGAGAAATTAATAAATTTTTGCAATATTCTGAAGCACTCGAACAGTCAGACAGACACGAATGGCAGAAGCTCATCAGCCACGCTGTAGTGCCTTCAAAAATCTGCTGCAACCGCAAATACCAATAAAACTCTTGCCCGACTACCGCCACAAGTTGTGCCACCTCCAGCATCACCACCAACAGCCAGAGATCATCATTCATGAACAGCGAATGTCTGCGGCTGATTTCATTCCATGTTTTTTTTTCTTTTACGTTTTTATTTCTCTTCTTTTCGGCTGAGTGGTATTTGATTTTTTTTTTTCTTTTTTCTTAACCCTTTTAAAACCACTCAAGTGCTAATTTCAGTTTTAAATGGACATGAGAGTATAATTACCAGCCTAGTTTTAGTTTTAATTTTTTAAACCCCATGTAAATGTTTTAGTCGTTTAAGATTTAATAACGCAGTGAATATGGTATCCAACTGGCTTAACGCTTGGAGGGCCGTTATTCCCAGTTTTTTTTTTTAAATATGTGAGCGAGTTGCTTGAAAGGATTTTTTTTAAATTCAATCACCAACAGCTGAGCAGATTTTATGGACTTGGTGCTGCCGGTGTTGGAAGACAAATTTTAATTTTTCTTAAAAAAAATTTTATTTATATTTTATTTCCCCCCTATTTTGAACCACCTCTTTCCTTATGAAATCCCAAACAGCAATTTAAAAAAATGTAGAAAAGAAAAATTAAATAATCAAATGGCAACACTGGTGAATTACTACTGATTCGCAAAAGTTCCCAGATTCTATTTTGTAAGAAATCGGTATAAATAATGATTGTTGTTGCGCTCGCCGAAGCCACCTAAACAGTGGTGACAAGAATAAATACACAAGAGTTCTAATAATGAAAATGCAGTGGCCTTCGAAAACAGCTAATCCTCTCTGCAATATAAAATTGGATAATTAGATTGATGTCAACCTCCTCAAGTAGTTGGGAATATTAATCAAGTCTTTCTGAATTAAAACACAATGAAAAATCATAACTAAAGTTTATTTGTAAAAATGCGTCACCTCCATGACAATTAATTTTTTTAAAAATTCAGATGACACGTTACAATTGCAATTCGATTCTTTTACTATCCAGTTTCCATATTTTTGCATCGAAGGAAGTTTTATTTGGACTCGCAAGATATCATATGACAAATAAAAATTCAGAAAGCGCTTTAGGTTTGTTCCTTTAACCCCCAGCATTTAGCGAAAAAGTTTTCAAATCAACAGGAAAAATAAATAAAAGTTACAACTTCAGATGAGTGTGTCCAGAGTCCAACTGCTCATCTATCAGTTCTTGTTCGATGGATGGAGAAGAAGGAAAACTTTTCAAATTATTTTTTGCTGAAACATTAATAAAAACGGTGGAATCACTCGCAACAACTGTCGGTGTGTTTTAACAGTTAATAAGGGAAACAAATACTTGCACACGCACACACAGGCGCACATACACTCATACACGGACATTTGCAAATAAATATTTCCAGCAGTTGCTGGCTGGTGTTTACTTCCAGAAAACTTAATGAAAAAGCTTTACTTTTGATATGAAACTAATGAAAGTTGTCTATACATATACGAGGGTGGTTTGCAATCATTAGTAATTATTATTATCATTATTATTATTATTATTGTTATTATTATTATTGTTATTATTATTATTTTTTTATTTTATTTTTAGTTCTATTAATTTCTTTCTTTTTTTTTTTGTAAGAAATTTTTTCTTAATTATCCTAGGAAAAGTGCTCGTATAAAATTGTTTTTCTTAAAAAGTGAAATATTGATTATATAATATCGTAAAAATTTTTATTTGAAAAAGTGCTTATTAAACTTTAATACACTATTACCTTTTTGAATTTTTAATTTTTCGTATATAACAAACAAATTATTTAAAAAGGAACCATGAAAATGGTGAGTTTAGGGTTAAATATGTTTTCGGGGGAATTTTACGAGAAATATCGTGCTTCGGAAGTGACTTTCTTTCTTCAGTATTCAAAGACTAACATGTGTTAGCTGGATATAAGTAATATATCGACCCTTCAGAGCCTAACTATACTACGTGCCATAACCTGAATTTTGAAGAAATGCCTTTTATTCCTTAAAAGTGAATTTTACATCAGCACATTCTGGGAATTTATTAGTTTTAAATCTTTTCTATAAGAAAATATTTAAAAAAATTGTTTCCAAGTTTATTTAAATGATCGATATGGTGTTCTTTCTACCATCCAAAACTTTCTGATAATAACAATGTACCGTTCGAGTAAAATATCGACCCTTCAGAGCCTAACTATACTAAGTGCCATAACCTGAATTTTTAAGGAATGTCTTTTATTTCTTAAAAAATGCATTTTACATGAGAACAAATTTAGTATTTATTAATTTTAAATCTTTTTTATAAGAAAATATTGACCCTTCAGAGCCTAACTATACTAAGTACCAAAACTTAAATTATCAAGGAGAGTGCTTCTTGCCTTTAAAATATATATGAAATTACCGCAATGTTTTTAATAATTAATTCAAAAATTGTTTTTTCTTAATATATATTTCTGAAAATTGCTTCCCAGTTTATTTAAGTGTTCGATATAGTCCTTTATCTTCTATGAGTCATATCCGCTATTAATAATGCACCGAATCGGTAAACTAATTGGGGTAACAGTTATTAGCTGGCACAAGACTTTTGCTGAAATTTGAAATCTTTTCATACAATTTTTGGGTGAAAAAAATTATTTGTTTTTAGCCCTCCTAAATAATTTGCTGCTCCTACTGTTTCACTGTAGTCTTCTAAGACGTGTACCCCTGTATTTCTGTTACTCTGTTTAAGCACAACTTCCACACACGACTGCATTATAAATACATTCTTGCGAGATGTGAAACAACAACAACAATAAGAATGTGCATTAACATCATAAAGAAAAAATTGCATAAATTTGTGTTGATGGTAAAACGATTAAATGGGGATTGTCTTAAAGGAGAGACTGGAGTAGGAGAAGAAAAGTGAAATGGATGCAAGACTCACTTGCCTACAAAGTAAAAAAATTTATGTGGTTTGAACATGCCAAAAGAATATATATTTTCGTGGTTGTTTCAGTTTATGGAATGAAGCATCGCATGTGCTACTCTTGTAGATATTTAATGAGGTTTTTATTCGCAAAAATATATATTTTTTTTAAGATAAATTTTGCAAGACTGCTGGTGTGCACTTTGAAGGATATTTTTGCAAGACTTTGCGAAAAAAACCAAATTATAATTTGGGAAAAACGTACTTGTTTCTGTAAGTGTAGAATAATTTTCGAATTTCTTCCATCCCTGAATTTAATATTAGGCTCATTCTTTTAAGAGTTGCAACTCTCATTTACTTTGAAGCCACTCATTTGCATTTAAATTCTTGGAAATCATCGAGAAATCACAAGTGCGTTTTAGGGTCCTCTAAAATTATTATGTATTTAAAAGTACCTTTTCACAAAAGCACTTTTTTTAAAAAGTGCATTTTGACGAAAAGTCCTTTTAAGACAAGAGGCTTTGAAAAAAAGGTTTAATCATGTACCTTTTAAAACTATTTAGAACACTCTAAGATTATGAAAAGTACCTTTTCACAAAAAAACTTTTTTTTAAAACTACCTTTTGACAAAATTTCCTTTAAGATAGTAACGTCTGAAAAAATATTTTAAAACAGATATATTTTCAAACTATTTAGAATCTTTATTATGCATTAAAAAGTACCATTTCAAAGTAGTACTTTCTTAAATAAGTACCTTTTGTAAAAGTTCCTTTATGGTTAAGAGCCTTAAAAAAAATTTGTAACATGTTCCTTTTAAAACTATTTAAAAACTATTATTTTGTACTACAAAGTACCTTTTCACAAAAGTACCTTTTTTAAGAACGTACCGTTTGACAAACGTATCTCTTTTAATATAAGTACCTTTTGAAAAAAGTTGCTGTTAGGATAAAAGCCCATATATTAAAAAGTACTTTTTCACTTAAGTATCTTTTCAAAAAAGTACATTTTTTTTAAAAAGTAGGTTTTGACAAAAGTTCCTTTTCAGATATGTGGCTTTTGAAAAAAAATTAAACGCATATCCCTTAAAACTATGTATTTAGAATCCTCTAAGATTATTATGCATTAAAAAGTACCTTTTCACAAAAGTACCTTCTTCAAAAAGTACCATTTGACAAAAGTTCCTTTTAAGATAAGAGCCTCTAAGATAGATTTTAAAACATATACCTTTTTGAAACTATTTAAAATTCTCTAAGACTCTTATGTATTAAAAAGTACCATTTTAATAAGGTACCTTTTTTTAAAAAGTTCCTTTAAAGATAAGATCCCTGAAAAAATATTTTAAACATGTACCCTTTAAAACTATTTAGAATCCTCTAAGATTATTATGTATTAAAAACTATCTTTCCCCTAAAGTACCTTTTTATGGAAGTACCTTTTTAAAAAAAAGTACCTTTTGTCAAAAGTTCTTTTTAAGATAATAATCTTTGAAAAAAGCTTTTAAGACTATTTAGAATCCTCTAAGATTATTATGCATTAAAATGTACATTTTCATTAAAGTACCTTTTTAAAAAAGTACCTTTTGATATTAGAGCCTTTTCGAAAAATATCTTTTAAAACAAATTTACTTTTACTTCCACAACCTTAAAACAATAATATTTTCAAATATTGTTAAAAACACATACATTTAAAGGCCTGTCTAACACATATTAATAATTTCCAGGGCTTAATTTTTCATTTTATATTTCAATTTCTAGTGTCTCACAAAGACTTGAATTATGACTCCTCATTTAACAGATTTAATTATTTTAAAATAAAAAGGAGAAGTATTTCACAGTTGACAACTCCATCACTTTTAACCCCCGGGGGTGGCACAATTTGTTATTAACAGATTTATTTCATGTACTCAAAAGATTTGCCATTAAACCAAATTTTATTAGAAATCATTTGAAACGACTTTATTACAATTAAAATTTTTACAAAATTAAATATTATAAAACATTGTAAGCGGACGAGTTTATATTGAAATACTGGGATAATATTTTAATGCAAAAACTTTAATAAAATTATTTATTTAAAATTACAAAATACCAAATTGCCCACAGAATGATTATGACTGATTATAAGTTCTGTTTGCCGAATGGAAGGATAATTAATAATAAATAAAATCATTATGGAAATGGAAAAACATATTTTCAGTTGAGATAAAAACTAATTATCTAAACAATTGGGCTGCCCGAAACGAAATTAAGGTTTCCAGTTTTCTTTGGTTAAACTCAAAAGCCATCAATCAAATTTACAGACATACAAACGGCAGCTTAAAAGGTGGTGTGGAATGAGTTAAGACAAGGACGAATTTAATTGGGAATATGTGACATTTAATTGAAGGGGAAATTAAGTGTTGGGCCATTTCGAATGATCGTGATTTCTGGCAGCGTTGGCAAACACGGTTAGATATTCTTCTGCACCTCTTCACTGCGATTTTTTTAATTTTTCAATATAAATAACCCGATTATGTACTTTCAACTTGTCGCTACATTTTAGCAAGACTGCCAGTCTCAAATTGTTTGTCGCTAAAACCACTTTAAATATTGTCGCTTATGCCACTATTTTATTTCTAATCATGTCGGGCAAAAATATTTACAAAATTTTCAAAATATTTCACAGGCAAAATTTACTTTGACTGATTAAAAATGTAAATAAATAAATATTAAATACAGTTGACATGCCACGACATGCAAATAAATATAAACACGAACGAACCATGAACGTCAATAAGTGAAACTCAAATTCAATTAAATTGCAATTAACAACAACAATAAATATTGACGGTCATTGGCCGGTCGCTGTTGTCCACTGCAAACACAACAACAAACTAAACACGATTTATTTAATTGTAATAAAAATATCAGTCGAGCAATAAGAAATAAATTACATTAAAAATAAATCACATCTGAATATGCAGTCGTTTGAGTGTGTGCGTGTGTTTGTGTATTGTGGAATGCATCAGTTAATCAAGTGCACTCTGGCGTATGAGTGCTGCAATCAAAATTTAATATTAATCATACGTAAACACCCTGATTCAATCAGATGCTCTTTTATACGTGTGCGTGTGAGTGTTTTTGTTTGTTTACATACAAACGAGTGCTTTGAAGAGTTACAAGAAGCCGTTGTTTTGCAACCAAACAACAACAATAACAATAAACACACACAAACAGCAGAAAGAATAATTCATATGGAATTTCATTTGCAAAGAGAGCAGCATGAGAGGAAATTTGTTTGCAAACACACAAACTCACATACACACATTGATATTTATGTGTGCATTTGTTAGTGTAACAAAGAATGATTTTAATGATTATTAAAATTTATACGCTGCTGCAAATAATTTTCTCTTTGAATTTATTTCACAAAGAAAATGAGGAAGGAAATTAAGTTGTCGCAGCTTTGACGATTTTTATAAAATATTACAACAACAAAATTTTAATAATTAAAAAAGTCTTTTAATAACGCCGATGCAGATTTCAAAGAAACTTTTCAGCTGTTTTGTTTGTTAAAAAAATAATATTTCTTAATTCCTAAACTAACTGCTGGGGTATTAATTTAAATCGCTTAAACAGTCGTTAATGCAATTAAAGTCATGTTTTTTACTTTTAAAAATTTGCTGCCATTCTGGGATGAAATTTTCCAAATTTCGCTGACAAATTATATTTAAATGTTGCTGCAATTAATTTGCTATTGTTGAGATAATAAAATATACCGTTTGCAAATGAGTCCGTTCAAGTATGTTTTTTTTTTTGGATTAATTTATCCAAACAAATTCATTTAAAAATATAATTAAATTTTATTTTCGAATTCGTACAACAACAGCAGAGAAAAGTGAATGCAGCGATAATAATTCCAGAGTGTTTAATAGAATTAGTTTCTGTCATTCAGCGCTAATTGTATTAATGAAATTAATAAAATATTGTTTCGTTTTTTATTAGATCGCATGTTTAAATGTACGAGGTGTGGTAACAAAATTAGTTAAATTTGCAAATTGTGTGAGGATAAATATTTTTTAGAAAAATTAGCAGCGAAAAGCAAAATTTCACATGAGCATTGATTATGAAAATTTGTAGCGGCTTTCGAAAACAGCTGTTCTGCAGTGTAAATTGATGTTGACTTTCTCTTTAACCTCCACATATTTTTTATTACTTTCTCCAGCAAAAAAACGTTACGAACAAATACTCTATGAATCTTAATTGAAAATTAATTTTGGAACAGACCTCGCATACTGGTTAGTTGTTGTAGTAATAGAGCAAATTTATTTTTATTATTATTTAATTATCATGCAAACTGCCAGCTGCGATACGCTGAGTTACGAATGCCGTGTGCTGCCGATACCCGTGAATAATTAATTGAAACTACAAAAAAATTAACAAATTAACAAAACAAATAGAACATTCAAATTAAAGTTTGTAGCAGTTGTTGAGCTGAAGCTTAACAAAAGTTTTAAATGATTTTTGTGTTTAAACAAACAGAAGTTTAAATTGAAACATTTAAAAAAAATTGTTTTGAATGATGAGACAAGAAAACGAATGAAGTTTTAGAAAAGTTTCATACTAAATTGGAAACTTCTTTTTCTCTTTTGCTGTTTTAAAACTTTTCCAGCCAACAAACACACACTCAATCATTTAGTTTTAATGAGTTTTGGCCAACTGCGAATTGCGAAATAAATTCATTTTGATTGACTGCATAAAATTTTGACAACCAAATCGAATCGAAGCCTTAAAATCATTATTTTCTTTAATATTTTTTGATTTATTTTTCTAAATGAGTTTTACAAAAGTTCAAGTTCAAAAGTAACTTTTTTAAAGCGTATTAAACCAGGCCTTTAGGAGTTGCCTGAAAGTTGCAAAGCTCATATATTATTTTGCAGGCAGCTAAAGTACAATAACAAAAACAAAAAAACACGTTAATTGACTTTTAAACTTCGGCGTTAAACAGGTTCTGCTGGTGTCTTGTCGCCTCCAGCTTTCAACTTTTACGGTAATTTTGTGTTGGCAGCAGGAATGGCAGGTAAAAAATGAGATAAATGTTTTTTCAACGCAGGGGACGGGGCCGGGGGGTTGAACATTCCACCTGCAAATGTCTGTAGTGACTTTGAAAAGTGAGGGCGTTTCAGCATTAAATGGTTCAGCATTAAATGAGACTAAAAATTAACTGTGTCTGAAGAGAATTAATAAAATATAAATTAAATGGAACTTTTTGAAAAAATTTGGATAAACTCGTTTAATTGATTTTTAAATGCGAAATTATCAAGACGTAATTAAATCGTATTTTTTTTTCTTTATTTCCTTTTCAACCAAAAAAAAAAAGACGGAAACTCATTAAACTTGTTTAAACGTGTTTGTACATACTTAAACGTGTTTGAACATGCTTAAACTTGTTTAAATGTTTTGAAATTCGTCAACATCCAGACGTAGAGGTTATTTTTTCGAGATAAAATTTAAAACACTCTATTACGCCTCAGCGTTTCATACGTGGCGGGCTTGAAGTTTTAGTGTGTCAAGCAAAAGAGAATTGGAAAATTCTACTGCAATTAAGAACTTGATGTTTTTTTTCGAGTGCTAAATTTTGCACAGTTTTAACTTTGAACGACTTTTCTTTTTCATTAATTTATATTTATAATTTGGCTGCAGGCAAAAGCCTATACCAACCTGAATTACTGATTTGCTCGAAACTTTTTATAAAAAGCAGTTAAAATGGCTTCGAATTTTCTAACCCAAAATATTTAAATGGGACTACAATTTTAGTTGAATGATTTTGATAACAACTTAATCTCTTGGACAAGTTATTACAGTCTTTAATAAAAGATTAAATCAAAAGTTAAAGTTTTTTAAGATTTTCAATCTACCAAAAAAAGCACAGAAGTTCAAGAGTTAAAAACAACAAAAACAGGCTTTCAAAACAACAATAAAAACCAACTTTCGAATATTTTGGTTTCAAATTAATTCAAATAGAACGAACTGAAACAGATGTCTTAATTATAATTTATTATCCCGAATGGCCAAATTCATATTAAGTTATTAATCCGGTCTCTGCTCAGATTTCCAAAAACTTTTGCCATTAAAAAGGAAAATAAATAAAAAATAAAATAAGAAACTGTTTTTTTATTTTTCTTTTTTATTTAAATCTTTCAAGGGTTAAATATGCCAAACGCTTAAGCAGTAAAACACTAGCGCACTTCTTCAAACTCATATTCACACACACACGAACACACCCACACCCATACAAATGTAAATACAGTGAGGTCGTGCCACAAACTTTATGGACAAATTGCAATCAAAAAAAAAGTTTTGCAACACTTTCGTTTTCATTAAGTTTCTCGTTGTTGTTGGTTTGGATTTTTGCTTTTATTTTTTTCAATTTTTCTAGGTTTTTAATTGCCACACACACACACACGCGCGCTCACTATCAGAAACAGTTGAAAAATATTAAAAAAAAAAGCTTTAAACCCACCAGCAACAAATCATTTCAGATTAAAACGACAAAAACAACAACAACAACTTAATTGTTAAGCTAAAAGTTTCGTGTTGAAAACGTATTTCAGTTTAAGTCCCCAACAACTTTAAATTGCTCGCTTCCTTGAGAGAAAGAGAGAGAGAGAGGGGGAGAGAGATTTTTCGCCACAAAAGGTCTGACAACTGACTGCACTCTCAAAGACAAATACAAAATTTCACTTTATCAATTTTAGTTAAAGAAAACTTTTTTAAGTACTTCTTTTTATAAAGCAAATAGAATTGGAGAGGGGCGGACCAAAAACGGGGTAAATAAATTTATAACAGAGTTATATGCGGGAAGCCTTCAGTTGGTAGAAATAAAAGGCGTAAGAAAGGTGCGTTATCGATGGCAACTGAAATTTAGTTGCGTTGCCAAATGGCAACTAAAAAATTTTGGTTGCCAAAATATCTTCGAAAATCCACCGAAATTGGCAAAACTCAGTTGCCATCCAACTAGAAACCCAATTGACTTTCAGTTGCCATACAACTAGCAACTCAACTGACTTCGGTTGCCATTATTGACTTGGAAAATTATTTCAAGGTATTCGACTTTATAGTCCAGTTTCTAGTTTTCATAAGCCTTCTTGAATAGAGAGCCCTGATCCATTGACTTCTGCTTTCAATATCTTTTCGAGGATACAATTAAAAAATAAATAAATAAATCAGCAACAATTCGATTATTAATTTTGCAGTGCGAATGAGCATACTTGGATGTCACGTGCGACATTGTAAAATTTCTGGCAGAACGTCGAAATTTAATAAAGAATAAATTCGAAATAAATAAAATAAAACATTTTTATTGAAGTATTTGTATTTTGGGTACTTGTTAGGGTATCCCATTAACCAGAGTTCTTTATTAATCGATTAATCGAGTTAAAAATTTAATCGACTAATATTCAAACATATTAATTTTATTTAATTAATGGAAATATTTTAATTTTGTCTATCTCAATAAATCAAAATATTAAAAATAACACCAAAAAAAAAGCTATTTAAAAATTTAATAATTTAAAAAAACTTTCTTGTAATAAAAAAGGGAAACATTAAAAAAATTAATAGGATTTAAGCTCAAACTAAATTTTTAAAATAATATTTTTTTAAATAATATTTCAAAATGTCTATAATTTTATATATTTTTGTTTCAAACGATTTCTTTCTATGGTCTTAAAAAAACTTAATTTAAAAAAAATTTTATTTATCGTTATGCGATTAATCGTTTATTTTTGGGCGATTAACTGTTGGAATAATTCAAAACTGCTTAATTTCGAATGACAAATAATTTGAATAATCCATAATCGATTAATCAAAAAACTATTTTTGTTTTCTGTTGAACTTTTTCTTTAAAATCAACTTTAAGCTGCACACCCTTTTTGAATTTGAAAAATGTTGCTTAAATTATGATGCTATTTCTATTGAAGAAAACCAGATGTTTTTAATAAATTTTTAGTTTTAAAAATCTAGTTTTGAAACTTATTTTTAAACTACTAATAGAAGTAAGATTAATATTAATCGATTAATCGAATAATATTAAACAATTACAATATTATTCGTTTTAATTAATATTAATCTCTTTTAATTATTCTGCGATATTAATCGATTCATATAAAAACTCGATTAATGGAATACCCTAAAGAGTACAGACAGGAAAGTTTGGTGGCTTTAGCACCGTTCCGCTTTCCTCTGTAGGTTGAGAAATAATTTGATGCTGATGTCCCGATTCGATATGGTATTTATATTCATCATGCCTTTCAAAAACAACTGAATAAATTAATTTTTGTTTACAACAATTTTTACCGTTACTATTTTATTCATACGACGCATTTATGTTAAGTGTGTTGTTGTTGTTGTTATTGAACGTAAATAATTACGTTGAATAGTTTTGTTGATTTGAAAATATTTTGATTCGATTTCTTTGTTTTTGTAAGAAAAACAACAGAAAAATATATGACGGGAAAAAATGTCACGTGCGACATGTCCAACGCGTGCCTGTAATAATTGCTCAATTTCCCACGCTGTGTTGTGTCTTTAAGAGTGGGATTTTGAAAAAACGATTTCAAACAAAAATTTTCAAAACAACAACAAATTATTTGTAAAAAATTTTTATTTAGAAAAAATTTTTTTTTTTTAAATTTTTTGAAAAAGAAAATTTTGTATTGAAATTCTGCTTGAAACGACACAACAGAGGTGGCGAATAGATATTCAAAACAACAACAAACTATTTGTAAAATATTTTTAATTTTAAAATTAAAAAAAAAAAAATTTACGAAAAGGAAAATGTGTTATTCAAATTCTGCTTGAAATGGCACAATAGAGTTGACGAATTCACTATTTATGTGGAGATAACAACGTTTCGATTCCAAAATTGTTGCATTTCAAAATTAAAAATAAAAATCTTATTTTTATTTAATTTTTCATTTTATTTTATTTTTATTAATATTTTTATTCCTTTTTTTTAACTGAAATAATATTTTCTTTTGAAATCGTGTTTCTGGCTGTTAATTTCCTATAAGAAACAACAGCGACTATATCAATATCGTAATAGGAAAATATGTCACGTGCGACAGGAAAATTTGCTCTCAAAATGTCGAATAATAAAATATAATAACAACAGCAGAAACCATTGAAATAGTACGACGGTTTTTTTTCTGAATTATGATAATTTTAATAAAAAAATATATATAATTTCACGTAAATCAGCTCACTATTCGGGAGATTAATTTGTATTTAATTTTTTATTTTTCGATTTATAACAACAGTTTCAAACAACTATTTTTTTAGTATCGATGTGTGCAAGGCCAGTAAACACGACCTTGCACCGATTTCTTTTCATGTTGAAATCGGTCGGCCCACCCTAAAAAGATTTGTCTACCAGCCACAACATTTTCAATTTCGCTAATTAACTCTGTATTAAAATTAGACTGGATGAAAAATATTTTTAAAGAGGCAAATAAAATATTGAATAACATTGAAACAAGTACAGCCTGCTGAATACAGTCTGTAGTAAAAAATAATACCCAAATTATTTTCTTTTCTTTTTTAAAGGGGGGCAACAAAATTGTTAGAATTCAAAAAATAATTTGGTATTTCTTACGTGTGCGTGCATTTTATTTTTTTAATAAATTTTTTTTATAAATTTTTTTCTTACAGTTGATGCAAAATAGCAACAACAGTGAAAGAAATCTCTATGCGATGATAATAAACGATGTCCCTAATGCTGATGCTTTTGTTGTTGTTTTTATTGCTAATTCTATGGTTGCTTTTGTTGTTATAGTTGTTGTTATTACTTTTATTAGTACCGTTAGCACTCGTATTATTTGCTTATCATCGGCATTGTTGTTGTAAAAGTTCCAAAAAGGATGCAGCCAACACCAATACAAACAAACAAAACGGAATGCTTTGACATATTAAAAATAATAATAACAACAACTAACAACAACAACAACAACAGCAGCAGCAACAGAAAGAAAATTTCAAGAAACTTAAATAACACGAATGTAACGCAATTTTCCGTTTCAAGTCTTACATAAGAAGACATTTCGTAGCCGTCGTCGTCGTCGTCGTCGTCGTTTCGCATAGACAAATAATTTCCACTCAAAAATAATACACATAAAGAAAAAACAAGTTATTGGAAGAAGGAAGAAGTATAAAAAATAAATAACAAAACACACACTCACATCAGAACTCGAGCGCACCACTCAACTAGAGAAGCAGCAGCGATAGAAAAGCGAAATTGGGTTGATTTTTAGTTGCTGATAATAAAAGTGGAGGCTCCTTTCAAACAGCTGAGGAGGTTAAATATCTCAAATTATACACGCACACTTGCACACACACGCACACGCTCACATACACTCACACAGACGGAGATTTGTTTGGTAATTTTCACTTTCAGCCACAGATTTTCCTTTCAATACCTTTTCTATTTACAAGCTTCGCCAGCTCGAGTTGAAACTTTTTAGTACTAAAACTTGGCAAACTTTGCACATCCTTTTTTTCTCACTGTGTATTTTTTTTTTAATATGCTTTCGTAATATTTTCAAATATTTCAATATTTATGTTGCACTTGATATTTTTTTAACAAGATTTCTTTCCTTTTCAAACACTTTCGTGTGTTTTATTTAATCGAATATTGATTGAAATTAAACCACCCACTGAAGCCTTTTGGTTAAGATTTATTTTTTACTTTTAAATTTCCTTTTTATTTATATATTTTTCCTTTTATTTTCCATACAATTTTTTTTTTTCTTCCACTATAATTCATTTCATATATTTTTTCTTTTGCTTCTTTCAATGTAACAGAAGAGGATGCGCACGTGTTTGTGTAGTTGAGTTTACACCTTTTCGTACCGTCTTTAAATGAGTCCTATTTCATACTAAATTCGTCCAATGCAGCATCTTGTCCGTTACACCAGCAACGAGATGGCAGCAGCACAGCTTAACGCTGGCAAAAGCAAAAACAAATACCAAACAAAAGCAAAAACAAAATCAAAGCAAAAAAAAAAACAAGTGGAACTGACACCAAGTGAACCAGCAGACTGTTTATTATTATGCTGCCACTCTTTAACGTTAAATACTCCCGAAAAAACACACACTCTCGCTCTCGTGCTCACTAAAGCTCTTATCATGCCGTTTCAATTTCTCTATAAACAAAAGCAAAAAGCCAAAATCATACAAGAAATCTCTCGTTCACACTCTTTTTGTGTTACGAAATGAAAACATTGAATATTTGCACTATTAAGAATGTGTGTGTGTGCATGAGTGTGTGTGTTTTATTTTCTGTTAGTTTTATATTCGTGGAATATGCACGAATTGTATTAAACACACGCGAACACAACCAAATCCAACGACTCACTGCCTCCCTACACAGTCGGTCACATGACTTTCAAGGATAAATAATCAGTAGGAGAGTGAAAAGAGCTCAGCTTTTATAAACATTCACACACACACACACACACACACACACACACACGCACTTACATTCAAGTAGATGTAGGATGCGACATATTTACATCAACAGACTTGCAGAGCAGCCATAGACACGCCAGCTAAACATACAATTTATTCAGTCTAAACTAAAATACCCCGCATTAACAACGCACAGTGGGGCTACAGGCAACAAATAGTGGCAGCACTTTTATGGTAAATCTGGCAGAAATTTTAAATATATTTGACCCTAGAAGACCATCCCAGTAATTTATAGAAAATCTTAGCCGCAAAACTATATATCGCCAAGTGGTTGGTTGCGTTGTTCTTTGATTTTGAGCTCCTCGACCTAAAATACCATTTTTTAATTTACAAACTGCTGCAACTTCTTGTAAATCAAACGATTTTTACCCGACCTGTGGTGGGTAGTAGATTGTTTGTGAGGCTTCTGGCTCACTTTTTCCATACAAAAGAAAGCTGCTCATGCTGCCAGTGTTGCCATATTGATTATATATAACAAAAAAAAATTAACTAAAATATGGTTAAAAATAATCAATATGGCAACATTGGTAGCATCAGCAGCTTTCTTTTGTATGGAAAAAGTGAGCCAGAAGCCTCACAAACATAACACTGTGCTTGACGCAGTTTTCGGGTCACATCGGATATAATTTTTGTTCACAATATTTCACAAGCAAATTTATCGCTTTTGGCCGGGTTTAAGGTGATTTACGTTGGTTTTTTAATGCCAAGAGCTGATTAATTTGTGGAATCGATTGAATAGGATATTTAAAAGTTATTAAAAAAACTCTTTAAAGCTAAAAATTTTTCTCAATTTTTTTTTCTTCTAAATTTTCGAAATTTTCTGGTCGGAGGGGGTTCCCACTCACAAGATATATAATTTCAGTAGAACTATTTACAACGTCATCAGTTTGCTTCGATTCCGTCAAGCCGTTCAAAAGTTATATGAGCGGGTCACATTTTTACAAACACACACCTGCATACACACATACACACAGACACACACACACACACCATAGACACACATAAAAAGAAGCTCCCAATATTAATTAGAAAAGCTTCCCAGGAATTCAAAACGTCGAGAGTTAATGAGAAGTCAAATTTTTCAAAACGGGAAATTTTACGACTTTTTAAAATTTTCCTAGCGGGCAGTTAAGAAATCCATCGTTGGTCAATAACAGTACAAACTGCCGGTTTACCAAGCCTTTTATATTGGCCGTAAAATGGACGCTGTGTTCTACAAAGTTGTCGGGCATTTTTTAAAGTGAATTTCCCGAGTTTGGCATTAAACGGTTCATGGCTGAGCTGATATGTCAAATTAGTTTGACATGTTTAGCTGTCAAATGACGGTTGGTCCTAACGGCAGTGCTCATGCAGCTAAAATCTCCAGAAATTTTGTGAGCAAGTTTGCATGTTTTTCTTAATAACTTTTGCAAGTTCTCGTTTAACAAACGAGTGAACAACAGCAGACCCCATTAAAACAATTCAGCTGGCGCTTCTTTATTCCAAAACCTTAAAAGACTTTATTTTCCCTAAAGTGCTTAATAATTAAGGACCTAAAGAAAACCGAGTTTCCCTTCTCTGCAAAAGTTGGCAGCTTTTATATTTAGCTGTAGAGACGCCGAAGTAGAAGATTTAAAAAAGAAATCAAGATTTGAAAAGAGAAAAATTATTAAGAAAAACCCAAAATAATGGGATTTTTTGTCAAAAATTTAACAAAAGTTCTGAATTTCCAATGGAATGTTATGGATTCAAATTGAACGATTATTTCTCGCTTACAAGATGTGCTTCAAGCCTGAAACCATCGCACAGAAACATGCACATTTCATTAATTAGTTTTCACTTGTAGCAATAAAGCCACCATTTTCAGAGCTTTAAAATATTAAACAGTTATTAAATGCACTAATTAATTAATTAGGAACTGCAAATGGTGCATTATTTCAAAGGGTATACTAACTTGAGCACGGCCGTATTAAAAATATTTTCACTCTCAAAATTTTTTAAACAAAATTTCTATTTAGCAAAACATTTGCATGTCATTAATTACATATTTCTCACTTCTGTCCCACTGTAGCGTATGTACTCTCAAGCTTGTGCTGTTTTGTGGGTGTGTATGAGTGTGTGTGTGTTAGTCCTTTCGAGATGTGATTACTTTTCTATTTAACATTGCGAAAGAATGTTCCGCTAAACAGTTCTTAGCACTTGGCCAGAGAAAGAGTAGGTGTGTCTCGCACTGTTAGCCCACGCACATCAAAAAAAAAGCACGCAACAACAAACATCATCAAGGAAAACATGGCGAAACTTTACACGTTAATAATCATCACATGGTTTTCACAAAGTTTGAGAAGAAAAAATATTACAAGAGCATGAAATTAAAAACAACTGGGAAGATAACAGCAAAAGAGGCCCATAGACAGTGGGAGAGAGGGAGAGGGATATTAGAAAACTAAGAGTTAGTTATGCTGCTAATTCTCTTTTGGTAGAGCGAAAATAAGCTTCTTGTTGAAAACTCGAAAAGCTTTGCAAGACTGGTGTTTCAAAAATGCCAGTTGCAGGAACAAAATCAGCTGTTCTCGTACAATAATTATTTGCTGATGATTGTTTACATTGTGGCCGCTGTTGTTGTTGTTCTGGTAGGTGATTTTTATTATTTTTTTTTATAATCTTATTATGGTTATTTAGCATGTCCATGCGTGTCTTTGCTTGCTGATACTAAAAGCAGAATAATAAAATCTTTTCCTATTTCTTGCTGTTGGAAATACGCCATCTTAGTTTAGTGGCTTTTGTCCCAAAACAACAACAATAACAACAGCAATAAAAAGTGTTGAAGATGATCGAACTGCGAGCTTTATAGTGGATTGATTTTTTTTTTGTGTTTTTCCTTCAACTCCATGTAATAACGTTGCCAGAGTGCTTTTTTTTTTAATCAGAACAACATGATTTTATATTTTTTTTTTATATTATAAAACGATATTCTTGAGGCTCTTCTTAGAGAAATTTGTATCGAAAGCTTATTTTACTTGTAGAAACGATATTTTTTTCTCCAAATTTATAAAACTTAAAATCAGCTTAAAATGTATTTTACTGAAAAAAAATCATGCAAAATTTTCTTAAATAGATTTCAAATACATTTTATTTTGTTATTATTATTTTTATTTTTAATATGAGGGTTTTATATTTTAATATTTTTTTAACAAAACATGCCGTTATTTTTTTATAAACTTTTAATTTTTTTATTTTTCTCTAATAACAGATAGATATATATATATATATATATATATATATATATATATATATATGTATATATAAAAATTAATATAAAATATTAAAAATTAATAAAACTAGAAAAGTTTTTAGGTTTTTTCTAAAAAAAATTAGGTGGATCTTTTGCTCAAAAAATGTTAAAAAATAAAAATACAATAAGAAGATCGAAGAAATTAACAAAAAAAATATGAAGATTTTTTAATGAAATTTTCTTTCAAAATTATTCAGATAATATTTTAAGCACAATTTAACAGAATTTAGCGAATTGTTTGGACTAGGAAAGTAATTAACAAATTATCCGAATCGGTTAGGCCGATTAATCGATTAATCTAAAGTTTCTTTTTCACTGTTCGATTGATTGTCAACTTAAAGTTTGATTGATTTCGATTAAAAATTATTCGAATAATGTCGATTAATCGAAAATTTGTTTCTCTGCCGTACGATTGATTGTTAATTTAAAATCTTCTTTATTTTCGTTAACATATTAATCGAGTTATCTATGACGATTAATCGATTAATCAAAAATTTGTTTTTCAATGTCGATTGATTGTTAATTTAAAATTAAATTGATTCTGACTAACATATTATTCGAATAATTTATGAGGATTAATCGAAATTTTGTTTTTTCACCGTAGAATTAATTGTCAATTTAAAATTTCCTTTATTTTAGTTAACATATTAAGCGAGTTCGATTAATCGATTAATCAAAACAATCCAAAATTTCTTTTTCTCCGTAAGATTGATTGTCAACTCAAAATTAAACTGATTGCGATTAAGCAATTATTCGAGTAATTTATGTCAATTAATCGATAGAACAAAAATTAGCTTCTTAACGGTTTCATTTCTTTTTTTCTTTTTTTTCCTTTTTCTACTATAAAAAGCCGATACGTGCACATCATATGAAACAATATATTTCAATTTTTATTCAACGTTTTGAGAACAAAAAAATTGTTTCTAGATAATTTTCCTTCAAACAAAAGAAATAACTCGTTTGAAACATAAATATTCACAGCCAAAATTTATAAACGGTTTTTGTTTAAAATATTAATTTTTCGATCAAACGATAACTCTGATATCGGCGAAATAAGTACTCTTTTTAAACAATTTTTGTTAGAAAATTATCCCAAACTTTTCCTTTTTCTTATTTTCAAAAGCCGTTCCAAAGTTATACGCTTTCTAGGACATCACAGCATCGAAATCTGAGGAGAATTAAGTTTTCTTAAAACAGAGTGAAACCAATAACTTCTCGATTTTTTAAAACTTTCCATTTTCGTAGCGGGAAGTTTAGAATTATTAGAAAATAATACAAAGAAATAAATGGAAAATAATACAATAATTAAAAATATTGACGCAATAGTTCTTACGCTATGAAATCAGTTTTATAAGATAATTAATTTAAAATAAATTTGGCAGTTAAAAGTACCCCGGCTGCATTTGAAGGGAAACAATCGAACAAGAAAATACACCAACGGATGCAAATTAATCCCGTAAAATGTTGGAAAATCTTGGGAACGGGTTGATGTTTGTGAAGCATTTTTTTGTTACAATAAAAATTCCTCTATTTTTTTATAAAATTTTAAAATCTTTCCTGCAATTTCATCTGGCAAGTGAGTGCGGAGTTGATGTTTTTATCTTCTGAATGCATTAACAACAATAAAAAAGAGGCAACAACAAAAGAAAACAACTGCATGAAACAGAGAGAAATTGAGAGTCGAGTTATTGTTGTTGCGGTTTGTTTTTCTTTTGTTTTTGGTTTCTTATTTGATTTGTTTTTCTCTTTATTTATTTTATTTTATTTTTTTCTTTAACTTTTTTGTTAATTGTTACGCCCTATTGACACAGTGAACTAAATATTTATGTGCGTGTGTGTGTGTGTGCACTACCGTGCTTGCACGGGCATGCTGTTTGGTTTGCAAGTGCGTGCTGTGGGTTGGAGTGAGTGTTCTGTGTGTTTGTTGCATGTTTCAGTTTTCCTTGCAATTTCGTAGTGTGTGTGTGTGTGTGTGTGTCTGTGCGTGTGTGTGTGTTTTTAATTTCAAGGAATTTATTTTGAATTACTTGTTTGTTGTTGTACTTCACGAGTTCTGCGTATTTTTGTTGTTAATAAATTGCACAGTAGAACAAAGCATTTTTTATTGTTGTGGTCTTGTTGTTGTTGCTCTCTTTTTGTATTTATTTATTTACTAGCGGATGACCGCAGGCAACATGCAGTTTTCCTTTAAAGTTTTAGCCTAAAAGCTGTCATGTTTCAGTTGCTTGAAGCCACAAATACGAGCACAAAAGGCGCTCATTTTGGTGCAGCATTTTGTGCCGCTTTCTTATAAATATGCTACAGATAAATTATGTGTTGTGCGACGCCGTGGGGAATTGGGTAAATAAAAAAACGTTTCACTAAATAAAAAGCCGGTTAATCAGATGGGCCGTGGTGGACTGTGGGATTCTGTAGGGAGAGTTAAACTACAGGAAGTATGATTCGAGAGATATTAAACCAACGTCTTGCCCTAATTCTATTAAACGCGCTGTTGTGTAAAAAATAAATCAGTTCGTGTGTGATTTTTGTCATCCATAATAATTTATTTCTGTAACAACAACAACAACGAGTTAATAAGAAACTCCCAGAAGCGAATAAAATCTGTAACTATTTTGTAATTAACTTGTTTGTGTGCATGATTTATTTGTAAAACATAGAAACCGAAAGTGTTGTTATTAAGCAAACGACAGAAATATTCGCAAATAAGGAAAAAAGTAAAATAATGAATTTTACAATCCCAGTGAACAAAACAGAGTCGAGCTGAAATATGTAGCGGCTTGGCCTCATCTTTTTTACTTTTCCTAATAAATTAATATAAAATTATATGTTTAATAAATTTAAATTAAATCTTTTCATTCTGTAACAATTCGACAGTGTCACTCACAGAAAATATAAAATAGTTCCACACAGTGGGGAGTTAAAAGGGTTAAAATTTTCTCAAAAAACTTTTTTTTGCTGTTGGAAAATTGTTTTGAATTCAGAACGACATGAGAAATATTCGAAAGCATTAGAAAAAGTAAACACCAGTTTTATATATTCAACTACACAGCACAGCAGAACCGATGTTTTCGAAGGCCGCTACAATTTCATCGCCAATACTCATGTATAGTTTTATTTATTACCGCTTTTTAGATGTGGCTTAATTGTATCTGATAACAATTTCTATTTATAGCAATTTTATTATAGAAAAAAGACTGCGAGAGTCCCACTTTTGTTAAGCACCAGTGTTGCCGTGTTGTTATTATCTTCATTCTCTGTTCTTAATTATTTCTGTCGTACAAGTTGACTCTAAAGCTGAACTGTCTTTAAAGACCTTCGACAAAATTTTATGGGCATCAATTTTTGTAGCATATTTCGACCCCTGCCTTACCCGTTTTAGAGGATTTATTTCGTGTTTTATTGGAAAACAACCCAAACCTACCATTTAGTGGTGGAGTTCAAGGGTTAATCTGTTCTATAGAAATATTTGCCTTAACATTTTCCGAAAAGTTGTGGAGCAACAAGTGCTGATACGCTTCACGAAAAGGATAAAAGGGAGGGGGAGATTAAGCCCCCTAAAATAAAATTGTGATGCGTTTCTGTAAAACGCTACTACGCGTAGATTTTCTTAATTTTATTATATTTTTTATTAATTTTACAATTTTTAAAAAATATTTTTACTGCCAGTTCAACAAGTTTTGAAAATTGTTTTTGTTTTAAATCTTATTTATTCGAACGAACAGGCTGTTAATTTATAATTATAATCATTTATTTTTTGCTTGTTTATCCTACAAGAATCGGTTGTCAAAAAAAGGCGAACAATGAAGCTCTTCCTGGGATCACTAGCAACCGAAGAATATGTTGAAATATAAAAAAAAATCTTTGAGAGTTTCGGAATTAACTCCTAGAGAAATTGCTCAGGAGGTCGGCATATCGGTCGACTCTTGCCAGACCATTTTTTTTTTTTAATTTATGTCATAAAGCGAGTGGCAGCGAAGTTTGACCCAATATCACCGAATTTTGAATTTTTATATCAGAAACAACACCGTCATCAGGCCTGAGTCTTTGAATTCAGCAGATTTACTCCACAGAACTTTCTCATCTTTCAAAGACTGAAGAGGCCTATCAAAGGCCGGTTAACTTAAGGACACCAAAAATTTGTACATCGGAACTGCTTCGAGAATTGGAAAAGAGGCTGGCAGAGAAGTATTATAACTGAGTGGAACAAAATAGAAATTGCTAAATAACTGAACAAAATTTTTGAAAAAATTTTAATAATTTTTTCAACAGACCTCGTATAGGCAACAATAGAATTCTGAAGAATTCTGATGAATTTTCGTGAATGCAGTTACAATTAGTTGGTCTGTAAGTGCAACTTAATAACATTTTAAACTGTTTATTTATCAATGGTGTACTTTAAAATATTTTTAGCATGCGCGTGCATGCTTGTGGACTTCAAATAATCGTCATAAGAGTAGAACAAATTAACTGCCTACTCCACAATGTCGTAGGAGTTCTTGCTTTCCTAGAAATATATTTAAAACAAAGAACATTATTTTTGAAATTATTATCGTTTGAAAAATAATTATACGAGAGTAAGAATTTTTTCGAAATTGTGAAATGGCCGGGGAATTGATGTTATAAAATTTGTTAAATATTCGAGGATATAAAAAGTCAGGCAGTAGCGAGTGTTTGAAAAAAGATTTGTGACAAAAATAAATAAAATTTTTATAAAATATGACACAAGTATCTTGCATCGTAGCGATTAGTAAATGAGCGGAAAACAAAATTGTGCATGCACGATCATGAGTGAAAAATTTTCTAAAAATCTGATTCTATGAGATATACAAAACCCAGTTGCCATAAAACCAACAACAAAGTAAACTTTTTAACCCGGACTATTTCCCTTTCCCTCTGTCAGGCCTTCTGCCGCTGCCCTCGACCTCACACTTCATTTCTTTATTAGCCATTATCTGCTTTAAATTCTGATTAAACTTGTCCAAAACGCAGTGGCTCTTTTCGTGCTTTCCTTAATTTATTTTTCTTTTGTTTCCAACCATCCGATCCTTTTGTTTACTCTTCTAAGTTCAGTGTTGTATCGATTTGTTGGTTTTCTAATTGTTGTTTCACTTATTGTTGCTGCTGTTGTTTAACTGTTGGTTTTGTACTTATTTCAATGCGAACAAGAGTGTGTAAATATGAGGGTAAATGTGTGTGTGCGTGTGTGTTTGTGTGCATGCGTGTGTTGACTGGATGTATTATTTTGTTGCACATCGCTGTGCATTGAAATTTGACCTTCTTGCGGAGCTACTTAAACATTTGGCTCAGATTATACATGCAAACAGGGCAAAAACGGTTTCATTGCAACGAAAATCAACTGGTACAACTGAAACAAGAAACCACAATAAGAACATGAAAAGTACACTGAGAGAAATTCTACAAATGCAGCAGGAAAAGATTTCAGCTCAAACGATAAGAGTGGTTACAGCAAGTGCATCAAGATGTTATCCTAACAGGCCGCTGACTGACTCATACTTCGTCTAGTGTCGCCTATTGAAATTGGGGAACTGGTCGTCTACACTGAAGTCTTATATTTACTGAAGAAGAATTAAATGCGGAAGCTTTTAGACTCACAAATCGAAATCACACAAAATTGTGTGTCATTAGGAAATTATATTCATATCGAAACATATTTCGGAATATTTCTGAATACGGTAGAGCCTAATCCCAAGTAATTAGTCGCTCCCAACATGTAAACTGATGGTGAAAACAAAATTCCTACTCAACCCTACTCTCGCACATGTACCATTTCTCAATGACATGACTAATTAATTTAGCTCTTTTTTTTCGCCGTGTATTAATTTAAATTCTACCACTGATTTGGATAGAAAGAAGAAGAAGAGGAAGCCACTTATGTGAGTGGTTCAGAATGTAATTCGAAACTCGTTTGCATTTATTTAACTTCAGAATGCTGCACGAGTACAATTTCTCTACACATTTTATTTGATGCATGAGAGTTTGCAAGTGTTAACACAAAAACGTTTATGTGTGTGCATGTGTGTGTGTGCGTGTGTTTGGTTGTGCATATTATTTGTTCTGTAAACTGTTTTCTAGTAAATTTACATTTCAAAAGCAAATTTTGTTACATCCATTCGCACGCTGGTTATTTCGTTCTCTGGTTCATTCATTTTTCATTCAAGCAACAACAACAACAACAACACACTCTTAAGAAGAATAAATATCTTAAGACCAACACTCACACACACACACATGTGACAGCCCATACTCGCTTATACAAACACTTGAACAATTCGTATTTTATTTGGCCATAATTTGCTTGTGAATATTCATTCGCTCATCCATTCAGTCGTCCATTCGTTCGTTTGTCCGTTCGCTTGTTCGTTCGTTGGTTCGTTCGAATTATAATTGAAACTTAAAGCACACTAACGAGTCTCTCTCTGTAGTAAATTAGTTATCAAGAGTTAAATTAACATTATTTTAAATTACACAAATCGGAATTTATTGTTAATGTTAATTATTTTATCTTGCGAACTTGCCCGATTGGCAAAATAACGAAACGGACAAAAAGATTTCTATTGTTCTTCGTAACAACGACATGTATTTCACAGGCAGCATCTGTTGAGAGATGAAGAAAACTATCAAACGATCGGGTGAGAGGCTGAAGTGAGGATCTTCAGGAGACACGGATAGTGCGAAAACACTCATACATCAACACATAAATATAGACACAGGCCTGGACATAGACATAAACATTGACACAGACATAAACATTGACATAGACATGGACTTAGACATAAAGATTGATATAGACCTAGACATAGACATAAACATAGACCTGGACATAGACATAACGATTGATATAGACTTCGACATAGACATAAACATTGACATACACCTGGACATGGACATAAACATTAACACAGACATAAGCATTGACAAAGACATGGACATAGACTTCAGCATTGACATAGACCAGGACATAACATACACATTAATATAGACCGGGACATAGACATGGGGATAGACATAGACCTGGACATAGATATAAACATTGAAATAGACCTGGACATAGACATAAACATACAACTGGACATAGACATAGAGATTAATATAGGCCTGGACATAACATAAGCATTAACATAGACTTACACATAGACATAAATATTGACATAGACCTGGACATAGACATAAACATAGACCTGGACATAACGATTGATATAGATCTGGACATAACATAAACACTGACATAGACCTGGACATAGACATAAACTGAGATCTGGACATACAAATAAACATTGACAAGACCAGATCATCGACATAAACATTACCATAGACCTGGACATAAACATAAACATAGACATAGACCTGCACATAGACATACACATTGACATAGACATAAACATTAACATAGACTTGGACATAGGCATAGACACAGACATAAAAATTGACATAGACCTGGACATAGACATAAACATTGACGTAGACCTGTACATATACATAAACATACACCTGGACTTAGACATAAAGATTGATATAGACCTGGACATAACATAAACTTTGACATAGACATAAACTTTGACATAGACCTGGACATAGACCTTAATATTGACATAGACTTGGACTTAGGCATCCCTAATAAAAACAAACGCCCTTAAAAAGCGCACGTAAGTGACCATCACAGGGAAAAAGAAATTTATATAGAAAACGCTGCAGATCGTTGAGGTCCTGATATCTTTTTCACTTATTCGATAAACTTTTCTTTCATAAGCAACTTTTGAAATTGTGACTGACTGTCGTCTCCTAAGACATTTCCTACCGGCTTCTTTTCCATCTATGTACAACTGTAAGGCCCAGTGTGCATGTTCATGAGAAACATCTCATCTATTAAATATTTAGTTTCGAATTTCATTTAAAATGTCCAAACAGAAATGAGATGATAAAACAAGACGATTACAAATCGTAAGTAGAATTGCAAGAAAAGCCTTATTGATGATAAATGGAACGTAGATGTTATTAAAATGTGAGAGTTCCAGGAGCCAGTGATTTTCAAATTACTGCCAGAAATGCTAATAAGACAGAAATCAATTTTGATTGAGCTGGAGAAATGTGTGGCTCCTGTTCATGTTCAATTTAATATGTTTGAAATTACGAAAATATTAAATTAAAATGCGAGTCACTGTTAACCAGTAGATGGACAGGAAACACATTTTAAGGAATTAAAAATTAAAGTGAAGTTGATTTATCATTCAAGGCAGAGCAGATGTTTTTTTACAAAAAAAAAAAAGAAAAAAAAAACTTTATTATGACTATCAGCTGTTTTCAGAAATGATGTTGATGTTTATGTTTATGTCCGCATCGGTATCCTCGTTAAGTAAAAGGCTGACATGGGCCGGTTAATGTTTTTGTCCAATAAATTGTATCTCAACAATATTTCACTTCTTTCTTCTTTCTTTCTAAGAAAATTAAGTTCTTCGTCGGTAATCGAAAAACTCTTGTTCAACACATAAAAATTCGTTATGCGCTGAAATATATTGCAAAACTATTTAAGTGCAGCACAACTCAACAGCACATAAATTAAGTTGCCACCACACACAGACAAACCTCCGCTGCTGTTCGACTTTAATTCAATTCTTGCACAAGGCGAACTCACATCTAGCGATTTGATGAAAAACTACTTAAGTCTTTATATTACAAATTAAGAATTTCTTGAACGAACTCGAAAGTAATTCAGATTCAGAATATAGAGGGGGAAAGGGCGTTCTAAAACTATTAACGGTTGGCAGCACTGTGAGAACGCATCGTGAGCCACATTTTATTAAATGCCTGTTAGTCAATGTCGCAACATTTCGTTCCATCGAATAGATTGAAAAATTGTTTTATTCTTAAGTTGATTTCTTTTCTATAAAAGAGTGCAACATTTTTTACACTTTTTAGTAGAAAATGGCCACAATCTGTCATTTGAAAAATACATTCTGTTTTAAGTTTCCTCCATACTTGCACTTTTTAGAAAAGGAATGGGAAAATTTTACATGTTTTTCAGAAAAGAAAACGCTATTAAATATAGGGTGTTTTTTATAAAGTGATACAAGTTCAAATCATAATAGAACATAGAAATATATTTCTGATATCAATGAAACGGTCTTTATTGGATAGAGAATTTTATGACATTTAAGCTTAAATAAGACTTCGGCCATGTGGCCGCAACGGCTGGCGCGTACAAGCCGCAATCTGGAACACCAATTTTCACAAACAGAAACATTTTGACTATCATCGTTTTTGAAGACACATGGGCCAATGACTCCGCCAGCCCATAAAGCGCACCAAACAGTAATTTTCTGTGGATGTAAAATGGTGTTTCGACAAAAGCTTGTGGATTCTTCTCACTCCAAATGCGACAATTCTATTTATTTACGTACCCATTCAACCAAAAATGGGCTTCATCGGAAAATAAAATTTTGAATGGACGAAGTGCACGATAAGTTTGACGAACAGAACCATTATTTTAGTGTAAGTCGATCCATAAAGAAATTTCAAAAAAATGTCAACAAAAATCAACCATCAGCTGTTGAATGGGTGGTCAAATAAAGCAGTGATGCCAACTCAAAGTTGTATCACTCTATAAAAAACACCCAATATTATTAACTCGGCAACTTTCGAAGCCAAAAACTTAATTGTTGATTTCTATTTACCAAAGATTTTGTCGTATTATTTTAATAATAATTTTTTGGAGAGAAAACAATATTTGATATTGACAGAAACAGATCGATTCATAATGGAACTATTTTTATTGAAATTTAAGTTTTAATTTTTATTTATTACTTGGGCATCAACTTTCTCCCCCGCAAGGGGGCAATAAAAAAAATTTTCCAAACCGCTATGAGATCTAATAAGCTCTTAAATATTAAAAAAAATATATTTAGCGAAAATAAAGATTTTCAAATTTGAAATTTAGAAAATTCTTTAAAAAAAAACGGTGATAAGCCTGTATTTCTTAAAATTTTGTGTTGAAAATTTCCAATCAAGTGGAAAATCATATAGTTAATGCGAAATTATGCAAAATAAATGAAAAAAATTTTTTTTGAGATCCCCGCAATTCCCAAAGGAAATTTCGAAATCCCAATATGGGGATTTGTAGCAGTTTCGCTGTATCTTTTTCAATATGACTGGCTCTTATTTCTAATCATGCAAAATAAGCGAAAATAATTTTTTTTTTCAATCCCCACAATTCCCAAAGGAAATTTCAAAATCCCAGTATGGGTATTTTTTAGCAGTTTCGCTGCTTTTTTTTATATGCGTGGCTCTCATCTTAAGCTCTGTAAATAGTGTGTTAATTATATTCATACTGGCCATTTAGAAACCATTTTTATTTTTTACCGACATCCCCCATTGTGCAATATTAATCTTGTTGGCATATATTTTTTAATAAGACCATAGAATATTTATAGAGACGTTTGAATAGCCATCAAAAGCTTAAATACATGAATTATTTAAAATAAAGTATTATCTCTGCTCTGAAACATGCACAACAGCATGTTGTGTTCCGCCGTGTACGTTAGAATTAATTACTGCCTGCACAACAAAGTCGCACACTTTCATTTGATCGCATAAATAACATTTATTTCGTAATTCGTGCTTTTTGTTTGCTTGCTTATGAAAATGTTCTTTGAAATAAAACAATTTGGCAAGTTTATTTTCGAAATCTAACAAAATTCACTTACGCCGTTAATTGTGCGAACCGCCGAAAAGTCTTGCATTAAAGTTCAATGATTGCGTTTGCCAATTATTTTTAATCTCGGTCAAGTCTAAGCCCAAAAGACTAACTTTAACTTCATTATTAACCACATCTAAATGAGAATTATTGCCACTGGCCAATACAACACACACATGCACACATACTCATATATCCACATATCCTTTCTTGTACATCCTTATTTATAGACTCAGACAGCCAGCATAGAATCAGATTGTTGGATTTTGCTTTAAGAAAATTAATGACTGTTTCGTAGGAAAACGCATCTTCAAGAAGAAAGTCTCATGTGTAATAAAGAGAACGATGCCCGCTGCTGCAGTTTCTTTCAAAGTCCTTCCGTTCATGCCCAAGAAACTTCTCTACAAATGATATCAAATGAAAACTGGATATTAAATTGAATCATGTAAACACAACTAAATAATAAAGGACATGCCATAGAAAGCGATGTGTGCACACACTCAATTATTTAACTGAAGTCATAAATAACTGCTGCTGCTGCTGCAGCTGCTACTGCTGCTTGTACTCCAGGCAACATTTGTTTTCCATTTTTCTTGGAAAAACGTTTTCATGTAAAAACTCTGTGTTGCTGGGTGTACTCAATGTCCTACAAGTAGTCCACAGGGTTCATTCATCAACCGTCAAGATGTTCAAATGCTAGTGAATGTGCGCTGGTATGGGTTGGTGCTGGCATGTGCATGCATATGCATGCATCTACAGTTTTTATTTATATTTTCAAACGTAATTATGTATTTAATAAGTACTTTGGCAAAGGAAATTTTTTTGTTTACACAAGTTTCTTTGAAGTTTTATTTTGTTAAAGAGAAAACTTTTTTACTTAATAAACGAGGCGAACTTGTAGTTGTGAGAAAGAGATAGACTTACATTTAGTTGAAGTATCAAGTCAGAAATGTTGCCTGGAATGTTTGACGAGTTTTGAATGTGTTTTAAATTAAAATTGAAGACAAAAGCTGGAGAAGAAAATGAAATATTTATTTAGAAGAAAAAAAAAAATAATCTTTTACTCTCGCCCGGCTATGAAAAGTGTGTGTGTGTGTGTGTGTGTGTGTGTGTGCAACTTTAAAGCAACTGAATAGTTGCCAGCAGTAAATCCTCTAAAGCGCTCTCAGTGTCCGCTGCAACTTGGACTCCTCTGCCTCCAACAAGGATCACCTAAATGTCAACAAACAATTTGTAACTTTATTTTCATTTATTTTACAGCAAATTTATTTACATCTTTTGCCTTTAAAGCTAAAGGGCCGAGTTATGGAAATAACGGGTTTTTTAATTTGGGAAAAATCTACTTTAAATTTATAGCACCCTCGTGTATTTGTCAAATATATTATCGCACAAATTTGTACAGATGTAAGTGACTAACAAACAAACTACCAACTTCATATTCATCATGGCAAAATATGTATCTGGTAAATATTTGAGAATAACAATAACAATAACAATAAGAAAGAAAAAAAAGCAGCAGCAAAAAATAAATACTGAAATCAAATAACAGATACAATTCATGTACAAGGATTGTACATTAAGCTTGTTTGTGTTTATTAGAGTGTATGTGTGTGTGAAAGTGAGTGTGTGTGTGTGTGTGTGCATAAATGCTGCCATATTCACTGTTAGTATTGCATTCCGACTAAATTCATTTAAGATATAATTTTTATGAAAAAGGATATATGAAAGGCAGTCCTGTCCTTACTGCAAATTAAAAAAAAAATTATACCAGAACTAAAACGCATAATTTCACAAACATTTGTGAGTTTTTAATGCGTTCTAATAATATTTGCGTTAAAAACATAAAATTTTATATAAAAGGATATATAGGAGGAGGCCTTATCCTTGTGCCGAATCAAACTAAATTTGCAGCAGAGCTAAAGCTCCTGATTTTACAAATAGTTATACATTTTTGGTGCACTTTAATTGCTCATAAGACTGAATATCAATTTATTAGGAAAAAGGATATATGAGATATGGCCTTATCCTTTACCCAAATGAAACAAGATTAACAACTGAGCTAAAGTACATAATCTTAGAAATAACTATAGATTTTTAGTGCATTCTAATCACAAATTCTTCCGAATATTAAATGTTTTGGGAAAAGGATATATGGGAGGTCATCTTATCCTTGCACCCAGTTCAATGAAATTTACAAACCATATTATAGTGCCTGATTTTTAAATACTCATAAATTTTTAGTGAATTATAATCAAAAAGAGAGATAAAAATTATTTTATTCGGAAAAAGGATATATGGGAGATGGTCTAATCGTTGAACCAAATCAAATGAAATTTACAAAATATATTATAGTGCCTGATTTTTTAAATGCTCTTGAAGGTTTTATGAATTTATTCAGAAAAAGGGTATATGGGAGGTCGTCTTATCCTTACACTAAATCCAAGTAAATTTACAAAATATATTACAGTGGCTGATTTTTTTAATATTCTTAAGTTTTCAGTGAATTCTAATTAAAAATGCAGCTGAAATTTCATTTATTCGGAAAAAGGATATATGCGAGATGGTCTTAAACTTCTACCGAATGATACAATATATATAAATAAATCAAAACACGTAGTTTTATAAATTTTCAATGCATTCTAATCACAAACGGGGGTGAAATTTAGATTTTTAGTAAAAGGACATATGGGAGGTGGTCCTATCCCTGCAGCGAAACAAACCGAATTTTTCAAAGGAATTAAAGTGCCTGATTTTAGAAATACTCATGAGTTTTCAGTGAATTCTAATTAAAAATTAAGCTGAAAATTATTTTATTCGGAAAAGGATATATGGGAGATGGTGTTATTATTCAACCGAATGACACAAAATGCGTAGCTATAAAAATTTACATAGATTTATAACCCATTCTAAACACAAAGAAAGCTAAAACTTATATTTTATTAAAAAGGATATATAGGAAGTAGTCTTATTCTGGCACCGATTTAAGCGAAATTCACGAGAGAGCTAAAATGCGTCGTTTTAAAAGTTACTATGAAATTGTAACGCATTCTAGTCAGAAATGAAGCAAAAACTTAGTTTTTTAGTAAAAGGATATATGAGAGCTGGTCTCATGCTTACACGGAATTCACCACAGAGCTAAAACTCAATATTTCATAGAGTATTATAAATTTGTGGTGCATTCCAATCACAAATGAGGCTGATATTTAGGTTTTTAGGAAAAGGATATATGAGAGGTCGTCTTATCCTTGCGCCGAATCAGACGGAATTCGCCACAGAGCTTAAACTCAATATTTCATAGAGTATTATAAATTTGTGATGCATTCCAATCACAAATGAGGCTGATATTTAGGTTTTTAGGAAAAGGATATATGAGAGGTCGTCTTATCCTTTCCCCGAATCAAACGAAATTTGCCACAGAGCTAAAACGCGTCATTTCAAAGTCTCCTATAAATTTGTGATGTATTCTAATCACAAATCAGGAAAAGGATATATAAGAGGTAGTCTTATCCTTGCACCGATTCAAACTAAATTCATAACAGTGCTAAAACAGTAAGTTTTACAAACTATTATAAATTTGTAATGCATTGTAATTATAATTTGGACTGAATATTATCTATGCATAAAAAAGGATATATGAAGAGTGGTTTTATCCTTGCACCGAATCAACTAAAATTTAAAATACAGTTAACGCGTCTAGTTTTACAAATAGTTAGGAGGCCTTAATGTATTCTAATCACAAATGAGGCTGAAAATAAGATATTTCAGAAAAAGGATATATGGCGGATAGTTTTATCCTTTCGCCTAATCAAACGAAATTTGCACCACAGCTGGAGGCTTAAGTTTCAGAGCCTTTTTGCAATTCTGATAATAATTACGTCCTCTGCTAACATTTTTAAAGTCAGGATGCGTGGTAGCAGAACCGTTTATCCTCACACATAAAACGTTCTTCAGTTCAGCTATTAACTGAATCACTAAATTATTATAAATTTTTATTTTTAAAATTAAATTTTCATTTTGTGTCTTGACGATTTCCGATATGAAGATATGGCAGCACTGTTGTGAGCACATACATTCATTTCGTCACTTGAAATAAAATAAATAAATTTTGTAAAAATTTATTATTTTTGTAAAACATAAAAGAAAACAATTTGCTGTTGCAGCACTTTTGCTGTTGTAACACGATGTGATTTGAAATTTAAATGCCGAATAATTGAGGATATTTATTTATATTTATATTGGACAGATCTATTTACACGTGCACAAGTAGATGTACAAGCATACATATTTACATGTTTATAAGTGCACACATACAACTCTGTACACATGAATCGCTGTTGTAGGCGGCAGTAAAAAATATTTATTCCACACACTTAAATAACGTTCACTCGTTGAAGACAAGCAAAAAAACATTTTAAAATGTTATAAAACTATTCATTAAGACCTTCACGATTTTCACTGGAAATCACTCCTGTAATTCGATTCCAAGCAAATCCCTATAAAATACTGTGAAAACTTTAAGCGTTACCCCAACACTATCACAACATTTTGTTGCCTTAAAACAAAAATTACTCACACTTTTCGTTAAGTTTTCGACATCACACGCAAGTATCTGCCAAAACTTCTGTCAGCACATTAACTTCGCAAGCCCATTCCCAGTCATGCAAACAAAATTGTAAAGCGACAAGCCCCTGAAGTACTTTTTAACAGTGAAACTTTCAAAGCGAGTCAACACAAAAACACCGCAGAAATTTACTTGAGCTCCCCCTCCCATGCCACTGAAAAGACCCCGACCATTAACCGGTTAAAAGCATGAAGAATTCATGTATAAATTTTAATTTGCCACTAAGGAGAGCGTCAACAAACTGTTTAAATGAATTAACCACAGTTTATTAGTAATTAAGAGGCATTAATTTCACAAAAACTTACTGATTTCCGGTTGGAAAACAGAGAAAATATTAACACACACACACACACACACTTGCAAATACCGTAATTTGCAGCTGAATAATGAAATAAATCCCTTAAGCAAATTGTCCTTAAACAAAAAACACTGAGAATAAATGAAAATAATTAAAAAATATTTAAGCATAAATAATAACAGCAAAGCGAAAAGTATACGAAAATATAAATATTATTTGCTGAAGGCGATTAACTGCATCGTTGTGTTAACACACTCACACGTGCACACTCACACACACACACACACAGTCATGCCTAAAACTATGTTCGGTCTGATGAAAATCTGTGAATGCACGAGTGTTGTTGCACGTACTTAAAACCAGCTCAAGGAAATATTAACATGAATAAAATGTTACTTAAGAAAGAATTAATTTGAACGGTTGCTTAAATGCGGAAAGCCAGCGAAAAAGTACTTTTTGGAAAAGGGGATTTTTTTTGGGGCACTTATTTAGGGATACCACTAGAAATCTTTCCAACTACAAGAATCAATTCAACGAGATGTTGTATAAATCGATTATTCGTGGGAACAATTATTCGATTAAAAAAATTAATCGATTAATAGTCGCACAATTTAATATTATATATTTAATAGTTTCAAGATAATTCCAAAAATTTTATTTTTTTACATAAAGAAAAAGATTAAATTTCTTGCCTCTTATTCTGTAACCATTTGTCACAAGTCACGTCAAGACAATATCAATAATAGAGCACTTTGGTTGCAATTAACAGCTGCTACCAGCATTTAACTACTCTCTTAAGGCCGTGGATAAGGCAAAAGTCTTGTAGAAAACGAGAATTGTGAAAAAAAAAGAAGTAACGAAGTGTGGTATTTTTCGTCTTGTCTTGACGTGACGTCGACAAATAGTTACAGAATAGGGGGAATTAAATTTAAGTATTTAAATTTATCGTGTACTAATATTTTCATTTTTTATATAACAAATTAATGATGAGAGTAAAAAAAATTGTTTCCAATCCAAAACAAAACTTTTTTTAAATTTTTTTTTAATATTTAAAATGTGTTATTGCTACCACATTTTATATCATGTGCACGTGCAGAATTATTTTTTAATTAAAATAACAAAAAAATTAACAAATACTGTGAAAAAAATATATTGCGATTAATCGACACATTTTATTCGAATAATTCGTTAATCAAATATAAGCAATTTTGAATTATTTTCCAAAAATTAATCGATTAATCAAACAACGATTATCCGTTTGAATACCCTATTTCTAACAGTTTTTTATTCGTAGGAATACTTATTCCATTTAAAAAAGTTAATCGATTAATAGTCGCACAATTTAATATTATTCGTTTAATAGTCTCAAGATAAGACCCGAAATTGTATTTTTTTTCACAAAAAGAAAATGTTTAATTTCTACGACTTTCTTATTCTGTAACCATTTGTCACAAGTCACGTCAAGACAATATCAACTGGAACCATTAACAGCTGCTGCCAGCATTTAACTACTCTCTAAGGCCTTGGATAAGGCAAAAGAGTTGTTGAAAACGAGAATTGTGGAAAGAGAGAAATACCGAAGCGTGATATTTTTCTTATTGTCTGTCACGTCAAGACAAATAGTTACAGAATAAGGAGGATTATATTTAAGTGTTTCAAATTCTTGTGCAATAAATAGATTTTATTTCCTATATAGCAAATTAATGAAAAATATATTAAAAATTTTTACCAAATTCAATTTTAAAAAACTTTCCCGTTTAAATTATTTTTAAAAAATTTTTGAAATGTCTTATTGCTTCCACATTTTTTATATCATGTGCACGTGCAGAATTATTATTTAAATAAAAGAACAAAAACTAAATTAACAAATACTGTGAAAATATTTTGCGATTAATCGATTAGTCGACAAAAATTATTCGATATATTCTTCAATCAAAACTAAGCAATTTTGAGTTATTTGCCAAAAATTAATCGATTAATTGAACAACGATTATTCGTTTGAATACCCTATTCCTAATTCGTAATTACATTTTATTTCCTTTAGCAGCAGGAGAACTGTCTATAACTCTAGATTGACAGCTGAGAATGTCAAACTGTGCAGGCACTTCCGTTCAGTACAATTTGAGAAGTAGTCATGAGTCGTTTAAAGTCCAGAACAACGTTTCCAAATTAAGGGAATTTACCATGAAAGAAATATATCTGTTGGCGAAGTTCACAGAGCAGTTCGTCCACTTTAATTGTGGCCACTTTAATATTGGCCCAGTGAGCTGGAAGAGGAAGAACTGTGCCCACCGAAGGATATAAATAATACAGGAGCGAAGTCACAGTATTCATCGTCGTGCTCAACTTGTTGGCTGCCAGCCCGTAATGGACCGTTTAAATCCATCTGACATCTTCAACGATCTTTTTAGCTTTTCTCACAACAAAAAAAAGTGTATTAAAAATTTCATACAAACGCAACCCTTCTATAAACACTCTCTATTAAATAAACTGCTCATCAATTGTTTTTCCATTGACTGCCCTTCAACTAAATCCTGATTCATCCTGCTTCGTCCTTCCTTTCCATTTAAAACTCAACCAAAAATTAATTATTTATTAAACAGCCAATAGAAAACAACACAAAATGAAAAACTCTTTGCAAACTTCTCTCTTCCGGTATTTGAATTATTAAATAATTTTTAAAGATTTTTGTTTGTTTTATTATTTCAGTTTTATGCCAGAATGCGAGCGAACTCTTCAGGGAAAATATTATAAAAATGTTTTTAGCTGAAACTCTAAATACATATAAAAGTAGGAAGCCATAAATGTTTTAATAAGTACGCGGAAAGTATATTCCCAGTTACACACACACACACACACACACACAATTTAATACACTTCAAAACTAATTTTATGTTTTTAGTGTGTGTTTTAGTTTTATGCTCGTAATGAAACGAAATGCGGGGAAAAGAAAGAATTTTCTAGTCAACCGGAAACAGTAGAAATTAAAAATGTAGCAGTTAGCACACACACATACACACACATACACACACATATATGCTCACATGCACGCCAACCAGTCACAACAGATGTGAGCGCAGTGGTATGAAGTGATCAATTTTCCAAATATTATTAAAATAATTTATAAAATAGCTTTTATAAAAGCAATTTTTTCGAAATATAGTTTTTCTAAAATAACTTCTAAAAAGCCTAATTCTCATATTTTAAAAACTGTTTTCAAAATTTGCTTTTTAATAACTATTTTTAAGACTTATTTTCGAAAAACTAAAATTTTTTAAAAAGTACCTTTCTTCTAACATACTTTTCTCTTAAAAAAAATTTTTTTTAAAGTACTTTTCCTATAAGGTACTTTTCCTAAAAGATCCTTTTCCTAAAAGGTACTTTTCCTAAAAGGTACTTTTTTTTAACATAAACTTTGCATAAGTTTTTTTTAAATTAATTTTTTTTAAATGCACTTTTGCCAAAAAAAAATAACTTTCTTTGAAAGTACTTTTATAGAAGGTACTTTTCTTAAAACGTACTCTTCTGAAAAATGTACTTTTCTAGGAATTTAATTTTTTAAATATTTTTCCTAAGAAATATTTTGCTAAACAATCAAAATTTTAAGGTACTTTTCTGAATGGTACTTTTCTTCTAAAACACTTTTCTATATAAAAAAAAACTTTTTTAAAAAGTAACTTTTCCTAAAAGGTACTTTTTAGCAGGTACTTTGTAGTAACTTTTCTTAAAATTAATTTTATTTTGATATGCACTTTTGCCATAAATAACTTTCTTTGAAAGTACTTTTTTTAGATGGTACTTTTCTAAAAACGTACCCTTCTGAAAAATTTTACTTTTCTAGGAACTTACTTTTTTAAGTATTTTTCTTAAAAAATATTTTGCTAAACAGTCCAAGTTTTAAGGTACTTTTCTTAAGGTTATTTTTCTGCTAAGGCACTTTTTTATTTAAAAAAAAAAAAAACTTTTTTAAAAAGTAACTTTTCTCAAAAGGTACTTTTCTTTAAAGATACATTTTTAAACAAATAATTGTCCTAATATATAATTTTCTTTTCTTGGAAGATGCTGTTTAAAAGGTACTTTTTTAATACACATAAAAACGATTTTTAATAGGTACTCTTATAAAAAATGCTGTTTTCAAGAGGTGGCTGTTTTATAAGTGCATACTTTTCTCAAAAGCTGCTCTTATTTACAAGGTACTACTTTATAAAAAAAATTTTTAGAGGTACTCTTTTGAGGGGCACACTTTTGAAGGATTCTGTCTTATAAGGCACTTTTTTGTAAAGCACATTTTGATTATCTGATGTAACTTTTTATGAGGCACTTGTTTAGAGTTAACTTTTTTAAATGTATTTTTATAATAACAAATTCCTTAAAAAGGACTTTTTTCAAAGGACACTTGTTGCAAAGTTTTCTTTTTAAACGGTACTTTTTAAAGCGTGCGTTTTAGAGAGGAATTTTTCCAAACGGTACCATTTTGAAAGGCACTTTATTTAATAGGTGCTTTTTAATGAGATAGCTTTTTAAACGGTACTATTGAAGGGTGCCTTTTTCAAGGTAATTTTTTGCAAAACATAATTTAAAAGGTAATTTTTAAAGGGCACTTTTTTCAGGGTTAACTTTTTATATGGTATTTTTAAAGGAGAACTTTTTTAAGGGACTCTTTCTTAATAAGTAAATTACAAAAAGTTACTTTTTTTTACAAGTACCTTTTTGAGAGGCAAAAGTATTTTTTGAAAGGTACTTTGCAAAGAGTACTTTTTCAAAAGTACTTTTAAAAGATACTTTGCAAAAAGATAATTTTAAAAGGTACTCCTCTCAAAGCAACTTTTTTGGAAGGTACTTTAGTATTGGGTACTTTTGTATTTGGTACTTTTGTAATGGGTATTTTATTATCATGTACTTTTTAAAAATCTGCTTTCTTAAAAAGTAACATATTGAAAGGCATCTTTTTAAAAGGCACTTGTAAAGGAAACACTTTTAAAAAGGTGCTATTTTAAAAGGTACTTTTACAAAAGGAACTTTTTTTAAAGTTTATTTTTTTAATAATTAATAATCTCAAGACTGTTTCTCTTTTATATATAATTTATTTTATAATTTTTATTAAAAACATACTTTCGTTAAGCAAACATTTTTTTATATCCGGTTCACTGTCCGCTGCTGTTTAGTTTTCCGTTTTTAGTTTAAGTTTAGCAGGAAACCTTGATGATTGTATGTATGTGTACAGTCAGCACGAATGCGAGCATGTGTGTAAGTGTGTGTGTGTGTGTGTGTAATATGTACTTGTATAAGTAGGGCCACATAAACATGTATTTATACGGATGTAATAATTATTTTATACCCGCGTACCTCTTTCGCAATTGTGTTTGAGTGGGACTGCTCCTGTTTGTGTGGGGGATTGTGGGCGTATGTGTGTGTGTGTGTGTGTGAGTTTAAATATGTTGGCGGTGTGTAGATAAGTGGACTTAGTTGCCCATTTTAGGCCTGTGCTTTGTTGGGGATTAAATTTAAAATGTGTTTTTAATTAAATTATAACTCGGCGACACGGGGGTCTATTAAAGAGCTGACCATAAATACTGATTCTCATGTTGTCAATGCTGCTGTTGTTGTTGTTGTTTTTGTTATGTTGCAATCACAAATTTATTAAATTTTTAAACGTCATGATGTACTTCAACCTCAACAGCGATCAATCATTGAAATGACAAAAAATGTTTTGCAATACGGCGGTAATTGATTCGTAAATATTTTAAAATATTTAATGCCGGGGTAAAAGTTAAATAAAGAATTTGGTTAAGCCCACGGCGCATTTGGGCTGTTAATTTTTTATTTAATTTTGTTGTTGTTTTTTTTCATATTTAGTGGCGGATTTGCATTGAAGCCATTAATATTTATACGTGACTTCATTGTCCACATGCCCATTTGTCAGGCCGAGGTGGGTCTTTAGGGCAGCAGTGGCTGGATGGTGTTCGAATGAAATCAGCGTGATAAAAAAACAGGAGTTAAAATAGTTTTTCAGACAACTGCAATTCAGATAATCTTTAAATGTTTACACACGCACGCCTTAGGAATCCTGCCGAAAGGGAATATTTCCAGGTGCCATTATTTTCTTCTGGGAATAGCAGCCTCTTGATTGAATCAAATATTTAATCAAGAAGAGCGTGTCATTATATGATTGCGTTAGAAAGTAATAGACGCTCTTAAATGTTATCACAACATGTTTCCTTTTCTTCTTGAGCACTCAGATAAACTTTTATTTGAAACCGAAACAAAGAAAAAAACCAGAAGCAACAACAACAACAACTTGCAGACATTAAAATATGTTGATGTAAATGAAATTTGAACACAACCCAGAGACAAGACAAGACAAGACAAGAAGACATCATCGCCATGCATGTTGTAGTTCACATCTTTAACATTTGACATCATTATATCTAATCAAATATTATCGCAAACGTATTTAGTCCGGATAAGAGAGAAGGGGTGTGTGTGTGTGTGTGTTGTTTATAAAACTTCCGTTTCCTTTGGCAAAAATATTAAAAATGAAACTAAGAAATGTTGTATTTAATATAAAAAACAACAGCAACAACAAAATGTTTATATTATTAAAGCAGGAATTACATGTATGCGTGTGCATGAGTGTGTGCGGTGTATGTGTGCGTGTGTGTAATAAGTGCCAAAGATGTGTGTTGTAATGTAACACCAGCAGCAGCCATTAACACAAGCACAGGAATAACAACTTTAACTTAAAACCATTAAACAACCAACGTTTTCTAAGAGCAACAAAAACAATATAAAAAACAACAACAGCAACAACGAAGTAAAAATGCCACAAATCTTTCAACAACATGTTGTAGACGATAGGAAAAGCAGCAAAAACAAAAAGGATATCAAGCAGAAATACCTCCACCCCAGCAGGGATGGAAAGTGCCCAAAACGCTTTTATTTCTTCGTATAAGTTTTTTATTTGCAATGACGTTCTTACTTCGACTAGGACTTGAGGGATGAGCCCTACTCATGTTATGCATTGAGCCGGAACTATGAGAGGAGCAGTGGGATATTATTGAAAGAGCACATGGAGAGGGGATGGCATTTATTGTTCACTCTCACAACTCAGCGAAGAGATTTATTTTTGAATTTTTTTATGTTTCTCTTATCAAGTTTCTGACTTTAAACGACTGCTGACGACTTGGCCAGCCTTAATGAACAGAACTGTTAAAACAGTTGGACAGCGTTATCGCTATCCAAAGTTCTCGTGCAGCTAAGAAAAACACCCGTTATAAAGGGTATAGCAGAAACTTTCTTTTTAATTTTCTTTATTACACAAAAAATAGTTAAGAAGTATTAAAAAGAGAAAAGAAAAAGTACTTTTTCGTTACTGACGATTACTTTTTTAAAATGCCAACTTTCCATCCCTGCCACTAACATTTTCAATGGTTTGAGAGTTACTTAACTGTAACTGAGCTTTCATCTCCCATTCTCTTCACTTTGCCAACTCCTTTCCTTTAATATCATAAGAATTTTGTAGAAGATTATGAAACTGTGAAGTATTTTGTACAAATTAAGTCAACAAGATCATATGAAATTATAAAAAAAAGAGAAAATATGTGACAACTAAAGTGACAGTTACTAATAATTTCAACAAAAAAAAATAAAAAAAATGCCGTAACAGATACTTTTCTAGAATGCAGTCAACGAAGGTTATTTAAGGCAAGTAAATATATTCAAAGTACTCGAGAAATTAATACGAAAAAAGTACCCTGTATTCTGTAACGATTTGTCAACGTCATGTCAAGACAATATCAATAATAGAAAAGCCAGAAGCTCGAGCCTTGAAGACACCATTTCAGAGTCTTTTATTATGAGTGGAGAGCTGCTGGTTAAATTTTTTCAAAAATCAATTCAACTGACAAAATACCACGTACACGCTCCCGATTTAATTGAAAATCTGACATATAAAAACACCACACGTTTTTTGTGGTACTCTTTTAAGCATCTTAATTTCCACTGATTTTAATAAAAAATATATAATTTGAAAGGTATTTTCATAAAGATAAGCATAATAAAAGATATAATTTCTAGATTCTTAACAAAAAAGTTTTAGACATAAAATTAGTTTGGGACAAAAACCCACAACGAAATTTTACAATTTCAATACCGTCTTATACTTCCAATGCAAGTGCTCACATACACACACGAAAGCGTTGAAAGTTCTTTCTCATAATTTTATTGGACGGTCAGAGAACCCCAACGGCCTCTTTAATTTTCTTCAAAACTGTTGTGCATCAAATAAAAGGAAATACGAAAAGTAGTTTCTTATTTTTAAAAATATGTCAGTAGTCCTGAATATAATTATTTATTTGAACTTTAAATGGCAAGTATTTGAATCTAGACCGCCCGGGGCGGACGTGTCTGGTTATTTTTATAACGTAACAAATTTTTAATAATTGAAAACATTGAAAAAAAATGTTTGTGTGTTTTAAATTTAATTAAATTCGCTAAATTTCGCTTAAAGTTCCGTGTTGGAACAACAAGCCACAAGGCTGTAAGTCGTTCAGCCCTCAATCGGCTTGGATATCCCTCCAATATTGGTTTGCTTTCACTTGACGGAATTGCACTATGGGAAAAAATAAATGATACTAAACTGAACTCGCGATGGATGAAATAAAAAACTTTTATTCGTTTGAAGGCGAGCAAATGTTTTTTTTTTCAGTTTTCATTTAGTTAAGCTCTGAACCAGTGCCTGGTGTCTAACTTGTGGGATGCTATTTTGGGCGTGGCAAAACACGGAATAATATATATCATCCTAAAAATTTTAAAAAACAACAGAATATAAAAAATATCTGACTGATTTTGTGATCAATAAAATTGCAACAGTTCTTTTTGTTGCCCAAGTTTATAACCTTAATTCCTGAGCCACCCTCGTTTTCTTCATTTTTTATTTAATTTTTTTAATAAGAATTGCTTATCAAAACATTGTCAACTGTAAGAAAAGAAAACTTGAAGTTTATCGTTCAGAGAAATTCTTGAAAATAAGTTTTTCTTCATTTTTCACTTTCGTGCTGTTGCTACGAACGAGATGTGAGCGAGCGTGTGTGTGTGTGTGCGTGTGTAAGTAAATTTCAAATAAACTCGTAAATCACACACATACAAGAGACCATGAAAATCAAAATTATACAAAATCGTACATTCAAAGTTGATACGCGTTTCTTTATTTCTTCCTCAACTTTTGCACACATTCCAAACAACTGCAGGTAACACAGCGCTTCACACACACACACACACACACACACACAAACGCACACAAGAGTTTGCAAGGATGTCTCTTCTACTTTAATCATATATTACTTAGACAACGACAACAAAATAGTTTGCTGTTGCAAAAACAAGAAACAACCTTAACAAAAGATACACGCTTCCAAGGTTACCTTGAAGTACCTCAAGAGTACCACTGAAGATGGAATGAATGACTGAATGAAGAGGAATGTGAGTGAGCGAGCGAGCGAGCGAGTGAGTGCAAGAGGAAAAAGTTACACTTTTAGCAAACGCGCACACACACACACACCTGCCCACTCAAAGAAAGTAGAAATTTCGTTCCTTTCTTTTAGCGGCAGAGGCAGAGGCAGCAGCAGCGTTAAATGCACATCCTGCCGCTGCACTTAGGAGCCGAAGGAGAGCTCCTAAGATAAAATAATACAAGACAACAACGACAACAAGACTGTGAATAAAGCGAAACATTAGAAAATGCAGCACTAAAAAGGGAACCGGAAAACGGAAGCGAAATGCATCACACCCAACTACGAAGACTTGATGCCACAAAGGAAAACACACACACACACACACACAAACACACATTTTCGTTTTGTTCTTCAGAAATGTTTTTCTTACAAAAAAACAAAATTATAAAATTATTATTATTTCTATCAAACAAGGACTTTCGCTTATCTCTTTAACAATTTCCAGCTTTTTGTCTTTAAAAAGTTGCGGTTAAGGGACTTTCACGCCATTTAGAGACCGCAATCAAAATAATTTTTATAAAAAGTAAAAAAAATTTCTTACAAATTCCCTTAAAGAAATAACAAAAAAATAATCTTAATGATGCAATTCTTGTAACACTGAGGAAATTTGCGTTTTAGAAAAAATATTTTATTAAAATTTGCTGACAAGATGAAAGAGTTTCAGAAACATGTTCGTTGAATTTTCGCAGCGCTAAGCAGGAGCGTAAAGAGGCGAGTCTCTTCTATCTCAGCCAGCTTGGGCAAACGGGCGGGCAGCCAGCTTAACCCCGCTTAAGTTTAATAAGAAAATTATTTTACCACAAGTACCTTAAGCACTTTGTACCATTTAAAAAGGTACCTTTTACAAAAAATGTACTTTAAATATGTACATTTTTAATAAACATATTCCAGAACAATTCCCTTCTAGAGAAATATATTTGAAACACGAACAACAAAAAAGTACTTTTTGCTAAAAGTATCAAAAAGTACCTTTTACAAAACATTTCCACGCAATTATTTTAAATAAAAACCATTTTGAGAGGACCGGCTTCAAAGAAAATTACATTCGCAGAAAACTACAAAAAAGGAAAACTTCACATTTCCCAAAGAAGTACTTTTAAAAAGTTATGGCAGCAAAATATACATTTTTAAAAAGTGTATTATCAGAAAATTGCTTTTGAATTTAAAATATCTTTAAAGTGCTTTTCAAAAGTGCTGCTATTTAAAACAAATACCTTTTTTATTAAACCTTAATAGTACCTATTAAAAAATGTACCCTTCAAAAAATCAAAAATTTAAATTTGTATATTTTCAAAAAGTTATTTTAAGAAGAGAAAAGTTCCTTTTAAAAAGCATATTTAAACAAATACTTTTTAAAAAGATCCCTTTATAAAAAGTATCTTTTAAAAAGTACCTTTGAAAAATCAACTTTTAAAGAGGACCTTTAAAAAAAAAAGAATTCTTTAAAAAATATCTTTGAAAGAATAAAAGGTACTCTTTTTAAAAATTTCGTTTTTAAGATTGCCTCCTAAAAAGGATCCTTTAAAAAGCACCTATTGAAAAGCTTCTCTTGTAAACTACCATTGGAAAAGTACTTTTCAAAAAGTCCCTTTTACATAGTATCTTTTGAAAGCTACTTTTTAAACACCTATTAAAAAGTACCTTTTAAAAAGCGCCCGCTAAAAATACTTTCTTAGAAAGTACCTCCTAAAAAGCACCTTATAAAAACTTTTCAGATAATAAATTTTAATAAATACTTTTTGAAAAGTACTTTTTGAAAACTAGCTTTTAAATACCAGATTTTGAAAAGTACCTTTCAAAGAGTACAATTTAAATATTATCTTTTGGAAACTACATTTTAAAAATTCCCATTTAAAGAGTACTAATTGAAAAGTACCTATTAGAAAGTACCTTTTAAAAAGTGCCCTCTAAGAATTTGTTTTTAAAAAAGTACCTTTTAAAAAGCATCTTTAAAAAATCTTTTGAAAAGTACCTTTTGAAAAATACCTTTTAAAATTTACCCTTTGAAAAGAATTTTTCAAAAGCACTCTTAAATATGCAAATTTCAAAAAGTCATTTTTAGAAAAAAAAACTTTTACAAAATGGTAGTTTTGCGTAGGTACTTTAAAAAAAAAGTACTTTTCTGCAAGTTTGCATTTTAAAAGAGTACCTTATAAAAACATTTTTCAAGCCAAATTAGTTAGAGAAGAACTTATTAAGACAAGTAAATATCTGCCATGAGTACATTTTATGAAAGTCGCTTCTAAAAAAATTTTATTTTAAGAAAGTTAGTTTTGATGAAATATCTTTTAAAGTAATTTCTCTTTTGCGACTTTAAAAAATACATTTTTAAGAAGTACCTTTTCCAAAACACTCTTTGAAAATGAACCAGTAAAAAAGTTAATTGAGTACTTATGAAAAAAAAACTTTCAAATAAGTACTTTTTGAGTTATTTAACTTTTGGGAAGACCCGTACTTTTAGGAAAGTACTTCTTAATAAGTACTTCTTTTGAAAATGGTACTTTTTCAGAAAAGCATTTTTCAGAAAGTACTTTTGTGGGAAAGTATTTTTATGAGTGTAATTTTTTAATAAAATAAGTCTTAGGACAACTAATTTTCACTCCAGCAAGTACTTTTTACAAAAAGCTACCTTTTGCGAAAGTACTTTTTAATAAAATTTTTATTTTAATATTTAAGAAAATTTCTTTTAACGAAGTTACTGTTGAAGTGACTACTATTTAATAAAAAATATGTTTTAAAAAATACGTTTAAAGTACCTTTTAGAGCGGTTGCCTGAAGTAGTTCAAGCATGGACGAAACCGAAGATTTTTCTCCATCTGTGCTGTCATCAGCATGCATGAGTACAGTCTTGTTCTGAATGCCGAATTCAGTCGAAAAAGTACTTTTATGAAGAAAAGCGTGAAAAAGTAACATTTTAGAAAAGAAAACATCTAAGAAAGGGCACAAGAAGTACATTTTGCAACGAAGACTATTTTCACAAAAAAGTACCTTTTTAAAAAAAATTATCTTCGATAAATATTTCATGCTGACAAACAAAAATATTTCGTTTTTAAAAATTTTATTTAATCAAACAAGCAAAACTGCTCAAACAAACACTTTCTTAAAATAACTTTTTCGAAAAGTACTTCAAATTTAATTATATTTGCATTTAAAAAATCTCTTTTGAAAAGTACTTTAAAGATAAATAGAACTTTTTGTTGGCACTCAAGATTTCGCATAATTACAATTCACCATGAACTCGAGTTGAATGTTGAGAGAGAAAAAAAAGAGAGAACTCAATCACACGACTGCAGTGCGATGACATGCCGTCGTGCAGAGTTTTTAGATTTAATTTTTTATTTAATAAATTTTTTTTTTTTTTTTTTGGTATCACTCGAGTACAGCATCTGCTTGTTAGTTAAGCCTCATTTTTTCGCCACAATCCGCGCCACATAATTTATAATTATCCTTCTTTATGCGACTGTAGAAATTTTTGCATTTTAAAATATTTTTATTTAATTTTTTTTTTTTTGTAAAATTGAGCGTGACTTTGAATTTCGAAACAAACGGGAACATTTTTGCAAAAATGTGTTCATAAATATTTTGCACACTTTCCGTTTTTTTTTTGCTTTTTGCTAACAAACCAAAATCAAGTTCAAAATAATTAAAATAACAATAAATCCCAATGATAGAGCGCTGAAAACATGCACATGCAAGCACAAGCATGCAGAGTAAAACAGCAAGAACAAGAGCATTTGAGTACTTGGAAAACATTTCCTTTGGTCCTTCTCCATTTACGATGGTTGTGTGTAGCTGCAGTTGCTCTGGCTGTCGTTCTTGTTGTCGTCGTGTTGTTGTGCAGTTGTTAATACACAAACTTTCGCTCCTAATGCAATTATTGTGTATGTGTGTGTATGTTTATTTACAGTCGTATATGTGGAGATCGTTAATGTAAATACGCGTGTTCGTGTGTATGCGCGCACTTGTACAAACGTACTGGTATAATGAAATAACAATGCGGTAAGTTAAAGTGCATAATTAACACTAAAATCGCACGTTAGCACAAATAACGGCAGTATGGAATGAACACGCACACACAAGCTCACACACACACATACACAAACACACATATACACAAACGCACTGCTACAGAAATATACTCGCGTTCACATCCAGGTTGATGTATTCGTGCACCGACGGGAGTAGTTTATGAAAGTCGCACAGTGTACTGCCTCATTCTTTTTTATTGCCGGTTAGTAAAATCGAAGAGCAAAAATTTTATTTTAAATATAAAAAATTTTAAATAAATTTCTAATTAATCACCCGTCTTTTTAATTATTATCGCCACTAATTGAAATTTTTTACATCCCTGATGGGATTGTAAAATTTGGAACAAAATATAAACTAAAAGCAACCAACTCAATGGGTTCCACTTTTGAGGCAAACGACACCAGTGTGCATGAAAGTGTGGTTTTCTGTCTTTAAATTTAACTAAAATAAAAAGTGTGGGAGTCAAAATTAAAATTTATTATTCATTTAAAAGCCCTCTTCATGCCATCATGTGTTTAATATAGAATCGTTCAAATATCCTTCGCGAATTCCCTGAGTGGAGCGCTTCCGAAATATTCAAATTTTTCATGACTCTGCGAGATAAGTGGGAGTTGCTTTTGTAGGCCTCTATGGTTTTTAGCATGCCACAGGAAGAAGCCTAAACGGCTCTATTTACAAGATCTCATGGACAAGTCACATCACCTCCACGTGGGATGACCATGCCCTGAAAAAGCTCATGCAGAATGCACAATGGGGCATGAGCTTGTGTGGTATATTGACACCCATGTTTTTAGTAGCGATATCGTCCAATTCAGCCTAAAAGAAGTTGGTTATGATCGAGCTATAACCCTTGCCGTTGGCAATGATGGCATGGCTATAAATTTCTTAAAGATATATGGACCGATGATGCCACCAGCCCGAAATCAACAACAAACAGGGGTTTTTTCGGAATGCATTGGACGTTTTAAGATCTCATGTGTTTTTATAAAGTCCGAAATTCGATTATTAAAATTTTGTACGTTGCCATTCATCTTAGAAGCCAATTTTTATAAAACAATTTTATTAATTATTCGTGCGGTTGAATTTCATGATGATTTGACCAAAAACGCTGAATAAATGACAGCTAATTTGACAGATGTAGTGTCTTCACTGAGATGGCTAATATTAACTGTCAAAGTTTGGAAGACCCTGTTGTGATTGTTTTTAATGCCACCGTGTGATATTCTCTAAAGACGATCAGTCGAATCAACTTTTATTTATGAAAAGATATTTTGAAAATATATTTTCACCACAATTTTTACTATTTTTTTATAATTTTTTATTATACTTTTTAGTCTTATTTGCTAAATTTGTTTTCCTTACTACGTATTTTACAATTTTTTGGGTTAAAGTTTTAGTCGCTCTCTCTTTCTATCTCGCTTTCTCACCAAAAAGTGAGCACAATAAATAAATTTTTTTCTGAATTCAACTTTAACGACGGTTAAACGAAAGTTGCACCGATTCCACATCCCAAAGAGCCAATTTTATATTTAACAAAAAAATACCGAAATAGTTCCACTGTGCAGCGCAAGTATATACAAATTTACGAGGGTTATGTTGCAATTTTAATAGTTCTTAAAAACAAATATTATGGAAAGACAGCGATACCGAAAACGCGGCGATTGATACAATCATGTAGTAAAGCAGAGCACTCACTTTTCTTGAAATTGTAGAAGAAATTCGCGGAGCAAATAAAGACAAATTAAAAGACTAACGATTTTTTTCCATCTCTCTCTCTCTCTTTGTCTCTCTCTCTTTGCATCCTTTATCCTTCTATCCTTTAAATACCGTCTCCACCTTTTCATAGTTCCTCAGTGCACCGGCACTGATAAAATAAAATATATAAATATATCAAGTTAGTTCTATTAATGTAGCGTGCGTCACACAATTTTGTAAGCAATCCTTTTGCAAAAAATACTTGTTCAAAATAAACGTTTCAAACGAAAACTTTTGTATTTCGGTCCGAAGAACTTTAAAAAGTGTAGCGGTCGTCACAGAGGATTTACCCCTGGACTCCTGTTTTCTAATGCATAACAAAATATGTGTATATTTTAATTCGAAATATTATTAAGAAAGAAGCGGTCGCCTCTTTAGTATTGTTCCATAGACTCATGTATTCTATTATATAAAAAACCTTTCTAATGAGTACAACCCTCGTACAACTTGCTTTTAATAGACATCCCTCTTAACAATGGGAAATCGTTTGTTTGTCCATTGTGTGTGTGCGTATGTGTAGATGTGTGTATGTGTGTGTGTGTGTGTGGATGTTTGTATGGCTACGCGTGTGTGTGTTTGTGGCTTTGTAAGCAAGCATATGCATGCACATGGACTCGCATATCTAAATGTTTACTTTCAACTGTTTACGGAACGTGTAGATATTCACCTTTTTAGAATTCCCCACTCTCTTTCTCGCTCTCTCTTTCTCTGTCCGTGTGTAAACAACACACAACGTTGGCCTTTCAACAGTGAATTAATGGGAACAGTAGAAACACTACTGGCACTTTTATGCGAAAATTCCTAAGCGAACACATTCTTCACAACTAAAACAACAACAACAACAACAACAACATCAACAACAATACAGAAGTGAGGAAATGAGTGAATGCGTGAAGGCTGATCATCTGCATTCATTTACTTGGAAATTTCGTGTTGCCTGCAATTTTCGCTTAATTGTAAAATGCATTTTTTTCTTTTTCATTTTCAAATGGATGCGCTGGCAAATTTAAAGTTTCCAATCGATGAACGAGCGAACAATCAACTCCAGTTTAACAACAAGTTTCGAATTACGATTTACTTGGGCCTGTTGCTTTTGTAGTAAAATTTCTATGGAAAATTAGTTCTATAAAAATATAATTTTTTTTATCAATTCCTCAGAATTGAGGTGCCACTGTGCGTCTGTTTTAATATGGAAATTAACGTGTATTTTCTAATTGCACATAAAAGCTTGCAAATATTATCTTCCAGAAAATGTAATTAATTTATTATTTCAGTTTCTGGTTTCTCTTTTTTCCATGCTTTGGAAAGCTTTGCAGGTGTGTGCGTGTGTGTGTGGTTCTTTGTATTCTGTTGAAATGGAATTTTATAAGTGAATAAATGGCAGTCAACAGTTAGTTTGCTACACCTGGATGTGAACACACAGACACCAACACACACACACACACACCTTTGCAAAAGGACTGTAAACATTTTAGCACTCCCAAAGTTAAGAGTTTATGGCTACATTATGGGGCAACCACATACACCCACACACACAAGTTTTGCACCTGAAACCCCTTCTTTTGATGTGTTAAATATGCCAACAATCAACCTGCCCCAGATGTTTTAGACTTCATCAGCCTGTTGCTATTTTCTTAATAAAATTTACGACCTTTTTTATACTTCTTCCACCGGGCCAGAGTTTTAGTTCTGCTCGCATTCCTTTTAATAAATCGTTAAACCAAAACCTTAAGTTTTCAGCTGAATCGTCATCATCTTCATCATCATCATCATCATTATCATCGTCTTCATCGTCATCCACATCAAACATTAAATGTGTAGACAACCGTTAAGATTTTTGTATTTTATTGTTGCCAAGACACCCGGACGGACACACAAACGCACATCAGCAAACATAAATCGTCAAGTTGTTTAATTTTTTTATAACTCCAGTCAATTTAGGAATACTGTGTGGTCACCAGGTTGTTTACAGGAGTTTTATTTCTGACTGCCTCGCAGACTTGAGGTGCTCCACACAGTTTTCAAATAAACATGCAAAATTATTGTATTTATTTCGTTAAACATAAACGATGGACAACAAAAACTGCAGCTTTTATCAAATGATATTTATTATAAACAAACAGTACTGCTTGATTATATAGCAGCACTCAAAGCACTATGGCGATTTTTTTATACTGATTTATTTAACTCTCTTATTTGTATTTAAAAATCTTGAAAACAAGTAGCCAGTTTGATAACAGAATTAATAATAAAATTTACAAAAGGATTTTAGTACTCAAATTCGTTACTTATTCATAATAATGTTATAACTCATAATCATAATTTGATTATTATTTATTATGGACATATTTCAATGGCATCAAAGTGAATAAGGTATGTAATAGTAAATTTAGTACTAAATTTGTTTATAAACTTTAGCACTAAATTTTAGTATAAAAATTTAGTACCGTATTTTAATGCCACATTTCAATAGTTTGTAATACTACAAAATTTTAGTGCTATATTTTGATGCTAAATTTTAGTACGCCATTTTAGTAATAATTTTTGTACTGGATTTTAGTATTAAAATTCAATAGTTTGTATTACTAATAGATTTCAGCACTATATTTTAATGCTAAAATTTAGTAGCAAATTAATATTTCAGATTTTAATTCTAAATTTTAGTACTTAGCACTCTTAAGATTAGAACACTAGATTTTAGTTATAAGTTTTAGTACTTAGCTGTAATCATACATTTTAATGTTTGATTTGGGACTGCCAACTTTCTACATTATTTAAATTAGAACTTTGATTTTTTTCATATTTTAGTACTTAATATTTACTACTGGATTTTAATACTGAATTCCAATAGTTTGTTTACAAATAGATAATAGCGCTATATTTTAATGATTAATTTTATTACATAATTTTAGTACAAAATTTAGATTTTCGATTTTAGTTCTAAATTTTACTACCTAGTTATAATGCTGCATTTTATTATTTGACTATAAACTCTCTACTATTTTTGAAAGTCGAAGCTAAATTTTAGTATTACATTTTTTTTGGAACCAAAAATTTTAAGTTCAGATTTTATTTCTAAATTTTAGTACTTAGCTGTAATCATACATTTCAATTTATGATTTTTAACTGCCTACTCTCCACTACTATTTCGATTCCAACACTAAATTTTAATATAACATTTTAGTACAGAGTATTAATTTCAGATTTTATTTCTAAATTTTAGTACTTAGCTGTAATCATACATTTCAATTTATGATTTTTAACTGCCTACTCTCCGCTACTATTTCGATTATAACGCTAAATTTTAATATAACATTTTAGTACCAAATATTAATTTCAGATTTTAGTTCTAAATTTTAGTACTTAGCTGTAATCATCAGTTTTTATGTTTGATTTTGAACTACAAAATCTTCACGATTTTTAAGATTAGAACTTTTTTATAAATGAATTGTCTACAAAATTTTAGTACTACCGTTAAAAGCGCATGTAGGACCTGTATTTAATTTATTTAGTTTTTCTTTTGCTTGGAAATTTTTCGCCACTGTACCGACGAAAAAGTGTATGTCTTTTTAATAGTTTAAAAATAGTTAGATATCACTCATAACTATTAATTTAACCGTCACTGTAGACTGCACATTAAAATAATTTATGTTTATTTTTATATATTAAGTTTTAATAACACAAATCTTTTTCAAAAAAAAGAGACAATAAAATAATCTAAACAAATCCCCTCAAAATAACAACGCAAAATTAAACAAAAACACTGATCGATCGTGCGATCTGCACACAAACAAACCAACCAAAAGATCAAAACTGTTCGCAGTCTATTTTAAATGCTCAGACAACGAAGTTTAACTGCAACGCTAATTAAGCAATTAAATTTACATCCATGGAATTATTGCCGAATGACGATGAGCTGCTGCTCATGGAGCTGGAGCGCAGAGATGGCATTTATTCGTTCATCTTTCATGAACTGGAGGCCAATAAATTACAAACGGAATTTGAAGAAAATCAAAATATAATTGAACAAGTAAAACTAGAAGCCGAAGAAATCGCTACACCAAACGAAGATGATGCCAAAACTAAAACACAAACAGCAGTTCCACCAGCCAGTTTCAATGCAGCCAAGCCGCCGTTGCTGGCCGCCACGTCCAGCCTATTGCCCGGCCCAACTCCAGCCATGTCCTATTCGTATGCCGATTGTTACATAAAAAGTTCCAGCAACGATTTCGGAAAGTCGTGGCAGACCCACTTCAATTTTCAATTTCCAATGACTTCTTCGGCTCATTCATCTTTCCAACAGTTTTGCTCCCTGCACACCTTCAATGTGCGCCGACCTAAAACGCCCTTCTCCCATATTTACGCACCTCTGGTACGCAACCGACGCCACGAACTCAAACAGACGAAAGGGTACAAGAATTTTGTGAAAAGTTTAACAGCAGTTGCCGATTTGAGGCAACTGTTTCCTCTGGATCCTGACGCTCATGCGCCATTTACAGTGGAGAGCGAGAGCGCAAAGTGTAAAGGAGTGCATGGGAAGCATGCCCACTGCTTGAAGTGAGTGGATTTTGAGAAATATATTGAATGCATAAAGATTTTCAATTGAGATAAAATGTAAACGGGAATAAAAATTAAAAATATATTTTTTACTACTTACGATTGATTGCAGGATTGGAAACTTCAATCTGAAATTTAAGAAATAAAAATTAAAAATTAAAAACTTTTAAGAAAATATTTAATAAAGATTTCATTTAAGTTTTATAAATCTAGTTAAAGTCATAATTAATTAATAAGATAATTGTTTAATTAATTAATTTTTTCACGGCATGAGAACCTAAAACAACAGAAATATTGTTGGACTCAAATTGTTCCATAATCGAGTGAATAACTTCGTTACTTTTATTTTTTGATTCCGGCCTTCCAAACGGCGCGGCTATCAGATATATGGTCGCTTCGATTAGACCACTTTTTGACAGCTTTTCCCAAGAACATTTTGTTAATTTTTTAGATAACTTTTTTAATAAAATATTTTTTTAAAAGCAATTTTTGTCTACTACGAAATTAATACAAAATACAAATTATTCAATTAACCAATTAAATTGTTTAATTACAATTCGTTACATGTTTGCCTCTAATAATTATTCGAGAATCTAATCGATTACAACAAAGCCTCATGGATGGCATACCCTAATAAGGATGTATGTGTGTTTGTGTATTACTCGTTACTAAAAAAAAGGACTTCGTTAAATATTAAACCAGCCGGCAGTTTCGAACAAATCTTGGCGCTGTTGTCCTTGATTCGAATAGGCAGATGTATTTTCGTGTATCCTTTTATTAATTATCTGCTCCATTTATTTAATAGCAAACATTTTTAAATAAATATAAAATAATCTTTTACAGCTTTTAACGTTCATTAAATTTACATTAACGCTGCTTTCTTTCGTGCTTCTTTTTACTTAAACGATTTGAAGGACTTTTTTTTCTGTTGTCAATCGTTAATGTTGTTTATTCTCCTGCATGATTTTCAAGTTGTTCTTCTTTTCTTGCTCATGTTTCATCTTGATTGTAGTTGGGAATAAATTTAAGCAATTTTTTCTTGTTGTTGTTGGTGGCATTGTTGTCTTTCATGGCTGTCCATAATCTTTCCAAATCAAGTGTCTGATTAAATGTTAACACCTTAAACGCAGGTGTCTTTGGCAAATGATAAATTAATGATGACTCTGATGAGGGTTGAGCCAGAGAGTTGACTCAACGGAGAGGAAGGAAATCTAGTGAATGACGACGCTTGACTGAATGCATAGAAAAAAAAAGAAGAAGTGTTTTCTATTTTAGAACACTCACAATCAAGCGATGCAAGGAAGAATGACAAGAAATGAATTAACAAGACACACACAAACACACACACACACACCATGAAATTTATTCCAGCAAGACGATGCAGTGTTCTGAACTACGAGCAACGTTCGATGCAGGTGTAATTGCAGAGCTGGAAAAGAGTGAAATGTGCTAATGTTATTTCACTTGAAATTGTCAAAATCAGATAAAAATGTGACAAGTTTTTTGAAAACTACCTGAATCAAAATTTATTTTTCCAACGAAAATAAATATTTCGAACTGGATTCTCTTCAAATTAAAGCAGATGTTTGCACGAAGCTTGAACTTTGAAGAAACCATTCCGGAGACTTTATTATACATGGAGAGCTGCTGGTTAAATTTTTTCAAAAATATATTCAGCAGACTAAATATTACGTATACGCTCCAGATTTAATTGAAAATCTGGCATATAAAACACCACAATTTTTTTGTGGTACTCTTTTAAGCATCTTAATTTCCACTGATTTTAATAAAAAACATATAATTTGAAAGGTGTTTTCATAGAGATAAGCATAATAAAAGATATAATTTCTAAATTCTTAGCAAAAAAGTTTTAGACATAAAATTAGTTTTGGAAAAAACCCACAACGAAATTTTTCAATTTCAATACCGTCTTATACTTCCAATACAAGTGCTCACATACAGATACGAAAGCGTTGAAAGTTCTTTCTCATAATTTTATTGGACGGTCAGAGAAGCTCAACTCCCTGTTTAATTTTCTTCAAAACTGTTGTGTATCAAATAAAAGGAAATACGAAAAGTAGTTTTTTATTTTTAAAAATATGTCAAAAGTTCTGAATATAATTATTTATTTCAACTTTAAATGGCAAGTATTTGAATCTAGACCGCCCGGGGCGGACGTGTCTGGTTATTTTTATAGCGTAACAAATTTTTAGTAATTGAAATATTGAAAAAAAATTTTTGTGTCTTTTAAATTTAATTAAATTCTCTAAATTTCGCTTAAAGTTCCGTGTTGGAACAACAAGCCACAAGGCTGTAAGTCGTTCAGCCCTCAATAGGCTTGGATATCTCTCTACTATTGGTTTGCTTTCACTTGACGGAATTGCACTATGGGAAGAAATAAATAAACTGAACTCGCGATGGATGAAATAAAAAACTTTTATTCGTTTGAAGGCGAGCAAATGTTTTTTTTTTCAGTTTTCATTTAGTTAAGCTCTGAACCAGTGCCTGGTGTCTAACTTGTGGGATGCTATTTTGGGCGTGGCAAAGCATAGAATAATTATATATCATCCATAAAATCGAATAGAACATAATAAAATATCTGATTACAACAGTTTTTTTTTGCCAAAAGCTCTCACATTAAACTAGAAGGGATATAATTATTTATTTGAACTTTAAATGGCAAATAGTTGAATCTAGAGCGCCCGGGGCGGCTTCCCCTGTTATTTTTAAAATGAGTCACAGTTGTAATAATTATGTGTGAAATAAATAAAATTATATTTATCGCATTTTACTCAAAGTTCCGTGTTACAAAATCAATCCCCAATTCTCGGAGTCGTTTAACCCTCAATCGAATTCTATTTCGTTTTTTTTTCACAACAGACCTCTCCACTATCGGTTCGCTTTCATTTCAGGCAATAACATTATTTGTTTGCTGATAAAAAATTCAGTTTGCCAAGAACACCATCGTTGAAACAATTTTCCTTAGGGTTTTCGGTACATTCAGAACGATTTACACAACAATATTTTATTTATAATTTTCATGCTGGCAATTTGACAAGCCCCACTGTATTTTAATTTTTAATTATATTATTTTAAACATCTGCTTTTAATAACACTAAACTGCCAGTAATAACACCGAGCAACAAAATTCATATTTTTTAGACTCGGGCACAATTTTTAATTTTATAAATAAATCAGTTTGTTATTGTTTTTTTTAGTACGACCAGCATTCAGGGGATGGCCTCTCATATAACGCGTGAACTCGGAAGAAGTTTAAAAGGATAGTGGATTTTTAGGATTCTTCACAGATTTCGGCATTGTAAACTACAGCAACAATCCAGCTTATCCTCAGTTTTAAAATTTCACTAGAAATTATTTTAAAATTTTTTAATATAAATAAAATTTGTTATCAAAATCTTTTTAAATAATTCAAATTAATGGCATTTTCTTTTCTAAAAAATATGTAACATTTTTTCACTTATTTTTAAAAAATTTATTTTCTAAAAATTTTTCTAACAACAGAAATTATTTTCCGTGAGGGATGTTGGGTTCATATCTACTAAATTCCTTATTTTGAAACGGCAAAATGTTGCCATTTTCTGTTAAAAAGTGTGAAAAATGTTGCATTATTTTTTAGAAAAGAAATCGGACATTAACTGTTAATTTATTTCAAAAAAAAAAAAAAAATAAATAAAATAATGGGATAAAATTTCTTTCAAAACTGTTTTGATTTTTTAATTTTAATTTTCGGGTTTCTTAATTTTTCCTGTTGCCCAGTGTAATTTCCCAGCAGAACTCTTGAGATAATTTTCTTATGTTTCGTTTCATTTGCCTATTATTTTTTTTCTCTACAATCTTTTTAATTTCTTTTTTCTTTCTTTCTTTCTTTCTTTCTCTCTTTCTCTCAACCCATAAATATTTCAGTAGTTGTTATCACCAACATAATGCGGCATTAACGAAATAACGGGAAAAAAGTATATGAAACACAACAAAATGAATATTTTAACAGTTACGAGTTCACAGATACTCGTCGAGTCCTTAATTCATATCACACAACTACAACAAACACATGAATATTTGAATGGGCACGTGTCAGATTTTACAACAAACATTCACATCGTTTAGAGAGCAGCGTTATCGGGGCGTATTTAATGGGCTGATTTTGCTAATTGAACAGATAATTTTAGCACATGACTGTGTGTGTGTGTGTGTGTGTGTGTGTGTGATTGTTATTGAAATAAATTACGAAATAAATTTTACGACTGGATGTGATTAGAAACGAGAGTTTTCAAAAATATTCGTTCTCATAAAAATGGAATTCATCAACCTGCAGATACACCGAGACTTTTTCAACAACGAGAGCAGTCTTGGAAGTACTCAGCTTGTGGTTTCGTTTTTTATAGTTCGTGCTTCATAATGAAACTGAAAAAACTTTTAATTCTTTTATAGAAAATTTATGAAAACGACTGCAGACAAATAAATTTGGATGTTTTGCGTGTCTGCCTGTATTTGCAACAACACAGAATTTGTGGCCGTTTAGCTACGAATAGGACAGCGATTTTTATGCTGATGGGAGGTAACAGCGCTGCATCAAAAGATTTTAATTCTGCTGAAAGTTCGCTTAACTTTCACATGGTCCTTCGAGACGGAGTGCGGTTGCATTGATTTGAATTGGAGAATAACGAACGTGAACCTCTTCAGATTTCACAACACACCATGGCTGCCAACCCTCGATCGTTAAAAAAGTGTAGTTATAAAATATTATTACCTGTTTTAAGGTGTTACAATAGGTCATTTCATGAATATTTTATGCTGGATTTCTGTTTTTAGCCATTTTGGTCAGATATTGGAGTAACAAATATTTAACTGAGTTCTGTTTTTTTTTTTTAATATCGAAATAGTTTTGCCTCGGAGTTACAAGTTTCTTGGCAGCACAATATATTTTCATAAAAATAGTTTCTAAAAATTTTATGAACATTTTTATGAAGCACAAATTTTTTAATAAAAACAAAACACTTATAAAAATTTTATATGTACATTTTTTATAATTAAGCACATTTTTTTATAAAAAAAAATCTTATATAATTTTATTATAAAAATTTTTAAAAAACTTTTTTTTCCAAATTTTTTATAAAACTTTTTTATGAACAAATTTTATAAAAACATTTTTAACAAAATTTATCACAAAAATTTTTTATGAAAGCTTTTTATGAAAACTTTTTATGAATTTTTTTTTATGAAAATTTCTTATAAGTTTTTTTACATTTTTATAATAATTATTTTTTTAAATTTGCTATAAAAATTTTCGATCAAAGTTTTGTATATTTATTTTACAAAAATAAGAAAATGTTTATTTTTTAAATTTTAATCAGCAAATAATTTTTAATAAAAAAAAAAGTTTATAACAATTTTTTATAAAACTGTTTTATGAATGTATTTCATAAAAATATTTGAAGCAAATTTATCACAAAAATTTTTATATAAAAATTTTTTATGCAAATTTTTTATGAAAAATTTTTTATAAAAATTTTTTATACGTTTTTTTTTAAGTTTTATAGAACTTCTTTTTTTAATTTGCTTTAAAAATTTTCTATAAAAACTTTCTATGAAAATTTTGTATAAAATATATGTATTAAAAAGTTTTGAAAAAAAATTTTTTTATCTTAAGCAGTAAGGAATTTTTAATAAAAAATAGTTTTATATTAAATAAAATATTATTCATGAGATTTTTGCACCGGAGAAATGTTTTGGTACTTTTTTATTGTCCTCGCAAAGCACCTTCAGAATAAACGCCAATTCGCTAAATTATTTTAAAAAAATTTTGCAGCTCAAAATTTACAGAAAAAAAATTTTTTTTACATTAAAAATTTTTATAAATAATAAGACGTTGGCGTCTTTTTTATAAAATGAAAGGTTACCAAAATCCCTCTTCATACTTCAAATTGTTGGAGTATCTTTTCAGCCGTTGCCAACTTCGCGCTTTCTTCTAACGATTAAAAACAGTTCATAAAATCACTTCAAACTACTTTGCGAGCGATTTATGATTTTGGGCAAAAGAATTTCAAATTAATTTACCCGTCCTTTTTTTGAATGAATAGAAATCAAAATTTTACTCACAAAATTCATTCGAAACAAATTCAAATAAGTTTTCAAAAATTTCATATTATTTTGTGTTCAGCAAATCGTGTTTCAGAAAAGCACCGCAAAATTAAAAGCATTTTTAAGTGAAAAAGCCCACAGACAAACAGACACAAGAATGGCGAGCAGGAATATCAATAAAATTGTGCAGTCGAACATCAATTTGAAGGTAAGTCTTTTGTAAAGCGACATGAGCTCAATAATAAATGCATGTGTTGCCAGCCCTGGATGTTGTCCAAGAACACCAACGAAATCGTTAACGCCTACGTGCAGAAGATTTACAAGCGCATGCCCACCAGCTTCAATAAAGGTGAAATACTTTTAGCGAAATATATTTAGCGAAGTGAAATTGATTCGATATTTTTCCATTTTAAGACATTAAAACTGTCAGGGTGGCCAGCGCTCGGCCGGAGAACAGAGGACCCCTGAGCACTTTAAGAAATTTGGAAAAGGAAATGCCCTCAGCCACCATAACAGCCAGAGCGGCAGCTGTGAAAAAGTCCACCAGCAAAATGAAACAGCAGACCAACAATTTGGTCAATTACCTGAAGAAGAGCAACAACAACAACGAGCAGATGGCCACCAAATTCAGCAGCAAACGTCTGACCAAAACGCCCAACTACAAAATCTATAGATCTCTGCGTTACGGCTCGAGCAGCGGCAGTTCACGTTCCAGCCTCTTCAAGCGCTACGACGAGCGAAGGCGTCAAAAGCAAACTTTTCCGGCTCAAATCAATTATCTGATCCGATCCTTTCACACCAGCAAATTCGAGCCGACCTACGCCCGCTTTCTGATGCCCGCCCGCAATCAACAGCTGGAATCGAATTTGGGTTCCATTCCAGATGCTGTCAAGTTCAGCAACGACATGTTGAAAGATCTAATGAAAATAGACAAGACCCGCACGAACAGCGTTCATGTGGTGGCGGACAAGAAGCCGACAGCGACCAACTGCAGTTCAAATCAGTGGCATCGTGCGCCCACGTTAAGTACAAATAAAGTCAAAATTCCCAAAGAATCGGCCATTAAACATGTTACCTCGCGCATGGAAAGCAGTATGCGGAGAGCCAAACTCTCGCCTGAACATCGTGACAATGTAAACGTTAGTGCAGCGCGATCATCTCAATTCAGACACCCGAAACCGCCAAATGAACTATTCACGGCGGAACACGATCGCAAACACACCGAACTGCACGAGAAGCATAGACGCAATCGCATGAAAAAGTTGGGCTTAATTGAATCCGATATGGGAGAGCCTAGTGATCTGCAGCCGAAAAACAAGCTCAGCTACACGGTGCTACGAAAGGAAAGTGTTTTGAAAAATTATAACGAAACATCGCCGAGACTTGGCAGTCTGGCGAAGGATATGACCGACAACTTCGTGCCTGATAGAAATGAGATTTCCAATCTGGTCCAATCGAGCATGATACCGATCAAGTTAAATCGCAAGTCGACTGCAGCAGCTCACAAACAAAGTGCGGCTGCTCTGTCCAGGGCCGGCTACTGCTCAATATCCCCTATTGTTGCTGCCCGCACCCAAATGCCGCAGAAGAATGATGCGCGCTCGTATCGCTACAAGCGTTCCGATTTCTTTAGCACGAAGAAATATTGATCGTGATCGTGCTGCTCTCTCGTTCTCAAATTGTTTTCCGATGTGAAGGAGTGTGTAGTGAATGTGCCAGACGTTGTATTTTGTGATTGATCTTGTAATAAAATTTTCCGAGTCCAAAAAAATGCCATCATATTTCAACTCTCTCTTCCCCGCGATTTACTGTGCACTTATTTTGATGCGAGAGTTGATACTTCCAGGGGGCGAATTACAGCATTCGATTTCGGCCAAAATTTTTAAATAAATTTCATAAATATTTCGATCGATTTCGAGTGCGTTACTTTGGGCCCGGTTTATTAACACTCTCCGCTTCTGACTCAATTATGAAATGCTACCCAAATTAACCTCTTTCTTTTACCAACCCAAAATGTCTCACAAGAATTAATTCAATGATTTTTAATTCCATTAAAATTGATTAAACAATTTTTCTCATCCTTCGAATGGGACTGGAGAAACGTCAAACGTGTCACACTGAATATGATTTATGTGAGAAATTCTTGTACTTCAATTTAGTTATCGTACGGACCCTGTAAATTAACAAACCCAAATGAATGTCTTATTCAAAGAGGCCTAACGAAATAGTCCTTGTTTTCTTTTTTGAATTTAAAGTCCTGTAAAAAGAAATCCAAAAGAACAGCAGATAAACTACAAGAAGTTTCAGTAACAATTTTGGATTTGTGCGGTGGCCAATAATATTTTGTCGAGAGTGTACGCACTTTTTGGTTACACATTAACTGCAACACGCTCGTAGTTGTACACGTACACCCACTCGCCCACTCACACACACACAAAATACCTTCTACCGAAGCCTAATCCATGACACAAAGTTTAGGCAAATATCACAACAAAAACACAACGGCCTCATCAGGAGCCACCAGAAAAAGGAGTATTTATTTCTTAACCACAAGAGACACACACAAACACATACACGAACTTATATTTAGGTGCGTGTGTATGTAGGTGTGGCTGTATGTATGCTTGTATTTAAGTATCTTATCGTAGATGACAAGATGATAGTGAGAGAAGTTATTTTGGCCAAAATGTTTAAAATTAAATGGAGTTTTTTAGAATCTCATATATTAGAATCAGGGGAAAATATCCTTCCAGGATTATGATGACATATTTATGGTTCCAAATTTTAATATGGGCTATTGCTGCGGCTGTTGGACCCATTGAGAAAATCTCTGGGCCTGCTCGAACGGCCAAATGGCCTACAGGATGTCAAAAGGAAATGAGGACGATTAGAAAGTGTATTCACAATGATTTATGGCGTTCAGGCAGGTCTCTTCTTCCATATGAATTATGCTGCTATTTTATTTTTCAGTGCTTCTTTTACCTGAATACAGTAGCCATCCAGGCAACGAAGTAGTTGATTAACTGTCCACAACAGCCATCGCTATTCTCCTCTTGTCATTATCCCAAAGTATATTTCTGGCTTAAATTTATCGACTGCCGTCATTAAGAGAGGAGCATGAAATTCGCTGAACAAAGTAGGCATGGCTTGTGGTCTCAGGCAGGATAAGATAAGTCAATGATGCTACCATTTTTATAGGCTTTTTAGTAGCTTCACTTGAATATTTTTTTTACTTGTTTGTATGCAACTCTGCTTTTAAATTGTGCTTCTACGCGTATACTTAATATAGTTAATAATGTTGCTCATACCGCGCAAAGTGGTTGATGTGGTTCACGTTCTTGTCTTCTCTTAAAGTGTAAATATTTTTACACGCTTTCGAAGCACATTAAAATAAAAATTTAATGATTTTTAAAAAAATATTGAAAACGGTTGACAAAGTCTTAGACCAGTCGGCCTATTAATAGATGAGGGTTAAGCAGTAATGCATTAAAGCCTACTAGTAGGGAAATTTTAAAAGTCATAAAATAATAAAACAGCCCTCGTATGTTCAGCGACCATAGAAGCACAGATTAATTAAGACAGAGCAGAGTAATTCGAGGGAGTATTTATGACAGAGGATTCAATCGATTCTGCCTGTTCGGTTCCGTAACCTGCGTGTTAACTGCTTCAGTCAACTGATCCTTCAAGGGTCCTTTTTTAATGAAAACGTTTAAAACTCATATGAAAAAACTATAATAAATTAGAAATTTTTTTTTTACAAATAAATTTTTAATCAAACATATTTTTCTTTTTCGTCAAAGATCGAGACTTGAATTTCTGCATTCGATAGCGATCGAAATTTCGAAACAATTTATATACAAATTTCGTAGATATCGAGTGCCAATACTTGGCCTTCGCATTGGAAAATTGTTTCGGGTATTCGATTTCCTGCCGAAGCACAATTTAGACGTGCCCATTTTGCCAGCATTTCTGATCACGAATACCACGATCAATGCCCGCCTTGAAGCGCTAATTTTTTACTATTTTATCAAGAATAAGCCAGTGACTTTACACGAACAAGCAGTAAGTAATCGAGAGGAGCAAAATTGCCAAGTAAAATTTTTAATTCAAGAAATTATTCTGTTGAAGCAACAGCTCGACCGATTTAGTGTCATCCTTGTTTCCGAAAAAAAATTGTCTTGCTGTAAGGATCTCCTTTGATCTTAACGCGGCCAGCGGAAAAATTTTTTAAGGCGTGCAATCCAATGATGCCACCAAAATGATTAATTTTTTTAGGTTTAAGTGAATTTAAAGGTTCTGTTGCTGTTTGATTTCGATAATCTTTTTTATTAATAAAACTCCTTAAGCCAGAAATGATAAAAAATTGATTCCATCCCAAAAGTCAAAAAGTCGTGCATAAGTCACGTGAATTTATTGCTAGTTTTCAGTGAAATTCAGTATAATTTGATGGGCGTTCTAAAACACATTGACGACAGCAGGCGACACAACTTCACATGCCGCCGGCTATAAAAGATGCCAAGTAGTCGGCAACATAATTATTTGGAAAGTCAGAGTTACATAATACAAACAGATGTCGTGTAAGAATTTATATCAATTGGCAATTAACCTTTGCGCAGCGCTGATTAACCCATTTGTGGCGGACAACATTTTTGATAAGAAATTCTGTGTATGAAGTTTACAGTCTCTCGTAGTGAGATTGACCTCAAAATTCATATAAAAAATTTAAGAAAAAAATTCCAAAGCAAATGAATTCACTTTAAATTCTACCAGCCTTAGAAAAATTACCCTTTACAAAAACTCATTATCATCACTGGTTGCAGTGGCAAATATAATTAGCGATGTGAGTTGGCACAATTTGTCATAAAGGAAAATAAATGAATAAATAAATAAATAAAAACCAGCACTTGAGCGAGAGTCCAAGTTCATAAATTGACACTCGTTGACATGTCGACACTTTTAATTCACTTCAACGACACCCCACGCATTTTATGGCCACTTGCAATGGTCGAGCATAATATTCGAATTGGATGGAACACAAAATAAAAATGTTTGTAATTGAAACCCGAATATGAATACAAAGAAGGCTACACAGGAAGCACTCACACTCACACTTACACACACACACACATAGAGAATAAAAGATAAAATTGTTACTAACGCAATTCGGTGGTATGCATAATTTATCATGTGGTATTATTGGTAACAAAACAAATAAAAAAATAATATAAAAAAATTAAAGAGGATCCCAACAATGACATGAAAAGGGAAGCGAAAGCATGGACATGCATAGACATGAATAGACATGCTTTTTGAGCCAAACCAACGACTTCTTAATATCTGACGAATAGTTAATGATGATAAAGAAATCAAAGTGAGACAAAGAGAAAACAATACTGTACAGGGTGGCCCAAATGGGGAAATTTGCTATAACCTTTTTTGACTTCCCATTAAGAAAATTTAAAATTATCCGGTTCTGAAAAAAATTGAGTTCTCATCAGATGTCCACGCTTTGAGGTTCGAGGAAGCTGCCCTGGTTGACTCTGGGAGCTCATCACTATATCTATATGTATGTGTGTATGGATGCATGTATGTATGTGTGTGTAAAAGAGAGTGTGTGTGTGACTCGCTTATAACTTTTGAACGGATTAACCAAATCAAACCAAATTGTTAACGTTCTTCTTGAACCTGAATTTTCTGCGAATTTGAACCGATTCGCATCGGGTAAATTTCAAGACCCCAAAAAAAAAACTTTTTCCAACTTTTTTTTTTTCAATAACTTTTAAACGACTTCGCCGATCGATGCCACATCAGCTGGTGAAATTCACAAACCACGCCGATCAACATAAACCAAGATCGGTTAATCCCGTTCGTGAGATATCGTGAACGAAAAAGTTTTAAAAAAATAACTTTTTTTCAAATTCCGAAATTATATATCTGATCATTAAGTGTTTTCCATTCTTTTATGGTAACCGAAACCTACTTCAAGATCGGGTCAAGATCGTTTAATCTCTTAGTAAAATATCGCGAATCAAAAATTTAGAAAAAAATTTTTTTAACTCCGAAATTATATATCTGATCATTAAGTGCTCTTGAATCTTTTATAGTAACCGAAACCTACTTCAAGATCGGGTCAAGATCACTTAACCCCGTTTGTGAGATATCGTGAAAAACTTTTAGAAAAGTCATTTTTTCAAGCTCCGAAATTATATATCTGTTCAGTTAATGTTCTCAATTATTTTATAGGAACTGAAAACTAATTCAATCACGTCGGAATCGGTTGACTTGAATATTGAAATTAAAGTGTTTTAGCTCGAAGAGCTCAAACGGTTAGAAAAGCACAAAAGCCAGCTTGCGATTGCTGAGCGGTTAAAGTTAGCGGACAGTTCCAGGGATGGCTTTTTTATTATAATTTTTTTTTTATTTCTTTTCAATAATTTGTAAAGAAGTCTCGGACCACTTCCAGCAAGACATGACTTTTCATGATTAAAATGAAATTTGAATAATTATTTTCCATATAAAAAGTTGTAATAATGAACTCGAACCTCTGCGGTCATTTTGGGCCACCCTGTACATCCTCATGAACAAACAAAGTTAACACTTTTTTACACACTCACACGCACACTATTCCTCGCACACAATCGTACTGGAGGAAAGGCTATTTAACATACTCGTAAATGAATGTGAATGTGTGAGATGTTTTTCCAATTTCAGCATTTGCAAAGAAACTCCCAAGAAAAGGGAAAACGTTTGTGCTGGTATTTTTGTATGCCGATGATAAATGAAGGTAAAACCAGATTTGTCATGTTGAAAAGTCACATTTAACGAGTTGCAAATAAAAATAAGCAGGCCTTTTGCAATGGGGTCAAGACTTTTGGTTTCCAAATTCTTTTTTTTTTTTTCTTGCGTTTATTTGTAAAGAGAATTTTATGTTTCTTGGCAATGAACAGGAAATGTGTGTGTGTGTGAGTGTATGTGTGTGTGTGTGTGTGTGTGTGTGTGTGTTCATGAATATTGAACACATCATAATGGCATAAATTTGTTGGTCATAAGTAAACAAAAACATGTTGTAGAAGAGCTCCCCGTACAAGCAGAGACAAGAAGTGAAAACTACGACTGATTGTGGCCAAGCCAAAAATGTAGTAAAAACATTAACATCGTGTTTGATTTTAGGAGAAATTAAGGTTCCTTTTGCACTCTAGCAAAACACCAGGGGAATAATTTCAGTCACTGCCTTAAATCCATCTTTTTGGTTTTGAATCTCAATGTTGAATTGTTGTTGTTGGTTCGTTAGAGTTGGGAAATTTAGGCAACTAAAGCCTGCATCCTTGTCAATTCAAAGCGTAGTAAATCAATTAATAATTGAGCCAATTAATATTTAATTGCGTCATATAGTGAAACAATTAACCAAGCCACCCTCGTAATATATCTTCAGTGTACAATAAAAAATAAATAAATATTGCGAAATTAAAAATTAAGAACGTTAAAATAATATGTCAACTGAAATTGACAGAGAGGCAGATGCAATAAAATTTTGAGAGTTAAACTTTTGCTCCCCAACTAGAAGAAACTCCGTACCGCTGCTCCGTGTCGAAATGAAACAGAAACCCACAACTGTCTTCTTCTTTAACGCAAGAAATAAAACTGAACTTAAATAGCAAAAGTTTGTGATCCGGGAGTAACCGCAAATACTTGCGTTAAATAATTAATATTTTTTGTAAATTTATTTAAGGATGTCAAAAAGGATTCTATAGCTTTTTAAAAAAAAAGTAAAAACGCTTTAAAATTCAAACCAAAAAAATTTAGCCACAGTAAAATATAACAAAAATAAAAAACAAAATAATCATATTAAATTTTAAAAATTAAAAAATAAAAAAAAAATTATTAATTCCCAGATTTGAACTTGAGGTCCTTGTAAATATAAGCAATTTTAAAGACAATTTTACAGGCCAATTTTTTATGTTTTTAATTCAGAAGGACATAACAAATACTGCAAATCACAAGGGAAAATCAATATCAGTTTTATATATTCAACTCACACAGCAGGGCAGATCAGCTGTTTTCGCAAACCGCTACACTTTCAATATCAATTATTTTTTACCACTTATTAGGTTTCTGTTTGTACCAATTTTATTATGAAAAAGGGCAAGAGAACTGTTTCAAGCCGATGGTAACTTACTTTTGTTAAGTGCCAGTGTTGCCATTTGATTATTTTTTGTTTACAAAATAGGATTTTTAATTGAAAATTGTTTTTGAATTTTTAGTTAGAATTGGCAATGGCAACCTTTTAAGAGTAACGCCTAGTTAACGTTTCAAATTCATTCAATATATTAACAAATGCCTAATGCTGGCAACACCGCTGCAACGAACAATGAATTTTTACTTTTTTACTAAAAGTAAAGACAATTTTTTTTAAGTTCCTTATGTCTGTGTTTCTCTTTGAATTCATTAATGCCAGGATCGCTCGGAGGTCTAAATTCTACCACTTGTTAGGTACCAGTGTTGCCGTTTGATTATTTTTTGTTTACAAAATAGGATTTTTATATTGAAAATTGTTTTTGAGTTTTTAGTTAGAATTGGCAATGGCAATCTTTTAAGAGAAACGCCTAGTTAACGTTTCAAATTCATAAAATATATTAACGAATGCCTTATGCTGGCAACACCGCTGGTACGAACAATGAATTTTTTACTTTTTTACTAAAAGTAAAGATGATTTTTTTAAAGTCCTTATGTCTGTATGCTTCTCTTTGAATTTATTAATGCCAGGATAGTTCGGAGGTCTAAATTCTACCACTTGAAATTTCCATCCGAAATAAAATCTGCTGGAAGAATTTTTTCTTCCAGTTAAGACTACCAAAATTTAAGGTTAAACAACACATTGTTGTTCTGTTCCTAGAAGCTAATTAAATTAAATATTCAGAGATGTTAAGTTACTTCAGAGTTTGCAAGTACAAAACAAAAACTCATTAGAAATATTTTGCTTATTCTTTTTATGAGAATAATTTTTAACACTTTCGGAAAATAATTAAAAAACTATATTTGTGCAGATCTACATAAAAAAGACTTTCAAATAATATATTTTCTGTTAAAAATAGTAAACGATAATAAACTCAAAAGTGTACCACAAAAATGTACAGTCATAACGAAAAAATATTGACGACCATTTTTTTACATTCCCTTTAGTTCAAATGAGACTTAACACTGAGACCATTTCATAAGCCCTGCCAAAACGTCCCCCATGTGTTTATTCTCAATACAAAGCCAGTGTTTATTCACATGCTGGCTAATATGCAATTGTATGGAAATGCTTCAGGCAAAATGTGAACGGATAAAAAGAAGACTTGAATAAGAAGTGTTGAATGCTGAAAACACAAACTCACACACACACACACATACTTTTCTCTGTTCTTGCACAATGGAAGTCATATTTTCACATGCTAATGACATCACATGCTCAATTCCAGACGACAGGATATACCTTCAAGGCGAAAAAAGCACAACAGCAATCGCCCTGTCCTCCTCAACAAGAAAAAAGAAAAATATAAATGAAAATGTTGTAAAAGCATCTTAAAGGTTAATTTAACAATTCACTAACAATGGCCGGTGTTATTAAATATTTTGCGAAATCTTGTTGCAGGCCAACATTCTTACAAACAGGCGCTCGTATAAAATAATAATTTGTAAGCAGCTCTTGAGGTCGAAAGTATCTGTAACCCAAATAATATCGTTTATTGTCGTTATAATCAAGAGCAATAATACATATAGAAATATGAGTGAAAGTGTGTGTGAGTGTGTGTCTTGCTGGCTTCCTTGTAACAGTTTCCACGACTTCAGTAGACCAGCGTTATTAGATTTTCTACTCGCACTAAATTTCTATAAGAAACTGAAAAGCAAAAAAGAAAAGTGGCATTTTCTTGCAGGTATATTTTCCAAAAGAGACAAACACATACATCTTTATCAATGTTTACGTGTGTGTGTGCATCTCTGTGCAAAATTTTGCTTGTGACCGTGCACTCGTGTTTATGGAGTAGAATTGAAAGATGGAAGCAGAATTTTTAACCGTTTTCCCAAAGAGGAAAAAACAAACCATTTATCAGTTTACAAGCAGAATCCTTGTAAATCAATGCGATGGCAAATGCAAAAACAACCCGTACAAACACACAAAATATAGAAATCAAATAAAAAAATGTTAGAGACAAATTTATAAAGAATGAATAAAAATATTTCAGTTGGCAAGGCCAAATATTGTAGGTGTGTGTGTGTGTGTGTGTGTGTTAAAGGTATTAAAGGTTCTGTGGAGCATGAATCTTTCATTCCAACATTGAACTGGATGCTGGTGCTGCTGCTGCTTCACTGATGATTCCGAATACGTGTTAGATTACAAACAGGAATTAGATTTTTAATTTTTTTTTTCCTACAATTTGCTATCCCCGGACTGTTAAACGTTGCGTAAAATATTTATCGATGTGAGAGTATGCTGAGTTATTGGCAAATAATTTTACCAATTATTTTACTGCGTCGGGCTTACAGTCCTCCGCTTCCCCCCTACACCAGTGACATCAATCGGTCAGTCTGGTTTTCCTTATAGAAATTTCCAAATAATGAAGAAGTGCTCGTTCAACACTCCTTCAGTGTGTTCTTCAAACACCAACTTCCACTCGCAGTTCAGTGCCTCGTTTCTGTAACTGAAGTGCGACCTGCTCGCATCGAAAAAATTGTCGTCACTCTGTGAAACACAGGATGAGTCAGATTATATTTCTTAATGCATTTAAAATTTTGTTGGCTTTTTATAATAAATATATTATTCTATGGATAACCCTACAATAAAAAGCATGACAACCATAATTATTTAATTTTTCGATGTGAGAACTTCTGACATCAGTTACAGAAACGCGGCACTGGTTAGAGATCCTCATTGACATGAAGAACTTTCCAAAGGATTTGAATTGAGCGATCAAATAGAATTGGGTTTGGAATTTTTAGCTTCCGGTCAGGGAAATTCAAAGTTAATGGTTTTAACCTATTTTGAAAAAATAGAGTTCTCATCAGTTCTACACGTTTTGGGATCCTGGGAAGCTTCAGCGAATAATTCTGGGAACCCTTCACTATGTTCCGTGTGTGGGCGTGTGTAGGTGCTGGGTGTGTATAGGTGTGGGCGTGTGTGAGTGTGGGTGTGTGTGGGTTTGGGCGTGTATGGATTTGAGCGTGTGTGGGTGTGGGCGTGTGTGGGTGTGGGCGTGTGTGGGTGTGGGCGTGTGTGGGTGTGGGCGTGTGTGGGTGTGGGCGTGTGTGGTTGTGGGTGTGGGTGTGGGCGTGTGTAAGTGTGTGACCCCGCATAATACTTTTGAATTAAGCCCAGTTCGCGTTCCTGGATTTTAAGAAGTTCCAAAAAAAAAACTTTGAAAAAAAGGACTTTTCAATGTGTTTTTTTAGAATAACATTTAAGCGGCCTCTGCTTTCGATTCCTCAAACATACCAGCTCTTAACACGTCGATCACCGTAAGCCGGCTCATAATCGCTTAATCCCTTCGTGAGATATCATGAACGAAAGAAATTCGAAAAAAGTGACTTTTTGCAACTCCGAAATTATATATCAGAAGCCAAATTACGACATTCGATATTGATCGAAAATTGGATGTCACACTCATGACTGTGAGAGCGGAGTCGAACTGGGAGTCTTGGGCTTCGTAGTCTTGTGTTGACTGCTTCAGCCAACAGCACCTCCATGTTTTTTATTGTTTTGCCGGGTAGTAAAAATCGGGATTTTTACTCTCAGCTTTTGAGTCCGCATCATATTAGAAGACCGTCTCTAAACGCTGTGTGGACACTCGTCAGGTGCGTCGTGGAATACTTGGATTCCCAAGAATATATTTTGAGTCATATTGACAGCCTCTGAAGAAGACCATTTCTCGTTTATTTAAGAGTATCATCAGCTCGAAAGGACAACCTCGGAAGTCGAATTATAATAAAGAAATTTAAGTCCACCAAGTCGGGAAGCTTGAACGAAGGAAAGCTGTCAAATCCTCTACAGCAGGAATGCCACATACTGAAGAGTTCCGAGGAAATCAAAGAATATACTGGGATAAAATTGAAAACTCCCAAAATATATGATGCAGCTCAAGCGTGCCTTTTATTTGATCTCAACTGTAGTGTAAAAAATCTCTTATCTGCTGTTCAGAACCCCCGATTCCTGCAACGTTCCTTTTGTCCTACAGTCCCATTAAAAATATTAACTTCGTTTGCAAATGCCAAATTAAAGGCTTCTTGGGAACTCAAATCGTTGAAATATTTTTAATTTTAATATTTTAACTAAATTTTCCGCAAAAACAATTTTTAACAACAACACACTTCCACCCGCATGCACAAACTCCTCCTGACCAATAAAAGAAACAGAGTCCTCCGCTGTTGGTGTGCCAAATTCATGCATTCAAAATATCATTTATTGTAGTCGTATGAACAACAACAACAACAAGTACAACAACTACAACTGAAAAATATTATAAATACTAAAATTTATTTACAAATTCCTACTTCGTGTAGAATTTAAAAGACTGTGCATGTCCTTTTTTTATTATTATTTTTATTATTATTCTTTCTTGTCCTTTAACAGCAACTCTTTCCTTTCATGCTTGATTGGTGTTGTTGTTCGTCCTGCAGCGCAATAAATTTCAGACTGTTAAGGTAAACACTCTAACAGCGAGACTGCGATTTGAATAGAAAATAGAATCGAGCCACAAGCCCGACAATTTGGCAGCCAAATTGGAACAATACAATAACAAAATGGCTGGTTATTTTCAGGAGACTCGATTATTTTATTTTCATCTTTCATTTTAGTTTCATGATTTTGTTGTTGCTGTTGTTTTCTTCTTTTTTTTTTTTTTTTTTTGTCAAACGCTGAAGTTTCGATTTCAGTCTGTGTCATACCACCAGTCACCCCGGCTTGAACTTTTTTTTTATTCAGTGCTTTTACCGAGACAAAGTTGGCAGTAGGTAAAGAAAGTTTTATGTTGCTTTCCTTTCCTTTAATTTTATCTCTTTTCTTTTTTGCTTTTTTATTTTATATATTTTTTCTTTGTTGTTGTAGTTTTATATTTTAAGAAAATTAAAATCTAAAACACATGAACGGAGAAGGAGAAATTTTGCAAGAAGCATAATAATCGCCCATCGGAGATGCTCAACGATAATTCTATAGCAGCACAGGGGAATGTTTCGCTTGTTGGGGTTTTCACCAAATCGTGTTATTAACACGCGTCGATCGAAATGTTTCGCTAACACTGCCATTTGAGAAATTAAATTTTAGAACCTTTAAAAAACCTTAAATTATTTCACTAAGTGTAGATTTCTAGTGGGGGTTAATGACCTTCCTCTTAGGCGCCGTTTTAACAAAAAATATTATTTATTATTTATTTTTTTTTTTAACCGTCAAATAACTTTTTTGCGGCATATTTTTTAAGAACACAACGTGAGTGGAAGATTATTTTGTGCATAATAGAGGACATTTGAAAATTTACCCTGTATTATTGCCCCTCGATAACCCAGCAAACAAAAATAATTTTTCTGAAAACCTTTTAATCTACAGCTGATGCAAGACTTGAGGCAAAACGACCCATGAAAATTACTAACTTTTTCGGAATGAAGGCTGCCAGAGTTTTAATTTTTAACAGAAAATTGTGTGCAGCGACGAGGCTAATTTTTGGTTGAATGGATACGTGAACAAGCAAAATTTCCGCAAGAGTAACCAGAACCACCACAAGAGCTGCCAATGCATCCCGAAAAATTCATTGTTTTTTTGTGGATTATAGGCAGGTGGCATCACTGGATCGTACTTTTCCAGGGACGTCGAAAATATGTACGTTACTGTCAATAGCAAGCGCTATCCTGCTCAAAATAGAAGAGCTGAACTTGTTTGGCATGTTGGTCTCAACAGGACGCTGCCACGTGCCAAACAAGACGCGAAGCAGTGCCCCAATAGGGATGCGAGTTCGGTGAACAATTAACTTCACTTTTGGGGCCAATCAATTCAATGCTTAGATCGTGTGATTTGAGGCCTCTAGAGTACTTTTTGTGGTGCTTTGCCAGGACTCATGTCTATAAGGACAATGACGTAACAGTTGACGTACTGCAAGAGTTTATTCGTGAGATATCGGCCGATCTGTTGTCCAAAATTGGACCCAGCGTTTGAACTATTTGAGGCATGGACGCAGTCAACATTTACATCAAATCTTTTTTAAATACCGAATGATTTCATAAACTTTTCTAAATTTTGTGATTTCTTTTTCTTAATAATCCCAAAAGCTCTTGAAAAATCACCCTTTATTATGAATTGGTGGGAAAATTAACTCTTCACAATAGTGTTCTTGTTTATGCAACTGCAGTGTGCTGATGTCCTGTGGCGGACTTAAACGATTGCAAGAAATGTTGGCTGTTCCTGTTACCGAATATTCGCTGAAGTATCCTTCGAGAGTTCAGCTGCTGGACGTGGTTGCTACCAAGACCTGGGAAATATATCGAGTAGAGACTGATGCTTGAGGCTGGTTGGAGTCTTGTCTATTTTTTTTAAAGCCCATGAATATACGCACATCAGATGGCATTCAGGAGAAACTTTAATAAACAATTCCATCCCTGCAAAAACCTGAACCAGCTGTTGGTCATGGAATCCTCATAAAAGTGCCGCATAGAAACGATTGAAAAGCAAATTATTCTACTCTGTTTCAGGGGTTATGGAAGACTAATTTGCCATCCCTTGAAAAGGAGGAGAGCAATTCTCAATAGATCCTTTTTGATGAGCCTGATTTATGGAAACTTTTACTCTGGATTTTTATAATTTTTTGTTTTCTTATTTCTGTTCGAATTTTGTAAATCCTCCTTAAGGATATATCCCTTTATAAGGATATATAAAGGGACTTTTAAAATAAGAAATAAAAAAACGCGATTGCACGAACTCTAAAAATTGTACAACGTCTGTTCGCTGGTCTATTTGCATCTTGTCCAGAAATGGACTCGAAACGCATGCACACCAATAAACAGTCAATTGTGTAGAAGAAACTTAAAAAGAAATCTGCAACAAGAACAACAACACTGAAACTGAAAAGCATGTTCGAGCACGATGCGTATTTGTGAAGGTCAATTTAGATGACCTCTTCAGGATATTTTCTTTCTTTTCTTTTTTCTTTTTCAAAATAAAACTAAACAAGTAAATAAAAAACAATGAATTACGAATAGTTTTCATGTGGACAAAAGCTAAATGCAATCTTGTCGTATAAATACAGAAAAAGTTAATCATGTGCTTGGACAGGGCGAACGAATTTTTGGCTAAAATAATTACAGGCAGAGACGAGGAAGAAAAGTTGAACAGTTTATTGAAAACAATCTCATCCAACAAATAACGAAATAATTATAAATGTGTCATAATAAATAAATATTTTATGGAAATATTTAAGCAGACTCTGTTAAACTTAAAACTGAATATTTAAAATTCGAATTTGAATCATATTTTTAGGCGGAGTGCAGCCGTTTTTTTAACGACTATAAAATATCTTGCGAGCTCATGCTCAATCATGCGCTGTTTGAAAACTTGTTGAGATTTAAATTTGGTTTGTTGTCTGTACGATCATACTTTTTTAACAGAAATCATTATAATTTTCTGAACGCTTCCGAAATATCTTGAGAGCTCATGCTCAAACACTCAAAATTCATTTGACAAAAAATTTCTAACAAAAAGCCTTTTAATAGTTTTAGAAACTCATCTCAAGATCTGGACTTTAGTTTCCGAAATACTGCCAAGTTGTGCTGCTCTAAGAATGCGGGTGGAGGCGACTTTAGAAAACTATCAAATTGTTTCTGTTTATTTCTAAGACTGACACAATTTCCTTTCAGCTACAAATTTTTAACTAAAACTTGTTCAAACATTTACTGCATTGGAAACAAGAAGAAAAAAAGAAGAAGAAGAAGAAGAAGAAGAGAGGCAACCTAATGACACTTAATTTAACTAAATAGTTTTGTACTTTGGCTAAGTTTTGCATACGAGAGCAATAAAAAATAACATGCATGTTGTCGTGTTTGCAATTCGACAATTGCCTGCACCGAAAAGAAAAACACAAAAAAGTGCATAAAAAACTGCAGCCATACACGAGTATTAAAAATAAATAAAACAAGCTTAACATAAAATAAAAAATGGCATATTGTTTTCGAAACGAGGTCTCTGAATATAATAATGAAGCAAAAAAAATTAAAAAAAAATAAAACTAAACAGGCAGCAACAAACAGAACAACACACATGCACACACGAAAAGATTTAGAAAAGTATTTCTTTTTTTCTCCCTTTTCTTTTTTTGCGAAATAGGTCAGTTGTTATATGCAGCATACAACAACACCAACAACAACAACAGCAGCAGCAAAAGACATGACAAACATTAAATAGTCATTAAGTACTCACTCGTGTAGTTGTATTTGCTTCTTACACGGGCTGACAGTGTCATCAGCCAACCAACCAACCAGTCAGCGTACAAACGAACAGCCATCAAACATAAAAATTCAATGCTAAACTCTGCTGTTTCAGTTGGGCAAAATGAATGCTAAAATAGATGGCATTTATGAGTGAATATGCTGCGATTGTACACGAGCAAGAATGACTGAATGACTGAATGAGTGAATGATGATTGTAAACAACTTGGAAATCTGGCAGAATGCAACTTTTTCTTTCTTTTTTTTATTCTTCTGCTCCAAAATTCATGCATGCAATTGTTTACCATACAATTAAAGAGTGGAAGAGAGCGAGAGAGGGGGAGTGCATGCGAGGCAGTGATTTTGAAGAAATACACAAATTGTTGCATACTTTTAAGCTGAACATAATAAAAAACATTGTTTAGAATTTTATTTGGCAGAAGCAGAATTAAGTGACTGGAGATGTCATCACAATGGCATCTTGAAACGCACACACACACACACTCATACACACATACGCTCACACACACACGCACAGTTTCATTATGTCATTACAGGGTTCTGCTGTTGGAGGAAGTTAAAACGAGAAAAGGTTTTGCTCTAAGAAAACAAAATATAATCCGACGAAGTGTGCGATCGGAAAACTCACACACAGTGTTACCATTTTGCCGGTTTTTGGGAATTTGAAAACGCTTTTGTGGTCTTTTTTATTTTATAATTTTTTAAGTGCTGTTTTGCAATTTAGCTTTATTTATTCGACTATTTTTGCATTATTTGAAGTGGGAAAAAAATTCTGCTTAAAAATTTCAGTTTGAAAAATTTTTTTCTGGTGGGATAAGAAAAATATTTTAATTTCTAATGATTTTATTCATTGAAACAACAACAAACAATATTAATAAAATATAAGGTGTTGGGAATTTGACAACGCTTGTGTGGTCCCATTAGCCTTTTATAATTTTTAAATGCTTTTTATTGTAATTTAACTTTTTTTTTAGTTGAATATTTGAACTTTTTGCGTTTTTCAAGTTGGAAAAATATTTCCACTTGGAAGTTTCAGTTTGAAAAATTTTTCTGATGGCATAAGAAATATAATTCAATTTCTTTTAATGAATTTGATTCCAAGTTTTTCACTGAAACAACAACAAAATATATTAATAAAAAATGGGGTGTCGGGAATTCGACAACGCTTTTGTGGTCGCATTAGCCTTTGAAATTTTATATTTTCAAGTGCTTTTTTGTTGTAATTAAATTCTTTTTTAGTTGAGTATTTTAACTTTTTGGATTATTTGAAGTTGGAAAAATATTTCCACTTGGAAGCTTCAGTTTGAAAAAATTTTCTGGTTCTGGAATTTTTTTTTTCAAAAAACGAAAGACTAATATCGGGTGTCTTTTTTTTACTGCAGAGAATTGACGGTAACGATAACTACAGATTGACAGGTGAGAGAGACAAACTGTGTTGCCATCAAGTCATCAAGAATCGTTTAACACCAGAATGGAGCTTTTAAAATCGTAAAATTTAACTAAATAAGAATTAAATAAATCGGTTCGGGCGAAGTAGCACATCACTTATTTTGCTTTTAACATATTTGTGCATTTATTGTTTTACTCTTGTCGATTTAAAATCATCAAAACAAAAAACAAAAAAATTAAGCGTTTCCACGCCGCCGAGATCTTCGGTTTTCGTAAGTATTTGTATCGAACTATTTTTTTTTAATTCAAAAAGACTGATGAATATTCCAAGACACAAAGGAAAGTCGCCATCAACTTAATTAAGCAACTTACAGAGCAAGAGCAGAACAGCTGTTTTCGAAAGCCGCTACAATTTTATTAAAAGAACGCGTGTGGGTATTTCGCTTGTCTAGTATGACAGCAATTCTTATTTATACAAATTTTATTATGAAATAGAATCCCTAAACTGTAACGAAGCGATGGTAACCCACTTTAAGAACCCTGTCGTGCCTTTCGATTGTTCTCTTCATATCCTGATTTCCAAACTTTTGTTCCATTTTTGTTACTCGTTAAGGTGAACAGCGATCTCTATCGAGCCAGGCTGACTGAGTTTTTGTTTCCAAAAGTATAAGAGAATTAAATTTGAATGACTTCTGGTTCCAGCCATAAAACGCGCTCATTAATCGATTTCTTGCAAAATCAATTTGTTATCAAATTTTCTATAGAATTGGTCCTGTTTGCACGTTCCCTTTTTTATACGATTTAATACCTCCTGATATGGATGCGTGGATGCGTAAGTGTCCTACAGATTTTATTGCCTCAACGTGACCTTGACAAAGAGTTATAGAACAACTAAAACAATATGGTATTTTGCGGTGATTATCATTCCACTTAAGCAAAGTCCAGCTGCTTATTGTTGTCTCTGCTTTTAAAAATTTCTTAAATTTTGAATCCAAATAATTTATTTACACAAAAGACTTTAATCCGAAAAACAAGTTCATATGGACTTTAGTTAATAACTTTAAATGGAACCCATCCAGCTCAAACGATATTGGCCAAATTCATTAAATAATTTCATAGACAATTTTGTTGAATACTTCCAAATATTCTGTTTCTTCATAAAATAAAAGTTTCATGGAAATTAAATTGAGCCTGAATTACTTTTGGGGCTAAAGAAAACAAGGGAAAGGGAAAAAGGCAGCAGCCCATTTAGTTTGGGGATTATCTATTCGTTTGTATCCTTTTCAGTTTTTGCTAAACTCTTTCCTTCGTGTACGTGTGTTACTTAACACACACACACACACACATGAACACTCAGTTAGTTAATCAGCAAAGCAGCAGTACAGTACAGCAGACGTTGATGCCGCATTAACATTCGAAATGTATTTATTTGCATGGAAAAGGGGACAGTCCTTTTTTTAATATGATTTTCAATTTACTGCGGAAAGTTCTTAACAAAAAACGTTTAAAAATGGGTTAACACAGAAACAAAAGAGTCTTAAACACTCCCGACTTCAATGGTTGTGTCTCATTGTTTAACAGCAGCCTGAGCCCCCGACTGTTTAAACAAAACCTGTTTCGTTTCGAAGCCTGAATTCAATCAGATATTGCAAATTTCATTTCGAAATTCTTACAATAAACAATTTTTAAGGAAAGAAAGTCCTATTGGAATTGATTTCAAAATCCCGGCAATTCCCAGAAAAATTTTACAAAGTCCTCTAATAAAATTTATCAGCATTTTTGCTGCTTTTGCCTTATTTTTCCCAGACGCCGATAATTATGAAAATATTGAATATCACGCTAAGAAAGAAAAAAAAAATTTGTGTGATCCCCACGATTCCCAGAGGAGTTTTACAAATCCCATTATGGGGATTGTTTTCAATTTTATGCTTTATTTATTTATTTTTAGCCAGAAGCTGATACTTTTAGATAAATGGAACAGCGCACAAGGAAAAAAATGCATGAGATTTGTTTCTAAGATTGAAACAATTCCCAGAGAAGTTTTAAGAATCCCAAAATCTATATTTTTCAATAATTTTACTAGATTTGTCTTATTTATCGCCAGGGGATGATAATTTTGGATATGTTGAAAGGCACACTAGAAATTAAAAATATATATAAAATTTACTTCTAGGATCCCCGCAATTCCCAGAGAAATTTTACAAAGTCCTCGAATAAAATTTATCAGCATTTTTACTGCTTTTGCTTAATTTTTCGCAGGCGCTGATAATTATGAAAATATTGAAGATCACGCTAAGAAAGAAAAAAAATTTTTTTGTGTGATCCCCACAATTCCCAGAGGAATTTAGCAAATCCCATTATGGGGATTGTTTTCAGTTTTTATGCTTTATTTATTTATTTTTAGCCAGACGCTGATACTTTTAGATAAATAGAACAGCGCACAAGGAAAAAAAGTTCATGAGATTTGTTTCTAAGATCAAAACAATTCCCAGAGAAGTTTTTAAAATCCCAAAATCTATATTTTTCGATAATTTTACTAGATTTTTATTATTTCTAATTTTAGAAATGTTGAAAAGTACACTAAAAAAAATATAAAATTCATTTCTGAGATTCCCGCAATTCCCGAAGAAATTTTACAAATCCCAAAGTTATTTTTATTTTTACAAAAAAGATTTGCTTCCTGCGATATCAAAAAAATATATATATATAAAATGAAATTGTTTCATGTCTTATACTGTTACTTTTTGAATAAGTGCAAGTGTGGAGCAAAAATTTTGGAAAAAAGTTTTTTTTTTATTTATAAAATAATTGACACTAATTTTTTCTGAAATAGGGGAACATCGATTTTTTACACTTAAACTGTGTATAGCTTTGGACTGAGTTACGCCTTCTTTTAGTAATTTTGCAAATAACATTCGTTTCTGAGATCCCCTCAATTCCTAAAAATATTCCAAAAATCTCCATTTTGAGATTTTTTTTATAATTTTTGCTGTATTTTTCGCTAAAGACTTATAGTTTTAAAAATGTTGAAGAGCCCATCCGAAAATTAACAATAATTTATTTTTGAAATCCTTACAATTCCTAAAGAAATTTAAAAAACCCCATAATGATTATTATTTGTTTTATTTTTTGCTGTCTTTTAATTTTAGAAAAATTTTAAAGCTGATTAGACCTTAAGATGGTTTGAAATATTTCTTTATTGCAGCCTTTGCCATTTGAGAAATTTGGCCTTGATATTTTCAATACAAATAAGAAACCCCTGGTTCCTTCAATATCAAATAGTTTTCAATGAAATATATTGAAATCTATTATCTATTTCAATTCTGAGTAAATTCTTTTTTATAACAATTTTAGCAGATATATACCTTTTCTTGTAATTCCCAAATATATTTCACAAATCTCCTATTCGGGATTTTTCAGTATTTTCTTTGTATTATTCTTATTTTTCGCCAGGGCTGATTATTTTATAAATATTTAACAGCCCATAAGAAAAAATAATAAATGCTATTTGTTTCTAAGATCCCTGCAATTCCCAGAAGAATTTTGAAAATCCCTATATTAATTTTTTTTTAATTTTCTCAATTTTTTATTTTTTTTTATTTTTTTTGAGTTATTTAGGAGCTCATTAAGGTGAAGGGTGGTTTGTAGCCTTTTCAAACTTTTGACTTTTTTTTTAAGTTGAGGGCCTCTTGGCTCCGATTTCTTTAAATATAAATTGTCCAATTTTCAAACTGAAGCTCGAAAATGTCTCATAACATTTATAATTGAAAGATATCTGTCTAGGAAAACGTGTACAAAGAGATCAGAGATCATGTTTACACACTAGAAAATTGCAGTGCGTATGGAAAGCGGTCGAAATTCCAAATAATTCTGGCAACTCTCTGTTGATGTCAAGTTTAAACTAAATGAGAGTTTCTACAATTTTTATGTAACTAAATGCAATAGTTCTCTTAATTCTTTGACAATATAAAATAATAATTCTGAATCTTAAATATTAACCGCATAGTTTAATGCATCGTATGGGCATTTCCATATAGAAAAAAAGCAAAATATATTTAAAATTTTTAATTTTATATTTATATTTATATTTTAATTTTTAATTAGAACGTTTATTCCGTTTGTGTATAAAAACATCATGAAGGCAAATAAAGTAAGAAATTCGTTTTTGCTTTCATTATATGGCCTCCACTGTACACTGCGCATGTAGATGGGGATATTCAGTATCTTTGCCTTTAGACTAATTTAAGAAGAAGAGGCAGCAACACCAGTTTTTGGGATTTGATAGAACGGCAAATAACATTAAAAGAGTTTTCTGTTGTCGTGTGGTATGAGCATTTTGTTGTTGTCTGCTTGAAACAATTTGTTGGACACGTTTTCACTTTCATTGTCGGCATAAATTAATTGAAAAGTCTTTTAATGAATTTAAGCCAGAAACTGGGATAATGGAAATTGCAGAGAGTCGTTAATAGAATCAATTTTCATAAGGAGAAAAGGAATATTGGAAAATGTTATTGAGAGATAAGAAAAGATAAACGAGACTGTGGGATGTCTTTAAGCAGTGATTTCCGAAACTAGTCAGCGGCCTGAACCCTGTGTAAATAAAAATAGTAAAATAGAAATACGAGAAGGTCATGCTTAAAGATAAAATGGGAAGGTTTATTCCCATCAAAGATTTTTTAATTAAATTTATTAAGAAAATGATATCAGCAATTTGAATGCTGACACACAGAGAGCATTCCTGCTTAACCCTGAAATCTACTGATGGAATCACTTTGATTTTAAAACCATTTTATTTGTACAGCGATTCCAAGTCAAGCCTTAAACGATTTCTAATTGACAAGAGACAGCAAAATTACCTGCTTAATTTCCAACAACAGTTTATTTCTATAAACACTTCAGCAGCTACATTTTAATTAAAGTTGCGTTCTTGATATCTCTGCTACTTAAAAAATAAAAAAATAAAAACACTCTGAATAAAACACGACTCATGTTGCAGGTTGCAATCGCTGCCACTTAAATAAAACCATTCATTTTAGCTCCTCCTGTGTTACACTCAGTGCCAGTGAATGTTGCGAGACGTACGAGTACAGCAAAGAAAATTACTTGTCTCGATTTGTAGTGTTAAAATCCATCATTTGATGTTGCAACAACAACAGCAACAACAACAACGAAAAGAGAATATTTTAATACACTCACACTCTTAACTTGCCAGAATGAAAGACACACTTAAGCAATCGTGTAGTTTTCTTATTCAGCCATGGATAAAAGGCATATGTTAAGAGGTCCTTCGAGAAGGCCTTACAAGACAGGGCCCCTTCGATAATGAGCAATTTTATGCCAGAGTTGTATTTACTAACCTGAACTTCTCAAATGACGTCTTAAGCAAATCCACTTGGAAAAGGATCTTCAAAAATCTATCCCAACAGAAGTGATTTCAAACAGACTTCAATCGCGTCAAAAATTACATTAAAGGGTGTTTTATTTTTGTAGAGGAGTATAAATTTAAGTTGGCAACATTTATTTAATTGGCTGTCATTTCGTCAGCTGTCTAAAGATTTATACCAAATTTGATTTGGCATTTCATTATAAATAGATTAACGCAGGGATAGCGCTTCTAATACGGGAAAAAGTATTTCGAAAATCATGATTCTATTCGAGATACGTATCGCGCGAATTTTGTTCAGTGATGAAACTCACTTTTGCTAGAAAGGCCACGTCAGTCAATAAACAAAAATGTCATATTTGATGGGATAATAATCCTCAAGATCATGTGGAATCACCGACGGTTTGATTGGTTGCGTTATGGGCTGGTGGACTTAATGGTCCTCCGTACTTCTTTCAAAACGATGCTGGTGAGAACGTCACAGTCAATGGTGGCCACTATAGAAGCACGATTAATGAATTTTTCGTACATCATTTAAAAAACAAACCCGATGAGCTACAGCCAAAAGGCAGCCAAATTTAAGTTGCAAATTAACTGGTTTTCAATTGAAATCCAAACAAAAAATATGATGATTTCCTTTCATTTATTATTGCTCCAGGACAGGGGATGCCAACCAATTTTTTTATTTAATATTATTACGAGGCCCGCGTCAGGCAAGCCTCTAGAGTTTCAGCGCCGGCCAGTTGTCTGTTGTGATGATGCACGTGTTGCAAGTGGAGCGAGGTAATTGGAGACGTTTTAGCCAACTCGTTCGCTTTTGCACACACACAAAGACCCGTTCAAAGTTAATGGCCAAGGAATCCTTTAATTCTTTCGAATGTGAATCGTGACTGGAATGTGCCCTCCACCGTTGTATCTTTAATCTTGCACTTTCTTCATCTTTATTTTTGTTGGCTTCTTATGTTACTCAATCACATGAAACACTTTGTTATTGTTGTTGTTGAGGCATAAGTAGGGGTTTGATGTTGACTGACCGTATTATTATTTAAGGTGAATTTCATGTTTGAAAAATTATTTTTTTTATATTAAGAAAAATTCAAGGACAAAAGCCAATTTTAAAAGAAATTAATTTGCAACTCTTTTCAAAATTTGTGCGATATATTTTATTAAATTTGGGTTAATAGAAGAGCATTCGTTATTTGTTTTATTCAAAAAGACATGAGGAATACTCCAAGAAACAGGAGGAAATAAACATCAAATCCCAGAAGAGAGAAGCAACATCAATTTGATATTCCCGAACAGAACAACGATATTTTCGGAACCCTCTGCTCTTCGATCATCAGTACTCTTGTGTATTTTGGTTTGTTCCCTGTTGAGTGTGACAACCGTTTTTTTTTTTAATTTTTTGCCTAAATTGTATACGAGAAGTGTATGAATACTAAACGGATGTTATTGCAAATTAAGTCCCCATATTAAGGTTTCATTGTTTGCTTTCGTATGCAGTTTTCTCCCTTTTCTTGCATAATGGAATAAAGTGAATGTTTAATATCTCACAAACTTATAAAAAAACTACGCGAAATAAGTTTCGGATTCAAAGAGCGGGAGTATGAAATACAACAGTGGGACCTGTGCAACAATACTTGCGCAATAATAATGTGCTGAATCGATATTTCAAATTTATTCTAAATATTAATTTGCAAGATAAAAAACCACTTTAATTACGATCATTTTCATTCGGCATGGAATAGGGAACATGATCCTATTTTTTTATTGGCGTGTGGGTCATATTACAAGTGATCTGACGGCAGGTTCGTAGAGTGTGAAACACGTGGAGGTTTTTTCGTTTGTTTCCAATGTTGCTTGTTTGACAGTAGAAACTATGAATTTTATGTCGATTTCTTTTCTAGAAAATAGTGCAACATTTTTCACACTTTTTAACAGAAAATGGCAACCTTTTGCCATTCCAAAATAAGGAATTTATGAATCCAACGAATCCAACATCTCTCCCGAAAAATAATTTCTGTTTTAAAACTTTTCCAAACCGCCACATTTTAGAAAATAAGGAAAAAAATGTTGCATGTTTTCTAGAAAAGAAAACGTCTTTAGTTTCTGTTACCGCACAGTGGGGCCACATTCACATCAGATCTATTCTTTTTGTTACACTAAAAGGTAATTTTTTTAAATCTCTGATTTTTAAAATATATGAAAAGTGCTGTTTTCCTAAATTTGAGATAAATTTAAATCACAGGAAATCCGAGTCCAGTACAGCTCTTCAGAATGCCACAAGTTTGCTTAAATTTGTTTCAAACTTTCAAAAGTTATAAACGGGTTACATATTTACACACACACACACACACATACACACTCTTGCACACACGCATACACACTCTTGCACACACATATACACACTCTTGCACACACGCATACACACTCTTGCACACACACATACATACATAGTGGCAAGTTCTCAAAATTGGCCAGAGAAGCTTTCAAGAAACTCAAAACCTTTTGGCACACTCCATCATATCGGCCGGTATCTCACGAAAAAAATTTCAACGTCGTCTTTCAATACGTGAATTCTTGCGACCTCTTCCCGATTGTCATGAGCCTAACAAAAAGAGTTTTTAAAATTGTTAAAGCGTACGAATTAGGCGGCCAAACGTGAATTAAACTGTTTACGGAGCTCACCACTCAAAGGGGGAAATAATTCGCGTGTTAAGTGGCAGGTGGCGCCGTCTTATTGAAATCACATGTCCAGCGGCAAGTCCCTCCCTTTAATTTTGGGCAAAAAAAAATTATTTAGTCATCGCTCGCCTTCGTCATTTTTGAAAAAGTACGGTCCAATGATGGCACTGGCCCATAGTGCAGACCAAACAGTTCCCATTTGACATTTCCTTTTACCTGGTGATGGAAAAGTTTATGCATTTACAGCGATTCCATTTAGTTTCCAAGAAACTTGACCTTTTCTTAAATTAATCTTTGAAATAATCGCCTTTGGGCCCAGTGTGCAGAGGTGTAACTGTTTCACACTCCCATAAAAAAAGATGGAAAACACTCGATTGTGTGTGTTCTTTTCTCAATTTTTTTTATGACACTAAAAAGCTGATTTCAAATCGGGCAAACGATGTGTGATGCGAACGTGTCTTTATACGGCCAGAACATGTTGGCCCTGTGATTGATGATTTAAAAATTAATCACGTACAAAGAGAAAATCAGAGCTTTCGACAGCCACATCAAAGCTCTGGCACAGGATTTAATATGTAGAAAAGAAAATCTTTTCTCTGAAATTATATGCAAAACTCCAAGTTTTTCCTTTTATTCAAATGAAGTTACGAGTTAATTTTTGTGTGCTGACATCGCCCACGCGCACATCCCCCTCAAGTGTATGAATTCCTTTCAAATTATCACGTATAAAATGATGTCACTGCAATTTGTTTACTTTTCTGTTTTGACTTTTAAAGTGGGGGAACTTTCTTGAATGTAATTTGATTAAAAAGGTTCTGCACTAAATAAAAAATAAAAAAAAAAATAAAAAGAGAAACAAAACAAGTAGAAAAAGAAATATTTTCAGAAACAAAGAGAATTTGTTATATGAAAAAAGAGAAGAAGAAGCAGAAACTACTTCACAGGATATTTTATTTTCTTTTGCTAATAAAGTTTGTGTGTTTGTGTGTGTGTGTGTGTGTGATTTGGTATAGATTTAAAAGTGTGAATGTGGAATGTTTTATCGGAATTGTCACATTTTCAGGATATTTAACTTTTGCTGCAAATTTGCTGCAGGGACCTTCAACTCAGCAGTCCTTCAAATAAATTTTATTTTTTATTTTTTTATTTTATAAACTCTTAAAACAAAAATCAAAGTTTTATTTCATACGTTGAAGCACCCAAACGGCTAAATTAATAACCGGCCGTTGGCAATTGCCTCGCGGTCATTATTTTTGAGTAATTATGCGGGGAACCCGTTACATGTTTCATTCAAAATGACATGAGAACTATTCCAAGAAATAAGAGGAAATCAATAGAGCAACTAACAGGACTAGTTGTCGAAGATTATAAACAGCATTTAATACCGCCATGTATTAAAGAGCAGAATACAGCACCCTCCTTCGTCGCTACCTGTAGCACAAAATTGACCAGCGAAGTAAAAAATCAGTCCAACAAAGTTTGTATCATCGAATCTGTCCCTTAACATATTCCCCTGCTTTATAGTCCTGGCACAATGCACTGCATGTGGGGAGTACATCCCCTGAGTGCTGATCCAACACAAACAAATAACATGATCAGTTGGCTGCTGGGCCCATCTGTTAGGAATTCGCCTCACATTCGCTTTTACTTTTGTCAAGAAAGATTTTTGAATCTTTCGGACAACACTTCTGGCGTTTTCTTTTCTCGAAAGAATGTTGCATTTTTTTCTGTTGTTCTATAAAGAGTAACACTTTGGAGGAGTTTTAAAATAAAAATAGTGTTTCGTAAGGGCTGTTGAATGAATTTCAAATATATTCTTAATTTTCAAATGACAGAGTGCGGCCATTATCTGCTAAAAAGTGTAAAAAATTTTGCACTCTTTTGTAGAAAAGAAATCGACTTTAAATAAAGAAAATCAAATCTGCGCATTTTTATGTTACAAAGAAATAACTAAAAGCCTTGATTAACGTATGAATAAAAGAGTTGAGGCGTCGTAGTGCAAGTATTTGTGTAATTTTTAGAAGAGTTAGTTGAACCAGAAATTTATGCATTTTAATAAAAATGTTCTGCGTTTCCAAAATAATGAGAGTCTCTGTAGGGACTTCCGCTGGCTTATAAGTTATTTAGTTACCTTAACACAAGTTCAGTTACTTCGAAACATACAGACGGACAGGCAACAAATTCCATATAGAATGTAGAACCCTTTCAAGGGAAACACTTTTCAAAACGGTGTCTGTATAAATTTCACTTACAGGCAACCGTACGAACGTTTATTAAACGGAGTTGCAAGCGTTTTTATAGATTCATTTCATCTCCCATATTTACATAGATTTTCTTAAACCACCACAAATTAATTAATTCCCAAGTTCATCTTAAACAGATTTAATAAATTTTAAAATAACAATAACAATTAGGAAAATATAAAAAAATTGTGTTCTTACCTTTTGAAATTAACAAAAAGTCAAGATGAAATTCATTTGCAGATATCCACACACACACACACTCTTCTCACATAAACATAACAACATAAACAACTCACTGCAGGCATGGAAAGTGCTATTAATTTGATGGCAACATTCTACTGTTTGTGCATTTTCCATTGCATATGCAATAGCGCAGATCTTTCCATGCCTGGTTGTGAAAATAAACAAACAAGCAGCCACATGCCGGCCGCAGCATTTTCATCAATTAATTAACTATTTATATTGCTTTTTACTATTATAATGACCACAAAACTAAATATATTCGCGCCAGCAAACGGATTTAACAAAACAAACGACATTTCTTGCGAATTCATTGTTGGCGACGTACACAAATGCAGGCCGGCTGCTGTAGAAAGAAGCATGAAAAAACTTATCGCGCACGTTAATAACTTCAACAACTCGAACATCTACACACGCAACACTATTTATTTAAACCAAAAATATACTTTTTACACAATTAACAGAGCTTTAAACTATATAATTTTAATAAATTGACTGCACGACTATTTTCACTTGTTAGCGTTTATAAAAGTAGCGGTAAACTGACCAACACAGAGTTGTGCAATAGCGTCGATATTCGTGGTGAAATGACAATTCAGTGTGGAGACTTCCCACCTGTCATCAATTGTTGTGAATGCCAAAAGCGCTAGAAAGCAACCGAAAGGCAGTTACATATTAACTTGGGTACTGGCTGCTTATATCTTAGCACAGATACTAATAAAACCACTGTATTACACATAACTAAAATAATTTTAATGGTCGTATGCTGCTCGGAAAACCAGTTTATCAAACAATATGAGCAGACGGGTATCAATCGTTTATTCTATAAACGATTGGCAGCACTAGGAACTTGTGTAGACTTCAATGGCATTTGACGTTTACCAACAAAATAGAAAATACTGACGACTACAATTGGGAAAAAGTGCAATTTCTAATGATTTTAAACGAGTAACAATAAAAAATCCGATAAACATTTATATTGTTGTTTAAACAAACGTAAATTAAACGTATACACACACCCACACAACAGTGCAAACAATATACGTGGTGTTTGAATTTAATGCAATTACAAATAAAATTTGGGGTAATTTGTTTCACAGAAATTACGATCAAAAAAATATAAAAGAAGATAAAAAATGTCCGGTGCCAGCGATGACGATAAAAAAGAAGCTCAACAAAATGAAATCGCTGCTTCAAGTGTAATTAAATAACAAATTTATATTATTACAGTACAGTTAATAGCAATTATATAAATACAGATACGTTCCGGTTTGGCAGAACTAGAATTGAAGACTTCACAAGTTTTGCAACGTTTGGAAAATGTTAAAACATCCCCACCCTCCAGTAGTATACCCCAACAGTCAGTTGATTTTAATGCAAATACGTCCGATATGACTGATAAAGCGGAGGACGTGTTATCGTCAGGACACACCAACTCTGTGAATGTGTTAGCTTTATTACATGGTGGTCGTAAACCTCCTTCGGAAATTTTGAAATCATTGGAACAACTCATTTCATATGCCGATTCGGATGATGAGCCAGAGTTTCCTTTGCCAGCTTTAGATGATGTTTCTCATTTAGCTTTAATATCACACAGTATAGTGGCGTATATGTCACACTTGGATCGCAAGCAATTGGTGCGTGTGACAGCCAATATAGCTGGTGATACCACTCATTGGTTGGGTACACTATTTAGATTTATGGATCCTGCCAGCAGCTTCCATAACGATAATGCTGATGCTATATTGCGTGTAGTACGCTTGGCTATAGTGGCTCGTTGTCCTGGGTATTTGGAAGGTGGTATACCAGCTTTGGCTCATCCATGTTTATATGTTTCAGAAAATACTACACCTATGCGTTTGCAATATGCTTGCCGCCAGCTAGGTGTACCATTAGATGCAATACGTCTGATACCGGCCAATACTACATTCGGTACAATGGATTTGTCTCTGTTGCAAAGACAAATTCAAATTGATTTGGCCTCTCAGAGGACCCCTTTACTGGTAGTAGCTGACATAGGCGCCTCTTTATGTGGCTATGTGGATAACTTACTTAGAATGCATGAAATTTGTAAAACGCACAATTTATGGCTCCATGCCACTGGTCATGGCTTAGCAGCACTTGTTTGTTCACAGGGGCCAGGAGTGGTAGGCAATCAGCTTCTAGTTTTATACCGTATACTCAGATGTTTTATTTGCTTTTTTCAGATTAATTCCTATGTGGACTCTATAGTATTAAGCTTAGGCAGTTGGTTGGGTGTGCCCAGTTTGCCTATTGTGGTAAGATTATTGTTCGTTTGTCTATTACCATACAATCACATGATTTATTTAATATTTTAGTTACTTCATCGTCAACTTCAAAACGCTGCCTTAAATTCATTCGAATCGGATCCCATATTATCTCGTCGTCTAAATGCTTTATCTCTATGGACGAGTTTACAAGCTTTAGGCCGTGATTCCATCTCAGAGCGCATACATGTAGCTTTTCAAACTTGCAGTATTTTATTTGAAATTGCTTCGGAATGTGAAGGCATTAAAGTTGTGGTACGTATTGAAGATTATTTGTAACCATCGATTGGAAATAAAGATTAATATATTTTATGATAATAATATATAATTTTATTAATGAATACTTCATGTCTTGAATATATACAGAGTTGAAAAATATTTCTTGGTAATAACAATTATTATTGTTTTCTAACATTATTATAGAGTCGTGCTCCTGGTGCTCAATCCGGCAAAGCTTTAGTAGATGTTGTTAATAAACCTCTTGATGTAAATGTAAGTTTTGAGCATAATTCAAAAATACTATAATTAACTTAATCTTCCAAATAGCTTCTTTTTGAAACTGCTGCCTCGGTGGTAGTATTTCAATTTGATGGCAGTACAGCCGTAACAACTACAACAGGCGATAATGATGCCACTTTATATGAAGGCATTAGATCGTTGGAAAAACTTCACAATGCTTCATATTTCGATCGTTTGAATTCGTGGCTGGGACAAATTTTACAAAGAGATTGCCCGAATGTAAGTGCATATATAAATTAGATTCCAATAATATTAACCGCAACCTTCTATATTTCAATGTCAAGTTCGATTTCGAAATTATCGAACATGCTTTGTATGGTACTTGCATCCGTTACTGTCCACTGGAACTAAGTTTGGGCGAACAACCGCCCACAGCAGAAAATTTAGAGAATTTCGCCCAAAGTATTGAAACCCATGTGGATATATTAAGAGCTACCATTAAACATAAAGCTACTTTTATGCATCTGGTGGAGAAAAGTGATGTTTTACGTTTAGTTAATCTACCTGAATGGGCGGGAATGGGTGGTGTACGTTTTGTACCCGAAGGCTGGGAAACTCTGCTTACTGATCAAGCCAAAACTGAACTTAATAAATTAAATATTGACTTGGTGGAAACTTTAAAAGCAACTGATAATGCGTTTTCACTAGGCGAGGGGCCAGATGGCTTAATATGTGTACGTTTTGGTATGGTTACACATGAAACCGATGTAGAAGAACTGCTTGAGTTGGTAGTTTCAATGGGTAAAAATGTACAAGAAAATTCAAGAGTATTGGATACCATGTCTGAAATTGTTAAGAGGGTGAGTTTTTATTTTAGCTATATCTCGTTGTTTTTATATGTATATGTTTTTATTTGTATTTTGAAAATTTTCAGGGTATACAAGCGGCCACTGCTGATTTGCAGCGTGAAACTGAAGAAAAGCTTTGGCAAGAAGGTATTTTACGTCATGTGCCTGTAGTCGGCAGAGTTTTTAATTGGTGGTCACCTCCGGCCAGAGAGGCTGGTATAAAGGGTAGAAGCTTAAATTTAACACAAGGAGTAGTTGAGTCCACAGAAAATATTTACAAGTAAGTTTATTGGTTTCGTGACGATTGCTTAAAATGGTAAATTTAAATTAAATTATGGTATTTTTGAGTTGCTATACCGCTGGAGAATTTTATTAACCTTACTCTACGTTACTTTATAAACTTTAAAAAGTGTGTAAGCCAGAGTTTTCTTACAATGCCTGTATGTCTTAAAAATGTCTGCAATATATAATGCGAAATCTTGTGTATGTTGTTTTATACAAAAAAGATTTATATCTTGGGCGAAATTTCCATTTTTGGACAAATTGGCGACGTACTCAGTAATGAAAAATCGCTGATATCCGAATAAAATATTTAAAGTTTTGGATAAACGTTAGTTGATAATATATAGGCACAAAACTAAAATAACAACAAAAATGAATTCAACTCGCAAAAGTTGCCAAAGCTTAATATGATCCCATGATCAGTTTATTACAAATTATTTCATATGAGCGCTCTTTAATACATAAATTGCTTTGAAATATCAGTGCCGCCATAAAAGAACGTGTAATAGATAACTGAATTATTACTGAAAATATAACAGGAAAGCTGTAGCTAAATAATAAAAACCAATAATATTTAAAGATCAGACTTAATCCAAAAATTACTTCATGATAAAGTTATTTGAAATCATTTCAAATAAGTTGAGAAAACCTTGTCCAAGTAATCTTTGTCAGTGCAAATGGGTTTTAAGATCTAATCTGGTGGAATTATCATTAGCATCATTGCGATTATTAAACAGATTTTCGACAAATCAAATGTATGCAGCTATTAAATAAAGAATAAACACTCATTATATGCCGATACAATGAAGTTCAAAAGTGTTTCTTTTAAAAAAAACCTCAAAATCGCATATCCAAATTGAATTACTCCATTTATACGGAAATAAATTTTATTTAATAAAAAATAAATTTCCTGAAGAAGTCACACAAAGGAGTGACGAAATATCGAAAAACAATTTATAATTTAATAAAAATAAAGAGACCTTAAGCTTAAAAATATCAGTGCATATTATTTATTTAATACGTATATTAAAATGTGTTATTTACATATTTTTTTAATATTCCCGATATAGAAAACAGGTTATAAAATATAATTGACTTTTTTATGCAGGTATCACATGCAAATGTCTGGAACACATGGTCAGTTGCCAGCTAATAAATCTCCACCAACGCCCATGGTACAAACGCCCATCATAACAGCAGCTAATGAAATACCGCCCGTATTTCCCAGCAATAATTCTCAACCATTACCTAACTCCTCAGCAGTAGCAAATGAAGCAAATAAAGACATAAATGCAGCAACGGCTGCTGCAAATGTTGCATCTACTGCAGCGCTTTCTTCACAAAATGGACCAGTTAATGGTTCAGCAATATTGGATGGACACAATCGTACAGTTAGCCAAAGTAGCGGTGCTTCAGCATCCGAATCAGTGGCAATAAATAATAGTGCAATTATTAGTGATAAAACTGAAAATCCCAAAATAAATATAAATGAAAATCCAACTGCTAGTGTTAGTAGTTCATAAAGTATATGACAAGTTTCTATAAATAATTTTAAACAATCTTATATTTAATGTGGGATTTTCAATTATAGTTCCCTCTTTATAGTAACTCAGTTTCGGTTTTGCAATAGTTTTCACTTGTATTTTATATATACCGGTTAGCTTTTTTTCTTTTCTACACCACTTTGTAAGAGCTACAAAAAAATATATTAATGGTTTTCATAAAATTTACCACTATGAAACCTTTAATAAATTTAGAACTAAACTTAATATTTATAATTATTAAAATAATTACTTACATAATTGTATTATGGAAAGTTTTACGCGCTTTCTTTTAAAAACGTTCCATTTATATGTATGAAAAATATAGTATGTTAATCTCAAAGATTTATAGCAAAAGGATAAATAAATCTTGCTAATGCAAAAGTTATATTTGATAACATCTTTGGCGTGTATGTTCGGCAAAATGGGTCGACGAAGAGAACACAAACTCAAAATTTCAAACAAATTGTTTTTTCTTTTTCATACTCGCGGCTATTGAGTTAATTTATTTTTTAATAATCATTCCCTACTTTAATCACTGCAAATATGTTTGAACCAAAATAAACGATTAATATTTTAAACTAAATTACTGATAATTATATAATGATTTAATTAATTCTCTATTTAATTTTTTTTATATTGTTTTACCAATTCAGACGTTCGAATTATGCAGAAGGTTTATAAGAATATCACTCCATTTTCTGTGGTTTTTAATATATAAACTTTCACTAATCCGCTCGCCTGAATTGTGCAGACCGCATTTAATTATATGTTTGCTTATGATTTTCTCATCAGATCCATATTTTGTTTTGTTTCAGATTAAATACCATTAACATATTAAACTTAAAGCATTTATATTATATGCAACTTTAAGCCAAAACATCAATTTTCATCCTTAACCTCAAACATTCATATTAATTTTTAAAACTTTTCAATCAAATCCCTGGTATGAAGACTTAACAAATTCCGAAATAATATATTCAAGATAAAAGGTATGTATGAAGTTTATTAATATTATTTGAAATATTCTCCCCATTCAATAGATTTTTGTTGTATTGCTGTTTGTATTAAAGCTTGCGCTTCATTAGTTCTTCTGTCAACTTATAAAACTCGATTAAGATTGAAATACTAAGGCTCATTCATATGTTCAGAATGTTCAGAAATGTTTCAAAGAAAAACAAAAAATCAACATCAATTTAATTATCCATCTTTTGGAGTAGAACAGCAGTTTTATAAGTCATTACACTTTTGTAATCAGTACTCATTCATATATTTGTTTATCGCCAAATGGTTTTAAGAGATTGTGCAGAATTCAAATTAGTTTTTTTTTTTTTTTTTGTTTAGTTTAAATAAAAATTTTCTCAGAAAAACTCTTTCTTCTGTCTTAAATGCTGAAGGAATACAAACCAGTCCATTTAAAAGAATATTCCATTTCTCAGTCTCTTTGCTAATATGGTGGTCCTGCAATTAAATTTCTATTTAAGTTTCCAATTTACAACAAACAAGTAAATAAAATGCTTAATAATTAATCCTAATTTAATGATTAATTATTAAGACGTAAACTTTTATTTAGGCTCAAGTTCAAACCCGTGAAGTTATACATATTTTTAAATTTTTATCCATCTCGTATATTATTAAGAGTGGAATATTTAAAATATTTTTATCCCAATCATACTAGCAGAACAGATCAGTAGTGATTTCGAATCTGTTTTACCATCTCACCAGCGTTCTTTGCTAATTTTTTCTACTTTTCACAGTGGTACCACACAGTAAGATATGTTAAAAAAAAAAAAGTTTTTGATCTCAGCTGGCGATGACTCAGGAAAGATCAAGGAGAAACTTAAATATTTGGAATAATAGTCACCAGGGCTCGGGAACTTCAAATAATGAATATGAAAATAATTGTTGTTATATTCTATTTCGTTAAATAGTTGATATTCTTGCTGACTGGTACTACCGTAAAAAAATGCACTAAAATTAAAAAAGAACTCTAATGAGATGTCGCAGCTTCGAAATCAGTCTTATCTCTTCTGCTAGTATGATGATCATAATGATTATAATATTCCAATTTTAATAAAAAATCGAATTTAATACAAACTTAAAAATATATTCGTATATTCGAAGGATTGAATTTAAGGCTAAATAGGAATTCAGAGCTTAATAATTAATCTAATATTTTTGAACAAACCTCGCATGTCTATTAGGGTATTACAACTCTTTCAATTTAAATAAAACATTTCTGCTTTAATATATTAATAATATGTCCTTTAGTCGTTTTATTTTTTATTGAAATATGATTTTTTTTTATTTTTTATTTTTATATCTGTTTTTTATTATTTATTTCTCCTTTTTTATTGTTTTTTTTTATTTTCTTTCATTCAACATTTCATAATATATACTAAACTATACATATTATGTCCCTTTTTATAAATAATTTGTGGGTGTGTGTGAGTGTTTTGGGTTGTATAATTGAATTAGATTAATGACTTAATGATTCATTGCATTTATATATATTTTATTTATATATATATTTTTTGTTTCACAATTGTGTACAGAGTGTTTAAAGAGAATGAAATTCTTATCAAGTTTTTTGTTTAATCCTTCATCCTGTTCTCTTCTTTTATGTATGTGTGTTGTATGTAGTATGTATGTTTGCGTGTATATGTTTGCGTGTATGCTTATTATTAATCAGTATTTATATGAGCTGAAATGTTTATAAACTTTTCATATTCTTTAAATGTTTCTTAAAATGATTTTGTAGTTTGTTAAAATAAAAATGTAACACATTTTATGAATTACTTGTACTTAAATAACTAGTTTTATGAATTTATTTATTTAAGTAATATAATTTAATTTATTTGTGGTTTTCTCTTCTTCTCTATTTTCTTATAAATTACTTAATTAACAAATTTGAAAAGAGTTTTGAAAAGAATATCAGTTTTGTGACAGCAGAAAAGGAATTTCTCAGAAAAAGTTAATTTATCAATAGATTTGCTGATTTTAATTTTTATAAATAATTTAAAATTCAAACAGGTAACATTTTTTAGAATGCCTGTCATTTCCTTTGCCAATTTATTAATCAAATTTCTTTTGAAAATGTAACTAAAAATGAAGTTTTTTTTATAAAGTTAATTTTCATTTACAAGAATTTCCATTATAATTATTGATTTCGTTTTGTGTTTTTATCCTTTTATTTTTATAAATATAACTTTTCATAAAAAATACACAATAAACAAAGATGCTCAAATAAATGCAATATATTTCATTTCAAAATTCTAGATTTTGTTATTTACGCGTTGTTTTTTTTCTTTTCTTTTTTGTTTTTTTTATATAATTAGTTTCTTAATATTAATACAAGTATTCTAAAATACATTTATCTAAAGTTAATGAAGTTTATTATTTGGTTGGTTTTACTTTTGTGGTCAAGTCAGCGTGTTTTAGCTATTTTATTTTTAATTTTTATTTGGTATTTTATTTTATCTACTGCAAGAAGTCATGCAGTTTGTAGTTGGGTTGATTTAACGTTTTAAGAATGTGCAAAAAAAAATTTCAAAGAGTCTTGTGAAATCGGAATTGAGTTGGGCTACTCAAAATGGTTTTAATTAAAGTGCGACCGTAGTGCAACGGAATGGAATAAACGTTTATATACGGAGTCCGCCGTTCATATATTTATTCCATTTATTTTTCCAGCGCTGGTTGCTAGTGCTCTATCATCTAACTTAACAAGAACTAGTTCTTATTAAGCTATTAGATTAATAAAAAAACCAATAATTATAAATACTTGTCAGCTGTGTGTAGATTTTTTCAAATCACTATAACTAGTTTTAATTGTATTTAGTTTTGTTTGTAAAATTGCAGACATCTTGTAAATAAATCCTCCACACATATTTTTGTGGTGCACTTTTAAGTATATTATCGTCCATCAATATTTACGAAAGATATACGGTTTAAAGGGTATTTTAATGTAAATAAGTACAATTTGAATTGTTTAATACAATTTAAATATAATATTTAAATTCTAAAAGCTGCTGTGTATCGAAAAAAAAATATTAGAAGCCATTTGTTATATCTCTTAAATATCACCTGTCCTGGCTGGAAGAACGAATCGCATATAAAATAGAGATTTACTTGAACTATAAATATCATCTGGTCGAATTTCGACCGCCTGCTCAAAAACTAGGAACGTTACTGTAAATGGGGTGCTTTGCTTAGCGATGAGTACAATATCTTTTTTCCCAAAATTGAAGACCTGGACATGTACGAACCATCTTGCCACATAGCAAGCGAGACAAAGGGCTACAACAGCTTATATCACGTGTGGGGCCGATCGATTGGCCGCTTAGATCATACAATGTAAAGCCTTTAGACCATTTTTTATGGAGCCCTGTTAAGGCTGACGCAATGGAAGGCAATATTGAAGAAATTATTCGTGAGATGTCGTCCGATATGTTGGAGACAGTATGCCAAAATTGGACTCAGGATGTAAACCATTTGAGGCGTAGTCAAATCCTAAAGCTCTTAAAAAATCACCCATTATAATCGTATATAGAAATCCTTGGGTTCGAATTTTCAGCCTACGCAATGCTGATCGAATCATTATGGAAAATCATATATAATAAATAAATGCTTTAAAATGATTTACCAGATTATAATGAAAAGAGTTTTCGGTTGAACATTTAAAACAATTAAGCATTAATTGTTCAATTTATTAAAGAATTTAATGCATGGCAACAAAGCCTGAGCGGTCTTAATTGTATAAATGTTCTGATTGTGCTATTAAAAACCAGTCCCATATCGCTTTAAATAGAAGTTAATTTTCGAATTTGCGTTTGGTTTCAAATGCAATTGTATTAATTGTTCAATTTATTAAAGAATTTAATGCATGGCAACAAAACCAGAAGGACTTAATTGTATAAATGTTCTAATTGTGCAATTAAATACCAGTTCCACGATGGCTCAAAATATCGTTTTTAATGGAAACTTCGAAAATGTTCGAATTTGCTTTTGGTTTCAAGTGCAGTTGTGGGACAGAATGATATCTTGTGATATTGTGGTACAAGCAGGACAGTTCATGCATGAACATGTTATTAGAAATTCAATTTTTTTTTAATTTAATAAAATTTTTTTAGTAATCTTTGGTAGTGTTTTAAGTTCAGTTCTGGCTTGCAGTGGAGTGTTAAACATTTTTTATCACAAATTTTATTGCCACTCTTATATCGTTGTCTCAACCCAATTTATATTGTTTATTTCATTTGTTATATAGAGTCAACGTCCTCAGTAAAAGCTGAAAATAACGAGTTAATGCTAATTTTAATAATAAAAAAAATCTACAATGACAACACTTAACACAGAAATATAATATATATGGTAATCATAGAAAAGTTCGTAAAGCTGTATCTGAAAGTTGTATAGAGATATTAGGGATTGTAGGAAATTTCCAAGTAACCTGGTTGACTAGTCAGCGTTTCGCTTAGCACTTTCAGAGCTTTCCTATGCTCAACATTTTAGTTTAAAAGCTATTTATACTAATAAATACATGTAATTAATTGTAGTACAATAAATTGTTTTAAAACTTTTACAAGAGAAAAAATATCACCATTATAAAATATTATTGTAAGTTTTGGGCAAAATTTTAGGTAACTTTGGAATGCTTTTGTTAAGAGAAATAAATGGCAAAGAGTCCTGTGGAATGATATTCTGAAATGCGGTCTGGCCGAAAGCTCGAGTCGCGTGCGGCACTATTTCCTAGAATAATATTCTGAAATGCGGTCTGGCAGATAGTTCGAGTCGAGTGGGGCACTTCCAGTAGTTGGGGCACTATTTCCTAATACTCTTTATATCTGCAACTTTTGCCGTAGCCGTTGTAAGCACATTCTTTTTGCGTGAGCCTCAAAGCTATAGTGGCCTGCTGGAACAGTCACCAGTTGACGCAGTCACACTCAAGAAGGACTCGAGTTCTGCGTGGACTATATCAGGTCCATGTTGCTTTCAGCAGCAAGCAAGTAGGCACACTTTCTCATTATAGTTTAGCAAGTTAAAGAGAGGCTGTGGGGTACCCCACTATTTCTTATAATTCTAAACGGCCTTCAATGTCCGATTGCAAACCCTGTCTAACATTTTTCGATATAGCCAGAGATCGGGGCGGTGAGACTTAATATGAATGTTGCACACAATGGTTCGCTTGATAAAATAGTTTCAGGAACAGGGTAAATTTTAATGCCAGCAAGAACCAAAGTTGCATGCTTGCACACCCAAGCATGCCCGATCATGCTGCTGCATGTGCAACCATTGCCATTTTAGTTACTGAGGAAGCAAAAGCTTTCAATGTTGTGGTCACAAAAACCCAGTGTGATGTTCCATGGACTGGGCACATTTTTTATGTTTCAAAAGAAGCATTTAGGTGCCTTTCTCGGCTTTTGAAGGCGGTGTAAAATGTACTTCACTAAATCTGATCTTATCGGGAATAAAACCAAGAACCGACCAAGAATAGAATATAACTCCCATGTATGGGTCGGTGCTTCAAAATCCATTTCAAAATTACTCGGACCCCGTATAGGAGAGAGTGAGGAAGTCCCTTGGTAGCAGTAGAGTAACCAACTCCATTGTCTTAGTTGAGCATCAACGTACGTGGAGCATCAATGTTTTACCGATGCTACAACGGAATGTGCTCAATTCATATTAGAGAACTTGTGCCCGAAGATCTCTTAATTTTGCGAGCGACAAACTCTTCATTGAAATGACACAAACTTGCCGTGAGTTTACTAGTGAGAATTATTTTTTCGACTGGACAGACCGTAAATGGAGAAAACTCCCTGCGGAGGTCCTTCCTTTGTTCTCCTTCACACAACCTATTGCCCCACATCTGAGTGCCGTCTTTAGTTAAAAATATAAAACAAGAAATTAAATACGAAATCCTTAAGTATTATGGAAAACGCTGAAATGCCTAAATCAATTCCACTTACAATTTTCGCTAAAATAAAGTTCCTTTAATTACAGTCTAACTACGGCTATAGAAACAAAATTAAATTTTCATGATACATAAAAGCTAAAGGAAGTAAAGGACATCTAATTACAAAGATTAAATCAAGCTTTGAAGTTGTCAAGATACTAGAGTTCAGAATAAAAAGTCTAAAAAGTAATCGGAGGTTTTTGAAACATGGATATGAGTGTAAGATTTTGTCCCAAAACTCCAAAGCGTTTCTAATCGAGTACTACTAATCAAGTTGAATTAATCTACTACATCGAACTGAATAAAATTTGTACAATATTTTTTAAAACAAGGAAAACATATCTACAAACTTATTATATAGTTGTTTTTGTTTTTCGTTTTTCTTTTTAATGTTACTTTTATGATAAATATAAATATAATACACTGCAAAAAATGATTGAAAATCAAACTGCCTAAAGTCCTAGTGCTGTCAATATTCTTAACAACTTTTAATAGTTTCCTTTTTTAGTTTTATTTTGTATAACCATGATTTTTTTACATCAGCCTGTAACTAACAGAGTTGATAGTGAGATTTTTCAAAATCTTTCTATTGAACACGACCCTCGTTTTTATTCCCAAACATTTTTAATTAAGACATTCAATTTTCGTCCTAGTCGTATATGTCTGGGCCGGTTGTATGCTCGCGTATATGTGATTTGTTTTTGTTATATGTATTTCTTTTTAAAATCTGAACACAACTTTCTACATATTTACATACACTTGGGGATAAAAAACTAGCATGCAATTCCTAGAAAATCAATTATATCTCGATTTTTTGTGCTCAAGTGTACAATTAATAAATTTATTTATTATGGCGAAGAGAGTAAGAAGACCAGTGTAATGAGTTTTAGTATTATTCTCTTGCTCTGTGGGTGTCAGCGTCTCTCTCTCTCTCTCTCGCGCTCTCTTTCTAAAAGCTACGATGTTTAACAGTTTCAACAAGTGTTGTAAAGTTGCCATATCCTCTAGAAGATGACAAAACAAAAACGAAGAACAAAGACAAGACTACTGCGTTTCGAGTGGTGCTGGTAGAGGAGATCCTTAAAGTTCCGTTACCGCATAATTGGAATCATCATTTATGGCGGGTGGTGGTGGAGGAGGTGGTAAATCGTCATCTTCGTTTATGTGCTGTTGTGCTTTCGATGTTGTTGTATTGTTGTTGTGCATTATATTATTCGCCTTTGGCGGCGAGCCTACTGTCGCTTCAATCGGCGGTGGGGGTGGCAGTGATGTATCGTTGTTCAATTGACGATTTGTTTCAGACCCATTTGAAATGCTTGTTGTTACCGTGTTGCCTGTATTAGTGGCAGTTTCGGAGGCCATCATGTGCAGATTGTTGCCGCCATTTTGATGAATATATGGTTTACCGCCCACTCCAGTATTATCGTTATTATCGGTAGGAGGTGGTGGTGAATTGGGTGTGCCAACACGTGGTGGCGGAATAGCTTTCATTTGTGGTGGCAACTTCATGGGAGGCCGCTGAAGTGTTCTGTGTGAAAGACAAGCGAGTGAAAAGACATGATTTTATTTCATAAAATAATTAATCAATTTAAGCCTGTAATTAGAAATTAACTATTTATATTTGCATTGCTGTTCGGTATTGGGAAGGACCGCACAGTGGGGACTTGGAACAAAACTAAGGTTCCGTTTGCACCATTACGGTATAAAACAGGGTTGCATTCACGCCCTTACGTCAAAATTTTTCTCGTGATGGCTGCGCTTACAATTATCAATATATTTTGGAGCCACAAAATGTTAAAACGCAGGATACAATTAAAACGCTCTAAATGACTATTCAACGAATTGAATTCATTGTGAAACTTTTGCCGGATTAATTAACTTAAGGGAATTGTGCTTGTTACTCACTTTGAATAATGCTGATGTTGTTTTTGCTGTTGATAAATTGACTCGACACTGGGTGGTTCAGCATCTTTTGGTATCTCGGGCAGGGGACAATTTAAAATTGAGGGTTTATATTTGGGATCAAATTTACCGCCCTGTCTCAGAGTTGAACACTTGTAAATGCCTTTATCACGATCATAAATGCCCGAGTCCATAGACTCGGTGCGGGAAATATTCAAAACATCTTGGGGAGACTTCATTTGTTGTTGTTGCTGCTGATGCTGCTGCTGCTGCTGATGATGATGTTGCTGCTGCTGTTGATGGTGTGCTGAGGATGGCATACGACCTACTGGAACTGGTTGCTGCTGCTGTGGGTGATGGCCCGGTATTTGGGGATTCACACTATTCTGTTGGGAATTTTGGCGTCGCATCGTTGCCAAGTTGGAAACGTATATGGATCCTTGATTAACAGCCACCAGGGGTTGATATATAGAGTGGGGATTGTTGACCTGATTGCCATTCGCAGCCAATGCAGCCATGTGACCGGGTATTTGTTGATAAATTTGGTTGGGTTGACCATGTTGACCGGCCAGGTGATGTTGTGTGGGATGCTGATGAGCAGCCGTTGAATAGGTGCCGTATTGTTGCTGCTGTTGATGGTAAATGGCATGTTGATGCTGAGCGGCTGCCACCGCTGCTGCTGCTTCGTGTGAATGAGGATGTGGATGAGGATGGTGACAATAGATCGGTTGGGGAGCCATCTGTTGTTGTTGCTGCTGCTGCTGCTGCTGTTGTTGGGAGACCGCCGTGGTTTGCCGGTTGGGTTCGCTACAGACTGATGACGATTTTCAGTAAAAATCATTTGCTTCCAATGTTTTGCATTGTTTGCTTAAAGTGGCATATTTACCGTTATTTGGGCCTAAAATTAAAATCAACGCCATGAGTCTTAATTGATCAGGAAATGAGGAAAAAAATTAATAAAAGAAACAAATAGGAAAGTGTCAACTAGCAAAGAGAGAAGACAATCTAAACAACTCTTAAAAAGATCTGTGGGACAAAATGAGGGAGGGGCTTTTTAATTTCTCTTGACTCTTACCGCTTAGGTGTGTGGGGCTATGATTGTGCGACGGCAAACGACCAAGCGTATGCGTGCCCATAGCCCTCATGTTCTGCTGCATGTGCACATGTGCCATCATCTCATGCTGTGCATGACGCTTCGAGGGATGCTGCAAAGTGTGCGAGCCACTTATGACCGGTGGGCTAAAGTGTCTGAAAAAAGATTTAAACGAGAATTTAAATAAAATCTTCTACATCTTAAACTCTCACCCATTGTGATTCCTTGGCAAAGTGCGTGAAGCATTCAGCATCTGCTGATGATTCTGTGGCGCTGGGTGCGATATATAAGAAGGCTCATCTACTTGGGCGTAATCGTTACGCTTTCTGATGTAGATCCAGGTATGGGAATCGACCCACACCATAATAGTGAGCAAAATAGCAGCTATAAAACTGGCGATAAGCATGAGCACCAATCCCAGCAAACCCCCTTCGCACAGGCCACGGCTGGCGGCCAAAAAGTTGTGATGCACCGCCTTACAATCGACCAAAGCTGTGAGTTGTGTCAATAAGCGTTCGCTGCTATTCAAATCGGCATTTACAGCACCCAGCTTAGGTTGCAGGCCCGACGATTTGAACAGTACCAATGAAATTTTCATTACTGTCGCCATGGCACTGCGGGCATTGTTCAAAGAATTTTGGGACTCCCTTAGGCGTTGGGTAAATGGATTAGTGTGACCTGGTTCACACTGAGTGTAGTGCAGCAGTACATTTGTCGGCAGATCTCTTGGGGCCACCGATACCAGAAAGTCGGCTGGGTTGATGCACAGATCTCCTACGGCCACCGACGAAGACAAGTAGAGGCCAGACATCAGCCAGGAACCGGTTACAGCCAACAAGCCACAAACACTAAATAATATTAAAGCGCAACGCGAATGCCGTGCCACGCCTACTAAAAGAACCGCACAAAGCACTAGAAGTAAAGCCAGAGTGGCCACGGTGCCAGGCCAACGTATCAGTTCCACTCTATCGCCATCCTTGAGAAATTTTAGCAAACGCTGAAGTAAAATTGTTTTTTTCTCGCCAATAAAATACACTTACCGACAAAAATTTCGTCATTGTAACACTCGTCAAAGGTCGGCGTATATCACTGGCGGCGTTAGTGGCCAAGGTGACATTTCCTTGCACAATATTGAGCGACACAAATAGTATGGAAAGAGCTGATTGATTTGAGACCGGTTGATCGAATATATCGGCCAATTCAACTAGTTGCGGTCTGATGCGCTTCTTAAGAGTGTTCTCCAGGATATGAGTCTGATTGCGCACTGTTGTGACCAGCGTGTCTACTTTGCGGCCCGCCGTTAAAACTTCCAACAGGCCATTGTGCAGATCGTCGTTGCCATAAAGACCTGCAAAAAGAATACAGAATTAAAAACGTTTTGGCCCACGACAACCCAGCTTTGATTTATTAACCCAAACCAATGGCAGCACAGCACATGACAGTAACTATCGAGAGAGTAACTTTCAGATTTGTTATCGAGTGTGCCGGTCGTGGCTTACGATCGCAGCATCGTGTCATTAAATACAGTAGCAAACCCAGCAACGAGACAATTAATAAGGCAGCTGGAACTGAACCCAAAATGCCCAAACTCTGCAAAATATTTCGTAAAATTCGTTTATTAAGAAAAAATCGGAATTATATTTCGTAGGAATCTGGTGAATTAATTACCTCCAAGTAAATTTCATCGTTTGGCCGAAAAGTGCTGTTTATCTTATGGAACGTTATGTTGTAGTGTGGCAGCGCATGCAGCAGTTTGGCTATAACCGGGACTTTATACTGATCCGTATATTCATGATATTCTGCCATTATTATTTGCTTTTTATCTTCACTCTCGTTGTCCTATCGCCGAAGATCTAAATTCATTTAGTGGTTAATAGAAGCTTTACTGAGTGCCCGCAATTGTTGACTGCAATGAAAAGGAATAAAATGATAAACGATTGTTAGGACATGTAGCGATAGTATATACGAGGTCTGCTCAAATAATAAAGTTAAATATTTATTTATGCCTTCAAGCAATTTCCCCTCAGATATAGTTCTCAAAGCACTTTTTGGTATGTCCTTGAGTCCTCTCTCATTAATTGGGCTTTTATCGCCAGATGTCGCAAAATGCTGGATCTTTCGTGAATCTCTTTATATAACTGGAGCAGAGAAAATAACGACCAAGCAATGGCTAGTGGGCAGGTGCTTTATGGCGTTATTGTGATACACAAGCAATGAATTGTTTTTATACAATTCCGCACATTTGAAAAAAAATCCCTCGTCGGTACCTGTAGCAAAAATATTCACCGGCGAGGTAATACTCTAATCTGGCTTCATCTGTTATCGTAGCATTATCCCCTCTTTTCCCAGTTCCAGCGAAATGCACTGCATATATGTATAGGGGTCGTGCCCTGACTGCTGGTCCTACTCTTAAATAAAAATACTCCTTATTAACCGTCAGATAGTGTGGCAAGATCTAATGACACACCACGTCACGGCATTCGAAGGAAAGCCGTGTGAAGATTGGACCTGGGTTTCGATATCGTAGCCATAATATCCATGATTCGTGATCAGTTAGAACCTTTTCAAACGAATCTAGGGAGTTAATATGCAATTCTTTGCGAAACGGAAAGGAAAAAAGCACCAAATTATACCCGAAAAGCACCACAACGGCAGCACTGCTTGAAACACTCCACACTGTGCAACAAAGAGATGATGGGTAAATTAAAAAAAAAACTAAAAGGATTTTATAAAACGAAAAGTGTAATAGATAAAATCACAACTGCTTGCATGTCAAGTAGTCGGTCAGAAATCTATGTGGCTGCACATGTACACACATACACACACGAGCTTTGAATATATATGCATGTGTAGTCGTAAATAGGAATAACTAAACGTTGAGTGTTCCGCATGAAATAGGATCGTCATAAAATAGTTTCATAAGGTTTGTAATAATTACTAATTCGAAAACTGTATGTGTGTGTGTGTGTGTGTGTGTGTGGAACTATAAACATGCATAATTTCATAGTGGCAAGCCTTAGTTTTTAAGACGCTTGCCAACAAATCAAGAAACAGGCCAACCAGCCAACACCACCAACCAGTTTGTTTAAGAGTCAATGCTCTCAAACGAAAACTATAAAAAGTTGATAATATTGTAAACACAAGACTCACACACATGCAGCCGTGTTATTTTTATTATTTGACCGCATGCTAAAAGCTACAGAAACAAATACTCACTCGAACGCACAAACACACACTGGCTGGCACACATGCACAGCAACACACGTAAAATCACACACACACACACACATACACACACACACAAAATCCTAGACAAATAACATCCTGGAAGAGAGTGTAGTCGCAGAGTGAAGTGAGTTTGTTTATCTCACAAAAACCATAAAAACAGGCCAACAGACAGGCAGACAAACAGGCTCGATAATCGACAAACTTACAAATACATTAAACACTTAAGGCTTGACACAGCGAACATGTGTGTGTGTGTGTGTGAGTTTGCATGTACGAGCGAACAACTGAATGTGTGTTCAAACAACAATTATGTCGATAACACATCCATACATCCACATGTAGTCGTGTGTGTGTGTGTGTAAATTACAGTTATAATAACTTTAATGCTCCATTGTCGTGGCCTTATTTGTTCTCTCAGCTTTGACAACAATTAGTCAGGATTCTTTTAATCCTTTTTGTTGCTGTTTCAATATGATTTTGGGTATTTTCATTGTCCTGCAAAGAAATTTTTAAAAGAATTTTTGCAGCCAAAGCATTTCCCGATTTATCGCCATTTAATCGACGCTTTCCCCCAAATTATGATTCAAGATATTTTTCATTTTTAGATTTAAACTACACAACAAGACTTCTGAATTCAAAAAATAATATTATGAGGATATCTTTTAGTCCCCTTTTACAAAAGCGAAATTGAAAGGCAGACGGAGGATGGTTGTAGCAGAGGGGATGAAGATGTAGAGCGTGTTGTACACGGCTATCTGTACTGGGGATTTTTCGTTTGTCCCTTCTACTTTGTGGAATATCAAGAAAACCTCCCGTCTGTGTATTAATTTCTCAGTTGTAAATGCTTTAGGCGAGACCAAAAGGGAATCGAAAAATATCTGCTTTTCGAATTCGCTGTTATAAAAAGCGATTTTTGTAAAGTAAAAGTGAAAGGTTGCCAGATCATAGGCGAGTATTTAGGGAAAGGCGCTAAACTGAAATCTTCTTGACACACTATTTTCATGGCGCCACAATTTCAGGGCAAAAATTACCTAAAAGCCTTCCAACAAGGGCTTCCGAATTTTAAAGGCCTACTTGCTAAAACTTCATCTGGTTACTCCTTTAGTTCTTATACCAGTTTCTCACAACGAATCTTTGCCAATTCCAGTGCCCCCTAAAACCAGATACAGATTTCGAAATATCGGTGCCTCAGCCTGGATTATCATAAGAGACGTGCAGCGACCATGAAGACTTTCAAATTGATTTAGCCCGTCAGCAGCCTCATTTCAAAACTCCATCTCTTTCGAGATTTGAAATTATCTAAGAGTAAATATCAGCTCCTAGGGTCTCGACCTCAGCAACGGGATCTCTTGGAAAAGGGAATCAAAATCTGGCTTTAATAATATATTATTTTTATTTATTAACTACAACGATGCTTTTCGGACTTACGAACTTTGACAGTTGGTAACGATCATCTTGTTGAAGCAACATCTGTCAAGGGAGTTGTCAAAGTACCACGGACGGGTATAGCGTTCAATAACATGGGCAAATAATAACATATTTTCATCAAAATGTGTGGTCCATTTTGATAAAATGTTTTACAGGCTCCATAATCCTTCTACCCAGAGGACTATTGGATATGTGGTGCTTAAATTTGAGTCCACTGGCTCAATAAACTATCGACTAACACTCGTATTTCCACGAAATGCAAGATCTGGCGAAAATGTTGCCGAGTTGAATCCGATGACGTTGACCAGGAGACCAGCAACGTCAACGTCGAGCTCTATAGATATGCGATTACATTTTCTTATGGCCTGTCTTGTGATTTCAATAGGACGGCGCTACGTGCCAGATTAATGATTCTCCATGAGCGTCTCGAGGGTAGGGACATCTCACTTGGGGATGATATGAATTGAGCCCGATGAATATATTTTTGTTTGTTTTTTTTTCAATTCCTTAAATTGTGACATTTTTGACAGACCATTTTATTTAATTTGTGTAAAAGAAAAATCGGAAGTCTAAGAAAAACTAAAATAATTGAATCTTGAGTTATTTTTTTTAAATATATTGAAATCAAAGATTGAGAGAAAACGTCAAATAATAACCTGCAGCCAACTTCGTGTTTATAATTATGAATGGCAAAACAAAACGATCGTTCCAATACAAGCAGTTCCAAATATGACTTTTCTCTCCCCTCTCCCCGACAAAAGCAAAACGTGGGCCGCAGAAGTTCAAATAGTTATGTGAACCGGCACAAAGAAATAAAGACAACAACAAATCAATTATGGCTTTTTTTGTTTTTAATTTGTGAAAAAATAGATTCAGCAGGTCTACAATTAATTTCCAGATTACAAATATGTTTCTAAATTCTCGTCTGCACTTAAAAATTAAAAAAAAAAATGCAGGGGTCTCCAACTGCTTTATAATTTTGCTACTGCGCCAATTCTAAAATTAGTTTCCCAAACAAGTTTTGAGGCCGCCACGTTCGGCGTGAAATCGCCACTTCTAACATCCCTGGACGATTGTGTTGTTTTTGTAAGAGAAAATCAAAGTTGTTCGGTTTCATTAATGGATCCTTTGTCCTCCAACCTGCATTCCTAACGATTTCCTAAGATATTTGTCATCCACCACGTACGTATCGCTTGAAAATATGTCCAAAAAAAGCTCAAAATATTGACGAAAAGTTATATCGTGACTAATACAATTTAATATAATTATTCAAGTGCTTTTCAGTATCCTCCCATATTTAACTAAAAAATTTTCACTCTGCAAAAAGTTGTTCATGGTTCGCAATAAAATTTCAAATAAATCCAAAACACTTAAATCACACACGGCAACTGCAACTGCCTCTTGAGTAAAAACTGCCATCAACTTTTCAAACTTATGAACGCTCACAAATTCATGTGTGTGTGTGTGTGTGTGTGTGTTCATGTACACCACAAGAGAATCGTGTTCGTACAGTGGAAATTTTCCACATAAATAATTATGTTTGTTTATGCTGCGCTCATATTCTTTTACTGATAAAAAAAATTAAACCAGGACGAGTGTTACTGCGTGTGTATTTTCTAATAACTTGTCAAGGGTTGCCTTCTAGTTGGCTTTTGTTGTATTTGTAGTGCACATTTTCACAAAAAAAATAAATGGGAAATTTGGTAGGTCGTACAGGGAAAGACCCATACATGAAACACATTTACCCGGGAATCAAACCATATCGATCTCACTTGAATGATACTTTAAACGAAATCAAACCATTTTGAAAATGTGATCTCTTGCAGATCGAAATGCGGTCTCTTTAGGATAATTTAAGGCTGTTAAATAAATAGTCAGGAAGAGTTTATCTCTTACCTAAAATCGTCTGCTAGTCAAAATTTGTCCACTAGACGGTTACAGTCAAAACAAGTTTAAAATTTCAATATATAGAAAGAAATTTCGAGCGATATCGAGTGTCGTAATTTGCCCCCTGAATTAAAAAATAAGTGAGTTGTCATATATTTTTTTTTGTTCCTTTAAAAGATCTTTTTTTCTTTCTAGCAGGTAGTGAAAAATTTATAAAGACTTTGAACGCTTATATATATTTATATGTGTGGGTGTGTGTATTTTCAAGTATAAAATAGAAGTTAAATAAAAAGATTTAACAAAAAATCTATGTTATTTATTGGAAAACGAAAAAATTTTTATAGTGCATTTCTACATAAAAACGCCTTTTGAAATATATATGTTTCATATATTTTAGTGAGCAATAAGACACTTAAAAGTGTACCACAATAGAATACTCGTATAGACGTAGTTCTCTAAAAGATCCTGCAAAAGCTGTTTGCTTTTCAAATTTTATTTATTTCATGTCTAAATTCTGAATAAGCCCGCTTATGTTCTGGTAATGGCATATATCCACTCATGCATAGATACGTATGTGGGGGTTTCCATAGACATTCTTACTATTTACCGGAGTTAGAACCAGATCGAATTGCTTTTCCTTTTTTTTGTTGTTATTGAAAAGCGGTTTCTACACGTACATACATGCATACATACGGACATATAAAAAACACTAATAACCTTCAATTAGTTCTAACAGCGTAACAAACAGTTTACTTGGCTATGTAAATGCCCATATTTATGATGAAATATCCTGATATAATAACAGTTCAAGATAAAAAATTAAACATAACCTAAAATCAATGGTAATTTCTTTAATATTAAAAATGGGATTTCCGTGATAATATATATTGTGTTTATGTATTGAAGCGATCTCTCGTTAAAGCTGAAATTGATTCTCAATTTGCCATCAACTTTGACGATAAAATTGAAGCTGATGGCCTTAAACGTCAAATGAACTTAAGCCTCAGCTCAGTATTGCCAAATTTGTCAGTCAAAGTGGAATTGAGTTTGCGTTAGGATAATAATATTGCAACAACATATAATTCTCGTATTTTATTTCCAGTCTGGAATATATAAATAAAATTATCTGAAGCACTGCATCCGGAAGCAATTGTTTTATTTGGAAGCTGCTAAAAATAATATATCTCTATATTAAATTCAATTAAAGTTGACAGGATAACATTCATCACCTGACATATTTAGCAAGACACAAGACTACTATGCCTTCGGTCCCGAGTGCGACTCCGGAATCTGTCGAATATTTCTGATCTGCTTTACTGCAGGATTGTGTTAATTGTTGTCGTCTAGTGTCAATGACGAAGGCATAGCACTGGTCGCTGAGCATTACAAACAGCCATTAACACCGTGAAGTATCAAAAGAGGGGAATACAGCACCTCCTTCGTTGCTACCTGTAGTAAAAAATTCATTGACGGAGTAAAAGATAAAAATAGCTTAAAGAAATTTTCTATCTTCTAATCGGTCTTCATCTGTCCTCTTAACACCATCCCCTCCCAGATCACACTTGCTACGCAATGCACTATATATTTAGGGGCCGTCCCCTGAGTACTGGTCCTACTCATAAAAAAATATTCCAAAAGCCAAAAGAAACCAGCACCAATTTTAGAAATACTTTGTCACAGCAAAGCAGAACAGATGTTTTCGGAAGACGCCACACTTCCCTCCATTCCATTGTTATTAAATTATTTTCTTTATGCCTGAGATATTATTTCATATCCAATTTTTTATTTTTTGGCCTAAAATGCTACAAATTTGATTCAAATCATTGTTGTTCCAGCAATAATAAATTCAGAAGAAGTCTTGTGCTTAAAACACCAATTAGTAGTCATAAACATTTACAACAGCGATTAAAAACAAACTAAAATTTATATCCCATAAAATAATTAATTAAATAAAAAAACATACAAACGAATCTTTGGAAACTGTCAGTGAAGAAAACACACCCAATAAAAATGATAATTTATTGACCCTTCAAATGCTAAGAAGCCAAGCTGATTTGCTAACCAGTTACACAATGGCCAACCATCTCTTGGACGTGCTTGAAAATGGCCAAACACACACACACACACACACACACGTACCAGTAAACTGTCTTTGTGTTTATGTATTGAAACGGAAGTCGTTCTTTTTTTTGCTCAACGTAACATAAACGGAAACAATTTTTCATAGCATAATTGCATTAAATAGTTTGTGCGCATTTCTCTTTTATCTCTTGTTCTATTTAGGCAAAAAGAGAGAAAAAACTTTGTGTTTATATTCCGTTTTGTGTGTGTGTGTGTGGATGTGTATTTCTCATTTATGCCCACGTATGTAAATCATGGTAAAATTGTACTTTTTGTGGTACACTTTTGAGTTTGTTGGTAGTGCGGGACTAACGCGATTTACTTTTTGCACTTAAAATGTCCCCATCAAAGACCATCTCTATTTTCCCTTTAAATGTGGGGGTTTGTGCCTCTCATTTTGCAGGCAATTAAACACCAGTTTCCCTGATTTCTTGCAACACTGTATTAGCGATAATAAGTGTATGTTAAAGTAGTTGGTGGAAAGCGATTTATAAGGCGGGATAAATAATTTTTTTTATGAATAGGACCAACACTCAGGGGACGACCCCTACACGTGCAGTGCATTGCGCTGCAACTGGGAATGGAAGTGATGGTATTAAGAGGACAGATGAAGACATATTAGAAGGTAGAAAATTTGTTTTTCGCCTTTTACTCAGCCGGTGAATTTTTCGCTACAGATAGTGACGACGGAATGGGCTGTACTCCGCTCTTTGGGTACATAATGGTGTTAATCACTGTCGGTAATGCCTTCGTCATTGAGCCAAGACTACAACAATTAACACAACCCTGCAAACCAGAAAAATTCGACACCATATTCATGACTGAGTCGAACTCGGGACCTAAGGCATCGCAGTCTTGTGTCTTACTACTCCAGCCAACAGTAGTAACCTAATTTATTTTATATAAATTGTTATAAAATATTTATATCCCACCACAAGTTAGCCAGAGAATCGGTGTTCATCCTGCGAATCGGGGATATATTTTCGATGCTTAAAAGAGGCGGGCGAAGAAAAGTTTGTACAACCTTTTAAATAAATTTGTAACACAAATATTTAGTGGTCAAGCTCATATTAAAGAACATACGTTGCCATAACCGAACACAAAATTGCGTTTCAGATAATGGACCACAGAAATCTCATTATTATACTCGTAAATAATACAAACGATTTTAAAATGGCGAAAATAAATCAATTTTGCAGAGAACTTATTATCTTAGAATGTATTCAATTATTTCAATAACTAATTAATTATTAATTAAATAATTAATTATATATTATTATTCGAGTATATTCGAATTCGCGAATATAAAAATTGCTTGAGATAAGGGAATTTCTATAAACATACACCGGGATGCTCCCTATGGCAACACTGTATTGGAGTGTGCATGGCACTGTGAGAAATAAATGAGGCAGTAGTGCAAACAGTGTGTGTTAAATGCAGGAAGTTATTAGAAAAGTGTTACCAAATTGGTTGTCGACTTCAATGCATTTGTGTGTGTGTGTAAGAATGTTTGTATGCACTCCCAGATGATGGGTCGTTGAGCACAAATTATTTTCTTTTTTTTTTTTCAATAAATAAAAAATTTGAGTGGTATTTACGTTTATATTTACGAAATTATAATAATTGGAGTGCAGCTTAACACCAGCATATTTATATGGAGTTTGAAACTATTGTTGACCCGGATTCCTAAAATAAATATTGTTAAGCCAAGAATTCCAGCAGTCGTGAGCTGTTTGTTAGACGATTGTGTTTAGCGTACAACTTGTACAAGAATCTTCTAACAAAAAATTAAAAAAAAAAAATTAAATTCAAAAAGTTGCTAAAATCCATTAGAATTTGGCGTCTCCCTGTATAAATCAAATAATAATAATAAATAAAAATAATTTACGTTTACGACTCATGGGTAATAACAGCGTCTTTCGCTGTGTTTTGAACAAACGAATCTCACAGAAGAGTCAGCTCTTTCAACAGTTACTTTCGTTGCGAGGAATCTTCTACGATTAAAAAAATCTGGTCATCAACGATGACCTGAGACTCCTTTTGGACTCTTTCCCGTTTAAAAATAAAAGCGGGATAGTTTTCTTTATTACAGATCTTCCAACTGAAGAAATAAATTATGGACGTTCGTGTGGATGCGCTTAATTTCGTTTCCGAAGAGAAGTTGCCCATTCCTTTTCGTTTAACGCAAACACGGGTCCCATGAACGCAACCAGCTGGAGCAAGTGTTGCCGAATGTATTCGTATAGGATTTTATGAATAGATTCATTAAAAAAATTATGATTTTAATTGTGGTGAATCTATTTCGCTGGTTTCTTAAATTACAAACTAAAAGTGGTATCAACAAGATCTTGTCTTATCGCATCGGTCGGCTTGAGGAAGCAGTGAAAGATTGTGGATATCAGCAGTTGGCTAGAAACAGGGCAGAAAAATATCCTTAACAATATTTTTCATGTGTGTTCCCAGTTTAAAAATGCTGAAAATATGAAAATTAATTTTCAAGACAGTTTGCAGCTTTTTTTATGAGTAGGACCAGCAGTCAGGGGACGACCCCTGGGGCTGGAAAAAGAGGCGATAGTGTTAAAAGAATTCATCTGATTAGAAGATAGAAAATTTGTTGGAGCTATTTTTACTTTGTATTTCGCCGGTGAATATTTTGCTACAGGTAGCTCTTTAGTACCTGACAGTGTTAATCGTTGTTGCTAATGCTCAGCCACAAGTGCTATGCCTTCGACATTGCCACGAATCCTGCACTAATGCAGACCAGGAAAATTTTACACCACATTCGTGCCGGAGTGCGTGGTCGAACTTGGGACCTGAGTCTTCGCAATCTTATGTCTTGCTACTTCAGCCAACAGTACCCTTAAAAACTTTTCCCATTTTATTATTTATATATTTTCAATTAGTATTTTTATATCCTTTGAAATTTTGGTATACAGATCCGTCATTCCCTGGGTAGTTTCCCATAACTATATTCTGGGTCCTTATAAATAGGATATTGAAAAGCGAAGTCCGTCTGTGTACGCATGAAATCGGTTTTCCTAAGCCTGCAGAAAAGCTGGCTACTTCGGTTTTGCAAGTTAGACCTTAATTGTATTGCTTTGGAAAATCAGTAAAATTCAAAACACGGCTCCAGAGCTGGGAAATTTTAAATTATTTTTAGTATATATTGAAAGCAACTGGCTAAAAATAATTTTATATATTATTTGTATTTTTTTTTTTTGCTTTGATAGCTCAGGACGCTTTGAATTGTTATTAGAAATCAAATAGAAGCAAAAAAGACAATACCAGGGTAGGATAATTGAAACTATTTTGGTACATATAAAAAGCAGACGTATGATACGTTCTCAGTATTGAAAAAATTTATTAAAAAAAACGTAACTGAATACCAATAAAAAACCTTTTAATATATCATTTTGCGAAAATAGTTAATGGCCCCATTGATGTATTTTGAACCATACGGATATAAAAATATTAATATCGATTATGTTGTTTTAAGCTCTAAAACAACAACAACAACAAAAATCTAAAGAAATTTTGGGCTTAAATGTTCTAAATCATTTTTATTTACAGAAAAGGTAGAAATAATTGTAATTAAGATATAATTGAATATGCAGTTGATTCTATTCGTAAAAGTAATCAGAAGTATTCCAGTACGCATTATCATATAAAAAGGGCATGTCGGTATTAAAAAAACTTCTAAGGCCGAAATCATTTAAGGAGTGCATCAAAATAAACTCTACCCTGCTATGGAATACACATACTTTATTTTTATTTTAATCCCATGTACAAGTGGGTTAATCAGCTGATATTTATAGCAATTGAGACACTTAAAACTCTCTAACGTATATCTAATAAGATTTTCAAAATATTTAAAGCGACCATCTCTCTCTCTCTCTCTGTCTCTCTCTTTCCCTTAGTTTCACTTGGGAGAATCTCCATACTTAAATCCAATTAGAACTTTGATTTTGATTTTGATTTCTTATTTTTCTTTTTGCTCTTTTGGCAACTCTTGTTATTTGTAACTGTAACAGTGGTCTGTAAGAATAACAACAACACCAACAACGACAACAACGGAGAGAACAAAAAGTCCAGATGTACTAAAGATCTCGCAAAATAGTGCAGCTTAAGAACTGCATGATGGGTGGTGCGCTTAATAAAATATGTTTTCAATGAGCACACACTGTTTTTGTTATATTGAGAGTTTTTGTTGTTAACTTATCAGCAAATGAGAAGAGATGAGTTGGAAAAAATGATAGTGATGAGAAGGAATACAAAATACAACTGAAAAGGAGCAGAAAGAAGAAAAAAAAAAGGATTTTTAAATAATACAAGAATGTAATACGAAAATTTGGCAGACAGGGAGTGACTTGAAACAATTTTAATTAGACTAAAAATAAAACATACACATTTGTTTTCTTGTTTTTTTTTCTTTCTTTTTTTTGGTTGTTGTCGATTCCACCACTGCTTTTCGTTTACAGCATGACACGGTTTTGTATTCTGCAGATTTTTCTTTTGTTAATCTTATTGCAGCTACTTGACATTAAACAGAGGATTAATATTTCATTATGTATTTGTGTATGTATGCCTCTATGTGCCTTTAAAGGATGTGTATATGCTGCATTTATTAATATTTTGTTAATATTTTTGTTACATGAAATGGAAGCTTTATTTAAGTCATTTTCGTGCTTAAGTTTTGAATATTTTTGTCATTATTTATGTGTGTGTATCTAAGGATTTTTCTTTTTTCCATTACTGCCTACAATTTTATTAATGTTGCATGTAGGTTTGTATGTGTGTATGCAGGTGTATATATATATATATATATATATATTCTTTGTTTTTGGGGTTAATGAACAAATTTTTAGTTATTATCGTTTTAATTAAGGATTTATATTATTTATTTATTACAATTTAGTTTCTTGTGCTTAATAATGTGATATTTTCAATGAAAATCTTTTTTGTCTGCGGTTTTTCAAACACAATTACACACTACTACGACAACGACGACGACGACCGTAAAAAGGACTTTACATTTTGAGTACCGAACAAAGTATGAAAATTTTTCGTATTTAACCCGGTCACACCCTCAATATACAGGATAAAAATACAGGATTCGATTATGCGTACGAATTCACTAAAATATGCGAGTAAATATAAAATAACAAACACAATAGGACACACAAAAAAGAGCATAAAACTTTTTTATGCTACAGTTATTTGAAATTTACGATGTATCCACATGCACGAGTATGTGTGTGTGTGTAAGTTATGTTTTCAGGACTAGTGTAGAGAGCGCAAAGTTACTCTCATTTTTTGTTATTGTTATTTTTCCCTTAGCGTTAAAGTTCAATTAAAATAGTAGCATCGATGCTTTTTGTTATTGGGGGCGCTGATTGTTGGTGGTGAATTTATATGGTGTAAACTATTTTCGGTGAATGTTGCCTATTTGAATTTTTTGAATAGGTCTCTAGTATTAATTGTCTGTTACTTTTCTGCAGCAGTTAAATAAAACAGAAAAGGACGAGGTTTAAATCAAGGACTCAAGTTGACAGGTTGTCATTATATAAAATGATAATTAAATTGTTTAGATGTTTTATGCGCATCAGCTGTCGGACCCCGATATTTTGATATATTCACCAATTTCAGTATTTGTTGTGATTTGTACATCCTCAAGAGGGTTAATGAATTATTTTGACAGTCATAGCGTACATCACATCCAAAGTTTTCCACTCAAAAAGCCTTTATTTTGAAATATTTGTGTAGTTCTCTACAACAATAGAGAGACCGCAAACAATTAGTGGGGACCAGAAAAAATATAGTGAATATATGAAAACTGTTGTCTTCTTATTAATAGAAATTTCTATAGCGTTGCACCCTACACTGAATAATATTAAAATATACATCAAATAAATGATCCATATCGCAATCACGTCATAATATATTCTGTTATTTACAAACTTATTATTTATACGACAGTTTAACACATCATTCACATCAACTGATCTTTTAGTGTCCACTAAAAGTATGTATGTACCGTTACGGAACTCAGCCCAAGCGCTACATGTTGGTTTCGGTATATAATTGGAAAAATGTGCTGCAGCCGTTTTATTTCTTGCTTGGCTGGCGAATCATCGCTACAGTATCGACGAGGGAGCTCGTTGTAGTGAACCTTTTATAATATAATAGTGTGAAACGATGTCGGTACATACTCTGCTAAAGCATTCGTGTCTAAAGCAAGCCGACAGCAATTAACCCACCATCACGCACTGATGAAGATCCGAAAACTTCGATCTCCATCCATGACTGAGCAGGGAAGTAGTTTTAGATTGTTAGATAAAAATATTTCTATTATTTAATATTAAATTCTTATTGTAATTATTCCTCAGGCTCCAGGTCTATTATATAATATCATAGTTTCAAAAATATTAGGGCATATAGAAACGTTTTCACTGCATAACTTATGCGCAAAAAATTTTATCGGACCATATTTTTAGTTTCTGTGGATAAGACTAAGAATGAATAAAGGAAATGAAGCAATATATTTACATACATGGGCTGACATGACCACAGTATATCCTGTCCTTCCAAAAAGAGCACTCACAGGTTAAGTAAACCTAATCAGAAAAGAGCAAACGCGTACTCTGTGGCAACTTCAGTTTAGCAGCTGATCGAATTTTGACAATTTGCAAAAATAAACTGTGCAGTTATTTGATAAATTAAAAATAATTAGGTGTTTTGCAAAAAAGAAAGAAATGGCTGAAAATAACTAAAATATTTAAATGTAACAGTTAAAGTGCGCAGAAAAACAATTAGTAAGCAAATGTCTAAGTAGAATAAGAAAAATTTTGCAAAAACGGCATGTATAGCAACAGAAATATTAAAAGCACTGTATTGTCTGGTGCATCATACGAAGATGAGGTCGGACTGAACTACAACAATAAAGAGTCAACAAATAAACACAACCTTAAAAATGATCAACAATATAAAAGGACAGAAAGTAATGACAAACAGTATGGGTTGTCAACAAAAGTGGCTCTGGGACGACTGCACGACGAAATTGAAAAACTGCTGAAGGAGTACGAGCTGAAATACAAAAAAGAAAGGTAAGAAATGTACAATCTAATTTTGAGAGACTATAAAGTAATGAAAAACAAAAATGTTCAGTTGTTATCGCCAGATACGTTCAGCATTTGTTAAACGCTACGACAGTCCTTTGGGCTGGTCATCGATTGCAACCTCATTATTGACTACGCTAGCCCTGCTTATCTCCTGTTCATACATTGCCGCATTGTGCTTAGCTGCTATATTATCTCTAGATCTTTTTATCGTTATACGTGAGAACAATTTGAGACGCACGGAAATATGTCGAAAGTGCAGAACAGTATTAAATGATTTGCGTTTGGCCGAAGTGGACTTGAGCTCTGAATGGCAACCGCGCAATTACCCGCATATCTGTTGTCCAATATCACCTTGTGTTTCATTACAATGGACATATCGTGATGGTGTCATTGTTAACTTGCCGTGGGCTTTGTTAGTCAGGGGTGATCATATTGTACTGCGGCCTGGTCACATAACGCCGGGACCCTGTACCGATGTTAATGGTAAGAAGACTTTTAACGCTCATGAAATATATGGCGTAGGTCATACTGCAGAACCACCAGTTAAGCCGGTAGCTCGAAGTCCATTGCCAGACTTAGTATGTTCCTTAGAAAACACACCATATTTAACGAATTTGAAATTAATTTTGGAAAACTCTCATAAGCGTCCTGCAACCATATATAATCAGCAGAGATATCTGGTAAGTACAAATATTTTAACAGTGTATGGACATGGGTAGCATAATTGCTTTCAAGTATGATATAAAAGTAGTGGCCCGGGTGGGCATTGTTTCCAATGTGATTGCATTAAAATTTAGTTTTCTATTGAAAAATCGCTATATACGTGGGTTTGTCTGCACAAATATTAAGACCACTTGTTTGGCATTTATGGATATCTGATACAATTAAAACTTAAATTCGCATTAATTCAATGAAAAATACTTTTTGCACCTGTTTTTGTGTTTGTATAAATTCTGTATTTCAATAATGGCAACACAGGCTACGTTACGCCGTGAATAAAACGAAAAATTTCCGTTACTGCGCAGTTTTTTAATCCTTATTTGGGATGCAATTTCTTGCTAACATTTCTGAAATGAACGGCCCTACTTCGCGAAAATGCAGACATAATTCCGACTAATGTTCCACAATTTTATTTAAATATATATTAGGTGCTACATATAAAACATAAGTTTTATCCTAAATTAATTCAGTTGATAATAGTAAACAGATGTCTTCAGTGTTTTTTTAATATTTTCATTACAAAAATTTTGAAGCCTTATGCTACGAGCATGTAACCACATGTGCATATTATTTTTATTCAATTCTAGCTTGTTACCAAATATATCCAGCAATGGGGCTTTATTTGTGCTCTTGTAATAACAGTTTTTGCTGGTATTTTAAGAATGCATGGCTTCGGTTTGTCAACAACAGTAGACGGTCATTATGAATGGATGGAGATGCTTATAGAATCCCCCGCTGCCGCTGTAATTCCTTTACTGCCACTAGTGTTTCCACTCATGTGGATTTCTATGAATCTTTGGGGCGTTGCACGTTTACAGTGTTTTCTACGTACACCCCAAATTCTTTTCAGCAAGGATTCAGAGAAATCATTTGAAGAGGATCTCGATACACCAACGTTTGATTATGAAAATATCGCTTTGCATCGTTCGAAGGTGTTCCGCAATTGGCTGCAATTGTGGCGGGGTAACAGTGAGTTGCTGCCACGATCAGCGAATGTGGTGCAAGTTTTGGGTTCTATAACCGCTTTATGTTGTGTAGACAAGAAAGGTATATTGTCTTGGCCAAATCCAACCGCAGAAAAAGTATTCTTTTTACATGATACGAATGATGTTAATTTCGATGAAAATAGTTGTCAAAGTTCATTGAATTCGGAAAGTGATATACCAGATCATACGGTTCAAAAAGGTAATGGCATAGTAGCCGAAGTTTTGGATTTGACGCATGATCAACATTGTCCCTTTCGTTTGGAATTTGATGACCAGGAATGGAAAAATCATATAAAATCATTGAAACCTTTAGGTAAACTATTCTGTCAAAGATTTGTTTGTCTTAAATTGATATTTAACGCTATGTTGTTCTGAATATTTTAGGTCTTGCCATACTTTTAAATACTTGTTCGCCTTTGACTCATAACCATTATGCCCAATTTTGTGGCCATGTTACTGCAGTGGCCATGCTGGATAAGGATTTAGTACCAGTCACAAATCGGTATGCGATCGTAGAGTCCAGTATGAAAAGCTTTTTGCATGGGTATGTTGTTTTATTTTCATTTTGATTTAATTTCTATTTTTCCAAATTGATTTTATTGTATTCCTCAAAAAAGAAAAAAAAAATTTTAACTCCTTCTTGGTTTAATTTGTAATTACAGTCAGTCAGTCATCGGTTGTTTAAAAACTTCTTTTGACAATAAAAACATTTTGTTTTTATATACGAAAACTTATGCAGCAGCCTTATTAGCTAATGCTTCATCTTCTATTCACTTTTTAATAAGTTGTGTTTTTTTAAGCTCTCGAATAACATTCTATTTAACAATCTTGTTGCTTATTTATTTCAAAATTTATTTCCAAATAATTTGTTTGATTACTCTTCCCTTCCAAATTTTATACAAGGAACAGTTATTTACTTAAAATTTACTAGAAATTCAAAATTTAAACAAATAAAAACAAAAAATTTTCATCAAAATTAAGTATTAAAAAAAAAGCTTTCACTATTACATTGATGGATGTTTATTGCTCACACTAATCGAGAATATATTTATTTGTGTGATGTGTCGCCATCATGTACTAGAGAGTGCATTATAACACCCTTCTCCGTCGGTACTGTACCAATTTAGCACTCCATAATTAGGAAGCAATATTTCACGAGTAGGACTGCTGACCAGGGTGCCGATCGGGGTAAAAAAGAAAATTGAAAAACGGTTAAACCTGAAGGATATGCCTGCATCTTCGTTCACAATATCATCTTACAAACCACTTAACCGAATTGTTCCCAGTCAGCGACAAGTAAAGTTTTTAAATATGGAGAGCTATTTGGTCTATGAATTCGATCTACAAAGTCGTTTAAAGATTTATAATTGTCCGAATCGGTGCCACTTTACACAAAATCTATGTTTGATAGAACTTTCAAACGCCATTTGTTTCGGTCGACTTTGTCAAACCGTCCAAAAGTTATAAGTGGTTCACATACTTTAACGCTCACATGTAGACACAGTGACACCTTCTGAGTAGTTATACGAACTCGATTTTTACAAAACCAGGGTAAAACCAATAACTTCCAGGGTAAAACCAATAACTTCCACATTTTTAAATATTAGGCCTTTAAACAGCTCATCTAAAATATATGTTTAGTTACTTTTTGTAACGTTCATAATTTTAAAAGATATGATAACATCTCTTTGAAGTATTTAATTTTGAACGGTACTATTTTAAAGGTACTTCCTTTAGTATATTGTTTTTTAATTACTTCTGTAAAATAGATATATTTTTAAAACGCAGTTCTTTTCGAAACCTGCATATGGTATTGAATGTTGTTTTTTTTTCGAGAATAAACTATCTATCTAACTAAACTATATATCTAACTATAAATCAGAAAAAGTGATCAGATATATATATATATATATATATATATATATTGTAATGACAAAATTAATCCCAAAGGTTTTTTGTCTTCAATCAATGTATGGTCAGTAAGAATTCATCGCAATAAGAGAACATAATGCAATATAACAGTTAAAATTTACTTATAACAATATTTTAGTTTCTAATGTTTGTCAGGAGCACCGCTTTGTCGTTAACAGTTCGAAAACTAAATTTTTAAGCGATAAGCATTTTGAAGATATAGAAATTATTCGAAAATAATTAATTGTGGTATTTAATTTGGTTTGGCCATTTTCGAACTCAACTGACATTCTGTATAGTTTACAGCTATTCAAACATAATTAATGTGATTATCTATTTTCGAATAAACGAAAATATTAAATATTTTATAAAAAGATTAAACTTTCCTTAAAAGAATTAAATGTGGTTTTTTTATAAATTTATCAATGCTTGAAATGTTTGTTGCCTTTGTAAGCTTTTTAAAAATGTCTGCTGTTTTATAGAAATATGATTTAAAATAAAAATTTTTAATAATATCTGATTTTATCACAATAATTACACACATACTCATGCATACGACTTCACTATTGAATTGGTATTTAATTAGAATAATATTATTGATTTACAGTACTTTTCATAATTCACGCCAATTTACACAATAACCTCAAAAAAAGTTATGTTTTCTAAGCTCATCGCTTATTTATTTATTTCATAAAAAGATTTTCGAGATATTCGTGAAAAGTGCTTATATTTTTTAATCGTAATATAAGTTTTACACGCTTTTAAATACATTGTTTTCTTTGCGGTAATTCTGCTAATTGAATCAACTGTTAAAGTTCCAAAATTCTGCTTAGAGCATCCTTTATCTTCACTGCAACCTCTCCCCATTGATTTTTTTCTGCTCTTCCAGCACCAAAAAACATGGCCCCTATGCATTTCATAAAGATCTGTATATATTTCGGTCAGATTATTATTCCCAAACAATTCACATTAGAAAGGTTTACTCTCAAAATATTCTCGGGAATATAAAAAAATCGGTTTGCGGTAGGGGTGCACCATCATTCCCGATATAAGATAAATTGAAAGCATATAAACTGAAATACAAGTGAATTTTAGCTTCGAAAACATAAGTATTTTGATGTTATTGATATTTTTCCTTTTGTTCTCTTTTATTTATTTTGTAAACTATTGTTATAGATTCCTTTCTAATCAAATATATTTTGTATAATTTAACTACATATGTATATGACAATGTACGTTTTAATATTAAGTTCTTTACATGCATATTTTATTGGCGGTTAGTTGCACTGCAATTCGTTACGAATTAAATAGCGTTAGAAATAGCGTTACAGTGTAACCACCGCTCTCTAGATTTGTTTTTCTATGTAATTACATTTCTTGTTTTATCGTTGACTTGAATTTTCGTTTCTATCATCATGGCTATTCATTATTTTCTTTTGAATTAAAAACCCTATTGCATTTTGCTTTTCTTTGAAAATAAGTTTTGTTGATTGTTTTTCTATTACAAGAAAATAATGGAAACTAATGTAATTTTCTTTTGAAATATATAAAACCAATAGGCGCTGTTTATGCGAGTTGGCCAAACAGATTGGCTTTACAGATCATGCCACTGATCGTTTTACACTGGAGGGTCAACTAGCAACTTACAGGCATTTGGTAAGGGATTTTTATTTCTTAACACAATTTTAGAAATTAATAAGTAAGAAGATTAGCTCTTACAATCATTGTTTGTAGCCAGACTCTAAATGTTTGTTGCTTTCTTCCTTAATGTAAATATTATAGCAACCCGATGTGGTGCGCAGAGACATACGCTTTGCGCGACAATTGCAGTTATCGTCTAAAGTAAAGGTCCCTTTTCCACACTCATTGTCGGTGGTAATGCGTGAAAATCCTGGTGGTTATCTTTCGCTCTTTACCCAAGGTACAGCAGACATAATATTAGATTGTTGTGATGATTTTTGGGATGGAGAAGATCTACGGCCGCTATCACCTCAAGATCGCAAAAGAGCTTTGGATTTCTACCAGCGCAGTGCCTTGACAGCATACTGTACTGCCTTTGCATATCGACCTCTAAGACATGGTATAAATGGTGCGCTTAGCGGTGGTCCAGGTAAAAATGATGGCAATATAGCATACTTGGAATTGCCACCAGAGTCAAAAATGCGCATGCAACATGTTGACAAAATGCACTGCGACTTTGAGTGTGGCCATGGTAAACTAAGTCACAGCATCAGTACCGACTCTTTGCTGTTTTCGGAGAGCAAAGAAGATGACATCACCGACGTAGAAGGCTGTTTCGAAATGCAATGTCATCAGGTGTTTATCGGCATGGTGACAATGCAGTATCAGGCTCAGACAGACATAGTACAGCTTGTGGAACGTCTTGAACGGGCCTGTATACGTTTTGTCCATTTCAGCAAAGAGAACGAATTGCGGTCCCGTGTTTTCTCTGAGAAGATGGGTCTGGAATCCGGTTGGAATTGTCACATTTCACTGTTAAGTGAATCGGATGAAAAGAATGCTAATGCTGACAGGTTGCATTCGCCGAAAACTACGGGTAAACTTGATCACTCTTCTAACAACGCAAATAATAAAACTACCACCACTACTAGTACTACTACTACTTTCATCAATCCCCCCACCATAACCACGACTTCTCATGCTAATAAATCCATAATCACCGCCATTAATTGTACTACTACTACTACTATTACAACTTCCTCCACTATTACCACAACTAGTACTGTTACTACTGCTACTACTACCATTAACAAACGTTCATCTTCAGTAAGAAATCATGAAGTGATTGAATTCATACAACCACCAACGTGTTCAACCACTGCCACCACCACCACAACTACCACTGCCATTATTAAAACTTCAGCTACATCTGACACACATGATAACGATAATTCCATTGAAATCCAAATTCTAGGTAATGTAACAACTGATGATGATTCCTCCGATTTGAATTATCTATTGCCACCACTCACTAATCTAGAGTCTTCCAAGACATTGAGCTCTTCTGCACCCGGTGCCATATCTAACCACCTGATGCATGGTGGCGATAACAACGAAACATGTTCCAATACCAGTTTGGCAGGTTCGCGCGAATCGATAAATGAATCGTTGAGGGCCAATCGGAGGCGTCAATCTCAGGATTCCGCATTAGACGAGAACTGTCGTTCGATAAGCATCTTAACAGAGAGTACCGAACAGAGCGCTCCGGTACATTTTGACATGTCAAATAGAGCCAAACTACCCAGAGGTATTGAAAATATTCGTCCTCATTTGGAAATGGTAGACAATGTACCGTTACAAGTTTCCCTTTTTACCGACTGTTCTGCCGAGGCCACCAGTCAAATGTTGGAAATAATGCAATCGTATGGCGAAATAGTTGTGTGCTTCGGTTCCTCAGCTAGCAATTCGAATGCTGAAATATTTTTACAGGCTGATTGTAGCATAGCCGTGGAGCCTCTGTATCCTCAGGTTTGCCAAGACATTGAAGCCTACACCGAGGCCAATATCATTAATAATAAACTAAAAGTGAAGCGTAGAAAATCCAATGCTTCGCCCAATAATGATCCACTTGAAGAATTTGGCGAAGAGGAACTGCTCGAAACTGGTCAATATGGAGCCACCAGTGGCAATACTGGCCCTATGCAGTGCCCTGGCAATACTGTATCACCAATATATTTAAGCCGCATACTCAACTCTCTGCCCTGCTCCATATCAGTGAAACGTGAAGATCCCCTTTCTTTGGTAGCTATAATAGAGCTGTCGCGTCGTTTCTCTTCGGGTCTGTGGAATTGTATACAGTTTTGGGCCTGTTGTGCTGGCTCTGTATCATTAGTGAATATATTAAGTGCCTGTTTGTCCCTGAGACCTCTTCTAACGCCCTTAATGGTCATTTATATTATGTGCGTACCGGTGCCCTTGATATCGCTGGCACTGGCTCACATAGATTTGGATCCGAAAATCATGAATCGTGCTACCGGCAAAAAGCAAACCGAATACGATACAAGAGTGTTCGGTTTCGTTTTATGGTGTTACGGCTGTAAATTTTTAACACCGATTTTGATAATGGTGAGGTTTGGTTTTGCTTCCACTTTTCTATTTGTTTTCATTTTTAAAAATCTCTTATTTTTGTTTGTAGATTTTATCATATTGTGCATTTATGGATCATCCGATAACGATAATAGACGTTGAAGAAGATAATAAACACACCACCTTGCAAATAGCACACACTTTCTCAACATTTGGAATGTTAATGCATTTTGGTAAGTTTTGGTCGTTTCTGATTTCATATAAATCACAAAAGCTTTTTATTTTGAGAATTAAGTATTAAATTTAAAAATTCGCAAAAATTCGACAAAGAACAATAATAAATTATTCACGCCTTATTCTTAATTTCAAATTGTATGAAAAATCAATTCTATCACTTCCAACTTCACGCCAAGTTTTGCTATGATATAAAATGAAGCAAAAGCCATTTAAGATGGTTGTACAGGCTGCAAATGGCGTTATTTGCACAATAAATTGCACACAATTATACACCAACAGAAAGATTCCTATACAAAGAACTTACAAATTACAACCGTTAATTTGAAAATATTTCATGAAATATATATATAATCCAGCAAGTAAAAATACGTAATATTTTTGTGGTTGGAATTAACATGTCTTGGTTTGAAAATCGATTATTAACCCTATTGTCGATAGCAACAAAGTGGAATACATGTTTCTTATGGCTTCATTCACAACGGTTCGTTTTTATAGTCAAATTTCGTTGTAATCGAAAATAAAAAAGAATCTGCAGGATTGAAATTAATTAGAGATATTAATAGCGATAATTTCCAAAAGTATAAAATTTAACTATAAAATAAAAATCAATTAAGATGTTGCTCGTAAAGTGTTAAATTCAAAAAGACATGATAAATATTCCAAGTTACGAGGGAAACTCAACATCAATTTAACTTGCAATAAATAGCCTATAAATCATAATTGAATTTAATATGGAAATAAATAAAGAAAGTGGCCCATGTTTTGAATAAGAGTATCCTTTTAAATCGAATATTATTGTGATGTTTTTTCATTTGGTTTTGTTTGTGCTCATGTTTCGAATCAAAACCCGAACCCGACTCGTTCTTTCCTTTTATAATTAAATCTTGAATCTTTACTTGTACAGTTACAGTTTCTGCATCCTTTGTTCATCGCGATCACTCCTTGTGGCAAAAGAATCCTTTTCGAAATAGCATATGGGCGTTTTCTTGTTTCTGTATTTGTGTCTTTCACTTGTTAATTTGTGCGGTCGAAATATTAATTAACGATGATGTTCGTAATCAATTGGATCATGCATGGCCGGCAATTGTTTTTCTATTCGTTGGCTGTTTGTTAAGTTTGCTCGTATCCGAAATATGTAAATGGCAAGAAATAAAGTAAGTCCGTGCTTGTATATATTTTATTCTGAAATATTTTTTATAAAAAAATGAACTGTTCCTTTTTTCAGAGTAAACACGCGCTATCAGCGCCGCGCTCGCTTAGATTTTGGCACCAAATTGGGCATGAATTCACCATTTTAAGATAATAAAAGGAGAAAGTACACAATGTGGAAAATGTTCTGCTGCAAATTTATTTCATATAAATCAAAAGACTTTCATGTGTGCAGGCAAATATTTTGTCAATCCCATCTTAATATCGTTTTATTCTTTTTGTTTTTCTCTCTTAAATGCCCGTATAATTTTGATTTGATTATTTATTTAACACTGTGTTCATATTAAGTGTTCTGTTTTAATTTTATTTAACCAAGCACTATTACTACTACATACATACATACGATACCCGAAAAATTTTTGCTTATTTATTTGCATTTTCTATTTAAAAATAATTCTAAATACTAATAAGTGTAAGTTAAGATTAAGGAAAAATTCCCATTATGCAAAAGAGTTTCTTATTTAAATTGTTAAAAAACAATTGCAAAAAAACTTTAAATTCTACCAAAAAATTTGTATGTTATCTAGACAATATTTATTTATCCAATATTTTCATATCACTTTATTGTCTTTTTATTACTAAATTGTAAGATTAGTTTCATTAAGAATCGTGTACATAAATTAGCCAGTTCAAAGTAAGTTTGAATATTATATTGGCAGCGTATTGTATATTTAAATATGACTTGACACACTCAACAGTTTTTATATGAAAATTGTTCACGCCATAATTGAAACAAAAAACACTAAATTTTGTTGTTATATTGAACAGCATAAATTTTATACCTGACCATCATTCTCCACTTTCATTTAACACATTCATTTTAATTTTTATATATATTTATTTCGAATTTATACGATGAAATGACAAAAAATATGAAATAAGTGCACTTTTTATAAAACACGCCCTTTACATGTGTCCAGTTGTGTTAATTATTGAAGTTATTGAGCCAAAGTTATGAAAAATACAATTGATACGATACTACTTTGAGTTGGTTTAATGTTAAACAGTGCCCCCATGTTCATAAAAAATAGAATGTACTTGAAATCCATTTGAAGAAAATTTTACTAAAAAGATTTTCAAAACAATGAATTTCAAATATTATGAATATGAGGGTGCATATTTATGTATATTTTTCATATTAAACAAATACAAATAAATTGTTGTATGTATGTAAAACCGTTCCAAGTTCTTTATTGAATGTACTGTTGATATACGATCAATAAGATCAGGTTGATAATGGTAAAGAAACTAAACTAAATTAACTTTTTTTCCAATGGTAGGACCAGCACTCAAAGGATGACCCCTACATATGTAGTGCATTATGCCGGAACTAAAAAGGAGAAGATAGTGCTGAGGAAATATGAGAATTTGTTGTAGCCATTTCTTCTCCACCGACTTCGTCGCTGAAATTTCGTTACAGTGCCGACTAAAAAGGATGCCGTATGCGCTCTTTAACACGTGATTGTGTCCATCGCTGTCGTTAATGTTCAACATTCGCTATTGAAACATGTAACAACTAAATTTCGCAAAATCCACGGAAAGTGAAGTAAATTCAAGCAAAATATACGGGCGTGTTACATATCTCGATCGGAATGGTTTAATACCGCAGTTGTAATTTCAATCGATTTTGACGTAGATGCTTCAGTTTCCGATCGTTTTTTTTTTAATTCGCAAATATTAAATTCTTCGTTTCCAAATAATGTACGACAATCTTGTGCATGAGAAAACAAATAAAATGGTAAGTGAATAAAAAGCAAAACAAAATCAAAACCACAGGCCAAATTGCCTCAAATAAAAATTTCAATATATATGGTTTTTGGTTTACTTATAGTCCCCTTTTATATATTGTAAATTAAGAGCCAGGCAAATGGAAAGTTTTAGAAGAGGGAGTGTAGATGTAGTGTGTAGCAGCCGTTAGTCTATATAAGAAGTTTTTTTTACATCTTTTTGCTTTTTATCATGCTAAGAAGTTTTCACTCATTCTGTCGACGTGCTTGTCAATTATTTTGATCGTGTCTAGGTTCTTTCACATGCTCCTTAACCCATTCTTAATTGGAAATTGGCACTGAATACTTTTTCGTTTCTTTAACAATTATCTTCATATCAATCCTGTTGTTGCACATAATTGTCCTCATTTTAATATTGTTGGTTTTTGTGGTGTTCTCTCACAAATTTCCCTGTTGCAATATCCAATATTTGAAAAAGACACTTGTTATTTCAAACATATTACAAGCACTGCTACATCGATTTATTTCATGACTACGAGATTAATAATAGGACTTAATATGCTTTCATTTTAACGTTTTATTATATTTCATTAAAAAATATTACATAAATAATTTTTGTTACATTACATGGTTACAATTAAACATTTAATTTGAATATTTTATACAAAAAGCATTAGACAAATAAATTCGCACTTAAATTAAAGAAGAACTAATTTTTATCTTCACTCATGAATTGATGTTTCATGATTTCCATGACAAAAAGTTTTCCCAGTTTATGAACTCTCCTCCTCTACATCTAAGAGTGGGTGTTGATGAACTTTAAAAATGTTTGACAGTTCGTCGAGTAGAGTTTCCGAACGATAAGCAACTCTAATGTCGGGTACATTAGTGCGCGTTATATCATTGCCAGCTACACCTTCACGTGTATAGTTTGGTCCCAGCCAATGCTGTTTCATCTGTGGCAAGCAATTAGAGAAATTAATATTAAAGAAATAAATGAAATTTTTAATTTCATTTGTTATTTCCATACGTACCTTGTGTGGAAAACCACTCATTGAGACACTATTACGAGCCAATTCACACATATCGCATGAGCTTAATTTCCACACCTGAGCGGCAATACTGTATTCTTCCATAAGCGGTTCCTTGGTGAAATGAAATTGTAAGGGATCATCTGTAGATAGCGAAACAATAAGGCCACGAGCCAAATATTCCGGTAACGGATTACGATGATAATTAAGAAACAGTGAGTTGTTGGATAGTGGCGACATGGCAATGCCAATTTGTGAAAGATAATATAAATATTGAAGAACGGGTACTTTGCGCAGCAACAAACCATGCGATATATTTTCAGCCATTAAGTAGCCGCACACTAAATGTTGCACTGGACCTGCTTCGCCGCAATGTGGTCGTAAAACAAAAGTATTGAGGCCGCGTTCCCTTGAGAATTGAAAAAAAAAATATTTTAAATAGTTTTAAAATATTTTGTATGGTTACAAATTTTTAATTTACAAGACCAACTGCCTGTCTCACTGTGATTCTGTCGACGAACCACATTTCAAACAAAAAAAATTCTACAATTTTGTTTTTGGTTTATATATCATTCTTCGAAAGCACGTTATCTTGTGATATTGTCTGATAGACAGAAAATGATTCCTGAGTTTTTAGTTTAAATTTTTTTGCGATCCCTGTTTGTTATACTTTTCTTTTGGTGGGTTTCCAAAAATATTTGAATTATTTCATAGACTAGCATTGCAGCTTTATTTTTAATTTGTTAAGCTTTTTTCTGTTTTTACAATTACTGAAAATTGATAGACGGAAAATTGTTTACGGAGGACACTAAACATTTAATGGGAACGAAAACTCATCATGAATTATAAGATCAATGAAATATTTCATCGTGTAAATTGAATACAATTAAAAATTTTAAAATATTAATTGCACACATTCCTATGAAACAAATTTGACCGTGAATTTTGTTGTAACAAAATTTGAATGTGGTGGGCGTACGATTGTATTTCTGGACTTTCGAAGTCAAACTACAACGTCATTTGCAAAAATAATTTCAATGTAAAATTCTGAAAATTATTTCTGTTAAGAGTTTCACTACTTTTGCTATTTTGCTGCTGCGATTAAAAATAATATGATAACATATTTTTTTTATAAAAATGCTTTTGAAAAATGTTTTTCATAACGTTTTGTTCGCTGCCTAATTTCTAAGTTTCGAAATAGTGGTAAAACTTTTTCTCAAGTCACAAATAAATGCATGCACTCGTACGTACTTTCTGAATTGATTCAAAACCGTCATATTTGCATACATATAATAAATATAGTACGCATATGGGGGATTCTCGTATTCAGTCCATTTGGGTGGTGTAGTTATATCGCCATCAAACAACGGATTCTCAGGTTTCGATTCATCATCTACGGAATCAAAGCCGATGACATAATGCAAGAAGCGATGCAGTTCAGGATGTTTGCTAGGCTCTTTGGTAGCTTCGAATAAAGGCAAAAATATATTGTCCAATATGTCTTGGAATGAGGTCATTAATTTGTTTGATTTGAAGATATCACTAGAGAAGATGACAAAAAGAATTTATATGTAAAAAAGAGAACTGTAAAATATAAATCAAAAACTTACTATAGTCGGGGAATTTGAATTAGCCAACGAATATTTGTCGAATAGACATTGTAGTCAATGGCCCATTTGGCTAATTTCTTCCATTCATCACGAGACTTGCCATAAATAGACAAACGCAGTTCGGCATTTTGGTATTTGGATTCTTCCAAATCAAAGGCAACTTCCTGAAATTAGAAAAAAAAAAAAAATCGTATAATTCATTTGACTATAATTGAAAAAAAAAATTATTCAATTTTACTTTAATAATTTGTGCAAAATATTTTCCATTCAAATAATTATCCGTTTTCAGGAAGACTTCTCTTAAACGCGATTCACCAATTGGATTATATTTGGCATTGAATTTATCGAAACGATGAAAAGTGTTGCGATCGGCATGTACATCCAGCATATCTACCGTCAAATCGTAGGTCGTTAAGTTCATCGATTGAAAGACTTGAGACAACGTCATTTCTTGGCCTTTGGTTACAGTGACCACTTCGTTGGCACTTTTTTTGAGAGTTTTCTTAATAAAGCGTAGCAGGTGTTTCTGATTCATACATGAGGCTGCGTGGATGTGAGTATCCACTTTTCTGCAAGAGAAAAATATAAATTAAATTGTTGTTGATAAATGATTACTGGGCCCTATTATGAGTGTCGTAGGTGTTGTGACAATTAAACTTACAACTCATGGCAACTGCGGCAGCCATAATAAGGCCCATTATATTGCCAACAAAAAAAAAAAGTTCCTTCGATACGCACCTGATATTGTAAAAATCTCGATGTGGCACAGCCTTTTGAGATGCCAATTCACGCAGTTCATTGAGTAGGACATGCAATTGGAATTTCGAAGACAGATAACATAAACGACGATAGCAAAAAGATTTTCTATAACGAATCGAAAAATTAATTTCAGTTATTTGCTTAATTTATAGACATTTTCAACTTACAGTGGTCCATCGGCAATCATGTTACACATGATTTGCATGTCATTGCAGAAATCGCGCAGTTTGGGATAGTTCTGGATGAGGGGCTCATTCGACTCCTAAATGAAATGTAAGAAATTTTAATATTATTATTTTTCCCAATAAAATTGTAATCATTGGTAACTAAAAAAAGAATCTTGAAAAGCAAATATATACTGTAAATTATGTGTTGACTAGTTGTCGTGCTCAAGGCGATCCTTTTCCAAAAAAAAAAAACAGACTAGAATTAGTATTAAGAAATAATTTATTGTTGAAATGTATAAGAAATATATGAAAACACAATCACAAATCACGAGCTCAACAGATCGTGTTTCAAATTTCGAAATCAATATTTATGGGGCACATGCAGGAATATGTGGTTACGGCAGCTGCCAATGTTTAGATATAATTCTAGGGGTTATTTTTGTTAAAACCGATTAAACTTAAATTTTTTTTAAAATAACACTAAATGGCTAAACTAAATTTTAATCGATTACATGTTTTGATTCGAAAGATCAATGATCATGGCATTAACATTTGAAACTGATTTCGGGCATATGCTCTCTGTGCATGTTAGAGAAACAATTCCCTTTATGAGTTCTTTAATAAACAATTTCTAAATCCTCAATTTAAATTTGAATCGTGCTGGGGGCAAATTACGGCATTCGATACGATTCGAAATTTTAAAATATTTCCATATAAACTCTATTGAAATATTTCATAATTTCGTTCGATAACGAGTGCTGTAATTTGCCCCCTGGTGTTTTTTTTAATTTTATTTCAAAATTTTAAATAAAATTTGGGACAGAAGAATCATTACGATCAAAATTAAAATTGAGTTAAAAACTATAAGTCCCAAAAATTGTAATTTAACTAAAAAAAAATTTATTAAAAAAAACTTGGGCTAGCAAAGCTGCTGTGAAATCACTGAATAAGTATAAATTAATTGTGATAATTTAAAATGTTTTTAAAAGCATTTTCAATTATATTTTAATATCCCTTAAGGGATACACATTCCAACGTCAGTCATGATTTACTTTTTTTATAATTGATAATTAACTTAAATTCTTATTGTAATTCAAGTTCAAAAACAAGGTCGAATAAAATACAAAAAACAATTGATAATTAACTTTATTTAGTTGGCAAAACATTTTAAAAATTTTTAGCAAATATTTATCAATATCAAAATGCGCACTTTGTTTATACGCACAATTTTGGATATTTAATGCTTAAAACGTGTATTGAGAAATGAAATTTAAAAAACAAAAACAAACTTTAATTATTAATTGATTTATTGGGTACAAACTGTTAGACGCTTTGTTTATAGTCTGTATCATTTATCGACAAGCTGTTAATTAAAAATAAAAATTCAATTTGTCTTTACCGATCTGCCATGTTATTCATAAAATATGAGCAATAAAAATCATAACAGCGTACGTTGTGTTACCTGTTTCGAAAAGCCTTAACTTTGTTAGTTGATTATAAGTATAATTTATGAAACTAAAAACTTACCTCATTTTGGAAAACATTGAAGACGCCATCCACAGCCCTAATGCAATACGTTTTATCGGCAGGAAATTCAATATCCCATGGGTCACTTGTCTCGGTTGGTGGATCTATGGGATGATCTAAATACGATCGATCGTGTTCGTGATCGATAAGTTGCAAATATTACGGTGTGTGATTTTTTGTTCATTCATATTGCATTTGTGTGTGTTCGTTCGTTCATTCAGTTCGTGGCATTAATAATGATGATGGTGTGTGTGTGTTGGTGTTGGTGTTTGAGTGATGCAAAATACGGTGCAACCAAATTGCATTTATCAAGTTTAAAACATTTTCGTTGATGGTCGGTTGGTTTTATGTTTTCAAAATATATTTATTTTTATTATTATTATTGTTTTTTTTTTAATTCATTAATATTTGTTTGTTGTTGTTGTTTTGTTTGTAAGAAAATCATTTGGCGTAATGGCGTGTGAAAAACAGAACAAAAATAATTTTTTAAAATTGGCTTAAAAATAGAAAAATTAGTGTATTGAACAATACATGCATATCGTCTGCTAAAATGCAAAAGGCCCTAACTGACAAAAGCAAATTCAGCATGGACTTTTTCATTGATTATGATTTAAACCAGTAGAAATGCATCATAATCAATTGAAAAAGTGTGATTTGTTTTTTTAGATTTTGCCAGTTAAGGTGTTTTGGATTTTAGCCGATGATATGTGGATACATAGTTTTAGTACGAATCGTATTAAAACAAAAGGAATGACAAATTCAAATTAACATTTCCATAACAAACCATTATTTTGCTTTCAAGAAAATGTTTATGGTCTGTATTGAAGTAGAAATTGAATGTTGCAAACAATGACGTGTGACACAAACAAATGTGGACATAGTTTTGTGAAAAATTATCAGTAGAGAGACATGTTTAAATGATAATGAGGTGTTGCACATTGACAACTGATACAATTAGGAGCAGCTGTTGCCTCTTGAATAGAAATGATGGGCATGTAAATTTGATTCTCTAACGTGTCAGGTTCTGGAAATATGTTGACGTTACCATCCCTGCAGTAGTATTTATGGGGCTTTTTTTTTGTTTTAACTATTATCGGATATACTCAAATAAAGACCTCAAATTAAGACCGACCAAAACGAACTCAACATGCGGCAACTGGTAAATTTAAAAGGGAAATTTTTTTAATATGCTCGTGAACTCACAAGATGACAATTCAATATAGTCAAAACAACCAGACATTTTCAATCTGTTGCAGCATTGTCATCGGTTCTTAAGGGACAGTCACACGGGCAAATATTTGCCCGAAAAAGTGTAACCTCTAACCCAGCAAAGACTTTCATACATAATCAATAGTAAAAAGCGTAGAATGCGATATTAATTTAAACCGCTTAACTCAATAAATACTTGTCCGAATTTAAATTAACGCTTTTTTGGTCAAATAGTTGCCTTAATATGAGCGTACATTTAGAGATAAGCGATTTTGATAAATCAATTATATAATTCATCACTTATTTAAAAGGCTTTTGCGAATTAATACAACCACTAGAATAACCCCAAACTTGGCTCCAATACCACTACATATTTCAAAATTACATGTGGGGTATTCACGCAGTGTGCTATTTAGTAATATTGTCAATATGACTCAAAGCTGGTTAATCTTATGTAAGCAACATAATTGCCGCCGACTAAAAATATATTCAGATCATATTACCGGTGGCAGCTGTTTTGGTTTGTACATACAAACTAATTTCGAGAATCCTGTGCGGCAGAGTAAAATTTTTTAGTTTTAAATCATAATGGAATTTTTAAAAGATTTTAAAAAAAGTTTTTATTTCTTTTCTTTTTGCTAGCAACTAATTGAAAATGTGTTCATGTTTTCAGCAGCTGAACCAATTTTGAGGCCGACTTCACATCAGTCATACTTGTTCGTGCTACGATTTTATGGCATATGAATTTATGACTAAAGTTTGAATGCCCCCAATAATATTCAAGCGTATAATTGGAAAACAATTTGCTACGAAAATTACCAACAACAAATATTACGAAGCTGTGCAATTAGACGATTAGACAACACATACAAGTACGTGGTGTAATAATTTTTTCATTTTGTATTTTTTGTAAACAACTTTCGCATTAATTTCATTTTTATTTCAAATTTTAGATCTCGTAGAAATTCAAATTGATGTTATTGTATGTGAACAGATATGCATGTGTGGATATGAATAAATAGCATCTTCAAAACTATTTACTTGCACTGTTTATGATATTTTTCTATGCCCACATCTGTTGTGTACGTGCGTTAATACAGTTGAGTGCATAAAAATAGCTGGAACAAAACCACAATCTGTAACAAGTGACATGCTTTACCAAAAAAGCTTTTCAACTTTCAATTGATTTGAGTTTCAAAGTAAAAGCAAACAAAATTATTGAGTGCGATATTTTAATGTTCTTCACCCAGCAACCGCTACATATATTTGCACAACTGTATTCTAAGTTTAAGTGTAATTTATTGCCATTTTGTGTGTAAAAGGTGTTGGTTGTCTTTATGAGTGCAATTAGAATTATTTATAATAAGACAGAATTTGTTGAATTTGGTTAAGCGAAAATGGCAGATTACGTCAGATTGCCAATTAAATATATGTCCGGGTAAATGAGAACCGTTTCTGATAAAATGATTGAGTATATTTATTTTAAAAAAAGAAATATTTTATTAGATATTTACATATCTGCTTCTAACGCTCTATCATCTAACTTTGCAATAATTTATCATTATTAAGTTGATAAATAAATAAATCATTTTATAAACTGAAATATATAGTCCAATTGGTTAATATTTCATTATTTATAATTATTTATTTATAATTATTTTAAAAAAAAGGGAAACATATTATAAGCAAAAAAGGGAGAGTTCTTAAGTCAGATTTAATGAAAAGTAGGCTTTTCTCCTCTTATAGACAAGAAAAAACAAAACTCTTTGTTTATCTTAAAACCAGCTAAATAAGCGTGTAACTATTTCAAACAAGTTTTTCTTCAATTTCCTAAAATAAAAATATTTTTTTTTAACTTTAAACTCTATATATATTTTCTATTTATATATTTTGTTGGAATAGGTGCGCAGAAGTACAGGATGTAGTACATGACTGGACATTTCTTTGCTTCTTTTTCTTACTTTTGAAATACACGCAAATGCGCACATCAATTAAACTAAAGAAGCATGTCTTTCTGTCTACTAATTTTTCAGTTTTAGAGTTTTTGGCAACATCAAATTGCAAAACAGTTTTTGTTTTATGCGGTATTTGCTTTAATTAAATTAAAGAATTTAAATAAAGAACTTGGCTCGTCAAGTCTTGGACTTTTAGGGGAGAGCGAAGAAGTAAAAATCTGATCGTATAGACAGATTCGAAAATAATCATACATGAAGATGGCTGCTGATCAGTAATTTGGCATTGAAATTGAGAAAAAAAAAATGCATGAAACTCGATTAAAGTAACTCGAATAGTAACGTAAAAACAAGTTAAAAAGAAAAAACCTGAAGTCGAATTGCGGAATTTTTATATAAATTGTATTGAAATTTCTATGGATATCGAATGCGTTAATTTGGCCACTGATATGTGTCAAATGGGAGTTGATAGCAAACTAAAACAAAAAAGACCATATTTTGTCGCAAAGTCATTATAATGAAAACATTGTTTATTAACCGTTTAATTCATAAAATATATTAACTGCTTATATCACATATTATTATGCACAATTTTTTATATAAAACTTGAATAAATAAAAAATATTTTTATAAATAAGGCAGTCAATACATAAATGAATTTGTAGCATGAAAAGATATAAGAATCTCTTGAACAAATTTAATGCATTTTATTTAATTATTTAAGTTATTTAATTTCTATCAGTGCATCTATTGTAATGAAAATACCAAACACAGCATGAGGATGCCTGAGAGCGAAAATGTACAAGTGACTAAATTCTCTAGCCTTTTATTTAATATTCAAACTACGAAACTATTAAAGCACTAAACGAATGTGTGTGTGTGTGTGTGTTTTTTAGTTAAATTTGTGTTTGCAGTAACAAAATAAATAAAAAACAAAATTAAAAAAAAGAAAACTAAATAAACAAAAGCAGGCAAATAAATACGAATAAATAACCATAGGAAACAAAGTAAATAAATTTGAACTGAAGCTCTTGTATTCTTTAAGATTTAATCTAAATAAAAGGAAAAGAGAATAACAAACAACTTAAGTGGTAGTACGTTCACATTGGCCACGAAGACTATAATTTAAATGACAACTGGCCTTAAACACTTTCAATTGTGTAAATATTATTTTATTAAAAGAGCCACTTTTGTTCTTGTCAAAAAATACTTTTGATTTCAGATACAACAAGTGAGGAAACTACTTTTCAAGAGATGTTTTTTTTATTAAGAATCAAAGTCAAAATATTTTTAAATTGCTTTGTATAAAACTTTATCTTTTTTTTATAAATATATTTATATTGCAAAAGCTATTTTTTAATAAGAGATATTTATTTGAATAAAAATTTCTTGTTTATCAATAACGCACAGTGGACGATTTTGGAAAAAATATATAAATAATTTTGAATATAAATTTATGTAAAAAATACAATATTTTTTCTAAATCTTTAACAAAGAAATTAATACACTTTTTGCTGCAAAAAAATTAGACTTTTTTTTACTTTTCTTATATTTTGAATTTAAACTCCTTTTAGATTTTAATAGACTTATTTTACATATTAAATTTTGTTTTTAATCTATAAAGGAAAGCTGTTTGCTAAGCGAATAAGATTAGCAAAAACAGAAGATCAATACAGATATATTCAAACTTGCTGCTATACACAACGCAGTTTATTCAAAGGAAAGTCTGTCTGAATTGTTTCAGATCAGATCAGATACAAACTATCAGCTTGGCAGAAGCTTTAATTAATTTTTGCTTTCAAGGATCCGCCCACTTTAAAGCTAAATTCTCGATCGTCTTCTTAATTACGGCATGCAATTTGAATAGAATAGGATTAGAATCCAAAAAACAATTTTGTTTGAAATTTTTTTTAACTTTATTTTGTTCTTGAAAATCCCCCACTGTGCAGCGGTGTATTATAAACGAAATAATATTATTGAAAACTTGCTTTTCATTAAAACAGTACTTTTTATTAAAACTTTTTCGTTAAAAAACTTAAAAAATCGTTTGAGTTTTTATATTGAAACATAAATTGATTTGAAAATTGTTGTTTCAACATTTCCCAAATTACTATTTTTATGTTACTCGTATTAAGGAAAGAAGAATTTAAGGAAATCCGCCAGTTAAATTTAGTTTACGAAAAAGATTTACATATTCTTGATAACGTAATTTTTAATTAGGATACTCTTTATAGAAATCGATAAGTTAAAGTTTTAATCGCAAAGTTAAATCTTCACAGCTAATTTTGATTTTTTGTAAAAAAAAAAACAATGTGAACGTAAACAATTAAGCAGATTAAATTAAAAGTTGACGTATAAAATCATAGAGGGAAACACAAACAAAACGAAAAAAGCAACTGATAAGAATTAAAAAATTTCAAACGAGATACAGAGAAAGAGAGAGAGCATTTAATACCTCTGGGTGGTAAATGGATCATTGGTAGACTGATCTTGCGGATTAGTTCTATAAAAGAATAATGAATGAAAACAACATATTTTTTTACAAGTAAAACAGAAGACTTAAAAAATCTTTACAATTAAAATAAATAATACTGAACAAAAAAAAAAAATTACTGATATTTTGTATAAAATAGATTTTTTTAATAAATAGAATAACTTGTATCGTTTTAAGTACATTTTCTATAACATTTATTTGCTGTACAAACCATTTATAATTTGAGAGGTGTACATATTTGATATTTTACAATTATATATTTTAATATTTTTCTAAATTAAAATATAAACAAGAGTAAATGTAGAAAAAAAGCAAGGCTTTTACAAATAAATAGAGCATAATTATATAATAGTTAAAAGGTTGCATTCAAAAAACTTACCCGCTATCGATTTGCGATCTTCATATTGAATTTTACTAAAGCGATCGCTTTCATGCACCGTTTTCAAGAAACGCAACGTTGTAGTGGGAAATGATTGCTCCGAAATTGACATGTAACGCGAACGCATTTCCAAAGCCTGAATCAGCAGAGTGGAGGCCCGTTCTAAATCCTCTAATGGCACACCGCTGGTATCTTCACCGGAAATGGACACACGTTGAAAGTTGGGTACTAAATCATGTTCTACAAGAGTTACAGCTGGATCGTCTGTCACATCGCCTTGTATAGAGTGTTTGTCGTTCATGGCGCTAAAATTAAAAAGGATTTTATTTATTTGGTGTAATCATGTTGATATTTAAATTTTGTATGAAATATTTTTGATAATTTTAAAACGTCAGATATCAAGATGGATTTTCTATTAAATAGAATATAATTGTAAAGTTTATTTTCTTAAACTCTTTAATTTTGTGTGATTTTATTTTTATTGAACATTTTTATTTTGCTATATTAATATTTATATAGGCTAATTGTTCTAACTTAGTTAAAATCTCAGAAAGACATGATGATAAATATTCCTAGGCACAAAGGAAGTCAACATCAGTTTTATTCAACTTACACAGCAGAGCAGAACAGCTGTTTTCGAAAGTCACTACACTTTCATCTTCAGTGCTCATGTATATATTGTGTTTATCACCACTGTTTAGGTGGCTTAGTTGAATGTGATAATATAATATAATATGTGAGAATGTGATAGTTACTTTTTCAAAAAGGTACATTTTCAAAGAAATACTTTTAAAAAAGCTAGTTTTAAAAAAAATATAATTTTTTAAAAGAGATTCAACTTGATGAGACAGATGGAATTTATTCTATCAATAAAAGACACTTTTTTATAAAATTTATAAAGTATGCACTTTTTCAAATTAAAAACTAATTTTTTATTATTATTCTTTTTTGCAAAAACTGTTTTGAATAAAGAGGTATTTTTTAATTCTAATTAAGTGCTAGTTCTTTTTTCCCAAAATCTTATTAAAAAATTCGAATTGATCAGTTGAGGGCTTTTAGCTAGTTCCTAGGAACTGATAAATTTGAATTTTTTAATAAGATTTTGGGAAAAAAGAACTAGCACTTAATTAAAATTAAAAAATACCTTTTTATTAAAAACAGTTTTTGCAAAAAAGAATAATAATAAAAAATTAGTTTTTAATTTGAAGAAGTGCATACTTTTTAATGAAATATTAAATTTTATAAAAAAGTGTCTTTTATTGATAGAATAAATTCCATCTGTCTCATCAAGTTGAATCTCTTTTAAAAAATTATATTTTTTTTAAAACTAGCTTTTTTAAAAGTATTTCTTTGAAAATGTACCTTTTTGAAAAAGTAACTATCACAGTTGCCACTGTGGTACAATTGAACCAATCATGGTACGTTTGGTTCTTTTATGAAAAGTTAACGATTATAATATAAACAAATTTTGAAAGTTTTATCATGCCTGTAAAAATGTATTTACGAAAATTATTACTCTTCACAGAAAGTAAAAGATTTGATTCGTTTACAACACTTGATAGTAATCGATTATTACCTACCCACAGTAGTAAATCAAAAAGCTATATTGGCAACACTGATCGATTGTTACTTATGTTTACAAGTATTGTATTATGCTGGTATGCAAATAAAATTGAAAAAACTGGTTCTCTTTTTTTATTTTGGTTCTTTTTTTTATGGATTTTGGTCCCGAAGAAAAATTTAGAGTGGCAACCGTGGTAACTATTTAAGAAATAATTATTTTAAAGTACTTTTCATTAAGAACCATGTTCTATTGACAAATAATTTTTATTAAAAACAACATTTTTATTGAGTACTTTTTATTTTAAAAAATTACTTTTTAAATCTAAAGTACTTTTTAATAAAAAAAAAGGGATTTGTGTACTCACTACTATAAAAGTACATATTATTTAAGTAAGAATCCAATAGCAAATATATGTGGGGGATTCACACTGTAGTCATAAAGTCATAAAATAATAGCACAAAATATATGACTAGTGTGAACAACCCGTCATAACTTGGTCCGCTAAATAAATTTGTATATATAAACTCTAACAGCTGCTGCCTTGTTATGAGCTGAATAAATATTTTTTGCGGCGGCATACGGAAAAGCGTTCAGTGGCTGCCAGCAACGTAAGTTAAACGAGACAATTTTCTCCCTTGTATATATATAGTTTTAGCGATTTAGTGTTCTTTTAATATTTTTTAATTATAGGTATGAACAATTTTTGAACCGTTTCTTAGTCGTGAGTCATATAGAAGTAACGGCGGCAAACATATATAATCGCCGTCTCTTCTAAAGATTTTCAGCCGTTCAACTCAGATCTCTAGAGCATTTGATGACAACACAAAAACATGCCTGAAAGAGCATTATGAAATTTGTATATGCAGAACAACAACAACTTTTTTAAACTGGTCTAAAATTTTATGACCTTATGACAATATGACTAAATAGCACGAAGTGTGAATACCCCAATAGTTTTCAATGCCAAATACATACATACGTAACGAGTAAGGTCGTTCGTCTTGCAGATTTATTAGTTTGTTATTTGCTGGCTAATAGAAATAAATAACAATTTATGAGGACAATGAAATTAAAAAATATAAGACTCTTTAATAAATTAAAAAGGTAAAAGTTTTTCGTACGAAAGAAAGTGTGGGCGCGACATTAATGTAAAGCGTTAAGATTAATATCCGCGATATTATTTGGTGATATATTTATCGATTTCTTTTAATTTCTTTTATACGATATCACTGCCTCTTGGCGCTTTAATTTATCATACGAAAACTGCTTTTCCATGTTATAGCAACGATTTAGTGTTTCTCATTTGGAGTTTCCAATATACGACAGCTAATTTCATACAAATACAACTACGAAATGTTCAGCACAACATCTTATTCTTAAGAACGAAATTTATTTTTTATAAAAGACGACAAAATGTTTGATAATTTAAAAGTTAATTCTAAAGTCAAAATCATATTTCTTCATTATCTCAAAAAAAGCCAAGATTATTTTTTTATTTTTTTTTTAATTTAATAATAAAACAATTTTCTTACCTCTTATCAAAACTGCTCTTAAAGAAGTGATACAAATCATTTGCGAATGACATTTCACGTTTGACGTTTGCGCTCTAAATAACAACTTTTCTAAAATTACGTATCGCACAAGCGTCACTCAAAAAAAATTTATACACGATATCGCATCGAAATTAAGTGAAGATTTATTTTGTAAACAATTGACAAGAATTTTTATATTTTATTCAATTATTTATAGATTCCATTAGTAAATTGACCTTCAGATTCAAGTGATAACGAAGTATCGACATATTTTTTTATTTCTTCTCTCTTTAATTTGAATGAAATATGAAAACATAAAAAAAGCGACTACAACAATAACACCTGTTCTCCCTCAATACAGTTCTGCTATCATTTTCGTTAATTGGGCGATGAAATGACTTAGAGAATAAACGACGAATATGTGAAAATTATGTGAATTTTTATTTTGTGAAAATATTTATTCCTTAAAGTAGTTTGTGTTTTCTTTTAACACTCGTTTTTAAAATCATGAAAAAAAAAATCACGGTGTGAATTGTGAATAAAAATTTATTTGAATGAAATCGTGTCTAGATAATTGCCAAGGTAAGTCTTTATCTTTTAGCAAATAAATAATTCCATCTTTTGCTCGTTTAGTGTGCTTTCAGCCGTTTCTCTCGTTTCTAAATGTTTTCGTCAGTGTTGTATTGAAGGCCGATATAATAGTGGGACCCATTCAAATTTGCATTTAAAATCTTGCGCAACCGCTCAGCTGACAGCAGCAGGCAACTTTCGTTATTTCGTTCTGGTTGAACGATATCGTTTCACCAATTTTATATATTTCATCTGGCGATTCGGAGTGAATGAACGAGAACAGAGTTCAGTTCATAGTTTCGAAATTTTGTAGAATACACATCAATAACTTTTAATTAATTTTTGGAAAAAAAAAGAATCACCGAACTTTCGAACTGGTCTGTTTTACTTTCCAGAAGCAACAGCCCCTCAAGTCCGTAGCATTTGTTCAATATTTTTTTTTTTAATTAAATTTATAAACAATTAAACTGTTCAACAACAATAAAATTTAAATAATTTCTTTGTGTATCAAATAGTTTGCATACAATGAATTTTGAATATTCCTTGAAACTTTACCCAACCTTCACGCACCGCAATAGAAAGAAACATTGCGTGACTTCCGTTAAAATCAATTTGAAATGTATAAAATTTTATGATTCAAATAGCAAATATTTAATCTAATTAGTAAACAATTCCTACAATAAGCCATCATTTTTGAAATTTTACTTTTCCATTTCAATTCATCATTAACAAAATATTGTGTACAAAACAAAAGAGAAAAAAATAAGACCGACAAAACGTCACTGCGTCATTGACTTTTAAGGATTTTGTGTACTCATATGCGTAGAATATAGTGTTACAGTTGTGGGTTTGTGTGTAGCACAATTTAAGTATTTCAAGTCATTTAATTAAAATTAAAATTTTTACATGCAAACGCATGATTGTGAGCAGTCTAAGGGTACGGTCACACTTGGCAAACAGTTGCCCAAAAATAGTGTGACCACTAAAGAAAAATATTTTTATTTAAATACGTGTTTTTTAAGAAAAAAAGAGTTTCATACAGAAATAACAGACAGGGGCGTAGAATCCCACATTATTGGAAAGGGTTTCATTCAATTAGCGCTTGTCTGAATTAATATGTCTTTCGTTAGTATTTAGCGGTTACGTTTTTTTGGGGCAAATATATTCTTTATAAAATTTTGCTTCGATTTGAAATATATTTCGAGAAAAATTATTAATTTTTATTTGTCATTAAGTTTTCTATATTAATTGATATATTTTTTAAGCTTGATCTCTTTTTATATAACAATTTTTTAATATAGTATATTTTTTTAATTATTTATTTCAATTATATTTTATAATTTTAATTTATAAAAAATACTATAGAATTAAATATATAAAGGTTTTTTATATTTTCAATATTTCGCCACGACTTGGAGTAGCTCCAAGTTACATTAACACCAGGTACCCGCAAGACAGGTTGCTGTGAAAAATGTGTATTTGCAATGACAAAATTTGAAATGCACAGTGAAATCTTGGAAGAGTTAACTGGCAAAAATTTTAATTAACAGTATAACGATCTACTTTTAAAAGTTTAAATTTAAAGTTAAGATTTTAGTGCAGTTTTGGGAGCGCACAATTCTTTAAAAACAACTACTTCCAGTGCTAAAAGTGTCCATTTGGGTATTTCTGATATATATAGAGTGTTTTTTATAGAGTGATACAACTTTGAGTTGGCATCACTGCTTTATTTAACAGCTGATGGTTGCTTTTTGTTTAGTTTGCTTTAGCATTTCATTACGGATCGACTTAGACCAGAGCAACGCGTGCAAATTGTGGAAATTTTTAATCGAAATAATGGTTCTGTTCGTCAAACTTATCGTGCACTTCGTCCATTCGAAATTTTATTTTCCGATGAAGCCCATTTTTGGTAGAATGGATACAGAATTGTCGCAATCGGAGTGGGGAGAATCCACAAGCTGTTGTCGAAACACCATTTTACATCCACAGAAAATTACCGTTTGATGCGGTTTATGGGCTGGCGGAGTCATTGACCCATATGTCTTCAAAAACGATGATGGTCAGAATGTTACTGTTTGTGAAAATTGGTGTTCCGTTGCAGCTACATGGCCGATATCATATTTAAACATTAATGTCATAAAATTGTCTATCCAATAAATACCGCTTCATTGATATCGAAAATATATAACTATATTTTATTGTGATTTAAACTTGTATCACTCTATAAAAAGCACCCTATACTTCCACTGGCAACGATAAGAATTAAATTTTGTTCTTCATATTTCGCAAGACTTCTTTTTCAATGGAAATTATCACAAATCAGGTTCGATTTCCAGCAGAAATTAAAAAAAAGGCTGGTGAAGTTATTAACGAAAAATGTCTGGCATTGGATTGTGGCCACCCAAAACAGGCATTTCCTATATAAAAAAAAAATATTTAGTGAATTAACAAGTGTAAACGCACTTTTAGTTCTTAAATAATTCGAAGAAAAAATAACTCTTCGGTACGAATTAATTTTGAAATTTTCTTTAATTTATATCGACTGAAAATTCGTTCCAACAGTTTTTGAAGATTCAAGAAGAACCACAAATTGTTGTATACAACTTGACAGCACTGAAATTATAAATTTCGTCAAAATTTTTTATATTTTTTAATCTCTAAAATCATCCGACGTTGCAAATAAATACGATAGATGACGCGTATGTTTGTCGTTATTCATCGTTATGTGGTTTTGCCTGCAAATCGTTTAACCATTTAAAGTTCATGGTTGTCACAACAGTTTGGCACATTGGAAAAGCACAACAAAAGAGTTTTGAAGATTCAGAAATAAAAAAATTCAGTATAATTTGAAACAAATCTAACCCTTTTCCTTTCAACAAAAACACTTCTGGCGTTTTCTTTTCTAGAAAAAATGCAACATTTTTTCACTTATTCACCAAAAAGTGGCAGTTTAGAAGCGTTTTAATATACAAATTATTTTTCGCAAGAAATGTTGGATTAATTTCCAAAAAATTTCTTATTTCTAAATTACAGAATCCGGTCATTTTCTATTAAAAAGTGTGAAAAATGTTGCACTCTTTTCTAGAAAAGAAATCAGCATTACAGCCGTCTCCTTTTAATGCCAGAGGTGTTGTAATTTTGCCCATAATAAATAAATTTTACTAAATCAAAGTTACAGTTTGTAAGGTTGTGTTTTGGATATCTCGATTAATTTTAAACTCAATCAAGTGTACTCTCGAACCCTGATTATTTTTTTGCATATTTCAATTTTTTTTATTATTTCATTAAAGACCTTAATGCTGGTCTTACGTCTTAACTTTGTAATGCCTGCACAAACCCGTTTGCAGATTAGCTAAACCAAGTTTAACTGAGTCTAAGTGTTCTTGGGAAAACCGGCGCTTTTGTAGTTTTGAAGCAAAAAATGGGAAAATTGGCGATAAACCGGCAAATATGGCAGGGCTGGACAGAGTGCATGAATATGGCAAATGCTTCTATCAAAATTTCCTACATAAAAAACAAATTAAAACGATTCTTATAGATTTTCACAAAACACTTTTGTTGGATGATCACTTCTCGAGCTTTTTAAGCCGCGCTAAAATAAATGCAACTGCAATTTTAATTTTAAAGTTGACAAGATTTTATAACTTTTCCTTCTGTTCTTCAAACGTTGATATTTTCTCTTTAATTTTAGCTACGATTGCGTTCTTTTTCACTTACGATAATTACAAATTATCAAACACAATTAAATTAGCGGCACAATTACAAATCAATTTATTTGAATTGAGTTCTTACACTGATTTTATTAAAAAGCATTTAATTATCTTGAGCATTTTGAAAAAAGGCCATCATCAATTTTCAACACAAAATCAATGAGAAGCAGAAGAAACATGTAAATCAAAATAATTGTCAATTTTATAATAATAATAATTGTCGTTGGCATAGAACATGTGTAAAATGCAAAAAAATATAAAACCTTGAAAACTATAACAATTAATAACAAAAATTAAATAATTATTTTATTTTGTGCAGCGCACAAACTGCTTTCCGAGTCAACAAAAATGTGACGTCATGACGGCGCATTAACACAAATTAAATATTGAAGCCAAGAGGCGCTAAATTATGTTGTCAATAAAAATATTTTCATGTATGATTTTTTCTAAAGCGTTTCTTTTTTTTTTTTTTCTTTTTCTTAAAAGTTCTTTTCTTTCGCGTGTCGTGTGTTGGCTGTTTCAGGTAAAATACAAGTTAAACGATCAAATGCAACTAACAAACCGCTTGAATGCAAGACTTATACTGAACAGCGTGGCTAATTGTATTAAAAAGTGTGTTGGGCATAAGAAAAAAAAATTAAATAAAATAAAAAGAAAAAAAAAGAAACAAGAACATAAAAAAGTAAATACGACACTATGCCGCATCAGAGGTTGTTGTAGTGGTGAGGAGTCCATAGAAAATGATTGCCCTGGGCTAATTGGTGTCATAAAGTTTGACTACTTTTTGGCCACAAAACTTTTGGTGATGTGACAAACAAATTACTTTTAATTGCTTCTCTATTGACATCCAACAGGATGAGCGCAATTATAACAGGACACGACAGACAGAGAACGATTAAAATTCTTATAGATTTGAATGGGAATTGGGTAGAGGTCAAGAAGAGGGATTTGTAAGTATTACAACAACAACACTAAAAGTGTCGAAGTATCAGTGGGATATACAAACATTCTTACTATGGATTACCTTTCACTTTCAATATCGATACGAGTCACCTTCACACGGCATGACTCCTGAACAACAGATCTTAAAATGCACTTCACAAAAACTGTTGCCTTCAAAATCAAAGTAAATTAAATGCATGCGCTCACACTATCACTATTAAGGGCGCCGCTAAAAAAAAAGAGGAAAGGCGGACACATCAATAACCGTTCCCAGATCGAAACACTTTGAAAACGCTCTAATTATACTAATAAAATTCCAGCTCCGCTTATGCCCGAATATTCCACAACTTTTCAATCAACTAAGAAGTTTTATGATTGACAGTGTTGACAGGGCAGATGAAGGAAGCCCTTTTATTCTTAATTTCGCAAATTTTCGCTATGAAAAGAAGGAGAGTATTGTATGTTCAGGGAAATGTGCTATGCCCTCGAGACTGAAACCGACCGACAGCAATTAACACAACCGCGTACTAATTCAGATCGAAAAATTTTTAGATAATCTCCCATATTATGAATGACGACATCGACGTCACATCAACTCGACAGTAAAAAATGTTGACTTGTCGACAGAATTTGGCTTCTGGTAACATGTTCTATTAGTATTATACGACATCGAGAATACCAAAAGGCTGTTAATAATAGTTAATTATTGTCGACAATTAAATAACAAGTGACAATTTTTTACTGTCGTGTTGGTGTGACGTCTAATGTCGCCATTCATAATATGGGCGAATATTCATGACTGAGTCCAACTGTTAACTACTTCTGCCTACAGCACTTTTACTTTTTATTAAGAAAGTTGTTTTTATTAACAACGTACTTTTTGTTAAAAAAAAGTACTTTTCATTGAACACGTAAGTTTTATTTAAAAAAAGTACTTTTTGCCAAACATGTACTTTTTATTAAAAATCTTACTTTTTATCAAAAATAGGTACTTTTTATTAAGAAAAATACTTTTTATTAAAACAGGTACTTTTTACTAAAAAAGGAGTACATTTTATTATATAAGATACAAGATAAAAATATACTATTAACTGGGGAGGTGTTTTTGATTGGTACTTTTTTTTAATAAAATATTATTTATTTAATATATACAATTTATTAAAAAGGTATGTTTTCAAAGACGTTTTTTTATTAAAAAGGTATTTTTTAATAAAGGATTTTTATTAAAATTATTTATTATTGAAAACATACTTTTTTGTTTAAAAGGTACTTTTTATTAAAAATCTTACTTTTTATTAAAAAAAGGTACTTTTTTCAAATATATATAATTAAATGGAAAGATATTTTTAATAAAAAGGTACTCTTTTTCAAAAATATACTATTTAGTTAAAATATACATTTTATTAAAAAGGTATTTTTTTTATTGAAAAGGAATTTTTATTAAAATTATTTTTTATTGAAGAGATAATTTTTTGTTTAAAAGGTACTTCTTATTGGAAAGGTATTTTTTTATAAAATATGTATTTCTTTATTGAAAAGAGACTTTTTATTGATAAAGTACTTTTTGTTGAAAGGGTACTTTTCAATGAATGGGGGTTTTTTTTCATTGGATAGCTACATTTTACTGAAAAGGTACTTTTTGTTTAAAAAGCATTTTTTGTTGAAATTGTATTTTTGGAAACGCTACGGAACATTTTGGGAGAAAGGTGTCCCAAATAATGGTTGCTCGGTGGAAAAGTCTATTATTTAAATGGTACTATTTATTGAAGATACTTCTTATTGATAAAGTACTTTTTGTTAAAGAAGTACTCTGCATTGAAACGATGTTTTTTTTTAATTAATTGGAAAGTTATTTTTCAAATAGAAAAGTTATCTTTATTAAAAAGGTACATGTTATTAAAAACGTACTATTTATTTAAAAAGTATATTTTATTAAAACGGTAGTTCCTCATTAAAAAGTTATATTATATGCACTTTTCATTGAACATGAGCTTCATATTGAAAAAGTACTTTTTATTGAACTGGTTCTTTTTGTTGAAAAGGTACTTTTTATCGAAATGGTATTTTTCATTTAAAATGTACTATTAATTGGAAAGGTATTTTTTAACAGAAAAGTTCTCTTTATTAAAAAGGTACATGTTATTAAAAACGTACTATTTATTTAAAAAGTATATTTTATTAAAAAATTTAGTTTTCATTAAAAATTTAATTCATCATTAAAAGGTTGTGTTTTGTGTACTTTTTATTGAAAAAGTGATATTGTTTGAAATGTTATTTTGCATTGGAAAGGTGCTCTTTACTGATAAGGTACATTTGTTGATAAGGTACTTTTTACTGAAAACGTACTTTTTATTAAAAAGGTACTTTTAACTGAAAACGTTCTTTTTGTTAAAAAGGTACTTTTTACTGAAAATTTTCTTTTTTTTAATAGGTTTTTTATTAAATAGGTTTAATTTGATTAAAAAAGCTTATAACTTGTGCCGAGTACGTTTTTTTAAAAAGTACGTATTCAACGGGGTCCTGTTCTATTCTTATCTACTTTGCAGGGTTCTTTATAGTCTATAAATTATAGACCAGCTGATGTTTATATAAAAAAACTAAATTCGCAAAAACTAATAAAATCATGCTGAACTCACCGCACATTTAGCTGCCTCTGAATTTGCAATTTCTTTTCGATTTGTTCAATGGGAAACTGGGGGACTTCGTAAGGCGCCGATATTTCATTGGGTAAAACGTCGTCCGAAGAATTTTCGTCTATGCCACCGGGTGTTTTGGGATGTTGACTGGTAACACTGCACAAGGGAGATTCGCTTCCTGTTAAACGAGATGGAAAATAATTAAAAAGTCATGTTTCAGTGGTTATAGAACTGCGATGTTTCCTAGAAATTATTAAGTACCGCTTCTGTGGATCGCTGTCTTCATCCGAAATATTGATGTTCCTTCAAAGCTATCGCAACTCATTCTACCGAATTGCTTCTTTTCGCTTTAGCTATCGAAAATATTGCCTTTAGCTACAAATTTTATTTTAATTTGTTTATTCCCCAGATTTTGACAGTTTTTGAAAACACAATTTTTTTTTTTTTGATTTGTTTAGATATGGAAAAAGGCAAATCGTCGTAACATGACCGAAATGGGCTAAAAAGCCAAATTGTTTTGAGGGCCTTTTAAATGAAGTCTTATCGCACAATTTCACTTTTTATGAAGCCACTCTAGGAAAAATATGATTAAAATTATTTCTCTGAAATCCGTGCCAAACAAATTAAGTGCACTTGGCAGTGAAAAAGTTTTATCGATAACAACACTTTTCGATAGAAAGTTTATCGATTAATTATATTGTTATATTGCCTCTTATCGGAAAGACTTATTAAAAAACAAGTAACGATTATTTCCACAAAACATAAACAATAAATTTCTAATGACAATTTGTGGATTAATAATAAATCAATTTAATAAGAAGTAATTATTTAAAATTCTTTTAAAAAATGTATCGATTATCAAAATTATGGAGATCAGCAGCCATGTCACGGAATCCGATTTCATTAAGAAACGGAACTGTTTCCTTATTTTGAACCTTCAGAAAAAAGGGCAACAATTATTTCATTCCGAAATATGTTTTACTTGATCGATGGCTGAGGAACCAAAATACTGAGTCAATTCAGTTTTTGAACGAAATTTAATGCTGTGGCATGACTGTACAATTTCTATAGAAATTCCCTGGAACTTTCATTTCCATTAAAAATTTTATTTTTCTAAGAAATCAACGAAATTTGGGAAGGAGAGATAATAAAAATTTAATTTCTGGTTTAATCGTGAATGCTTGAAATTAATTCAATCGAATAGTGCTCGACGAAAAAATTTCAAAAATTTCAAAAACTGTTATCGATAAATCAAGAAAAAATCCTGAATGCTTGAAATTAATTCAATCGAATGAATTTCGACAAAAAAAATTTCAAAAACTGAGTTATCGATAAATCAAAATAAACAATATCTATTTTATATCGTCCACTAAAATGCAAAAGCAAAAGCTCATCACAATTATTTTTTTTGGTTTTTCGTTAGTTACCACTTTTTGCATTTCAGCTGACCATATGTTTCAAGCATATAAATATAAGACACACACATACATATACACATACGCATATGCAAATGTACTTATTTTCTTATGTTACCTTTAGCAAAATCCAAATGGACGGGTGGAGTTTTGGGTGAGCGTGGACTGAAGGCCTCTGCTATTTCAATATCCATCGATTCCATCGAATCAGTAGCAGTTAAGAAGCCACGAGCACTCATGATTGTAAATTTATTTTATTATTTATACACTTCACACAATATTTATTTCAATTACTTTAAGAAACGATATATTTTAGTTTGTTTTTGTAAATCTTTTATGTAAAATATAAATAAAAAAAATTTATTAAATTTTTGCCAAATTCATAAGCAATTTATCAACGCCAGTAAAGTGCGTTGTACGGCTTAAATGCACATCAGTTTTATAATATATTATGTACATATTATATATCTGCATATCGCTCGCTTACTTGAATAGTATCATAACTCCAAAAAAAAAAACTTGTTTTGCTTAAAACTTTTTTAAAGTTTTAAATTTATTAACAGCGCCACGGAAATCAAAAAACTAATTTTTCTCTCACGACGAAAGTATTTAAAACATCTCAATGAAATTTTTGCCCAACAACAAGAACGATATGTCGATTAAATTTGCATCATGGGCTGTGAAAATGCTTTTTTTTTGAGTTATGACAGTATTGCAGTAAATGAGCGATATGTTTGAACAGGGTGTTGCATTCATATACACATAAACACATTCGTTGAGAATACAAGTGTCATTCGTTTTCGTCGACCTGAATTGCATTTTGAAATAGTTGGTATTTAAAAAGGAAAAAAATCATTTTGACATGTCTGAGGAGAATTTGTTTCGAATACGAGATTTATCGTTCCACTTATTTTCTTTGGAATAGGAACCACAAGAAAGCAACTAAAAGATGAATTGCCACATTTAAAAATATTGTATATAAAATTATTTTAAGTAAAAGTGTATATGTAGTATACACATGTCACACATTTCTACGTACCGCGAGCATTACACAGACACACACATACAAATTTGGAAACCGTTTCACTCTAAAGGCCATACCCGAAAGTCTAACGAGAGTTGGATAACGAGATTTGGATAATTATTTTAATCCTCAAGCTTCTATAACTTGTGAATGAATGAACCGATTCTCACGCAATACTTGATGTACTATTTCGAGTTCTATAATATAATCGAGAATCCTAATTGTTCAGATATGTATATAGTTTCGGAGTTTTTGAAATAAACCAGGGGGCAAATTACAGCACTCGTTATCGAACGAAATTACGAAATATTTCAAGAGTTTATATGGAAATATTTTAAAATTTCGAATCGTATCGAATGCCGTAATTTGCCCCCAGTTTTTTTCGAATTTCAACGTTCACGATGTTTCACGAATGAAACAAACAATTTAGACCCGTCTAAGCGGCGATCGAAGTTGATTTTCAATGTAAAGAGTTGTGGAAATGGTTTTAAAAGTTTGGTTCCGATTCGGAGTTCGGTTTGATTCCGAGTTTGATAGAACTCTTTGAAGGCGGGATAGTTTAGGTCGATTCGGTCAATCCGTTAAAGCGTTATACGCTGTTCACATACACACAGGCCTCTTAGAAATAGCCAAGGAAGCTTTTTAGGAACCCAGAACGTGGAGATCGGAGATCCTATAAAAGCTCGAATTTCGCCAAACGGGATAGAACTAATAACTTTCCGATTTTTGAACATTTTAAATTTTCTTTTCGAGAATTTCAACTGAAGGAAAAATTCTATAAATTAATTTAACAAAAAAAATAAGTATGGAAATGGTTTAAACCAGTTTACAGTGATCGACATGGTTTTTAAATGTCTAAAGCTGTCATTATAAAAACAAATATACATTCAAAAAAGCTCCACCAATTTTCTCCAAAGCGGGTGACATGCGTACGCACACATCCATGCATACGGGCTCTCAGAATTAGTCAGAGAAGCTCAATTTTCGCCAAACGAGATAGAACTAATAACTTTCCGATTTTTGAGCATTTTAAATTTTCGTGGCGAGAATTTCACCTGAATGAAAAATTCTATGAATTAATTTCACAAAAAAATAAGTATGGAAATGGGTTAAACAAGTTTACAGTGATCGACATGGTTTTAAATGTCCAGACCTGGGGGCAAATTACGGCATTCGATACGATTCGAAATCTTAAAATATTTCCATATAAACTCTATTGAAATATTTCGTAATTTCGTTCGATAACGAGTGCTGTAATTTGCCCCCTGTTATTAAAAAAAAAATATTTCGTTTCAAAAAGCTCTTCAGAACGTCGCCAGTTTTGTTCAAACTTTATAAGTGGATCACATGCATCCATATATACGGGTTCTCAGAATCAGTCAGAGAAGCTTTCTAGGAACTCAAAACGACGAGATCTGATGAAAAGTCTATATTTTCCTAAACGGAATAGAACCAACAACCTTCTGGTTTTTTTTTTTAATTTTCTTAGCGTGAGTTTCAACTGAATGAAAAATTCTATAAATTCATTTACAAAATTAATATACCGAAAATAAACTTGAAAAAACTTATATGAAAAATCAATATTTGAAACAAGATGCCAAATTTTTGGAGGTATTGATTGAATTTGAATTTCTAAGTCAAACTAAAAAAAACTCAAGCTTTTATTATCAAAAGAAAAAAATATTAACTGCCTGTTCACCGAAGTCGCAAGCGATCTATCGAGGAATGGATCGAGTAAATAACATTTAAAACAAAAACAACTTTTTAAAATTGATTTTGTTTCAAATGTTATTAATTCGATTGAACGATAACTTGCGATATCGCTGAACAGGCAGTAAAAGTACAAAAGCTCTTTTTTTTATCGTGTGGTCAATTAAGTCCAGCATTTCGTTTATTCTTAAACCAAATTTTCAGTAGAAGTTTATTCAGATTCAAAATAATAAAATCTCTCCGTTTAGTCACACACTTTTCAAAACAAATCGAGAATTACCAACGATAAAAATCGCAGACTTTGAAATTTCAAAAAAAAAAAAAAAACCACAACAAACTAACCCACATTAAAAAAATTCTTTTTTTTTTTTTGCTAAACATTTTTCTGTGTGTAATCACATTTTAAATTTTTTAATTGCCATTTTATATTAAATTGTTTGAGGTGAATGGCAAAAATCTAATCAGCTGCCCCCAAGTACGTATTAAAATATTTCAGCACCGTCTTATCAGCAAAAATATTTTTAAAGAAATCTTATCGATCCAGTAGCGCCAAATCACACTGTTTAATGCCAAACGAATAAAAAATATCTATATTTTGATTCTGTTAGAGGGCATCGACAATTTGTGAGATATATTTTGAAAAAATTACCTCAGCGTTTAATAAGTTGTGAAATAATTGCGCACAAAAAGGTGGAAATAAAATCACTAAAATTAAAATTTCATTAAATTTATAAACCGTTTATTTTTATCGCGCATTATTTTCTTACTTTTTTTATAATTATTTCAAATCATTTAGTTTTTTTTTAATATAAATAATTGTTTGTTCTCACTAAACACTGTGCACAAAAAGGGTTGCGTAAAAGGGCAAATAAACTACACAAACGGTTTGTCAAGCATACTTTTTCCATTTGGCCTCAAACTACACAAAATTCAATGTACAAGATTTTTCATTGCAGATTAAAGAGAATATCTCAATTATTAAGATTTTTTCAAGTCTCTTAACAAACACGACAAAGCTGCCTTATACTACGCAACAGGACTGTGCACACATAAACTTCAGTCTTGTTTGCCGATTTCGAAACGGTTTGCAGTGATCGACGTAATATTTCAATCCTGAGAGCGAATCATTAACGCTGTTTAAAAGTTATAAAGAGAAACACCTTAAAATATGTTTCTTTTTCTAAAATCTACTGGTTCGATTTAGAGCTGTGCCGAACTGAATCAAACGCTCTCAAACGCTCTCAAACGCTCGTTTTTGACAAGAACCTCTAATCAAACCCATTTAAATTACATGGGTTTGATTAGAGGTTCTTGTCAAAAACGAGCGTTTGAGAGTGTTTGAGAGCGTTTGATTCAGTTCGGCACAGCTCTAGTTCGATTCAGTTTGGGGGAAGCCTTTCGAACGCCACCAGTTTTGTTCGATTCGATTAAGCCGTTATAAGTAGAGCTGTACCGAACTGAATCAAACGCTCTCAAACACTCTGAAACACCCATGTAATTTAAATGGGTTTGATTAGAGGTTCTTGTCAAAAACGAGCGTTTGAGAGTGTTTGAGAGCGTTTGATTCAGTTCGGCACAGCTCTAGTTCGATTCAGTTTGGGGGAAGCCTTTCGAACGCCACCAGTTTTGTTCGATTCGATTAAGCCGTTATAAGTAGAGCTGTACCGAACTGAATCAAACGCTCTCAAACACTCTGAAACACCCATGTAATTTAAATGGGTTTGATTAGAGGTTCTTGTCAAAAACGAGCGTTTGAGAGCGTTTGATTCAGTTCGGTACAGCTCTAGTTATAAGAAGATCACATACTTATATACAGTCACACACAGACATAGTGACCCCGTCTCAAAATATCTCAAAAATGTTTCCCAGAGAACTCGAGTTTTTCTAAACCAAAACTAAATAACTTCCCGATTTTTTTAAATTTCCTAGCGGGAAGGTAAAAATGTTACAACAATTCAAAATATTTTTGGAAATATGCCAGTTATTTTTCCACAATTACTAACATATTAATTACAGTGGAGGGACGTTGCAGATTAAAATTAAATTGTAATTCCATAACCTCCAAAGAGCTGTATGACTTTAAAGTTCTTTTACTACCAACCACGGCAGTTTAATGTAAAACAAAAACAAAGTTGACAACAAAATTCCAGGGCAAATGAATACAGCAAATATTTCCGTCACTTGTGTTGACACAATATTTAGCTGCCTTCCTTAACGTTCTATTGAAACTATCTCGATAAATATTTTGTTGCTACAAAATAAGCAAACTCTTTCAATAGACACAACTTCGATTGACAATTCTCTTGGCCAAACAACGCGTTTGTAAACGTCATTTACAATTCACACAGAATAGTTCGTGTGTTTGTTTTGTTTTGTTTTGTTTTGTTTTTGTGACCTCTTCTGTCAATGAATCATTTGAGATCGTTTATTTATCCAATTCCGTACAACGCATTTCATGAATAATGGCAAAATTGTTTTTGTTTATTTATAATTTTCACATCTACATTTTTGATTTGGCAGAGAAAATCGAAATAAACTTTTTTCTTAAAATTAAATATTTCATATGCAAGAATAACATTTAAAATATGTATTCAAATTCGAGTGTTTGAAGAGGCTTTTAAGAAATTTAAACACAAATTATTGCACATTTCACAATAAAAATAAATGGCCGGGGGGACAGTGGGACATACAGACGCAGGGACGTACAGCTACAATTACGAAAAATCAAAAACAAACAAAAAATGTAAAACGGCTGTCATTATTCTCGTGTAGTTAAATTGCAAACTTTTTTTTTCTCCTTTTTTTGTTTAAATTATTGTTGTTGTGTTTACTATCAATTGACTGCAGCGCTGCAGCACACTTTTCATTTTTATTTATTTGTTGATTTCTTTTTAATGCCACTTAATCAAGATTATTGCATAATATATGAAAATATTTTTGTAATAATAACAAAATTCACTTTTTCATTATTCATAAACTTAATTATCTGTATTTCTTTTAATTTTTTTATTTTTCTATTTTTGTACATTTTGCATAAATTGTTTGCTTGTTCAGAATTTTTTGTTAATTTGTAGCGATTTTGATATGTGAGGAACTCTGTTAAATGCAAATGCAGTTTATTTGTTTGTATGAGATGAATATTTACTCAAAATTAATTTGTACAATTTGTAAATTTCTCAAGATATCTTAAGCAATTTTTATCGTTGTCAATCTTATTTATCTGCTTCGCGAAGTAGAACTGAATTGTAGAACGAAATCAAAATAATACCGCTGAGAATAAATGACTTGTTTTCAGCTTAACAGCAGTAACAACAACAACAAATATGTATGTGTGGGGCGCTACAGTCGGCTACACGGATTCTACACAATTCCTTACATGTTGTGTATCCACTCATATAAGTCTTGTATTAACAACCGCATGAAATGTCTTGAAATATCTTCACTTTAAAGTGTTTCCCCACTGGCAGGGTTTTTATCAATTCTGGTTTTAACGTTAAACCCTGGTTTTACCATACAAAAAGATTTTGTTGAAATCAACTTAAAGCCATTTTTGAATTGGTTTTAATTTGCTTAAATGAAATGCAACCTTGTTTTGGCCTGCTTTTGTCTATGCTAAGTTGAGTGCTGCCAAGTTGTATATAGGAAACACCAATTAATATATGAAGAAGGCACCGACAAATCCACCACATCTGCGTTTCTTTTTTCAGACTTCTTTTTTGTTTTAGATGAAATAAAGTATTTCGGACGCATCTACTGGCTCCGTATCGGTATTTCCATACTTTTAAAATATTAATTTGCAATATATAAAACCATTTCTATATTAAACTGCAATTTAGAGAAGAGGAAAATACTACAACATATTTTCATTACGTATTTAATTTATTGTGATAAAATTTATTGGACAATTTTTTTGTTAAAACCTGCAGTGCCAACCCAAAATGGCATGCCTGTGATTTTAACGTTAAAATCGGGTTTCAAATTTCAGTGTGAAAAGAATATTAAACTCGAAGAAAGTGGATGCTTGAACTGCATGTTTGAGCAGTCGGTCAGTCTAATAATTTCTCGGGTTTTATATGGACTGGAGGACTAAAAGTGCATTTAAAACATGTCTGTCTTTCAATTTTTTGTTCGTAAAAGGTAACGATGTATTGGCGTGCTGCTTTTATCGTTTCCAGAGCACTTAGGAAACACATTAAACAGGGTTACTACGGATTTCGATTCGAAATAGCAAACTTTTTATATTGCACATTGAAAGAATTCCATACGATTCGAATTACGGATCAGGCCCCAGGTAATGCAAATTATTTCACTTTCCCCGACACTTTATCCACGAACTTTTCTATGGAATATTGATTTGCAATCCGATTTACTTCGGAATTTTTTGTTAAAATTTAGAATTTTTCATAAAATTTAGATTTGTCTTTCTTTTATTTCCTATAGTTTAGATTTTATGAGAATATTCTATTTTTGCAAAAATACTCGCCAAAATTTAAATTAAAAAGATATAAATACATTTTGATGGCTACAATATTTTAGTTGTAATTTCGCAACCTCCAAAGATTTTGGTTTTTTTTCATGAATTTTTATTTAAAGAATTTTATATATCTTTGGAATGAGACAATTAATTATATATTTTAGTTGTTAACAAACCTCGTGATAAACCGATAACACAGCCCGTTATCCATGTAGGGGGGAATAATAAAAGAGAAATAATCGGAAATTCAGACAACAACAAAATCAAAATCATATAGAAATATTGTACTCTTCGTTTCTGTAATTTTTCACAAACAGCAAAAATAAAATATATAAAAATTATATTATAAACTTAGAATAACTAACAATATTCGATTTTTGTTGTTTGTGTTTCTAATCATTTCTAATCACGTTGATGTGGAACTTTCAGCCATTCGGTGTGTTAATAAAATGCATAGATACTTGTGTGTAGATGTGTGTATATATGTGTGTGTGTGTGTTTATGTGCGGTTGCAAGTGCATATAAATGGAAATAAAACTTTTGCTAACAAATTATTTAGCAAACGAAAGTATGCCTTGACCAATTAGTGCGGTTCTAACTTGCTTGATTTGATTCTGAGATTTTTATTTAAATTTCTTTTTAAATATTTTATTGCACAAGGGCACGAAATCCAAAATAATGTCAATATTTGTGACCGGCATACAATAATAAAACACACTCTGAAGTATTCATTTACATGAAACAAGGAACCAAAATTTAATGTATTACAGAGGGTTTAAAAAACTTCTATTTTGTACATATTTTAGCAACTTTTCTCGAAAAGTGCAATTTCGAAAAACTATTCTTTATAAAGAATTTTTATATTCGCCATGTCGAAAGACTTTTTTCTTTGGTACAATTACCAACAATTTATAAAATTTGGTTTGTGTTACAAAAGTAATTGTATGAAAGCGTTTTCTTTTCTGTAAAACATGTAACATTTTTTCACTTCTCTTCTAAGAGATGCAGTTTTTTAGTAAAAACAAAAATTATTTTTATTAAATCGAATTAAGATTCAGAGGCTAATTGTTCGAAATTTGTTTAAATCTCAAAAAGACATGATGATAAATATTCCTAGGCACAAAGGAAAGTCAACATCAGTTTTTATTCAACTAACACAACAGAGCAGAACAGCTGTTTTCGAAAGTCGCAACACTTTCATCATCAGTGCTCATGTGTATATTGTGTTTGTCACCACTTTTTAGGCGGCTTAGTTGAAATGTGATAACAGTTCCTATTTACACAAATTTTATTATGAAAAGGAATCCGAGAACTGTATCAACCTGAAGTTTTTGTTTTAATACCAGTGTTACCGTTTGATTATTTTCTTCATGTCCCATTTTTCTGAATTTTTTGTTCCATCATACCTAAGTCAAACTTTTTTGGTTTGAATTTTATACTTAAGTACATGTGAACGTTTTCCAATTTTCCTTCCCTTGGAATATTTATCATCATGTCTTTCTGAGATTTAAACAAATTTCGAACAATTAGCCTATGAATCTTAATTCGATTTAATATATCAATACAAATGTTCGTTAAAATAATTACCACGAAAATTATTATTTTTTTTTTGCAAGAGATTTCAGATTAGTTTCTCATCGTTTCGGTATTTTTAAACGACATATTGGCTTTTTCTATTAAAAAGTGTAAAAAACGCAGCATTCTTTTCCAGAAAGGAAAATAACAGTTAGTTAATTTCTCATGGTCACCCTAGTGTTCACATTTATTAGGAGTGTAACCGAAGCCGATACATCGCCGCGACTTCAATTTTGGCGATATATCGATGTTTTACCATCTTCATAAATTTTTTATTTATTTATATTAATTGGATTTTTTTTTTTGTACAAACAACTCAATTTTTAATATTAATTTTGTACATAAAAACTAAGACAAATTGAACATTAAAAACCAAATCACACACAAAACTCTCACGCATGAGCCGATGCTTCAAAGTATACGTTGAAGCATCACAGTCTGCTTCACCGCGTACAGGAGCTAGCGAAAAGTACATCCATGACAGTAGGGTAGCCAATTGACTCACTTGAGCATCGACACAACGAGGGGTGTGTTCCACTGTTCTACCAATGCTACAACGAAATGTGCTCAACTGATATTAGGAAATTTGTGCCTGAAAGTCTACTGTTTTTGGGAACTACACACCCTTCCCGTAGGGTGCATTCTTTTATGATAGAGTGGCCATGCATTACAAAGAAAATTCACTCTTTGAATAGACAGGTCGTAAGTGGAATAAACTTTCTACAGAGATCTTTCCTGCCACGTTTGACTTGGGGAATGTCCACAGACCCTGCACCCTCTATCCTAGTTCTGGCACAATGTATCGCATACGTAGGGGTCACCTTCTGAGTGCTGTTCCAAGACAAAAAAAAAACTATTTTGCTGTTCTTATGCAATATAATTTCTCATGTTCAAATCTGGTTGATCTTGTGTAATAAAATAATTGAAGTTAAGTTCAACATTATTATCGATGATATTGTATCGAAAAAATAGACGTGTCGGTACCTCCCTAATATTTATTTGCTTATGAATTCATATTTATTTATGTATTTGAACTCATAAAAAACGTCCATAAAATAAAAAGCAACAAAATTAAGCACTCACTTATATACACACATACATATTTAAATACATACACATACACATATAAATATATATACATAAATGTGTATATAAGGATGTGTAAAATATTTGGAATATTTACTGAAACACGCAAGAAAATGTGTAACAATCAATAACTATTTGAAATTAGAACGCAGTCGTAAAAACAACAGCACACTTTTCATCATGAAATAGTTTCCTAATTCTTACCAACAATTCTTGTAAAATTGTTTTTTTTTTATGACTTGCTATTACAATACACCACTTACTTCTACTTTTAATTAAGACACTTCTATTTATGTTCCTCAATTTTAAAATTGCATTTCAGATCTTTTCAATCAGCTTAATGTGAAATATCTAAAGCTGATTTCTTTTCTAGAAAAGAGTGCAACATTTTTTACACTTTTTAGCAGAAAATGGCAACAAATTTATATTTTAAATTAAGGAATTTATTAGAAATTATTCCAACAACATTTACAAAAAGTAATTTCTGTTTTAAGACTCTTCCAAACTTCCAGTTTTTACAAAACAAGTGAAAAAATTTTACATGTTTTCCAGAAAAGAAAGCGCTTTAAGTGTTGCCTACTTCTACATACATTTTATGAATATGGGGCAAGATATCTATAATTTTAGATGATATTTATATTCTTAGAGTGAAAATTAATAGAAATTTGCTTTGGGCTTGACCATCGCAAAACGTTTAATTGCTTTTTTAATGCTGCTAAAATTCCCAATAACTGGCAACAATGACTTCATTTGTGTGGGAGTTGCTGCTCCTTCGGACTAGTTAATATTTTAGCAAGAAAACAGTCAATTGGTATTTGGGCAAGACTGAGTCACTTGGTTTTCCAGAACAACATGTAATTTCATTTACTTTTCAGCTTCTTCTTGTAGAAGATTGACAGGCTTTTAAAATAAAATTTGTTCTTCCTCAATTCATTTATTGTTTATCAATATCACACTAATTGTATCAAAGTGGAAAACTAAAATAGATTCATAACGACTAGAATTTGTTTATTGTGTTTTTAAAAAAATGTCAAGGCCTACTACGCCTTTTGTTAAGTAATTCTTAATTGGTTTTTGAAAGTCTGTACGTAGACAAATAAAATTTTTAATTGTTTATTTACTATTACTGCTATGAAATAGATTTAAATCAATATGTTCAACAGAATACTCGGTATATCTTTTATCGGCATATCGTTACACCGCTGGTATTAGTGGCGGAATATTAAAACAACAAACATTGAGAAAGAAAATACAAAGTAACTAACAGCCGTTTAAATTTTTAATCCACGACTTGAACAGAAATAACAAGTTTCTCAAAACCACAAAATCACCCTCGTTTTATTTAGTATTCTTCTTAGCGGCAACATACAATCGCACATATTTATGTTCGCAAGTAGCAAGTAGCAAATGCCTGCATACTTTCATATGCGTAAGTATATGTACGCATGCATGTGCACTTACTTAATTCCCCCATCATAATCCCTAAATAACATCTGGCAGCCTTTTTCTGCATGCACAGATGAAGACAAAAACAACAGCCACAGAAGGAAACCAACAACAATGCGATGAATATAATTTCTATAGAATATTGTAGAAACTTACTTGATTTGGATTTCACAACAGCAGCAGCAACATTTTGAGATTCTATTTCCGTGTCCATTTCCATATCGGTGTCGAATCCATAGCTTCGGAAGCGTGCATCGGCATAACTTTGCATCTTAATTTATTCAAGACCAACTCACACTCACGAATAGTTAAACACAAATTATCTTCAAGTTGTTCCTTTTTACTTTATAATTTTCCTATTTGAACAGACTTCTTGTCGAACGCACTCAATTGAATATTTTAGACACAAGTTGAACGATGTTTGCTTTTCTTTTTCTTTTTCGTTTAACATTCAATCTCTTAGTTTTATTAAGAAAAAAAGAACTACTTCACTCTCTTCTCACTCTTCACCTTATGTACGCAATAACAATTTTGCCGATTAAATGGATTTGTGCTGCAGTAAATATGTGCGCTGAAGTTTGTTTGCAATAACGAAAATGTAGCACAACAACACAACAACAGAACAACAGAACAACACAGTTAATGACGACGTGGTAGTAAAATTCTTTATTAGTCGCTAAATAAGTGAATAAATACACACTCCCTACTACAAAAGTATTTACAAATATTTATATGATTGTGTGTACAAGCCGAATCTATAAAAACAACAATTATAATTCATAAATGCTTTAATTTGTGCGTAGAGTTCTTTTGATTTTCTTTCTTGTTGATGAATAAGTTAATGTTGTTCTTCTTTTTAGTTCACCTTCTCCCGTTTTCTTGTTTCTTTTTCTGCTAAATACGTATTTCTTTGTTTCAATTGATTAAATTTTTATGCATGCTGGTATGTACGTACTCTAAATACATAGAATGTCCATATATAAAGTTATTTTCAGCAATTGTTATCTATATTCGCATTTAAGTATGTCTACGATACCAACTCTAATAAAACAACATCTAAAATATTTAGTGAAAACAACAAAATATTAAACACTTTCAATTTGTTTGTTTGTCCGCACACCGATTGTGAAATTGTCAAATGCTGAGAAAATACTGAATGATTTTTAGCTAAAGTTTGCATAGATATGCTTGTGTGCGAGAGCAGCAGCAACAGTGAGTGGTGTTGGTTGGTAGGCCGACTGACTGGTTGCTTGCATAGTGTGTTATTGTTGTTGTTCTATTGCTTTGGCGTGCAATTATCGCCAGATGTGGGTTGTATAAAACAGGTCTTTCTTTCGCTACCGCAAATATTCTCTCAGCAGCAAAACGTATTTGAAAACAATCTGAGAGATGTTCCTTGTGAGTTAACAGTTGATTAAATTAATGTAAAAATATTGTTGCTCATTTCTAGGCATTTTGTTGACGGAAAACGGAAATTCAGGGTTCAGATTTTCGTAACGAGCTGCGGCTATCTCAGCAATTGGTGGCACTAGCAATTAATAGGGGTAAAATAGTGTACAGAAGGGGTGGATATGCCAGCACGCCTACAAATTGATTCAGGACAGTGCTGCCAACTTTTCGAATATGAAAACACCAATACAACATTTAATAGGCAAATGAGCTCAGAGGTAATATTGAAGATTAATAATGAGAAAAAAACTAAGAAATAAATTTACTGAGTATTTTTATTTTTTTTCAAAACTGTTCTGCACTGGATGTTTAAGTCGGGCTGCCAGATCGTTCTAATAAGTTTTGTGCATCATTCTGTAGTACAGGGAAACTTATTTTATGAGAACCTAATTTATAAACTTCGGTTTTTTCCTACTTCTTTTAAAATTTGTTTCATATACCGGAATATATTGGTAGGATTTGTAGTGTCGTGTATCTCATAGTCGGACTACAACTTATAATACTTTGATAAGTACGGAATTCAGAACTGCCTGAGTTTCGGACGCATAAGCCTTCTGACAAAAATAAGCAAGCACACCGGCAATTTTGTTTCTTTAATATGTTTTCATTATGTCTAAGAAAACATGAAGAAACAGCATGAAACATTTTTAATGCTCAAAAAACAACTCTGCGAAATATCAACGGAATATTTGATATGACCTGTTTATCGGGCATTGCCTTCTGACACTCCTTTTTCTCCACTTTCAATAAAAAGAAAACATTCTTCTTGTAAATTTGTCTTAGAACGAATTTCTTTTTAAAAAATGATTTTTTCCTATAATTTGAAACAAAATTTTGCCAGAGAATGCGAGAAAAGGAATCGATTTAATTTTAGCACACTATTTATTTTACTCACTGTCACAAAAATGTTACCGTCCTTTTATTTAATTTTATACATTTTGTAAACAGAACCAAAACAACAAGAAAAAATAAAAATTTGTATGAAGCATTAAACACAATAACGCCACCAGGATACACGAACACCGACTACAAAAGTCGTTGGCTACAATCGTCGCCTCGTAGTCAGCTACTTAGTTATTTTTAAAACGACACCACCAAATCAGTAACCATGTGTTGTTGTTTGTATTAGAATTCTCTTCATACGCCAGTGTCATATATTTAATGCTTTTGAAGTGTTATTCCCATAAAATATATTTCAAGTCCACACTATATGACAAGAAATCCTTTCATTAGCTTGGAAATATAGTTTGTTGTTTCTTTTTGTAAAAAAAAAAAACAATATATTTTAAAGTCTACAATAATTAAATTTATTTATGTTATACTGGCAACATTGCATCTGCTGATTGTCGCTAAACAAAATAGAAATTAGTTTAATTCGACTACAACCACAAAAACAGCATGGACTCCAAGCAGTAGCCGTGTTGCCTATAGTTGTAAAAATAATTATTCGTATATACGCACATGTATTCTATTTCTGACAAGCTGTAGTCTGCTGCCGTTATTGTGTTTAATGCTTGAGAGAGCTTTCGAAGTCCCTGCCATCGATTAAGTTATGGAAAGTTTTTATCACTCAGCGTTTTTGCCTGAAGTTGCAGACTTATTCTGTTTCAACAGTTGTATTGGCAGCATTGTTTCTTATGCTCTCCACAGTTTGTACTCACTCTCACCGCGACGTTACCATCCTTAAATTTAATTTCATACATTCTGTTAACGGAACCAAAACAATAAAAGAAAATAAAAAAATATATATGAGAGAGCTTTTGAAGTTCCTGCCGTCGATTTTATTGAAATTTCAATGAAATTTAAATACAAATTTCCAACGATATCGATTTCTGAATTTGCCCCCAGATACTTATATCAACTCCGTTGCTTATGTTGCTCTAATAAGTTATCCTTTTATCACTCTTTTTCAATATACGATTAGTATTTCATTAAAAATTATTTTATTCAGGAACTTGCACCCATTTTTAGTAAAATTATACAAACAAAAATATTGAACGTTCTCCTTACGTCTCCATCATTATGACCCGAAGCTTTTCGTTGTTCGAGGTGGTAGTTTCAAATGGTAGTTTTATTTTTTTTTACAGATTTATCGAAGTTTCTTACCACTAAATGTCTTTGGCATTTTATTTTTATATGAAAGATTATCCACGTGTGTGTAGGATTTTTGGAAACAAAATGATTTTTCTACTTGAAAGGAAATATGTTATTCAAAAATTCCGTTACAAGGCAAAACAACAACAAAGAGGCGCAAAATCTTGTGGAATTGTTTGCATTAGAATACTAATTCTCGTATGCCATTTCCAGTGATGATTTTTGTAAACATGATTTAAACCCACTTCCAACCGAGGGGTTAGTCCAAAAGCAATTTATTTGTGTCTCAAACATTAGACTGACCATGTGTAAATATTTTTACATAATTTTTAAATTTTGTAAAAGGATAGATTTAGATTATCTGCTTCATAAGGAGAGAATAAAGAAATTTGTAATTATTTTTTAAATAAATGAAGGCTGCCTTAAGTTATTAAATTAGCTGACCATTTTAATGAGTCTTCCGATTTTAATTAATAAAATGTTATTATAATTATTAACTTTGCTAATGTTTTCTATGATTTTGAAATAATTGGAAAATGGAATAAAATAATATATAGAAATAAAAGCAGTACAGGTGTTACGTTCTTATCAACAACAATTTAACCAACTGATAAATAATCTAAGATTGTAGTCCGAATAAACAAACACCTGCTGCCAACAATAATCGAACTACAAACACATAAGAGATCTACCTACGATTTGTTGTGCCGATTTTTATGCACCCTTCCATTAAGTGGGATTCAATTTATATGAATTCTGCAGAAAATGTTTTTCATGACTTCAAAGTATTTTTGGCGAATGAAGTGATTTTTTTAAAACTTTCACTTATTTCGATTTTTAATTTTTTAGCGGATTATTTTTTGTCTATAACCCTTTAACTGAGGTACAGTCTGTACACGCTATGACACTTCAGGAGTTCAGGAATTCTATGCAAAATTATTTAAATACAGTTCCGTTAAGTATCGAGCACAAGTTTTCATAGAATGTTGGCTTCCTCACATAATAATTAATATAACAAACGAAATATTCAATTTATTTATTATTGGATTTAATAATACAATAACAATGAAATCGATATAATACTTTGTTGTGCAGGTGTTTCTCTTTTTTTTAAATTTGGGCTTATCAATACTTTGTTACAACCAATTAAACAAATCTTATCAAATCAATCTACGAAATCAATAACGAATGAACGCATAGAAGAAAAATATATCTGCAGCTATTGAAAATAACTGGCCGTAAGTTAGTCTACAACATTCCTTTTGATCGGTTTGTCGGTAAATTTTGCTAATCTGAATACTTTCAGAATAGAGGAGCAATTGAAAAAGTGATTAAGAAAATAATTTTCCGATATTAGAAAACGAATTAAGGATTAAAAGGCGAAATAGAAATGAATGGTATGCAACTGAATATCACTGAATTAAAAATATAACGTTCAAAATTGATAAGCGAAATTTTCGGTAGAGCGAGGAGCAATTTGAATTACAATGAAACGTCAAGGTTCGAATATATTTATCAAGTTCTACCACGCTGGGAGAGTACTTGGTTAGTCCAAAATGGTGGAGATTGCCGAAGGTTTTTATTATTATTACGCTGATTTAATTAATTTTCAAATTATTTTGAGATGGTATTTGCAAAAAATTAAAAAAAAAAGTGGATTGAAGCACATGTTTTCATGATGAGACGTTTTTGCATGGCCTTCAATCTGAAGTGGATAATTGGTCTATAAAAAATTTGCTTTTGCAAATTTAATAAATTCAATTTGGAATTAACAAGTAATTTGTGAAATCGCAATATTAGAGCTCAAGCCCCTGAATAATAATTCTGATGATGATCGACAAAAGAAAGCCTTTTTATTAGACATGAGCCAAATGTCATGGCTTTTGCACGTCAAGCATGAATCAGGTTTTTTTTATAGGACCGGCACTCAGGGGATGACCCCTACTGATGCGTACATTGTGCTGGAACTAGGAAATTTGATTGTGGGAGGGAGGATATAGGGAGTAGTGTCTTGTCTATGAACATTCGATTTGAATTTCTCCATGCTATACTCGGCAGGAAAGCCCTCCTCAGGGAGTTTATTCCACATACGGGCAAAAAATTAATTTTCTCCACATAAGGGTGTGACCGAACTGTAGCGCATATGGAGCGTAGAAAAGTGCGCGTTTCGGGAAAGGTCCCTGACCTCGTCGGAATAAAACCCATTGTAGTAACGATAAAACAGTGAAACACACCCGACATTGAGTCAATAGAGTTGGCTACCCTACCGTTACCTATGAGTTTCTTCGCCCTCTCCTGTACGCGGTCGAGTAACCTCAAAACAGACTTTGAAGCACCGGCCCATACATGAGAGTTGTATTTCATTTTGGATCTAATGTAAGTGGTATAAATAGTAAGCAGATCAGAGGGGATGAAGTATGTCTTACACCGCTTTAGAAAGCCGAGCCACTTGAATGCTTCTTTTGAAACATGAAAAATATGATCTGTCCATCGAACGTCGCACTGGATCTTCATGCCAAGAACATCAAGATTCCTCAATATCTATACCACCCTTGTTTATAGATGAAGCAGCGTGATCAGGCTTGTGTCGGTGTGAAAGCAAGCAGCATTGTGTCTTGCGGGCATTGGAATTTACCCTGTTTATGCGACCCCATTCAGCAATTTTGTTGAGGTCACAGTTGAGCGCAACATTCATACTATACCTCATCGCCCCGATCTCTGACGATGTCGGCCTATTATCGAAAGCATGTGAATGGCACAGGCTGCTATCATCTGCAAAGATCGTGATTACAAATTAATAAAATCACGTTTAAGTACATGAAATTAACTCTAAATTTAAAAAATGGATTATGAAGGAAATAATTAAACAGGCAGTTTGTTTGTGCTTATTGCAGTTCAGTATTGATATACTTCTCGTATTCTATTTGCTCATAAAATTTATAAATAAGTCAAAAATACACAACATTGTTCCATTCTTGCTTCTAAAAGAGTGATTTTTAACCAACGTTAATACTATTATCAGTTGCTGCCGCGTAACATTTTGGTCTATAATTTAACCAAAAGTATGTTCTAAAAAAGTTACCTATTAAAATGCATCGAGGAAGGTTTTTATTTATACCTCACGCTGTCCTTATAGATATGTCCCGTGTAGGCGTTAACGGAAGCTTTTAGCAGCATAAAAAGCTCATTCAACTAATTCTCCTTAAAAATGGTGACATGAGTACTGATGGTGCAAGTGTAGATGCTTTAGAAAACGGTTGTCCTGCTCTGCTCAAGATATTGATTTTCGCTTGCTACTTCGAATGCTTGTCATGTCCTGTTCATAAGTGAATCAATTTTTATGTCTGAACTTTTATTGAACAACAAAGCAATCAACGAATGCTGAGATAAATTAAGGAACCTATGAAATTTTTATTTTCAGATATCTGCAGCAAAGAAACTGTTCTTGCTCTCCTGATAATTTTAGCCACAGCGGCACTGTGTCCTTTTCCACAAACGAATGCCACTTGCATTTGGTATGGACAGACGCATCAGGAGAAAGGTCACTGGAAAAACAAAGTATACAATGGAGAAGCTTTGCCCCTGAATGATGACAAGGCCGAGGAAATATTTAAAAAGCGGTGTCCCACTTTGTACAGAGAATACAAAGGAGAGGATGGCCAAGGTAGTTTGATAAACTTTATATTAAATATATTTTATTGTGTTTTGTTGTAGACCTTTTTAAATATATTTTTTGTTCGTTATTTGTTTTTCGGCTTGAGGTCTTTTTTAATAACAAAATAAAATTAAAACTTTTCTTTTAATATGTATTTATTTCAATATATCGACCAACTCTGTTTTATTGTTTGTAAATAATTTATAATTAAAATTAAGTAGTTTATTGTTTTTGGTTTTTGTTTAGAAAGTTGTAATTCCCTGAAGATGACAGAGTGGTCGAAATATTGGAATAAATATTGTATATTAAAAGAAAAGTTTTATTTTATTTTATTATTAAAAAAGACCTTAAATATATTTTATAAAAATGCAACTTTTCACAGCTCGTTTGGAACTTTGTTGTGATGCTGCGCAAGTTGTTACAATGGAGGAGGGCATCTCTCAGGCGGATGGTGTATTTTCACGTTGTCCCACATGTGTAAAAAACATGGGTTTAACTATATGTTCCATGACCTGCGCCAAAAATCACAGTCTGTTTTTAACACCCTACACCAAGACGAATAGCGCTAATCAAACGTATGTGGAAAGGGTGGACTATTGTGTAGATGATGCGTTTACGGAAAAAATTTACGATACTTGCAAGGGCGTACAGCATTCTCAAACGGGTAGACCAGCTATGGATTTGGCCTGTGGCAATTACAATGCCCGGTCTTGTGATCACCGCAAGTGGTTTAACTTTATGGGTGACAGCGAAATCAATGAATATGTTCCATTTCACATACAATATATTTTCCTAAACGAAACATCAGATGAACAGCGTTTGAAACTATTTCCTTTGAACTGCTCCGAATCGTATGAAGACTCGTACGCATGCACTTGCCTCGATTGTGCCGACTCGTGTGACTTGACTGAAATACCGTTGGCATATGAGGATATTTTCAATTTAGCTGGTCTTTATGGGATAGCGGTGTTCGTAGCTCTTCTGGTGGCTTTGATGGTTTTTGAAAAGTGCAGATCAAAATTTAAAATTCCCAAATGCTTTCCCGGCTTTGAGTGTGCTGACAGGTTACTTTACAGAGGCTTTCGCAGTTGGGGTATTTTTTGTGCCGAAAATCCTGTATTAGTTTTAGCCATTTGCTCCTGGATTATTGGAGGTCTCAGCTATGGCATGACAAAGATGCAAATAACCACTGATCCGGTGCAGTTGTGGGCCGCTGAAGAAAGTCAAGCGCGTTTGGAAAAGGACTACTTTGACACACGTTTCGGTCCCTTCTATAGAACGAATCAACTTTTTATCAAGCCTACTAACAAATCTACGGTATGACATTATAAAAGGTGTTCCGGAATTCAGGCAAAAACGAATTTTAGAAAATAAAATTTATTCATTCACAATAGTATTGTTCGATTTCCGAGCTCAGCCGTGTGGTTTATTGCTAAAAAAAAAAAAAATTTTTGCGTTTGTGAACAGACAAATTATCGTTATTTTAAATGTCTGAAATTAAATTAATGTCTGAAAAGAATTCCATTTTAATGTCATTATATATTCGACAAGTTTTCCGCCATAAATATTTTGTCGGAAATAGTCTGAAAATTAAATTGAAATTAATTAAATATCGGATTATATTGTATTCGTAAAATACTTTCCAAAATAAATTTACAAAATATCGCTCCGGAGATACCGATGAGGTGACTCAGACCAGTTTTCGGGGATGTTATTACCAATATTTTTATTCCTTCGTGTGACTGGCCGTCTTATGACTTCACATAAGAAGTGGTAACGTGGTTAACCACGGGAAATTTCTCAAAAGAGCCATAGGTCTATAAGGTTGTCCGAGATGCATGTCCGAGGTTGTGCGAGAGAGACAAGAAACTAACGAAAGAGAGTAAACAATCAGTGGTCTGGCTGTATTTAAAAGATGGTTGCCCAAGAGACGTGAAGTTGACTGACTCAGAGCTACCTTGCGACTGCGAATCAAACCATTACAAAGAATTGAAGGGATTTTTACAAATGAATCTACTAGACGGAATATTCCGAGTATTTGTTTTCTGCTTTATCTCAAAAATCTCATAAAATTTTTATCTTGCGTCATTCCGGGGACACCTTTTACCTACTAGAACTTGATATCTCATTTGTTTACTTAAAAAAATTCTATTTTAGTTCACTCACAACACCACCGATGGCGTTGTTACTTATGGTCCAGCTTTTGAGAAGAGCTTTTTGCGGGAAGTATTCAAATTACAAGAAGCGATAGAAAAGATCGGTATGGAAGATGGTATCGGTTTGGATAAATTGTGTTATGCCCCTGTTCTCCATCCTGGCGAAGTTGGTACCATTAAAAATTGTGTGGTCCAATCAGTTTATGGATATTTTCAAAATAATCTAACCCTCTTCGAGTATGAGTATGAACAAATGGGTTATACAGAAAACTATTTGAACCACTTGGAAGATTGTTTAAGGTGAGTGTGATTTGTTTTGACTATTCAGATGCATCAGCGATAGATAGAACCATAACCACAGAACCCAAGTGCATTTTGGTTATGGCGTTACGAATGAGAGCGAGTTACAGCACCCTCTATCATTTTTAATGTAGCAAAGCCTCCGGGGAAGTAAAATAATAAATAAAAAAAACTTCTCTCTTCAATTTTCTTCATCTCTCCTTCCAAAGGAGTCACTTCTTTTCTAACTGTAGATAAAAAAAAAAAAACTGGTAATAGATTTTATGAATAGTAAATGGATCAGACAACACAACGTACCACTCAGGACGCATGGACATCACTGAACGGATATAACCTGACATTCTCCATGTCCGAATGGTTACAAGAGACTAGGGTTTATAAATAAATGTGAGACACTGATACCGACTGTGAGACTCTCCTGCAGACTCTCAATTGCAGGGCAGAATAAACCCTCCTTGTAGTATGCTGCTGCCCGGTTGAATCGTAATTGGAGGAAAGAACGTATCTGGATTTGTTTATAGATGAACCAAAGACTCCCATTGATTTCAGATTGAACAGCCAAATTTTAATTAAGGGACGGGAGATTACACAGAACATGGCGGAGAGTGTCTTCTTTAGATGCCAGCCGTAATCGATAATGCAAGTGGTGTGGAATAAAGTTCCAGACAGACAGTAACTCTTAGTAACCCAAAGGCTTTCGAGGTAGCGAAAAGTAAGCACCTAAATTCGGAGCAGATGACCCACAAAGTCATAATGAAATAATGGCACAGTGGGTATTAAAGCAAAGTTCTGTCGGTAACCGCGGGAAGGTTATAAAATTGAGGCTGGTGAAATTGAGCCTCAGTCCACATTTGCAATTTTGGTTGCAACAGTTCTTGAGTTTATTAGGAGTAAGTGGGAACGAGAAATAGTATATAATTCTGTTTCACCACTCTATGATAATTGCGGCAACAAAATTTGCATGGTGGGGACTGGGGCTAAGCAAGTCCGAAGTAGGAGAGGTGGTTTGCAACTCAACGGGGCATTCGAACTTAGGAGGGCATTTTCACCGGATTGGAGCTACTGATAATAATTAATGCCGGGCACGCAGAGAGGATACTGATATAATGGGGCAGTTTCCTTGTCATTATCCAGCTTCCCGCCGATTTTCTGAGGATGATACTTTACAGGATATTACCCAGTTCAGAGCTATTGACTATTGACATGTTATGAACGTGGGGGTTCATGTTTGCTTAGTTGTTTAGTTTCGTCTATGTCCCTACCACGGGTGTAATCTAAACTCACATAATGACCGTTTTTAATAGTTGAAGAAGTCAAATTTAGCGGTTCAAGACACCACCAAGCCGTTCCTTCTGCAAGATTTTATTTGAAGCAAATATAGAGATTTGTTGCCTATAATTAATCAAGTTTTTTCCCCTTTCAGTGTTCCGATGATGGAGAAATGTTTTGGTTCTTATGGTGGCCCCATAGAGCCGGGGATAGCTGTTGGTGGCATGCCTAAAACAAAGGGCGGTGAAGATCCCAACTATTTATTGGCTACCGGTTTGGTGATAACCTTTTTGGGCAAAAATCAAAATGATGAAAACCTACTGAAACCAAATTTCGAATGGGAGAAACGTTTTGTGGATTTCATGAAGAACTATACGAATGAAAAGCTGGATATAGCCTACTCGGCGGAACGCTCCATTCAAGATGCCATTGTTGAGCTCTCAGAAGGCGAAGTATATACTATTCTCATCAGTTATATCGTGATGTTCCTCTATGTGGCCATAGCCTTGGGAAAGTTGCGCAGTTGCGTGGGCTTCCTACGCGAATCGAAAATTGTGTTGGCCGTTGGTGGCATTATCATAGTGTTGGCTTCTGTGGTATGCAGTTTGGGTTTTTGGAGTTATTTAAATGTCGTTACCACTATGCTGGCCATTGAGGTTATACCGTTTTTGGTTTTGGCAGTTGGTGTTGATAACATTTTCATTCTGGTGCACACGTATCATCGTTTGGAACGCCAAAAGTTTGCCAGTGTACCGGAGGCCATAGGGGAGGCTATAGGACAAGTGGGTCCTTCAATATTACAAACCGCTGCTTCGGAAATCGCCTGCTTTGCTATTGGTGCCATTTCCAATATGCCAGCAGTCAAGACATTTGCCATGTATGCGGCTGTTGCCATATTCTTTGATTTTCTATTCCAAATTACTGCTTTTGTGGCTCTCATGGCTGTGGATGAGCGGCGTTATGAGTCGGGCCGCTTGGATTTGTTTTGCTGCTGTAAAATGGGCAAAATGCTGGAACCGTATAATTCAGTGGGCTTCTTGGAAAAAGTCTTTACAAATTTCTATGCACCCTTCCTGCTGTCCAAGTAAGTTTAAGGATTTTTAAAAAACTGGTTTATTTTTTAAAAAATGTTTTGTTATTTAGAACCATGAAGATACTTGTGTGCATCATATTCTTTGTGGTCACTTCGCTGTCTCTGACAGTTGCACCCAATTTGGAGTTGGGCTTGGATCAGGAAATGTCTATGCCAAAAGATTCACATGTCATTAAATACTTCCGTTATATGAATGATTTATTGTCTATGGGGGCACCAGTTTATTGGGTTCTCAAACCCGGTCTAGACTATACGAACCGATCACATCAGAATTTGATTTGCGGCGGCGTGCAATGCAACAATGACTCCATGGCCATGCAGTTGTATACACAGTCTCGTTATCCAGAAATGTAAGTTGCCGTTGTTTTACATTATTTCCTTTCTTTTAATTTAAGATATTTATTTTTTAATATTCTAGTACTTATTTGGCTCGGACAGCTTCCTCGTGGATAGATGATTACATTGATTGGTTGGCTATTGGCAGTTGCTGCAAGATGAACTCTACAGATGGATCTTTTTGTCCCAGCAGTGAGTATTTGAATTAATAAAAAATATTGTCCGGTTGTCGTATTCATAATGAAATGTTAAATATATGGCAAACATTGCCACACTTTATCAATTCCATTACGACTACGACAACTATAATAAGACTGTTTAAACTATAGAATATTATTTTCAATATCTAGACTCCAAGGCAGAGGAATGTGTGTCTTGTGACCGAGAATTTATGGAGGATGGTCTCCGGCCAACTGAATACACGTTCAGAAAATATTTGTCCTTTTTTCTCTCCGACTTGCCAGATGCAGAATGTGCTAAAGCCGGTCGGGCTTCATATGCCGATGTAAGTATCTAGAATCGTTGTCTACATCTTTTCAGCGTTCGAAAAAATTACGGCGTAAAAACTTAAGTTGAAATAGTCGCGAGTAGTGCTTGTTTAAAGCTTTTATAAGGAAATCTGTATGGTGGACTTACTGGTGCTCCTTTCGAAAACAATTTGTCAATCCATTCAATACACTGTCGAAAGCATCACTATGGCTTAAGATATTTCTAAGGCATTTGACAGACTGCGGGATTTAATGATTTCTTATTTCCAACACAAATGACGGCAAAATTTGCCATTCATGTCCATTTAATTGACAAACAAAAACTTTTCCTTATGAATAATAAAATAAAATATTGCATATCTATTTTTGCTTTTAGGCAGTGATCTATACGTTGGACAATGATGGCCTTAGTCACATACTGGATACAAATTTCATGCAATATTCCACCACTTCCACTACTTCCGTACAGTTCTATTCGGCGTTAAGACAAGCGCGGCGAGTGGCCAGCGAAATCAATGAAATGTTGAGAGAAAACCATGTGGATGCCAGCATATTTCCATATTGTGTTTTCTTTATATTCTACGAACAATATCTGACCATTTGGAATGATGCCATATACTCCTTGGGAATATCTTTGCTTGCCATTTTTCTGGTGACATTCATAGTAACAGGTCTGGATATAATATCCGCTTTATTTGTGCTCTTTATGGTCTTGATCATACTCATCAATATGTGCGGCATGATGTGGGCGTGGCATATCACTTTAAATGCCATTTCTCTGGTGAATTTGGTGGTTTCAGCGGGCATTGGCGTAGAATTTGTATCGCATATTATACGTTCGTATAAAAATGGCAGTGGTACAAGGGATGAGCGCGCGCGCCACGCCCTGTCTGTGACGGGCAGCAGTGTATTATCTGGTATTACGGCCACAAAATTTGCCGGCATTATTGTTTTAGGCTTTTCAAAATCTCAAGTTTTTCAAGTTTTTTATTTTCGCATGTATTTGGGTATAGTTTTGATAGGAGCGGCCCATGGTTTGATATTATTGCCGGTGCTACTGAGTTTCTATGGTCCCGGTAGTCATAAAAAGGATGATGGAAAATTTTTTAATTTAAGTTAAGACACATCAATTAGTTTTAAATTACACGAGTATTTTCTTATTAATAAATTTCATACAATTATTTTACATATCGTCACCTGAAATCCAAAAGGAGGTATACGAAAAAAAATTTATTTTGTAACTTTTTAATTAATTTTGATATGTTTTTGTTAATTAGAACATAATCAACAAAAAATTTTTATTGAATTTTTTCTAAGTTAAGGCCGTTTCGATTTAACGTCATTATATTTATAATTAAGACTTTTTTTCTTAAAAATTCATAAAAATTAAAGTCGTTTTAATGCACGCATTGTGTAGGGGAAACCCAATTTTAAAGCATTTTTTAATAGCTGACGATTTGAAAAATATAGTTTTGAAATTATATCGTTTTGAAAGCCACAATTTATTTTTTATAAATTTTAATTATCCGCTTCAATGCAATATAAATCTTAATCCATTAAAAGATGGTCTTGCGTTTGACTTATCGCTTTTTAGTTCCTCCCCGAATACCGTTAGGCTGCATCTTTGCTTCGGAGCAATCACGAAATTCAGATCTCTTAAGACATTCATTCTGTTAACTATTTCTGGCATCCAGCCGTATACATTGGCTTCGGTGTCTTTTCTACGGGATGATCCAAGTACGAATGGAACGAAGATTGCAACATTTTCAGGAAGTTGCTGTTCGTGTCTAGCATAGAATTTATTGGACAAATGATGAGCTATAATATTTTTTTTATTTATGTTATTATTTATGATATAAAAACATGTTCATTAAATCTACAGAGTTGTCACTGATCTCCTGCAAAAAATTTCGACAGATCGCTTTAAAATTTTGTCACATAATACCGGATGGGAGAACCGGGTGGTAAAAAATTTTTATCAGATCAAAAGTATTAGTTTGGCATATGCTCAGGACCTCGAGTGCATCAGGTGGTGGAAGATCGATCGGTTGGTTTAATATTGTATGGTTCGTGGTTATAGACCATCGAAAATATAAAATGCCATACCGATTCGATGCAAAGACCTTTTAATTCTGCGTGACCAAGGAGCAGGTTACAAGAGGCGTTACAGCAAGGAATTGGAAAACTTTTCAGCACAATTAGGCGCGATAAATGATACAAATTTTCAAATAAACAAATACAATTTTTAAAATAGTATTCATCACGCCTGCTCTCGCACAGCCGATCTCAGAATCTTACAGTTTCAGACAAAGATCAGTTTTTGTGCAAAACAGTATCTCACAGGATAATACGGAATCGCGTCTATTATGTGTTATATTCAGATCAGATGCCTAAGTCTATCATATCGTTAGCTGAAACGAGAAATACTCTATCAAACATTATGACAATTCTAAAGGATATTAAAAGTAAACAGTATAAAATAGTGTTCAATTAGAATATTTCCAATATAACTAAATCACAATTTTCATTAAGGAAAATTTGATTTTCTTCTGTAGTGATTTTGATAATACCACGCAATTTATGAAAAGGTTCTTTTGCGCTTTAGGTAACGATATCGAGATTGGGTAGAGAGTGAGTGTCAAGTACGCGTTATTGACTCCTCATTCGATTCTGCACTGTTCCAATTGGAGCCGTTTAGGCTGTGGACAAAATTGCTCTCGGTCGAAAAGTTACAAAGAAAGCGTCAGTGTTATTGCAAAAACTTTTCAGGACGTATTTAATATTAAATCAAATCAAACTTACTGTTCCTTGATGGTCCAAATGTATCCATGATATGAATATGTTTGTTCTGTTTATTTATTAGCTCCTTTTCAAACACATAATCCAAAGTTTTAGGTAATTCCAATTGTTCTTCATCCTTTTTATTTAGGCCTTTATTTGAATTTAGCTTCTTTTTGCCACTTAGTCGAGAAGCATTTGAATTGCAGCTCATTATTATTTGAATTGAGAAAAACAGTTTATGTGCATTTACCAGTAACATGGAATGCCAACTGACTGAAAAAAAAACAACTCCAAGCAAAATGATTGACTTGTACATGCAAAACGACGACAACAGAACCACAATTATTTAATAAAAATTTTCGCCATAATTCTGCAAAAGAGTACAGTATTCCCAAGAGGTTTTTGTTTTCTATGAAATGTACTTCATGCCAATTTATAATAATTTGTGATTTTGTTTCCTGTAACGTTTTGTCGCTTTGAAAAATTCATTAAGTCTTTTATATCATTTTTTATCAGACACAGTAGGCATACTGGATAATGTGGACGCATAAAAAGCGCTTACTGTAACATTTAAATACACTCACGATGCTCATAAATATGCTTTGCTTTAATATTTTTAACCACATTTTACCCAGCAAAAAATATAATAACAAGCAGATAGTTGTAGTTAGTAAGTGGATAATGCGCTGTGTATTTCTTGTATTCTTTTTTCGCTGATTATTAAAGAGCTTTTTGACATTATCTGATCATTTGTCAATTATTAAAATTGAGTTCAGAATGTAATAGCATAACGTTCAAACATTTGAAGCCAAATTGGCGCATTCAATATCGATCGAAATTTCAATAAAAGTTATTTATAAATTGCGATCGATTTCGAATGACATAATTTGCCTCCAGAATTTATTATATGGTCAAAACCATAAAATCATAAAAATGGAGCACAGTTCAAATTGAACTATTTCATACAATTTATTTTTAATTCTAAATTTCATTTATTTATAGATAATATAAAATAAATTTTATTTCTTCCTGAATTACAATTCAAGGTTTCGGTATTGAAACTGATCGCTTTCTGTATTACATATAATTGACGCTGTCTGAATAATAAATAAATGGAAATAAGTATACATATGCAAATCAAATCAAATATGTAATGATTGTCGATAGATCCCAAAAGTAAGAAAATTCCTTTTCTACGATCCTTTAATGCAGCTAAACGTGGCACATGCGAAAAATTGCCATTTTTTATGGCTTCTCCCAAAAAATTGGTATGTGGTGTATAAAATAAATTGTTTGCCAATAGTTTTTTAAAGAAAATTGATTAAGAGTACAACTATAAGTAAAAACCGAGTGAAAGGATATGCTGGTTTTCCTTCCAGACCTGAAAGAATATTATTCCTTTAGAAAGTTTAAAGAGCAAAGAACAGCGATTGCAACAGAACACATAAACTGCTATGAAAAAATCTACACAACAACAAAAACATACACAACAACAAAAACATACACGCTCTTAAGTATGCAATACAAACTTTTGTATACAGATTTCCCCTTTTTTATTGTGTAGCGGATCAAACACAAAATAAAAATATTTCAAAAATGCAGTGGATTTTGTATTATTTTGAATATATAAATAAATAGAGAATGAAATAGCTTATTTATATTTTAATTTAAAAATTTTCAAATATAAACGTTAACAAGCTCCAATTGTAAAAATATATTTTTTTTACAAATTTGCATCATATTCGGAGTTAATTGTATTGTTTGCTGGGTGTAAATATGTCGACCAGACAGGTGGTGACAGTATTGGTAATGATGGTGGTTTTCTTATTATCTTTATATATATGTTATATCAGTTTTACATAAATCAAGCATTAGTGTTCTTATTTTTTGCAAAAGGGGGGAATATATTGTAACGTAATAGCTTTCACCCACTCCAACGGCATTAAACTTTATTGAGAATAAGTATTTGCGTTTATGTTTGTGCTTTATTAGTTTGTTTTATGTAAAAGTTTTCGGTAAGTTAAAAATACAGTACTGACTGAATTTATTTCCAAAGTTTATTATCAATATTATTAATGGTAGTAAATTGCATAGTGTGCCAAGTTTTAAGCGAAACGCAGAACTGCCACCCCCATCTACCACTTTCATGTTTGGAGGCCTGCAGCTAATGAAATCTGAATTTTAGTTGGAATTCTATGTTAATGAAAGTATGGTGTAAACGTAGTTCATAACAGTCAGCGTTAGGACTTCTCCATTAAGGAGTAAAAATTTTTTAGGAGAAAATTCGGCGACCACAAATACATACATATATTCAAAATGAGTTTGAAATGCATTCAAAATTTTTCATACAAAATATTCTTACTATTATCCGTTTTATTTTATATGAATATGGGGTTTAAGATCTTTGTTTGAAAGTATTTATACTGTTTTTCGCTTTTCAAATAAAAATTCCCAATGTTTTTCAATGAAATTCATTATTTGCGATTGACAATATTTTGTACACAGTTTTATTTTGTACACAATTTGTTCGCCGAGCAAACGCTCAGAAGTGTATGTGTTGCTTTGTCTATCAAAATGTTTAAAATTTGTAGGAAAAAATTAAATTAAGTAAAAGACAGCAAAGATAGTAAAAATATTTGATATTTAGTTTTGGTATGCATATAAATTTCACTAACGCACAGTGATTTACAACATTAGGGCCCAGATATTTCAAAAACATTTACAATAAATAACAAACACATGCACTACATACTTAAATTATTTTGGAACACTTACCATTTATAGAAAGAAGATATGAAGATATGTTTCAAATCGACAATTGAATATTGATCTGGAGAAATTTCGAAATTATTGCGAGTTGATAAATATTTCAATCCCTTGAATTTAAAGCCTTTAATCCGATTGTTTTACATCTTTTTTTGTGATTTATTATGTATTATATACATTCGTAGAAGTATATTAGGTTATATGCTTTGCAAATTTATAAACTTGTAGGATAATAATATCGATAAGCAAAACGTTCAATAAATTTTGGACGAGGACAAGTCAGAACATTGTAATGCACAGGAACATGTGCTGTTAGCTTTTGCAAGGATTTGCGAGTTTTCTGCATCAGATCGCTAGCGTCAAATTTTAGCTTTTGAGGTGTTGTCTTGCGTAATATTGTATGGACAAGCTGGGACCACACAGAGTCATAGGAATTACTAATATCATCACTTGCTTGTATAGTAGAATTCAAATGTTTATCGGCGGTTAGATTGGATGTCGTATAATTAAAGGAATCGTCATTTGCTTTGTAATTAGGCGAGGTTTCGTTTGGGTTTTTTTTAAGCACTATTAAATCATCATTATGATTATTGATGGTCTCATGAGAGTTTTCACGATCCTCAGGAACTGCGTCCTCGGTAAGGGTTGCTTGTTGTTTATTGGTTTCTAGCTTTAGTGTTTGCAATTTGTCAAAAGTATCAATCATGCGTTTTTTAAACTCCACAACACGTTTCGCTTGTGAAAATAACTTTAATTGTTGAGCTTTATTATGATTTTCTATACGCAGAGAAAGTATTTCCTTGTTATCTAACAAAGTTGTGAAATTGCTTTCTTCATGATAACCACCATTGAAAAGAATGCTTTTCAGAAATGTCTGCATTTCTGTTGTGTTTACCAAAGACCATCTGTATTGCAGGTCCAAATCTTTGATTGTTTGCCATATAAATTCGTTGTCAGGATCACTTTCGTCACCGTTGAGTACTAATAAAGTTCTTTGCAACATTTTGAGATTGGATTCATTAAAACCATGCAGATTTAAGTTTATAAGAAGTTTAAAATTTACGCGATATTCTTGTTGTAGACAATAAATTTTCCATAGGGTTTTTGTCGATCCCTCAAACTCCTTTTCCACGGCGGAGCCCAATAAATTACTTACCATTTTTTCCAATAACTTAAAACCTCTTATAAAAGCTGGATCTAGAGTAAATTTTTTCATAAAACGTATTGTATATTCCAGCACATCGCTAGGATTTTGAAAGTTTTCTCTTTTTTGCAAAAAGAACTCTTGTATATCGAAAATTGTTAAATGTTGAAGGCTTTCGGCATCAATCTTGGGTTCTTTTATGGCAGACGAGATGTCATTTTTAACACGTTCAAAATTTTCAACAAGAATATCACCTGCTGGTTTATTATCTTCATCAAAAACTTCTATATCGACGGCTATGCTCGGACTTGTAGCATCTTTTGTTGGTGATACATTTCGTTTACCTTGTTGCTTACGAAAAGAAGTAGATTTGGACTTACAATCTTTTAAAAACTCTTTCTCTTTTAGTGCGGTAAGCTCACGATCTTTTTTCAATAGAGTCGAATCGCTAAACTGTGTAAGATCTAATCCATCAAACAAATCTACTTTATGGTCATGACAACAATGCAAAGCGGACATATCAATAGGATGCGCTTCTGTGTTAAATATATAAGGACCAGCTTCAATGACACATTCACCTCCATCAGGTGTTTGAATAATATTTCCTTTTCCAGCATCATTGTGTAAGAAATTGTCATCATCAAAGAGCAAATACAAATATTTTGTAGTTTCGGCTAAGAAAAAGGATTCCATGCGATTCTCTTTTTCATGTGTAACAACGTTACGAATCTGTAAAAGAATAAAGCAGAATTAATATATATGTCAGAAGGAAATAAATAACGACATGAAATATATTACCGTGGCGTAACCGCAACGTGTTTTTGCACTATGCTCAATCGTCTTCAACATGTTCTCACCAATCTCCAACATAAACTCATTACCTGTAGCTCTGTACAAGTACATTGCCGATTCAGCCAACTCCGGACGCAAAGGATAACTTTCTCGATTTACTGAGGCTTCGCCCGTCGGTATATTATAGAATTCTGGCAGAAACCCATACTTATTCCAAACTCTTGCATAATTGGCAATTGTTTTTATGGCTGCCTCTTTATCTCCAATAAAACTTAAGATCCCTGGCCAAAAGGCTTCCAAAGATTGAAAAACTGGCAATGTTATTTGGCCCTTATTCATATTCGCCCATACATACCAATCATCATGCCTTAAGTACTTATCAATGGAACTACGTGCGGCGTGAAACATTTCTAATAATTCAGGTCGTTGCAAAAGTATTGCGGCTTTAACCATATATTCAAACAGCGAATCAACGCCAGCACCAATACCCGAATCTAAGGCAGTCCATCGTCCGCTTTGAACGTCTATATGATTTCCGAATAAGCCAATAGGCGAGCGTCTATTCCATAAGGAGTGCATGGCGTTTAAGGCCACCTCTTCATAAATGGAATTGCCCGTTAATCTCGACAAAGTGCCAAACTCGACTAGCAAAGTACCCACACCGGCCGTGCACGTTATAGATGTTTCACCTTTTGGCACACCATAACGTAAATTGACTGTGCCATATGGCATCCCAGTAGCGGTATCAAATGCTGGCAATAGACGCTTAGCCACATCTTCTGCCATACGCAGTAGTGGTCCCTAAATTAAACAATCAGCAAAAATATTTTTTAACAACAATTAGCTTAAATTTAATATTTTACACCCGGCACTAACCTGGCAAGGCCACCCGTCTTCTAAATCACCGCCAGCTCTTTTGGATAACAAATGCGCCGACAGTAAACCACCTACTATACGTATATTGGTTTCAAATACCGACACATTTATATCCTTATCAAAGTTCATTTTCTGTTCCAACAACTTTACAACTCTTCGAAATTCACTAAAATTTCCCATAGTAGCCAACGTGTCCAAAGCATCAATCATGGTTAGAGAATAACTGCCCCACGTATCAATGCCATCACACGTTAACGGTCTTAATTCATCGAAATCAGCAGCATAACGTAAATAGCTGTCGTAGGCATGTTGAAACATGCTACGCACCTGTTCCCTAAATGAAATATAAAGTCGTATATTCGATCGAATGCTATGCTTCCCAATAAACTCACCTTAATTCCAATTTCCTTTCTTTGGTGTAGTGCTTTAAGGAATTGACATAAATGTTTGTTGTTGGTACTAAAACTATTATTAGGACTATTGTAAAAGCTAAGGCTCCAAAGTATTGAAACAACCGATTGAGCATTGTTGGCACATTAATTAAATTACGTGTGTTTACATTGAGATATTTACCGAATTAATCTTAATAATAAATTGCTACAAAAAACGATAACATCAGTGAGGGTACGTTCAGTTAGAAGAGAAAAGCCGGTAACAACTCCAGAGCTACCAGAGGTTTATATTGAAAATCAGTTATATATAACAGGTTGACGTGAGCCAACAACTATGTTGAAGCTTATGGCTTCCGATTTAAATGCAATATGTATGTCGTTCAAAGTCTGTTAAGTATAGCACACATATTGTATATATTAAGAGTTGAGCTGATGATAAGAAATAACCACAAACCTATGAAAGTATCGATATAATAATTGCAGGTTTGCTCTGAATGAATATAACATAGTGCTCCAAACAGCGTGTGAGCTCAGTTTATATGTGATGGTAAATTCGTATTATTGCTTATTGCATATCCCATGACATAGAACAACAATAGATGTATAGCAATATGAATGAGCCGAACCTTGCCAGGAGCTCCACTAAATATATGAATATGTTGCATACATGCTTGGTGTATTGGCATTATCGAATATTTAGTCACGATCTCATCTCCAACACTACATGTTTCTTGCAACTCTGTTGTTAAAGGGTCGTGCTTTCAAATATTTACCTGCACTGAACATAAGTCGCATTTTGTTTAAAAAATTGTACAAAAAATTTGTTAAAACGTTGAAAAGTTAAATTATTGTAACATTTTATTCCCAGAATTTTAAAAATAAAAAGGAAAAAAAGGCGCTAAAAAGGTAATATTTTAGAACACTTAAAGATTAAATTGTGCACGAAAATCTTTCCAAAAATTCTAAAAAGCAATTCCTGCGTCCATGCCCTTCTCGATATCCAATAATTAAAACTGCTAAAATATGGAATATGCTGTTGAATATATAATCATTATACCATTTATATAAAAGTGATTGTAAAATCTATCATATTTGCGACATAATATATTTAAATATATATCGAATACGATATATATCTCAGATGTGGACAGTCGTCACGGGCCAACAAAGAATTGGAAGAGTGCAAAATGTGCTTAGTGCAATGTTAGACTAGTGACACGAATGGTTATGATGTTGGAAACGTCTCATATCTTTTTCTTAACTCAAGCTATTTGTGTTTTTTTTATCAATTTTATTTGTAACGCAAATATACCAATTTCGTTACGTTTTTGACATTAAATATATCTATACATTCTACTTCAGAGTTGTTATAGTTGGTAGGCGATATAGATATACATATATACGCACATACATACGTGTACATCTAATTAATTTAAATATAAATACAATATTATATTGAATAATTAAAATATATGTTCATCGATAAGTTGAAAGCTCTGTTCAAATAATTTAGGTACTACATATTCTTATATAGTTGGTATATAACATGTATTACAGTTCACAATATGATTTGAATAGCAGATCATTGATACAACATGGTCCATTTTAACCCACTAGTTATGACTACATTTGATTGGTTTAGTTAAAATTGAATTACTTTTGTGTTCTTATAACGACTTGGAGATAGAGCACCCTTTCGTGAACGTCAACTATTATCTATAAAGTATTGTAATATTAGTTTATAAGTTATCTGGTACAGTAAAGATATCTTCGTCAACAACTATCTATAAAGTATTGTAACATTAGTTGATAAGTTATCTGGATGTGTCCTACAGTAAAAACAGGAAAGATATCACGTTTTTAAAGTAAAGCTTAATTATTCCCAAAGACTGCTTTTATGTAGATATTTCTTCTTACAACATAGAAGACTATTTTAAAACTTCTGCTAAAACCATGTATATTTATTTTTGTCATTTAAAACTCAAACACTGAGTCTAGTCAATAGATAAATAAACTTTTAAGTGGTTAGAGAACCACTTAAAAGTTTTGCAAAACAAACGAAATTTCGAAGAAATAACTCAAATACTGGACGAATTTCTTGCTGCAACTCTTAATTAACATTCTGGAAGCAATTCATAATTAAAATACCTTACATACATTTTCTTTTATATTCTTATCTTCTGCAAATTATGTTAGTGATAACGGTCCTTCTACATATCGCGAACGTTATATATGTACATACTTACATGTCGGTGGGTTCAAGTGGAAAAGTCCTAAATCGTTCAATTAACGAAATTTTCAGTGACTCCAATCCATTTCACACAAATATGTCTTACAGTTTCTATAATGATTTTCTTCGTTTGTAAAGTTTTGGACCTTTCTACTTGATACCAGCAATATGTATGTACATAAATTATAAAAGAAATAGTGGATTACCTCATTGGTCTACGCCAATGAGGGGATGCATACATGAGGAAATATTCCCTAGAAGTTTGGTAGCCATCGTACACCAGTACGGTTTCCTGCTTCAAGTTATATTAACCGACGAGCTGCCACCTATAAAACTAATTCGCTTTATTCATGCTACCAAACGTGAAATAAAAATATATGTTGAATGTATTTAATTGAGAATTATTAATTATACATGAAGTAAAGCAAAATATGTTTATAAAAGTCCTAGCTCAAGATAAGAGGTATGAAAATTGGTTGAAGTGTACTGATGATTTGGTAAAGCAAGAATGAAGTGCAATTACAAATAAAAGTATAAAAATATGTTAAATAGGAATTCGTAATGTCAAAAATATATCTGGCATTACTATAAAACAGTTTGCTTTGCATGACGTTTAATAACGTAAATTTCATTGCTTTTACGTTCTCATTTGACAGACGCGAGACAATCGATATATTTTTTTTAACTCGGTCGATATTTTCGTTTTTCTTCATGTTGAAAAGTTACAAACAAGTGCGAAAATATTGTAAAAAGATATTAATGTTTCATAATAAAGTCGACAATATAAAACTGAAAAGATTCATAACAATATTGGAAATGTGAAAAATAAAAGAATTTAAATCGAAGGAAAAAATACTTATGACCATAAAACGACGTCTACGTCTTTAAAAAGTTTTTCATAATATTTTCATTGTATGTGGTGGTTAAGTGCACGACATTGAAGTTCCATAACTGCTGCTGTTTGCTGATGTCTACTAATTCTGTACGTCGTCTCCCTGGCGTTTAAAAAACATTTGTCATATATCGTACAAACCAAATCGTTGCTGTCATTTAGAATTTTGTGTGTTTGTTTTTATGTACATATATTGTTGTTTGCAAAAAAACAAAACCTTGTTGGAGACTGAAAGGCTGAAGTTCTAATTTTTGTGGTCGATTGTCGTTCCCCCACAAAAGAATCATAGAGAGCAGAATAATAAATTTTGCGAACAAATTTATTATTGATCATTTCTGTATTTGAAAGAAGAAGAAAAAAACAATACAAAACAGTATTTGGAGAGTGTTTTACAAATTAATAATCAAGCAAAAGAAGGAGGAGGTGGTGGTGAAGTGTAAGTTTTCTGCTGCTGCGGTTGTATTGTGGTGTCACATACATAAGTATATAAAAGCACACATTGATATTTAAGAAAAGCGTAAATACATGCATTCATAGTATATGTATATGTTCTATATACATATAATCGTATGTATGTATATACGCTTTATTTGTTTATTAACAATTTTTATTCTTTGTTACGCTAAAGGTTCTATTTACAATTTTGTATTATACATTCATGCATTACACGTTTGATGTGTCTCTTTTTTAAATTTTAATTTTTTGGAGCTGTCGTTCGCTCTAATTGCCGCAAATTTTGTTTCCTAATGAATAAGTGCATACTTGTATATCTAAGTATACGACAGATCGATTTGAATGCGTGCATCGTCCTATTACGTATTTATTGCATACATACTTAGTGGCTGTGTTAAATAACTCATTTATATTGATCAATTAAAATAACAATGTGTTCTTGTTGTTATTTATTTGCATTTTCAATTCATGCTGATGGTACCACTTGATTCGTACAGCTACAGTTGATGACAAAAAAAGTTTTCTTTGGAACGAATAACTGACCTGCACCTTTTTCAAGCTAAATGGAACATCAACAATCAATTGAAACAGCCGTTTTTTATTTGATTTTGTCAACTTTTATAATGTTTCCTATCTAAACATTATTAGCAATTGAGATTTTTAATAATCTCTTGACGTATCTGAGGAGTTTAATTTCTAAAAATCGATATTCGAAAATATTTGTCATTCGTAAATATTGAATGCTGAGCTACTATTATTTAAGATTCTGTTTAAATATTCGGAATCATATATTTACGCAACTGGCTCTTATACAAACAAGTGAAATTAATTTGAAAAACATCATTGAATCAGCAGCCTAAAAAATCCATCAGTACATAATATAAATTCTGCTTTTAGCTTTATATCAACATTAAAAATTAAAATTTAATGTAACTAAATAGTTAATTTTAATATATAATATCTAGTCGATGGCCTCAGTAGCCAGTGCCAGCCAGTTTGTATAATATTAATGTTATATTTATATAACTTTAATATAATGTAAATAATAATAATTTAAATAAAAATGTTTCCCTTAAATGATGCAAATATCAAGCACACGGTATTCCTATATTTCGATATACCACAAATAAACAATGCATAATATTCAATGAATATAAAGCTATGCATTAAATACAATATACTATTTGTAATAATTCTACTAAAATATTGTACTCATGAGTGCATTTAAATATCTTTCTCCGTGGTTATTTGATTGTTTCTAAATTAGCATACGAGTGCATTACTTACTGATTACGTTTATTTTATCAAATATTTGCTTAGTAACGTCTTACCTTAATTAACAAACAAAATTGCTTATTTTATTAACTTATTGCTTGTATGCATAAAACAATAACTAATTTGTTTTCACGTAATCCATAGATAATAAATTATATATATATATATATATATATATATATATATATATATAACTGATTGTAAAACAAGATAATATCTCCATAAGCTTGTATGAGTTGTAAAACTGTTTCCAATGCGATTCTAAAAAAACTAAAAAAATATTGTGATGGCAAACATGACATAACTACGTCATATACTATACATACATATTATGTAGGTATTAATAAAAATATTATTAAAATTCGCGCATATATTTTTAATGCTGTTTGCTAAGTACTAACCCTTATATCACCAAGAGGTTTCAGTACCTGGGACCAAATTACCGCATTCGATATTGATCGAAATTTCAAAATAATTTTGTATTTTATGGATACGTAAATGTATATTTATATAGATTACATATGTACATATATGTAATCTATTTTTAAAATGACTTAAGGATAACTGAAAAAGTGGATGTGTAGAAATACATACATATTAAATCGTGTTTATGTTAAAATTATGGCTTATATGCTCTTTTCAAAATTGAACTGAAAGCAATTTAGTGCTAAACGAATAAAGTAAAATTTATAGTAGTAATTTATTATTTTTACAATAGAAAACGGCGTAATAAAAGAATAAAAAAGTTAATTTTCTCTACTTTAAAAAGATATTTTGTGTGTTTGTGACACACATATGATGTTTATCTTATGTATGTATGCACATACATATATATGTACATCAATACGTGTGTTGTTAGTGCTTTTCTTTATTATATATTTTTTCTCCTTCTTTTTTCGCTTAATCAATTACTCAAAAATAAATTTGATGGTCTATCAACATCAAAAACGACAACGACAACAAATAATGCTATCACGCATGTGATTCAAATTGATGACAACAGTCTGGGGCCTACTTCTAGTATCTGTAGTAGGTGATTGTGAAATGGTTAGCACCAATCTTGTGGTGCCTGTAGTGTTGTGGGGCCCTACAGCTCCCACACACTGCGTCTCAAGTGTTTTCCTGTCCGATGATCAAACAACCTTAGCAACAGGTTGCTATGACGGCCAAATTTGCCTGTGGCATGTCGAACCTGTATCATTGAAAATGTCTCCACGCTGCCTTTTGGTAGGTCACACAGCACCAGTTCTGTGCTTGGTAAAAGCCTCCACAATGGCTGAAAATAATTTTCTGGTTAGTTCTTCAGAAAATGGTGAAATGTGCACATGGGATTTGACAGATGGCAAATGTGCAGAGTCTGTAAAGTTACCTCAAGTTCATACACAGATTCAAAGTTATCACACAGCAAATAGTAATGACTTGAGAATATTTTGTATTGGTTACTATCCAGAAATTATGGTTATGGACCCGTTTAGCTTAGAAGTGATCTACACGCTTAGTTCCAAAGTAAAACCAGATTGGATATCTGCTTTACATGTTTTGCGTCCTACACGTCGTAAAGATGATGTCGTATTGGCAATAACAACCACAGGTACAGTGAAAGTGTGGACCTTGACTGGTAATGAAAACAAACACGCCGAGCCTATTTATGAAAATGAATCCAAGGAGATTCGTTGTCTTAATGCAATAACTATGAATTGTTGCACTCAAAATCAAAGAACGGTTTTGATAGTATGCACTAAATATTGGCAAATATATGATGCCGGCGACTTCACAGTATTGTGTTCGGTTATGGCACCCAGCCGTGAGCGCTGGCAAGGTGGGGATTTTATAAGTCCAGATCGTGTTATGCTGTGGACAGATGAGGGCAAAGGCTATTTATATAAATTGCCCGCCAACTGTATACCAGACAAAAAAGAATTCCATTCAAAAAGTGTAGTGCGTGATTCTCCATATTTATATTATATGCTTCAACATCCTGGCGATAAAGTTTTGTCCTGTCCTCCAGCTATGAAACTCTTACGATATGATGTCGAGGGCAAACCTGCTAGTTATTACCTTTTAAGAGGTGATTCAGAGGGTTTTGTATCCGTGTGGACAGTTCCTGATGTTCCTGTGGACAATATAACCATTTTGCAAGCAAAACAATTGCCACCACGAGTTCTAAAACCATCTGTTTGTACATCATTGGTGGAATCTTGGTCTATAATGGATCCTCCTCCAGTAGGAATATTGGATCAGTTGGCCCGTATTACTACTGATCAACCCGTAAAGTTGACTTCCAGCATTTACTTACCGCAACAAAGTCGTTTGGTTATAGGTCGGGAAGATGGCTCCATTGTAATAGTGCCCGCTACTCAAACTGTAATGATGCAACTTCTTGTAGGTATTAAACAAAACTTCAGCGATTGGCCTTCGCACCAGGTTCTGTATGGCCACAGAGGTCGCGTAAATTGCCTTTTGTGTCCGTCTTTAGTACATCAGCGCTATGAAAAATCACATTTACTATCGGGAGGCGTAGACTTTGCTGTCTGTTTGTGGGATTTATACAGCGGTAGTTTGTTGCATCGTTTTTGTGTACATGCTGGGGAAATAACACAACTCTTGGTCCCACCAGAAACTTGTAGTTCACGTATTTTAAAGTGCATTTGTTCCGTTGCATCAGATCACTCGGTAACTTTGCTAAGTTTACAGGAACGAAAGTGTGTTACGTTGGCGAGTCGTCATTTGTTTCCAGTTGTTACAATTAAATGGCGTCCGTTAGATGACTTCCTTATAGTAGGATGCTCTGATGGCTCCGTTTATGTATGGCAAATGGAAACCGGTCACTTAGATCGTGTTTTACATGGTATGTTAGCCGAGGAAGTATTAATAGTATGCGACGAACAAGTAGCTGATGATACATCGTGCAATACTGCCAGCTCAAATGCAGAAATGGGTATGGCGAATCCGGCGGTACACTTTTTTCGTGGTCTTAAATCTCGCAATATGAATGCAATGCGTCACGCAACCCAACGCGGTATCACACAATGGCAACAACTACATGGACACAATCAAGGGAACTTTGATTTTCTTATGAAACATCGCAGCAATCCCCTGGTAATACAAGGTCTGCGCACGAATCCCAAAGATGCAGAAAGTCATATACTTTTCTTTGATATTGAGGGTTTGATATTTGAGCTGCACAGCGAAGAATATGCACAAATGACACCTAGTGAGTTGGAAGCATTGGGAGTGGTTCTTAATAACCAAAAAGATAAAACCCTACATTTAGAGGCCTCTAAAAAGATCAGTGATTTCTTTGGCAAGGTAAAAAATAAGGCTGGTGATATGGAAAAAATTTTGAAGGACAAAGACAAGCATGGGTTTGTGCAAAAGTTTAAGGAAAAAACCGAAATTGTAGAAAAGAAAGTTCAAGCCAAAGTGCAAGAAAGTTTGCAGAAGGTGGTGGTGGAGCCACAGGACCAGGACATTAATAAAGTTGATTTGAAAAGTAAAATTGCTTCTAAAATGGAGGTCACAAAGGTAATGGAGGTTGCGCAATTGCTATTGTCTCTGCTTCATTCCTGGGGCTTAGACCCTCACTTGGATAAAGTGTGTGAATCGCAACTGGGTCTCCTAAGACCCATGGTACCTCTTTCCTTTGGTATACTATCCAAAGGAGGCTACATGTCCCTTTTGTTACCGACTTGGCAAAATAATTTTGTAATTCCCGATGGTATAAAAGCGATCGCGCCTAGCAGCTCGAAAAAAAGAGACATTCCAGCCGAACTACTAAGACAGGAAGAACTAACAGCTGTGTTCACTTCACGCTTACATTGGGAATTGAGTACTACATTAACATCTAATCATATACTGGCATTGGTAGCTATGTCAAATACTCTTCTATCCATGAATTCGGCATCATTTTTGCCAGACAGTGAAAGAAGCAAAAAGTTATTGCGAATGGCTCAACGCAGCGAATCTACCTTAACAAACGAAGAAGAACGAGAAGAACTTTTGGCGCATCATACATCGCAAATAAAACAAGGCTGGAGTCTTTTGTCGACCCATCACTGTTTCCTATTGCCCGACAAAATAGAATCCTTAGAACCAAAGAAATTCAAACGACCTCAGGTGGAAATGATGGCAAAACGCTGGCAGCATCATTGCATAGAAATACGGGAAGCAGCACAACAAATACTACTGGGCGAACTGAGACGTATGGGAAAACGAGGTCGCAAACAATTGGTAGAGAGCTGGGCTCAGTATTTACCCATGTATACGCACACCGAACCTATCGCCCAACAGCATGTGCAAAATACGAATGGCTCAAACGGTCACAACGGGGCAAATGTATTATCTTCTGGCCCTATCAGTGATGTTGATAATGGCGGAGAAGACTATGAGGAGGAGGAAGAAGAAATTATACGCAAGCCGTCCAGTTTATCTGAACTGAAACGCAAACAAACTACGGCTGTAATATTATTGGGTGTTATTGGAGCTGAATTCGGTCAAGACATAAATCAGGATTCGCCAAGTCGCACTGTAACCGGTGGTACGACAGACCGCCGTAAATCTTCTGTTGTAGAAGGTTTTGGTATAGCAAACAACTTGGCTCGTCTAACATCAATGGCTTTGGCTCATCTTCTGTATGCCCCACCATCACCGAAGTTGCCTCAACATACACCCCTTCGTAGAGCTGCTATAGATTTATTGGGACGTGGATTTACCGTTTGGGAACCATATTTGGATGTCAGCAAAGTATTGTTAGGTTTGCTGGAACTGTCTTGCGAGGGAAAATCTGTTCCCAATTTGAATTACAAACTTCCATTAACTCCCCAAGCTGATGCTTGTCGTACAGCTAGACATGCGTTACGACTAATAGCCACAGCTCGTCCGGCAGCTTTTATAACAACAATGGCCCGTGAGGTAGCACGATACAATAGTATGCAACAAAATCCACAATCTATAAACGTGCCACTCACACAATCTGTGCTATACAAAGCCAAACATGAAATACTTCAATGTGTTGATATGCTGATAGACAAAATGCAATCTGAAATTGCCAGTTTATTAGTAGAAGTTATGGACATCACGTTACACTGTGTAGATAATGTTGAACTTAAAACTAAGGGCCTGGCAGATGTCTGTCCTTCAATATGTCGCTTCAATCAGATATCCCACTGTCCACAAACGAGACGTATAGCGGTGGGTGCCATCAACGGCCATTTGGCCATATACGAATTACGACAAAACAAATGCCAAATGATACCAGCCCATACACATCCCATAACATCGCTGGCCTTCTCACCCGATGGCAAATTTCTGGTATCATATTCGTGCAACGAAAACCGTTTGTCTTTCTGGCAAACTAGTACAGGCATGTTCGGTCTTGGCCAATCACAAACAAGATGTACTAAAGGTTATTCAACAGCACCCATACCAGATGTATCTCGACTAAATCCTATGCGTTTGGCAAAGCTAGTATGGATAAACAATCGCACGGTTACGTTAATGTTGGCCGATGGTTCGGAAACGCGTTTTAATGTCTAGATCAATTATTAATATTTATATAAAATTTACATTAATTTACCCTAAGGTATTAAAGACGTTTCTTAAATGTAACTTAATTAGAAAGTATAGGGAAAGATAGAAAGAGTGAGAGATACATATAGAAGCAGACAGTGAAAGAGAATGACTCAAGGTTTTAATACGATACATTTGAAGCCAAGTTACAGCTATTAACAATTAATTAAATAAACAAAACTTTTACAGAATATATACGTATCCTATATATTCCTTTATTCATTGTAACAATCAATTTTGAAAACATTTTCTTTCACAAATTTCGAAAAACTACTGAAAATAACATTTATTTATAGCTAATATTATTTACTGTTGAGCAATTAAATACATATAAATATGTATATACATACGTACATGCATGTTAAAATAAACGAAAGAAGAAGCATTATAACATTAACTCGTCGAATTCAATTGTTAATTTGATGCATTGGTTTATTTTCGTTTTTATTGATTTATATAATTTTTTTAGTTTCTATTAAATGCCGATCATATAAAATGTATTTGGCAATCGTTAGTTTAATGCAACAAAAATACAAACGAAACAATTACGTAACAAAGCGCGATGTTAACTAAAAGTGGAAGCAACTATTATAAAGTTACATAAAATAATACAATAAAATATAATATTATTAAGTAATAAAAAAACATGATGCGAGTTTTTAGTTTGTTCAGGTTTTCGTAAATTGTTATTTCTTATAAATTTAATGGACTGTTAAGTAACATTTTTAATATCGAAAAATTTATCTGCTCTGGTAGTGCGAAGCGAATACTAATAATTAATACAATTTTCAACAACCGGAAATAGTGTTGTATCAATAGGGATATTAACTTCGTGTCTCGAAGATTAGTTCGGATTGTAAAAGTCTTCAAATAAAACTAAAAATTAGGTAACATAAAATCAGTGGATTTAAAATGAAAAAAAGTCTGATATCACCCACATTGTCTAGTAATTTTCTATTACTATTTCATCGGAGAGAGTCTTTTAATAATGTGTTTGTTCCACATTTATTTTAAATATTGAGTTTTTAATTCTTCTCTGTATTAATAAAAAAGTTGAATTTGACATGAATTTACAAAAGCAGAAACTATGAAATTAAAAAAAAAATTTTGCAAACCAATCAGCTGTCGCATTAACGTTATCAATCGGTCTTGGAACGAACTACAGGCATCACTATACATATAAGTGAAACCTACACATTTGGCTTTTCTTTTCTTGTAATCGTCAAATTTCCGAAACTGAAGTGACAATCGTCTACATAAGATAAGTAAACAGTTTGCAAGACAAAGGCCATACAACGAAAAATGTCGAAAGTGACAATAGTTGCCACTAACACTATCGTATTCGTTTGCAATGTCACAAAATAGCTTAAATTGTGTTATAAATTTTAGCTTTTTCATCTATCGTATTCTTCCCAACTTTAATTTTCATTTCTTTATTGTGCAATGTAATATTAAATACAAAATTTTATATTTAGTTTTCGTTTCAAACATATCTTTAAATGACATCGTGGGATAGGCAATAAGTTTCTGCAGTTTTCATTTAGACATATTTTTCTACACACTTCGTTTCCTTAATTAATTCTAATTGAAAATGGAGTGTAGGAAAATTTATTTGATTTTGGCAACGATAAAGGCGAAATAGTTTCGAAGGCCGCAATCATCTTGGTTCAATCTTGGTTTTGTATGTTCTGTAACTCAAGCGTCTTACTTGCCCTATTCAATATTGTAATTGAAGAAGACTAAATGTCTAAGCAAAAGCAAGGAATATTTTTTAAATATCATGTTTTAAAAAAAAAATTTATTATCGATGTAGTTTATTATATCTCTCGCCAAGCGTATTGCGATAAACGGTTTTCATTTGGACTTTGTGTAAAAGGCCTAATAGAGAGGAAATTTGCTATTGCGCCAATGATGATATTAAAAGAATTTAGTAAACTTGAGCTAAAGCTGATACATCACTTAGAATTTGTAGGACAATAAATTGCCTCTAGTCTCTTTTTTTCTCTTCAGCAAATAGCAAACAATTTCCTAAGACTTACATCAAACTAAAAGCCAAATTGTATAAATGATTTATAATTGTTAGAAAAATAAAATCTAAACTGTTATATAAAAATTGTATTTGTTATATAAAAAATTATAAAAAAAGTAAATTGTTATAAATTAAATGTCACCATTCATAATAATTTCTCAAAGGTTTATAAATGATTTATAAAATTTGATGAGTATTTTGAATACAAGGCATTAATTAATTTTATATTCTATTTAATATAAAAAACTAAAATTAAAAAAATTTTAAAACAACTTAGATATAAATTTATTTACTAATAATTTTTATTGCATTGTAAAGTAAAATTGCAACTTTCAATTTATTCTATTACATTAAAAGTATTGTATTTTCCACAAAGATTATATTATACACAAAAATAAACCCATATTGTTTTCTTTAGACTATTGTAATTATTTATTTTATTTTCCTACTTGTTTTTTTTTCCTCAAAAGTTGTAATTTATACTTAAAAACATAAACTTCATTAAACGGAGTGTCTAAAAATATAAAAATAATAATATTTGTTACTCTTCTTTAGTCCTCTACTAATTTAAAACGTAGTCCTCTACTAATTTAAAACTTTATTATATAATAAAGTAAACACATTTTACCACAACTTTTATATATAGTTAATACACATACATATGTACATACATATACTTATGTACTATAATCGATCACAATTAAACTTGATATTTTAATTAAGGGCTTTCCAAGCGCCTCATACAACAAAAGCTAATAAGAAACCATATACATAACACTTACAAAAAAAAAAAAAAGAACTTATATATATGTATACACATAGCAAGGAAATAACAGCAAAATAAACTATATACGTGACTGTAATAAATTACCAAAAAAAATTAAATTAATAGAAATTTTACGTAAGTTGTTGCAATCGCTGCAAACCCTATTGTATATGTTCTTATGTATGTTGAATGAATGTTTCTGTTGCTTCTAGAAAATAGGCAAGCGAAAAAATTTCGATATGAAAATAAAGGAAAAGTATTAATTATAATATAAATAAACAGAATAATATATAAAAATTACATGTACACAAGTGTTTTAATATGAAAATTGTAATTGAGATATATGAGAACATATTAGTTGTACGAGATAGTTAAGTCTTCGATTAATGTTTATGTACAGCATTTGTTAGTTGCGATTTACAAGTATATATATTGTCTGTTTAGCCAGGTTTCATTCGGTAGAGTGTCAGCAGACCAAACACATATTGCATAACAAAATAGTAATAGAGAGCAATGCAGTTGCCTGCTTTATCAGAATTTTAACTATCTTTCTATCCCTGTATTCTTTCAACTATGCGCCCTTCTTTCTATTGTTCCGGCACAAAACACAACACAAGGCTAATAAAAAGGAACTTCGTTCAATTACATAAAATAAGTTTAAATGTTATGGAACATAGTTTTCTCATGTAAATATATTCGAATATGCTCAAGCTACAAAATAATATATTCTTTCAAAATCATGCCATTCTGATTTACTCAATGTCCCAACACAGAAACACTTATTCGGCACACTTATTATTCCGCTTTAAGTACGAGCGAACCTAAGATGCATAGACTTCCATAATAAAGGAAATTTATGCTCCACCTGGAAATTTACATTTTTCTGAATATATCTACATCAGATTTTTTTTATACTCTCGACGAACTTGAAGTGCACAATTTAAAAGAGAAAAACATATACCCAGTAAAATAATAAAATTATAAGCTTAATTACGATTATGAATTTATTATACAGCTTCATTCAAAATGCACGACGAAGAAGATATTCCAAAATCTGAAGAGGAGGTGCTGCAATTACCAGAGAAACCATCTACTAGCAAAAAGCATAAGAAGAGTACATCGCCAGCAATCTCCGATGAGGAAGCCGAAGAAGAGCCTCCATCGTTCAGTTTAGCTACATTGGGTCTACAACGTGTAGGTACTAAGCCGCCACCAAAGCCACAACCGCAGCAGCCAATTCAAATGCTTAATGCTCGCGGCATGCCGGCTAGAATACGAAAACGTAATCGTTTCTTTTTCGATGATGACATTATAAATGATGACAAACCTCTTAGAATGAGCCTTTCGCCACGAAAAGCTGCTGGTATAAAGAATACTTCACCTACTAAGACACCCACAAAAGTGCTAAAGAAACGTAAAGGTGTTGTGTCCAGATATATGCGTTCCGAAGATGGCAAATTAACTATGCAACAGAGATATGCTACCCCTAAAAAAACTGCCTCTGCTAGTGGTTCAATTAACACAACACCCAAGTCTTCGACTGCTAAAAGCAACACTAATGCCACTGGACCAAATTCCAATTTGGCTGCTTTAATACCAGCCGATAAGCGAATTGGTCAACGTATAGGTCTACGTTTGCGCAATTTGCTTAAACTGCCTAAAGCCCATAAATGGGTGATATTTGAGTGGTTTTATTCGTTTATAGATAAGCCATTATTTGATGGTGAGAATGATTTTCAAACTTGCCTGACAGAGTCATTTCCCAACTTACGCACAAGGCAATTGACTAGAATCGAATGGCAAAAGATACGTTCTTTAATGGGCAAACCACGACGCTGCTCGCAGGCTTTCTTTGATGAGGAAAGACGTGAACTGGAGAAAAAACGTCAGAAGATGCGTTACATGCAAACTCGTTGCCGTTCGGGTGATATCAAAGATTTGAATTTTGTGCGAGATTTGCCAGAAAAAATACCTTTGCCGCTACCCTTGGGCACAAAAGTGACTGCTCGTCTACGCTTACCACAAGATGGTATATTTAGTGGAACAGTTGATGCATTCGATTCCCTCAACTCTACTTACAGAGTTACTTTTGATCGCTATGGTTTGGGAACGCAATTGATACCCGATTATGAAATTGTGTCCGAAAACTTTAATGAAATGTTACCTTTGCAGAGCATAACTAAAGATTTTCGTCCTTCGCTATCATCTATTTACAATGGTGGCAATGGCCCGAGCAATGCAAATATCATGTCTCCTTTAAGAGCAGCACGCATGCGCAATAATTTCAATATGAATCTAAACAAAAGTGATCCTCTATTAGGACAGGAAGTCATAGATAGCCCTTTCAAAAACCCCGTTCTTAAGGAGGAAAATATTAATGGTTATCCTCCTAAACTTTTGGAGACGCTGGTTCGTTTAAAGCGAGCTCTGTCCAGTAAAAAATCTAAATTGCAACGTTTGAACGACATGAACAATGAGGCTGAGCTCAAAGCCTCACAGCAATTATTAGCAGCTCACAACAATTCTAATTCGTCGGGATCATCGGATGATAGTCAAAATGCAGCCCCAACAACCAATAATACCTTAACGTCCGAAACAAATACGCTCCAGTTAAATGAGGACTTTCAAAGACGTTATGCTTCAATTGTTATATCTATGGAGAAAATGAATCGCGACATACAGGACTATTTGAACGATGTGCAATCCTTTGCCGGTGAACTTACACCAGATCCCCAAGTACGCGCCATGTTGACGCCGTCATATTTGCGTGAAAAATGTCGCGAATCTGCTGATGATGCAGTGCAACGTAATAACCAAGGCTTGTTGAAGAACAACAATATTTTGGGTCTTATTAAAAAATTAGCTACAGTTTTAATAGTGGCCTCTCATCTTAACAGCGAAAATTCAGCTCAAGTTAACAAGGTTTTGGAGGGATGCATTGAGGAAGTACGTTCGACCTTAAACGGCGTTAATGTGGAGACATTTCAAAAAAACGTGCAAATACATTTGCATCACATACGTTGCGGCATAGGACAGAGTATGATGAACACCAGTGGCTCAGCAAATCCAATAAACTCATCTCATATTGCGCAAACTGCATCTGGAATTATGGACCGTTAAAAAAGTATATTGTACTAATAATAAACTTAATTCATGCTTATTTTTTATTATTTATATCTTTTTATTTACTTTGCTTTTAACAATAGTTATTCTTTTAAGTACGTTTTAAATAAATAATAAATATGCATTCTTTATACATGCATGTATGAAAATTTAATTTCATAACCAATGCAATCATCTAAATACTGATCCAAAAAGCATTAAAAAAATGGCTCCAAAAGACCAAATTCATTGAGTTTATCCAATATGGTCTGTAGTGATAAATATCTCGAGGAACACTTATTTACAATAGGAAAAGCCGGAAAATTAGCAAATATCATGACGGAATTTTGTTTACAGTATCTCAAATTAGGTATTGAAATTACGACACAAATTAATCTTTTATCAAAAATTTACTTTTATTAAAGTAAATTTTTTTCGATTTGAAAAAAAAATCGAACGTAGAACAAACACAATTCTTATAAAAAATAAAACTAATCACTATCGTCATCTTCGTCCGAGGATTGTTGTAACCATTCAATTAGTTTAATCAAATTTTTGCGCAGCTTTGCATGTTCTTCTTCATCTAATTGTTCGTACCAATTCAAAACAGCATCTTCCGTTATAAAGTCTTTATCATATAAATAATGAACGACTTGAGAGATTTTATCACGAACAAATTCATTCTCTTCATAAATATCCTGCAAAAAAAAAAATTATAAAACAAGTTCTTATTTCTCCAGCAATAAAATAACAAACCTCTAACGCTTTCAGACAATCCAACATGGCCTCCTCACTTTTTATATAATTTGTCATAACTGGACCTAATTGCTTTAAAACTGCATTAATTTCATTTAGAACATTATTGTTAGACGGTTCTTTGATATTTGGCAAACTAAAAATGGCCTTGACTACATTAAAGTTAACCTCCTTGAGTGACATGTTATAAGCGTAGCGGGAAGAGTTGATTTCTAGTATAAGAAAATCTGGATTTGATTTCTCTTGAAAACCTCTAGCCAGCGATTCGACCACTTCCGACAAGAAAACTGGTAGATAGATAAGATTTATTTAAAAAAGCTTACGCAAGTTATGTTTAAAATTATTGCACTCACTATTTGTATCATCTGGCAAAGGGGAACTACGTTCTGATTCTTCTTCATCGCTGCTAGAATAGTAATCGCTTTCTTCCTGCTTCAAAGACAATTTCATCATTTTGAGTGCTGCTGTCCCCACAGTCAATACGTGCCCCTCATCATTTTCCGATATTGTTCTATTTTCAGGCTTGTCATTCATGATATAAGCTTTATCGCAAAGTTTCTTTGACGTGGTATCATCTAAAAAGATTTTATTTATTAAATGAGATGTGTAAAAGTTAAAGTAAAAATAATTGCTAGTTCTAGTCTTGTTTAAACAATGTTGTATGGCTGAGAAACAATAACTGTTTTAAGTGTATTTTTGTACACATAAAGATATCCAAGTGAAATCTTGGGACAAGCAGTAAGCCTCTTTCTATAAAATTTCTATGTGAAAAATACATATAAACTTTCTTTGCCAAAACAGGTGCAATTGTGATTACTAGAACTTAAGCTGGTTCCATGGCCACAGTGAATATAGTTCAAATATATCCGATTAATTTTTAGCTTACCTTCTTCATTTTTAACCACCGATTTTGTTAGCTTGGTGTGTTCTGGTAATAAACAAGATTCTCCAATAACACAACCATCAGTGAGCTCGGTATTTGCTTTTATTACCACATTTCGTCCAATAATACAAAATTCCAAAGTACAATTATCCTCCACAACCACATTGTCTAATAAAAATGAGTTATAAATACGGCAATTTTGTCCGACTTTCACATTTTGTCCAATAACGGAAAATGACAGTGACGAGCCGGCTCCGACTATACTATTTTTGTTTACGACGACATTTTCGCCCATTTGTACTTTGGCCAAACTCGCCATAGGACTTTTGTAGATATTATTTTTGATGAAAATGTATTGCTGCTGCAGTTCTACAATACCCATATCGGGAACAAGCGGATATGACCAACGATTGATAATATCATTGCTTACAATTTGATAACTTAACCAATTGGTTACTTTGCGAGCATATTGTTGTCGTGGCAGGAGTGAAACATAAATGCGACTGTCTAAAATTTCCTCATTTATTAATATCCCACGAACAAAATCGTCACGACTTTCAAAATCGAAATTATCTGAAAACAAGGACAACATGGAAGGTGAACCGATAGCCATTTGAGGATCGACCAAGTTGTGTAATAACGAAATTTGAGAATTATGTATGAACACTTCTAAAGGTATATCAAAATGAGTTTCCTTCTCTTTAACACTTAACCGTTGGTGATGATGCAGGCGATTGTTTTGCGCATCCATAGCTATCATAATTTCATTTCCAGTCCTTAAATGATTTTCAGCTTCTTTGAAGATCAGAGTAGCTGCAGCCCCTTTATCGTATTTGACAGTTTTCCTAAGGAAAAGTGTATACTTATCAAATATTTGTCTTACGTATACATACTTCATAAACTTAATTACTTATGTTGCTCAAATATGGGCCTAAAGTCAGCATTCGTTACTGTGTCAGCGCCCAGAAGAACAAAGTTACCACGTATCAAAGCCTTAGCATCCAACTCACGCATAGCATCACCAAAACATCTACAGCCTTCACCGCCAATGACGTGAACTTTCATATTAATGCACCATGAGCTCAATGATGAGATGCCTTTCCTGGAATAGTTAACAACAAATATTGTATATGTAAACATTCACACAATTTTTATTAGAGAAGAATTCCTAAACATCAAAATACTTTGCGGTGCTGCGGCTTTGCATTGTTCTTGTACAGAAGACTGCTTCAGTATTTTGATGTTTTAGAACTCTGAATTTTTTCATTTAAACTTACTCTACATGCTCCCTAACATTTTGTAAATACAGACTAGTAAATACAAATACTTCTTCGATGCCACTACGATTCAAAGCCTCCAGGGCATAATCCAGCATTCTGACATTTACCAAAGGCAGAAGACACTAAAATTACCCAAACGTTTATTCACAGTGCGTGGTCCATTTATTTATTCCATCACTTACCGTAGAATTTGTGCCGGACAATGGACAAAAGTTCTCCACATTATTGTCAGCAATTAAGATTGCTTGTATTATATCTTTTTTATTGAAACTACCCATTTTCAGAGATTATTTTGTGGACTCGGTGGTATACGGTCAATCCCCTCCTGCATACGTCAAATTAATTTACTTTCCTAGAGAAGTTACAAGAGTGATGATAAATTGTCGATAACGGTATAACATTATTGCCTTCAATAGAACTACACATAGCACTAAACATTAGTAGTCCTTATGTATTTAGTAAGCAGAAAAGAATTATATATTACATTGTGAGTGATAGTTTTCTATATAGCGGAAAACAAATCCCGACTTGTTCGGTATTGATTGTTATAATATCGATATAAAACATCGCCAAAAGGTTTTTTTGTCATATCAGATAACAACTGCTGTGCAGATTTAAAAATTCACACATTCATAGTTAAGTATGGTGAATATCTAAAGCTTGTACAGAAAAACTGTCTGGCCGCTTTGAATTCTTACATTAAAATAGCATATCTCACCACGATTTAAGTTTAGTTATTAACTAAATTTTGACGGGATAACAACGAAACGGAAAGTGAGCGGCAAATCGCAGAATAAATAAACTTAATACTGTATACAGAATAAGTTTGCTTTATGTGTGAACTTTTAGCAATTTGTTGAGAGGCGCGCATAATTAATATTAGCAATTAAATGCTAAATGTTCTACATAACATGTGAAAAATTAGACAGATGTGCATAAAAGGGAAAAATCAGAACGCATGACAATATACGATATTCTAAAAGTTGCAAACTGTGCGTGTGTGTGTTTGTGTTTTTGTTTGTTCAAGAGCTTGTTGGGCAAGTGCGTTGAAGGTATAATAAAACTTGAAAGCGTCTTCCGAATATATAAACAAATAGTTATCCAACATCACTTATGGTCACACGTACATACATCCAATCCATATGCAATTGAAATTGTCAATGTTATACATATTTGGCGTATAAATAGAAAATATTAATTACGTGTGGTGTAATGGAGGATTATATTCAGTCTCCCTAACAATAGCGTGTATTCCAGAACGAAAGAAAATTATATGTATCGAGTAACAGCAGCCCAGTGAAAAGTGTTTGCTTCTTAAGTTTTTAGATATTTTTACTCGTTTTTGTTGTAAAGCATTGTTTGTATGCTTCTCTAATCTCACGTAAATAGCAACTATTGTGTGTATGTGTGTTTGACAATTTGTATGTACCCTTGTGCACGTTATTGTTGTACACTTGTTTCAAAGTGCTGCTGCTGGTTTGTTTACTTGGAATTTCATGCGTTTTGCACAGATGTAAAAAAAAGGTGAGTTCGTGCAAGTTTTATGTTGACATTTGAACTTTTTATTTCTCTATTATTTTTTTAATCTCATTTATTGTGTTGTTGTTTACTTACAAAAATGTTTTGGTTGATATAATGCTTTTATTGCAGTTGCCTTTCTTATATTTTTTTTGCATACTTAGTAACCATATGCATACATACATTCACACATACGTTATACACATACAAACTGATATGCATCCACATATAATTATTTATACAAAGGCTGTAACATTGGCAACATAATAGAAATAAAGCAAAGTGATTATTTTTTTAACAATAGCTAAAAGAAAAGAAGTGTTTCGTTCGTTGTCATAACACAATAAACAATTTTTGCAGTTGAAATTTCTTAGTTTTATTCCATCGAATTGATGTGCCCCACCTTTTCATAAAATATGAGGCGAATCATATATAGATTTGTGGTAATAATTACCGTAATAATTTTTAAATCTAAAAGGGCGTACAGTAGTGGGCGCTCTTCGTAATTGTATCTTTCTTTTGCAAACTTATAGATGTTAGTGTGTACGAGGTGTGTTCAAAAGTATGGTGAATTTTGAAATTTCAGGGTAGGCGAATATAATAATATTGGCACACTTGTCACCAGCATACGAGTATTATAGTTCCAATTATTTGGTAATTTTGTTCTGTTTGTGAGTCAAAAATGATTTTCATTTGCCGAAAAAATGGATCATAGAATTTTGTGTAAAAAGTACACTTGATAGTGGCATACTACAGGTAATTGTACATCACAGTAATATTTTGACAAAAAAGAACTTCTAAATTTGTCTACTTGGAACTTTTCCAAGCGGCCAAGGTTAAAGATATTTATTTATTTATTTATTTATTCATGTATATTCATAAAAGGAAGACAAAAACCGTGTGTTTCAATTTAGATGTCAGTTTAAAATGGCGATGTATAACGTATGACGGATTCTATGTGTCTCGGCCTTAAGACCGTTTTTATTTAAATCGGTTCTTCTTTAAGTATTTCTTTAGTGTCAGAGGTAAAAATTTCGCTACCTGTAGAATATGTTACATGAAAATTTATCCTCTAGCACGTTACCTCCTGCAGTGAAAGACGGTTGCATTTTAAGACTTTCGGCTGCGCACGGGCACTAAAAAGGAAGTACGCTTAGTGCACATTGGGGATGCCATATTTTTTAAGTTTGCCAACTCACTCCCAAAAACTTTGTTATGGGAAACATTTACGATAGCGAACCGGACTATTTGGAAGCTTTTTCATGTTAATTTTCATTTACGTTTCCTTCGAAGTATGAAACAATTTTGTAGATTTTCGTTTTTCCTTATAAGAACACGCGTCGTTTTTACAACTGATTAATTTTACTACTCCTGTGGTATCTAAAAAATAAATTTCATCATATTTTATATACATATGTACATATATTTTAAAATTTTGTCATTATTTTTGTCTAAGAATTTGTCTTGTCTCTTGTCAGTCATATTGATTTACTATCGCTAAATGCAATTTCGCAATTTTCCAACTCTTCAAAACTGAATGAATGGTAAAAAGTGGCAATTTATTGCCTTAAATATTTTATTACAAAATGCTGAAAATGACTTGTATATTATTTTTAGTTCTCACTCTTCGAACTCTTCCCATTTTTTCCCATACTTCACAAATTGCAAGAAAGCAAGAAACAACATCTCACCTGCAGCAGCACAAAACGAGTATGGAAACAAATTAAGTGACTTTTTCATGCAGTCATCGATGGTTCTTCCCATGGCATGAGTATGATAAATATAAGTTAATACAGGAGTCCAGTTGTTGTTCGGATGAAGAAACAAATGAAAAAGTGCAACATCTTTGTTTGTTGCATATTTTCTAGTTTTATTTTTGCTTTATCGCTTCAAAAAGAAGCGACAGCAGAGTAGAAAAAAAAAGATTTTCGTGATTGCTGCCAACGGAAATGGAAAATGTTTATGTATTTGGTTCGAGGTAATTATTTTTGAAAGCTTCCTTTTGGTTCTGACTTTTTCTTTGTATTTGAAGAAGATTTTTTTGCTTCTTGATGAATGCGTGCTGAAGACTTTTATTATATATTTTATTATAACAAGTTTCATATTATATATTGTGCCAGAATACTTTCAAATCGAGTTTTGCTTATGGCCAGTCGCATAATTCTGATACACATCAATTGTGCACAGACCGAATTCTGTTATTTTTGTAACTTGATTTGTCTGATTGCCATGCATTGAAGCAACTATTCAGGAGCGATATAAAATACTCTAAAAAGGGTTTACTTAAACCGGAAAAATCTCAAAATACAAGCAGACCGCTAACGTGCAAAAGTTTTACACTGTAGCGATTTCAAATGCCCTCTAACTTTGCACTTTTTTCTACTTTGGGGGAAGTCTTTGACTGCAGGGCAGGAAAATTGCAAAAGGCAAGTCATATCAAGTCTTAATACTTTTATTATTTAAAATATGTTAAATAGCTCTTGAGCTTTTAAGTGATAGAGAGAGAGAGAGCGGAGAAAAGAATATTAAGGGTTGCAAACCCTTATTCTTACTCAGCGCTAAGAATAATTATACTTGAAGTTGGCTGCAGAATAGTAATTTGACACTTCTTATATCAAGTTGAAGACAAAACATATGAAATTTCAGGAAACAAAGTTTCCTTGTATAAACGTAAATGCGGGTTCAAAAGAAAATTACAAAAAAAAAAAAAATTGGTAAAATAAAGCCAGATCTAAGACAACAACCAAGCTTGACCCAAAATCAAGTTAATCTAGATATTTGGTTTTCTTGACGTCAAGTACATGCATGCGAGCCTGGTATCAATCATTTTGACAATAGGCTTGTTCCACCTGCATAATAAAGCAGTCCGGACTAATGACATTAAAAGAAAATTGATATCTGAATGCCCCAAAGTTGTCCAAAATTGCTGCAACGCAAAAAAACATATTTTGCTTTACTTTTCAAATCGAATTGTATTTTAATGATTTCTATTTTAAAATTTTTACTGCATAAAATCATGGAATCAGTTGCCTCATTTACAACTGATATAAAAATGCATGTGAAAATAATCTGGTGCAAATTAAAAGCAACGCAAATATATATTTCTTATATTAAAGAGAGAAAAATATATCCTTTTGTGTTCATTTGTAACTACAGATATTTTTCAATTCTGTCCATTCTTAATAAATTTTTAATTAAAAACTTTCCTACTTTATTTGGAAATTTTCTGATTTGTTCTTCGTTTTCAAATGTAAATAAAAATCAGCTGATCATTTTCTTCTTGTCCGAACTTACCCGAAGGAAATGAAAAATTTTACTCTCTCATTTGTTCTCAAAATTGCACAAAAACTGCTCTCTGCAACGCTTTTTTGCTAAGCTTTGGAAATTCGCATATTTTCACTTTGCATGAGGAACAGACCTATTGTGTTGTGTATGCCCTTAATAAAAGTGGAAAATATAAAAGAGTTTATATGCTGACTTTCCTGTGTTTTTCGCGCAACTAATAGAGTTTTCTTTTTGCACTTTTTAACTAAAATTTTAAAATTAATATAATTCTTAATTAGGGAATTTATTAGAAATCAGTTCATCACCTATTATGGCGCTAAATTTTAATAACATGTTTTTGTACTGTGAAGTAGAACTTTTCAAGGGAATAAATCGTCAATAAAACGTCTTAGTATCAACGCGAAAACACTTGGATGATTTTAGATGATCCCAATAAGTGCAACTATTTTGGCAGCTTAGAAAATACTGCAGAATAACAAATAAAATTATGTTGTTTTCTGCTTCCCTTAGAAGATATATCCTGTGAGGGATTTGTGTTGTCATTGTTCATTTATAAAATGAACTACTCACCCTTCAAACTCCACATTTTGTAGTAGTTGAGTGGCAAAATATAATTCTTTTTTTTAATATGATACAAAATGATTTTAAAGGCAAGAAACGCCAAACCCTTTAAGGGTGGCCAAAAGTATTGGCTTAAATATGGAAAATTAAGGTTTTTAATTGAAAATGTCTGTTACAAATTTTCATAATTGTTGTTTGAGCAACACTGTAACAGTTGGAATTATTTAAATATTCCGTAGATTTATTTTCCACATTTTAAATAACTTAATTTCACTTCGGTTGACTGTAGCGACGTCAAGCATTGAAATCACATGTTATCTAATATTTTTCTTAAACATTTTCACTTTGTGTTAGACAATGTCTGCCATAACAATTTGTCCTAAATTTATTAACAAATTCAAGCGATTTTAGGGTTGCGAGTAAGTGTTTGAATGTGTGTTGCTACCAAAAGAAAAATTAAGAAAAAAAATATAAAAATGGTACGAGTTTATTTGTGGTGTGTGATTTTGGCAAATCGAAAAAAAACTTTTAACTTGCAGACTAAGAAACTGAAAGAAAAAAAGGAAAAAATACTTTAAAAAACTTCAGTCCACACACACTTTAAATCGTTTGGCATTTTTCTTGTTTTGCTGTTGTTGTACAGACTGCTTTTGTATGTGGCTGAAATTATTGGCCACAAACCAGCAGGCAACTAACTAACCAACAGCAGCTGCTGGTGCTGATGCTGATGCTGCTGCTTATGCTGCTGTCTTTAGTACAAGACCATTAAGATGTGTGCTATCCATTGGATTTGAAGTCAGTTGCTGTTACGAATATTTTCTTGTAGCCGGCACTACTTCTAGTTTATTAAGATTGAAAAAATGTCTAATGCAGTTTGCAACGAGTTTATACACACACGCTCACACACACACACACACACACAAATACGAGCACATACACTTTAAAGCCAATATATTTATGTGCTTATCCACAGTGAGATGGAAAAAGATTTTAGAAGTTTAGGCGAGATTAAGTGCAAAAAGTGGTGGGAAATTCATTATTTTATAATTTGGTAGAGGTTCGCTGCATTTTAGCCAATTTGCTAAAAGTTGGGATTGTATTTGGAAGGGCTTAAAACTCTGGTCCTGCTGTACATATTTTATTGCCACGACTGGCAGTGAAAAATGTCACAAATTATATGGGCACTCTTTTCTTTCCGTTTTCTTTGATTTTTAATTTCTCATATTGTTGTTGGTTCGCAGTTGTTGTTGTAGTTGTTCCTGTTGCTTGTCTTTAATTACACGTGTGCCTGCATAGGAAAAACTTAACTATTCCCTGCAACATTTTTTGTCGTCCCAATAGAAATAGTATCTTTCATTTATTACGATTCTTACTCCGGCAGGCCTGTGTGTGTGTGTGTGTGTGAGTGTCTGCCTCCTGACAATAACATGCCGGTAAGACTTGATATAAAATAGAAATTTGCAAGATTAAGTACAACAGCCGTGGTATAAAATGAAAATCTGGTTTTTCTTTAAATACTTTTTATTTGTTTCTTTTGTAAAGTCATAGAGGCTGGTTTTAGTTTTAATGTCTATATCAGAGATTCTAAATGCTTAATCTTGACTGGTTTTGTTATTAAGAATAGCTTTATGAAATGAGAATTTATTAGAACTCACGGATATAAAGTTTATGGCCTCATTTTGTAAAACGCAACGCTAAACTATGACAATTTTTGAATGGATGGTGGTTTTGTGTTTTGGATTTATGAATGTCCAACTTATGAGTTTTACAAAATAAAACACTTGGAGATTGTTAGGAGTATTTGGGAATATTCTTTATCTCTTTCGAACATCAGTTACAGATTGATAATATCAAAATACTTACAAAGTGGGTGGGTTCGGTAGAGTTTAAATGCCACTTTTTTCTCCCAGGTAGGCGGACCACACCTACTTCATAAGCAAAACATTTGTTAACTAAACTGAAGTTAATTTTGACAATTGCGTCGTTGAAACTGGCCATCAAAACTTACAAAAAATCATAGTGTGATACACTGCAGTGCACCAGTACAGTAGTACAGTGCGCTCAAATTAAAAGTCTTGGCAAAATAAGAAATAAAAAGACTATAACAAAGTTGCTATCTTTCAAAAGGGTGTACAAATTTAAGGTTAGCAAGTAAATTGGCTTAAAACACTCAATTATTTATTTTAAAATTTAAATTTTATTGACACCAAATTAACGTAGAAACTTGAAAATTAAAAGCGAATTATAGTTTTAGGTAAATGTCAACCTCTAGCACGCCGGCAGACGTCCGCTATTTTCACATAATTTTGAGCAGCATATTCCAATGCAGCTTCGCTCATCTCGTCAAATTTCATGTTACCAAGCATCAGCTGCTTATCTTTCAAATGGTCCCAGAGAGTGGCGTTAAATCACAAGAATTGCTTTCACTTATATCGATTTCTTTTCTAGAAAATAATGCAACATTTTTCACACTTTTTAACAGAAAATGGCAAAATTTTGTCATTTTGAAAATTAGAAATGAATCCAACATCCCTCACGAAAAGTAAATTCCGTTTTAAAACTTTTCCAAACCGCCACTTTTTAGAAAATAATGGACAAAATGTTACATGTTTTCTAGAAAAGAAAACCGGCATTAAACTGATTTTATTGAAAAGTTGCTTATTTTTGTTGAGTTTCAAACAGCCAATTCACATGATGGTTCATAATAAAAACTCTTTGTTCAAGAGTAAAATCGTTCCATATTTAAAATTCCCTATTTTTTTATTAAATAAATGTCAAAGAATATCAGCCCAGTTTTTTGAGACTTCACCATTTGACAGCCAATTTACTTTCTGACCTCAAATTTGACTAACCTGTAGTTGCGACACAATGCCCTGCATAATCCTCATGAACTTCAATAGTGTTATAAATAAAAAAAAATTGTCTTGAAGAAGACGCCTTTAAGGCCCTAATTTTCTAACAATTTGCTGAGAAGCTGAATAACAATTTTCCTCCCAGGAACAGAGTTTGAAGGATATTTAAATGAATTTTTTTTCCAAAGGCAAGAAGGACATGGGGAAAAACTCTGCATCATTAATTCCAAAAATTAGTTTTTGACTTATAACAATAATACAGCAAATTGGAGCCATTCATCTGGTCATATAAACAAATAGATGTTTCACAAAAATATTTGGGAGCCTCTGCTAAACGATACTAATGGTCTGCATATTTTGCTGCAATTTAGAGAAGAAAAAAGCTCAGCTGCAATAACTTATGTGGCACATGATAACAAATCGCAGCTGCAGTTGTTTTACTTTTCGATTTTTTTCTCTTTATTTTCCATTATTCATGCATTTTTCTATTGACTTATTTAAATAACCAACGTTAAACTTTGACTTAATTTTGTATGGAAATGACAAGAGAAATATTTTTGAAAATAAAAGGATTTTAATAATTAAAAAAATAGAAAACGATTGCATTTATAAAGTGTTGAAAAATTGTGGGAAAAAAATGTATTTCATAACTCTCCAGTCATCCGTTCCCAAGTGATTGATGGACGTAAAAAATATTTGAATAATGATGGGAAATGACAGGCGACAACTCGAAAAGTTTCCTTTTTTGCAATGAAAATCAAATTATTTCGCTAATGAAAAGAATGCACGAAAATGGTTGGAAGTTTCTATATATATGTGTGCGTGTGCGTATGGATGTGTGTATAAATGCGTGCATATATTTTGTTTTTTGCGAAATCATTTACATCAGAATTAAATACATAAAAAAATTTTAAAAAACCTATTTTCAGCCTATTTCGCCGTATCGAAAGAGTTCCTTCTTTATTATAATTGTAATAAAACTGGTTTCTTAAAATATGCAATTAAATTAAAAAGAGTTTTTTTGTTTTTGTTTGAAATGTGGTAACAAAACACTTTTCAACACTGACGCGCAAAACTAATCATCCAATTTTGTTTCTGAATAACTTATTTACTAAATCTATTAGGTTTATTTAAGCAAAAGGTCTATTATCTTTTGTTTTTGATATCAAAATTATGTTTTTATTCCAATATTTCGCCACTTCTTTGTGTACCTTCTTCAGGGATAAAAAATTATTTTCAATGGCTGAATTCTTCATTTGGAATTGTGCATTTTTTTCTGTTAATTGGGAGATATGATATCAGCCAAATGGCTGCTGCCAGTTTTGTTACACATTTTCTATAACCTTCTGCAGTATTTCTGATGATGACTGTTCGCAACAAGAACTTGACATCAATCTGGCCACACTATAGTTAAGCAGTGTGGCCATTAATCTGGCCAAACTATAATTAAGCAGAAAGCTGTCACTTGGCGTAGCGATGCCACCGTGTGTATTACTTCATCATGCGCCAGTGTTTACCTCTTTATGTTCTGCAGCTGTCCAGTTCACAAATGTCAAACATGATTAACGAAAAGCGCCATTTACAAAACCTTACGATAGGGTGATCAATTTTGTGCTGCGCTGTATATGGGACAGAGAATGCTCAAGCTTACGTCAGTACTTGCTTTTCGGCCTTATCTGATGGTGCTCCCAAGCACTTGAGTGAAATTAGGTGTCCATCACCACCCCTGTCACCCTCAGAGGCCACACCAGTGCAGCCCCCTAGGGCTTACACAGGTTGCAACTTCACTCATATGGTTTTGCCATTAAACCATATTCATACACCTTGCTAAGGTGTTCGGGCCTATCTTAAACCCTTGTTACTTCCGAGGAAAGCATGTCGTCAGCACCAAGAGGAACCAAAGTTCAAAGTCGTAAGACTTATCCCTCCTGACACTCGCAGCACCAACAGCACACCACACGTCTGCTGATTCGCAGCAGCCCATAGAGACTGCTATCAGCTGGGTCGAAGTCCCAGCATAGTATGAATATGCCGGAACATCAACCTTTATCTGACATCTCTACCAGCGACTCTTGGTACTAAACCACAGCCACCACGTGGACTCACTGGCCACAGAATCACAGAGGACCTAGGAGAAGAACGATTTCTGCCACACGCCATCAATTAGATGAACGTGCGTTAAACAGAGCTTCGCCAGTGAAGCAGATGTTTCGCACACGCCCAGCTAAAAGTTTACGTGCATGGCAACATCGTCGCTTCACCCCCCAAGCAAACATCATCTGTGGGGCTCAACCAGATCCCGTGGCACCAGTGTATATAAACTGGTTACGCCTCGCAGGTCAAATCAATATGGATTTGTAACCTACTATTGATTTTTGATCCTTTTTAATCGCGGGACTCAGGTATTCTCCCACCTGTATTTCTTATCCTGACACATACGCAAAAGCCTACTACTTTTTATGTATACACTTATATCCACCCCCGTTACTCTGCTAACTCAGAGATAGGGCAGTAACATATAAGTACTATGGGCTATTGGCAAAAGCAACGTCAGAAAACCGATAGCCCTTTTCCCCAAAGAGCACTGCAACAAGGCGTTACGACTGACCAAGTTGCCTGTTGTGCCCCCCGGGGGACTGTATATGGGACAATATATTTTGGCCGACTTGAAATTATTTTGGCACTTTTAAATCATAAATTCGGCCCACAGTAAAATACTAAAAATGCATCACAGCCGCCGAGATGTTGTCAACCACTTCTAATTTTTTTGATGCGTTTAAAACTTTCGGGAGAAATTCTATTTGATTAACGCATTTTGTATTCATCTCATTAGCACTCATTTATTCTTGCAATTTATTCCATGGATTTCTTGATTTCATTTCCGGCATTACGATTGACATGATACTCATTCAGCAGTTATTCATCTCAATATTTTCTTGCGACTTATTTTTTCAATTTGTCTCATGTGCAAATAGATTTAGTCCATTTAAATGGGTGAACATTTGGTTAATGGTAAACAGCCTTGCAATGCAATCCACTCTTAAATCTAGACCTGTTTGACGCATTTTACTTATTCAGTTAACTCTTCGTACCGCTCCCTTTTCAAAATGAACAAGTCACAGAAGCAAATGAAAATATAAATGAAAACAAAAAATTCACAAACATTTTAAATGAAATCATTTGCAAACATTCAAGTGGAGTATGACTTTAAAAAAGCCATTTAAATGAATGCAAAAAGCAAAATGTTGGTTTCAGTGTTTCCCAAGATCCCTGGAGTTTGAACTGAAAACGAAGAAAATTGTTTTTATTTGAAAAAGAATTTTTAATTTCTTTTAATATCGGGAAATAAAAATTTTGTTTGCCAGCACTATCTGATTAAAAAAAATTTTATAAATCTTTGATTAAGCTGTTGATTAAAATAACTTCCGATCCGCCCTTTATGCTAAAAAGCTGCGCTCTCGCACATGCAGAGAAAAACATTTCAGATGCGCATGTGCGAATCACGTTAAAATATTTTGCACGACTCACGATTTATTCCCGTAATAAAAATGTTTTCAAGCACCGTGAGTTGTTTACGAAAACTGCTGTTGGCTGCAGCAGTAAGACGCAAAACTACGATGCCTTGGGTCCCGACTTCGACTCCTTACTCGGTCACGAATATAGTGTCGAATTTTTCTGATTGTGCTACTTCTTGACATCTGGTCTCAAAGACGAAGGCATAGCACTGGGCGCTGAACATTACCAACAGTTAATAAATGCATCGTGTACTAAAAAACATACTAAGCACCATCCTACCGTCGCTACCTGTAGCAAACAAATTCATCGGTGAAGTAAAAAGTAGAAATATATACAAAAAATTTTCTATTTTCTAATTTGTCTTCATCTGTCCTTTTAACACTATCCTTTACCAGTTCCAGCGCAATGCACTGCATGTGTAGGAGTCGTCTCCTGAGTGCTGGCCCTACTGACAAAAAAAAAAAACTATTTGTCACGGTTTTTCTTTAGCACATTCATGAGGTAAAACAAGTATTCGCTGTTTCAAAAGTTTCCATTCATTTTGCGGGTCAATTATATCGCAGCATCTCCAGAGCCCTAATTACATCAAGAAAAACTGAAATCTGAAGACTTGATGCTTTTAAGTGTGTGTGTGTGTGTGTGTGTGTTATTTCCCCATATTTTCTTGTAACGTATTAATCGTCAGGCGGCCAGACATGCCCATCGGCAACATACTTAACACACAAATAATGCAGCTTAACACAGATGCCAGCGCCTATATTTTTCCATTAACACAAACACAACTATTAACAACTTTTTAATACGAAAACACATGTAACTTAAATAAGAAGAAGAAGAAGAAGAGGAAAAAATAAGTTATTAAGTCTCCTGCAACCAGTCAGTCACTCACTCACTCACTCCGCAGTCGGTCACTCAACAGTATTTGAAAATATTTTTGGTATTTTCTTTTAGAATTGCAGCATCAGTCCGTCGTCATTGTGAGCTAAAACGTTGTAAGTCGCAGTTATCTGTGCTGTTTTTGGGATAGCGGGTTATGTGGTGTGTCAAATTATTTATGGTGGCTGCTTTTAATATGAATAATTTTTTCTCTTATTTTTTAAATATATTTTTTTAAGAAGCTTTTGCAATTTACCCACATGAGTGTGCGTGAATATATTAATTTTGTTTATTTATTTATTTTTTTCTTCTATATTTCTTTGCATGTTTTTATTTAAACGTAGAAACGTTATCTATCGATAGTAAAATTTGATGTGGGCTTAGAGTGGATCTGTACGAACATGTTGGAAAATATTACATTCGAATTTCTGCACGAAAATTATTTTCAACTTGAATTAATTTCAAATTTAATGTGTTTTACTTTGTGCCAGCGGACGACGGTGATGCAAAAGAATGTAATCGAATAATCGATTAAAATCAGACATACAATACAGAAATTTAATAGATTTTAATTAATTTAATTGACATGGAGCGAAGTTGCTTAGTAGCTCATGTGTTATTTAATGTCGTTCCTCTGACATCGCGAGTGGTACTTCGGCAAATGACTTGACAAATGTTGCGGATTGCTTATTCCCGAAGACATAATTTTCAATTGCAAGTCAAAAACAAGTCAATGTGTCGTAGCGGTACCTGTAGCAACAATATTCACTGGCGAAGTAAAAAGTGCAACAAAAAAAATCTCTCTTCCAATCTGTCTTCAACTATCCTCTTTCTCAGTTCAAGCGCATTGCATTCCATATATAGGAGTCTTCTCCTGAGTACTGGTCCTACTAAAAAAAGAGTCGCAATTCTGAGAATACTGTGGAACCAACAAGCTCACTCTTTCACGAACCGACAGTGTTTAACTGGCGATAATGCACTGGCCTAACCACATCTATAATATTCCCAGTCTCGTAATATATCTTTTGATTTTGGCGACCATAATCATACCGTAGAGTTCAAAAAATGGCCACGTTTGACCCATCATATCTGCATAAAGTTTTCAAAATGTTTACTTACGTTTGGGGGGTTGTTTAGCGATCGATTTTCGTAAATGGCAAACGTTTCACGAAATAAGTATCACAACAGATGACATATTTTGAACAGCTGACATACTTGCCAGACCAGGGAATTTAAGAGCAGGATTGTCACTGACGATTTTTTTATTTTCACTCCTGGTGGGAAGCTCTCAAATATTATATGAAAGCCAAACACGACGATCTCCGGATTCTTATAATGAATTAGATTATTAATGTTTTTTTCGCAAAAGACTTTGTCCATTTGCGTTTCAGACTCTTAAAGCATTAAGCACAATAACGACAGCAGGCTACACGAACACCGACTACAAAAGCCGTTGGCTACAATTGTCGCCCCGTAGTCAACTACTTAATTATTTTTAAGACGACACCATCAAATCAATAACCGTGTGTTGTTGTTTGTTGCCGCTTTCATATATTTAATACTTTTAAATAGTGTTATTCCAATAAAATATATTTAAAGTCCTCAGCATATGACAAGAAATCATTTCATTAGCTTGGAAATATAGTTTGTTGTTTCTTTTTGTATAATAAAACAGCATATTTTCAAGTTTACAATAATTGAATTTATTTATATTACACTGGCAACATTGCATGTACTCATTGTCGCTCACCAAAATAGGAATTAGTTTAATTTGGCTGCAACCACAAAAACAGCAGGGACACCAACCAGTAGCCGTGTTGCCTGTAGTAGTAAATATAATTATTCGTATATTCGCTCATGTATTCTATTTTTGGCAAGTTGTGGTCTGTAGTCCGCTGTCGTTATTGTGTTTAATGCTTAACTCCTTTCTAATTCCTATCTAAGCGCTGCGTCATGCCCTCCGTGTCCCGTAATAATTTAGTTCATTTTGAATATTCTGTTTTTAAAAATAAATCAAAATAATTATTTCTGAATTTAAAGAAAAAGACACTATCGATTACTTTCAACTCCAAGATAATCGGTTGCAATTGCAAAAACATTTTACAAATAAGAAACTTTCACACCACGACGATTATTAAAACAAACTACTAAGAATGAGATTGTACTCGAAATTAAGCCGAAATTCAAAGAAGTCAACTAAAAAAATAAATAATAATAAACAACTAACAAATTATATAAAAAATTAGCCTGGACAGAAGTTTTTGTAACAAACCATTGAATTTTAATTACAAACGTGTTTAGACCGCTGAACGAGCTGAAGATAAATAAAAAAAATAATAAATAATCACGGCAGCAGATACTTAAGCTGAATTGGTCGCAATCTGAGTAAACTTTTACCACAACCCAAGCAACTGGATGTAGTTCAACGACACATTATTTTAATTATTTCTACATTTTTTTGTCTGTCTCTCGGTCTGTCTGTCCGTCCGTCCGTCTGTCTGCCTTATTTTTCTCTTTGTCTTCTGGACTATGGGAAGTTGTTTGCGCATTCAGTTAAAAACTACTCGTAAATTAATAAGCGAACTGAGATAAATACAATGAAAATTTAATTGCAACATTAAAAGACATTTAAAAATATCGTACAGGCGAATGGAGGGGTGGGGGGGGGGGTCAAAAAAATTCAACAAATTGTTTAATTGCTGGAAGAAATTGTTTGCTGCTGCGCGGCGTTTACATCTAAATTTGGGGCATTTTGGAAGGAAAGTTAATAAAAATTACAATAATTATTAATATTTCTTTTTCAAGTTACAGGCAGCTCATTTTGTAAACTTTATTATACAAGTCTTACACTACACCATTGCCCATATCAATTTAAAGTGCTTTAAGTTGAAAACGATGACGTCAAAAGAACAGTTTTTAAATAATTTTCAAATATTTACAGAAAATTGCGAATTTCATTGATATTAAACATTTTATTTTATTTAACAAATAGTTGTTCATAATTCTTTTCCTTTTTGCAAGGAAACGCTGTACATCGGCGGGAACGAGTGAGTGCATTTATGCTCAACTAAAAAGTGAAACTATTTTTCTTGCGACCAGCTAAAATGCTTGTACTAGAAGAGTTCGATATAATTTATGTGTTGAAAGAAAAAAAAGTAATAAAATTTAATGCTTTTGTTGTTGTTTTTGTTGTTGTCAGCATGTCTTTTGTTGTTGATCTTTCTTATTGCATTATGAAACTCGTGAGAAATTGATGCATTCATGCGTAACAGTGTAAATATGAAAAAGAAGCTGTTGAAACAGCGAATTAACTTTAAAAACCTGCATCAATATTTTATTATTTACAACAACAATAGCAATAATGCTGAAAGCAGCAACAACAATAACAACAACTTTTTATAAGACAATATTAAAGTGAAAATAACACTTGATCAACGTTGATTTATCAGATTCGCATAAAAATATTTTCGTTCTTCCACTTTTTTATTTATTTTATTTTTTTATTATAATTTTTTTTTTCTTTTTTTCTTTTTGGGAAAAAGAAATTTTGGAATTGATGGCAGTAAAAGAAATAAAAAAATATTTTGCTTCCATTCTTTTAAATATTAAACAAGTATTTGTTTCAAGTTTGCTTGTACATGTTCATAAATAATAATAATAATTTTCTTAAGAAATATTTTCTGAAATAGAGCTGATCTAAACTTTTTAGAATTTTATGTAAAACAGATCAGAGTAATTTTTCCAATTTTAGTTTATTCACATAAAGATGTCGATACATAATTGCCAAATAAACTTTGAATAAACATAAAATAATTTATGAATAAGACAGCCAAAATAGTGCAGCGTATAAAGTAATGCCATTTAAAAAATAGTACCGTGTGAAAAGGAACCTATTTAGGAAAATAATCTGTTCTAAAAATCACTTTTTAAAAATATCTTATAAAAAGGAAACCTTGGAAACAGTATGTTTTCCAAACAGAACCTTCTAAAAAAGCTATTTCAAAAAAGTACCCTTTTCAATTAAGTACCTTTTTAAAATAGGTATCTTATTTTGAAAAGTTCCATTTTGAAAATATCTATTTTTAAAAGTATTCTCTTGAAGGAAGTATATCTTTTAAAAGGTAACTTTTTAAATTAAATACCTTTTTAAAGAAGTGCCTTATGGAAAAAGTACTATTCAAAATAGTACCTTTTTAAAAAAGTACTTGAAAAATTTTTTTTTAAATGAAAGAGATTTGACATCGATTTCCTAGTTAACAACAATAGAAAACTTTTTTTATACCGCCAACAAACACGAATTCGTAATTACGGGCCTTAAAATTTTTACCTTTAAAAGGAAATTAATTTCGAGTGTTTTAAGCTGGCTGAGTTTTATATTTAAGAGTATAACATTCATTTTATTAAAAAAAATATTTCTTGGAATTTTTTTATATATTTCACGTTTGGCATCTTAACCATTTTGAAGAATCTACAATAATTAAAATTTTAAGAAAACTTCTTATCACTTTATCTGGAAGACATGTTTCTTTTCAGAAATAAATGCCTTTTATTTCCGTTAGAACATGTAAATTCTTGTTCTGTTAACTCGAAGTCAACTATTTGTACGTCAACAATATCTGTAGCTAAGAAATAAATAACAAGCGAAAACAAGATAATACAGATTTATGAATTTTTTTGTTTTACTTTTTGCATAAGAGCTACGGCAATTAAAACCGCGCAAGTAAATTATACAAAACTTTCAGTACTGAACAATTAAAAGCGGCTTATACAGATGTACAGACACGGTGAACTCATATAAAAAGAAATCCCGACATTAATTATAATAATTTATAAATAAAACAATTTTAAAAATCTCATACAAGTTAACTGAAGATTTCTGCGGGCATGAATGAGCATGAGTACGAAGTATTCGTCTGAGCAACCGTGTAACTACTTTTCAATCTACCAAACTGAACTATAAACTTAATCTGTTTACCTGAGTGGCTGCTTAAATGACTGCCTAAGAGGCTGGCAACAATATTTTTGACGAACAGTGAGTTTGCAGACTGAAATGGCAGGTTGGAATTTAATGGAGGTATTTTTAGGCCAGTCAAAAGCGGTAAAAAATTTGTATAGTCACCATAAGCTGACAAGTTAGTAGAAAAGTTTATAATTGAAAAGGTTTGACTAATTAAAATTGGGGGAAAAAAATCATAAAAATAGAAAACAAGCAAACGGCAACACAGGCAAGAATGTGCGTGAAACAGGGTTGTAATTTTCCGAGAACAATTGTTCCAAAATAAAGTTTTTGTTATCATGATTTTTGGTTTTTCTAAAATTGATACAAAATTTTATTAAATCACACAGGCCTTTTTATTAAAATGGTTTCTGATTTATAACAGGCTAATAAAACAAGTTTTGATACAAAACTGTTATTTCATGAGCCTCTTTGAATCAAGTCATTGTTTTTAATTACCCCTTGAGCATTTAAATACCGATTGTTTTATTTATTATGCAACGTTCGTTTGGTTTTTTGAAATGAAACTATGAAAATCTTGTGGAGTTGCTGGAGTAAAATAAACTACAAAATACCAATTCGAAGTTATATGTAGTTGTTTGAATACAAACAAACAAATACAAAATAAAAAGGAAGTCACAAAGAAATGATAGCAGAGATGAGTTGCCACCGCAAGTTGTGCCAAAATAAAGCAAAATTGTATCAACTTTTGCAGCCCTGGTGTGGGATGATAATCGTTTTCACTTAAATTCTCAGTCTTTGGCACATATAAAGGCTTTTCGGTTTTAATTAAAATATTTTCAATTTTGTCTAAAACCAACAAATAAAATATAATAAAAAAATAACGATGAGCTTGCAAAGCACGTAGACAAGAAAATCAATATGATTTAGTCAAGGCTTTTGCAAAATTTGCACAACACCAAAACAAAAACAAAAACCAAACTCAGTCAGTCAGTATGCTAAGAGCAAGGAAAACAAATAACCCCTAATTGCAACATAACCTCTAACCGCTGCTGCATAACCTCAAACCGCAGATGGATTGCACAAGTAATAAATCACAAGAAAAAAATCAATTCAACGAAATGAAAATCAAAAATCACAGAAAAACCCACCGCATTTTAAAGTATTCAAAAATTGAAAATCTAAATGCAAGGAAGTGGTTCAAATGCCACCATATGCAGACTGAGCGATTTTCACAGTGTTTTTTTTTTGTTTTTTTTTTTTTTTTTGTTAATAATTTATAAGACATTTCCACCATTAAACTATTTCAATTTAAACACTGTGGATAACTTCAAGTTAAAATGAACTTCTTTTGTCTGTTGCTCTCATTTTTTTATGAGATTATTTTTATGATGTCTGCAGTGCCTGCCTGCGTTTGTGTCAATAATAAAATTTACAAAAAAAAAAAGTTGTTGTAAAGACAAACTTTCAACTTGTTTTCAGTCGCAACATGGCTTTTGTTTTTATCGTCGTTAGTTGCTCATATTTACACATAATACTATCATCAGTTTGGATTATTTTCCGCCACTTATAGAAAAACAAAGAAATATTATTTATTAAATATTTTAATACTTAATATTTATGTAACGGTCACGCGTCTTAGAAGGCATTTAAGGAAGTTTAAAAAAAAGAGTTTGTATTTGAAGTTGTCAAACATTTAAATGGTGCATGTTATTCTGTAATATTTTTTAACATCACGTTGAGGCGATAGAACGAACTTTTGTTATATTCAAAACCATGCAGAGTGATCACAGGCTGTCACAAGGAAGTGAATAGTGAAGTGTCCTATAAAAAAATATTTACGGAATAAAGGGGGAAATATGTTTTGAACGACTCTACTTAAGGTACTGACACACTTGTCAAATATTTTCCCAACAAAGTGTAACCACTGAACACTAAAGGAAAAAATTATGATTAACAATAAGAATGTGCCAGAGCTGCGAAACTTTAATGCCCCCGCAAATGAAATTCAGATGTAAACTTTAAAAACGCCGATACACGTGTCTATTTTTTTGGTCTCCTCTATCAAAATTTATAGGTCGGACCTTGTAATTTATTTTTTTTTGTGTTTTACAGTGTAATTAATTAGCCAGGGTCGTAGAATCCAATAGTTCCGCTTGCGTGAATTAAAACGATTTTCATTAGTATTTAGTGGTTACGCTATTCTGGTCAAATATTTGGCCAAATGTGACTGTACTTTTACTTGGCCAACATCCTTTGCCTTCAGCTATTTAATCGACTCTTCATTGAAATCACGTTGTGCTTAAAATTAAAGCGTTTTAGGTGGTTCCAACATTCACCTCTGGCTCTTCAGCTCATTGCACTAGTTAATATTAAAAATCAGACACTCAAATAAATACTGAACTAAAACGTTTAAAGTGGCTGCTTCCAAATTTTAATATATCGTCACCCAAAATGCAAAATAACGTGACATTATTTTTTCAAAAAATTACAGGAGTAGAAAAAAACCGTTTTAAAATGGAAATTACTTGGAATGTTGAAACAAACTTTAAAACTCTAATTGAAAAAAAAACTGTTTGATTTTCATTCAGACTTGAAAATTTTATTGGAATTTTCCAACAAGTTTCCATTTCATAAGATTATTAGCTTCTGCTGTAAACTTTTGGAAAATAATGATACGCAATTTTGCATTTTAGGTGACGCTATTTAGTAGTGGAAGTTTGCTGTGAAAATATGTAAAATTAAAACCAAAATATTACGACTTAGAAAATATGAATACTTGCGGCTACTTTCGCTTTTGTGCAAATGCTGTGACACATTTTAAAGTGACACATTTTAAAGACTGTTTCTCTTTTGAGTTCGATTTAATAAATGATTTTGTAATTTAAAAAAAAGAAAAGAAAAAAAAACATCCTTAAATAACTTTGCCCATGCCAGAGCTATAAAAGATCGTAATTAATTTAATTAATTATTCATATAATTAATAAAATTAATAATTAATTAATTATTAATTTCTTATATCATTAAGAATCGCAAATTGAATTTATGATTTAGATTTAAAGTTATGAAATCAATACAATAAAAAGGATTAAATTAATTCTTAAAGTCAATTGGAATTCGCAATTTTAATCACCTGAAATTACAGTAAATCGAGTAATTCCAATATGAAATTTATATCAGAATCAAAACCTTCGAAATTTCTTCTTCTAGAAATAAAACTGCCCCATGCTGATAATTTTAAATCGATAACAGTAAGAGAATCAAACCAGCTTCATTGAATTCACCATATTTCGATGCAAATTGATTACAGCTCTTTAGAACTCTGGTACTTTTTCATAAGAGTAATTCCATATAAAATCGATAATAAACTAAGCGAATTCCATAAATCGGAAAAAGGAATTATATACGCAGTCATATTTAAAAATATTATGTAATTCTTGTTTGATAAAAGTACCAAATCGAACGAAAGCGAGTCTCTCACCGAATTTCATCCAAATCGCCAGGGGTCGATTATGGTATGGAATTACCCATAAGCTTCTGGTATTTTTTTAGTGGCACGACAGCTGAAAATGACAGAAAACGGACTTCTTTTTGGAATGAAATTTTTTTTTAAATTATAATCTGCTACTTAATTTTTTAATGTGATTTGCCGCTGAAATTCGCCCCGTGCACAAGTTACATGGTGCCCAATCTATCAGTCCAATTTTCACTGTTTTCTCCAATAAATCTGGCCATGTGGCGTCGATGTTAGCTTGAAGATTAACTTCCCATATTTCAATAACTATGGCGTTAATAGCAGAAGCCAGTGACTTACCATGAACCCATAAAAAGTAATCCAGAAGCGTTAAACCCCCCAAGAATGAGGGGGTCAGTGAAAAGGACCACTTGGTGAAATAAAGTTGATCTGTAGCTAATTTGAAACAAAATAATCCAGGCCCTAATTTAGTAAATCACTTTGCGCTAGTGGAATTTCAAAAATATTTTAAAAATTGCGTTTGTTTTAGACACAATTTCTTCGCCCAAAAAGCGCCAACCAAATTCATGCGAGGCTCCATCTCTCAAAATATTTAAAATTTGCTTGGAAAATAAACTCAAATAGAGTGAAAGAGAACGGACCAAAATTATTTGGAATATTGTTTTTTTTTGTACATATAAATTTTAATAACGCAAAGTGATTTACGTAATCAGGGTCGCAGTGAGGATTGATCGATAACGCTTTCCATTCATCCTAACGGCCGCTCTGCAAACATTTCGAAAGAAACAAGGAGCGATGGTGTCTTCAGCCGCACCAAACAATAAATTTCAACGACCTTAAAATTTCACTTATGGGGCGGTGGACACTATTAAATTGCTGGGTGTCAAGGCCTTTTCATAAAAATTTTTTCATAAAAATAAAAAATTTGGTTTAGAAAAAAAAACTATTTTTTATGACTTTCGCCTTCAATATCTAAATTAATTTGATTTCCCATCAGCCGTTTTCATTGTCACACACGCTAAGAAATTTTCGTTCATACCATAAATGCATTTTAAGCTGTTTAAATTTTATAAAATTTTTTAAGTAAATATTTCAGCGAAGTAGTTCTACTTGATGTCTGTCCCACTACATGTGAAATAAAAATGAATTCTTAAAAATAGTTTTTACTTTATTTGTAATTGATTGGCAGAATGATATTTTGTGACATTTTGGGACAGGCAATTAATGCACTTATTTTGAGCGCAATGCGACAATATTATTTTTATTATTAAGTAATAATTGTTATTCGGATTTAATTTAGTTTTTAATTAATTTTTAAAAAATATATATATTGTATAACTAAACTCTGTTCACATGCATGTGCATGCGTGTGTGTGTTGAAATCGCATTGAAATAAATCTTCATGGGAAACGAGTCTCCGAATTGTCTAATTCAGTTGATTTCTACTGTGTGTCCTTTATTGTGAAGGTATTTATCTCTGCGCTGCTTTACACAATCATATTTTCACTTGTTTCTTTCTTTGGCCATACAACCGAAGATGTGCCATGATCATGATTCATGAACTTTTTTATTTCGTTATTTCTTTAAAAGAAATCATTAATAAATGGCAAATGAACTGCAGACAGAGACATGGTGCATATGATACGACATATACACGATCACACAGTGTAAAAGTAATTTATAATAGTTTTGAAATTCAGCACGAAAATTGGAAACCAACAAAAACAAAAAAATAATAATAAATTTCAATGTCACCTTTTACACACCTGCACGTTAATGCACACGTAAATGTGTTACGTGACTTCTTCTTTCACTTAACGTTTCTTATTTGATAATTTTAATTGATTTCTCACAAAAAAAGCTACCGACACAGCAGTGGTTCCTTGATGTCATTCGAGATGCTGTTCGCGCTACACTTTGAAAAGTTTTTCTTTTTCGTAGTTAAGCTTTTGAGAAGAAAACAAAAATCGTTACATCGTATTCAGATGTCGGGCAAATGTCGGCTGATAACCGATTTTTTTTTTTAATTTTAAACAACATTTTACAAAAGCTTAATATTTTAGACCTTAAGTTGTTTGGTGTTCGTTCACGTAAGTCGTCATAAGAACCAGGCGACCAATTAAAAGTGGGCCTCATCTCATGACTTAAATTAATCTTGTAGAAAAAGGGTTTTTTTTTTGTTCAGTCGTTTCATGTATCAGCAAATTTTTGTAACAAAAAAAAACGTTCCATATATAAAATCTCCCAACTTTTTACTAAATCAATGTCAGTGACTAACAGCCCAGTTTTTTGACATTTCATCATTTGACAGCCGATTTACTTTCTAACCTCAAATTTGCCCATCCTGCACATGCAGTTCGCTGTGTATGAAAATATTTATAATTTCCATTTATTCAATTTAATTGAAAAAACCAAAACCAGCAGTTAAATAATTAATTTAATTTATTTGAAATCCAAGTTAATTTTAAGAACACAAACTGATTTTTCTTAAACTCTAGTTTTTTACATTGAAATACCAAAAGCTTAAAACATTTTCTATCGAAATTTATAAAAGATGCAAAGAAGTTTGCATCCCTGCTTTCAATCCGATTAAATTTTGCCATGTCTGGCTTCTGAGAGAGACTTTTTAAAAGTCCGAAATCTGTTCGCACGTCTATAGAAGGGAGTTGAAATAGAAATACAATAAGAATCGAGAATCGTTGGCTCTTAAGTGTTCTCGGATAATCTTGAGCTCTCTCTTACTCTCTATTAAAGATAGTTTATATCTGGCCAATATTCTAGTAGAAAAAGAACCACTGGTGGTGGTTGACACCAAACTATAATTTAAGTTCGGTATCTTTGCCGATACCCAGGCGGCACTTCTTTCCATAAGATCATATTCCTCTACTCCATATATCCATGTTGAATTGCCAGGTTAACGTAAGGTTTATTTTGTATCCAGGACGCAGGAAGTTCCCAGATAACGAACAGGCACTTCAATAACACTTGACTGTGTTATAAGCAACTTCAATAGCGAATCGGTGGTCATACCGTTCCAAACAGCATCGTCAAGTATTTATTATCCTCATGATGATAATTTGGTCCTGCTACAATAACAGCCGCTCAAAGTAATTAACAAGTAGAAACGCGAGTACATCTTGAGGATTATCTCAGTCCTGACGAGGTCACTAGAAGATCGCCATACATGCTTAGGACAGCCCTGTTGTATAAGGAATTTCGTCGCAGTTGTCATGAAGAAACAGTTTGGCACTTCTTTTATCTTTTAGGCCATCAGACCAGTTGTCATGAAAAAACTTCACTTGTTTCACAACTAACCAACTCTGCATATTTCGAGAGTTCGATGCAATAGACCTGGGGGCAAAATAAGGATTCGATATAGATCGAAATTTTCATATCAATTGCATTGAAACTTCCACTGATATAGAATGCGAGGGTTCGGCTTCTAATCAGAGATCTCAGAGTAGCAGGTCGGATCTAGTGCCACTCACTCGATGCAGGACTTTGGATACGCTGACAATAAAGATTTTTGAAAATATTTTTCTCAAAAAACGAAAAAACTAAAAAACTAAAATAATAGTAAATAAAGTGAATCGAAATATGGCAATTTTTAAAGGATTTAATTTTGAAATCTAAATCAATTGATGGCAGCTCTTTAATATGTACGTTTAATGTAACTCCAAAAAAGAAATATATAAAATATAAAAAATAACAACAACAAAAAAGAGAAGAAAAATTCGAACACTTGTTGAAGCACTCCGAAATACTAAAGAAACATATTTTGAGAGCTGTTTCGGAACAAATTGAATCTGAATTGAAATTAGGAATCACTGAACGAGCGAATACAGAAATCCCGATGTTTTACTGAAATCCCAGTATTTTACTGGATCTTGGAACCCCATTTCTTAAAGCATTAAACACAATAACGACAGCAGACTACAAATTGTCAAAAATAGAATACGTGTACGTATATACGAATAATTATTTTTACTACTACAGGCAACACGGATACTGGTTTTTGTCCATGCTGTTTTTGTGGTTGTAGTCAAATTAAACAAATTTCCATTTTAGTGAGCTTCAATGACCAGGTGCAATGTTGCCAGCATAATATAAATAAATTCAATTATTGTGGCCTAGAAAATATATTGTTTTATTATACAAAAAGAAACAACAAACTATATATCCAAGCTAATGAAACGATTTCTTGTCTTATAGTGTGGTCTTTAAATATATTTTATTGGAATAACTCTAAGAGTATTGCATATATGAAGGCGGCTACACTGGCATTTGAAGAGAATTCTACTACAAACAACAACTCATGGTTATGGATTTGGTGGTGTCGTTTTGAAAATAATTAAGCAGCTGACTACGAGGCGACGATTGTAGCCAACAACTTTGGTAGTCCGTGTTCGTGTAGTCTGCTGTCGTTATTGTGTTTAATGCTTAATAAGTAAATTTCTTCTAATCAAGCTTCCAAGATTTAAGTGGAATTCGAAATAATATCTTTAGTTATTCTAACAAGTCTTAGCCAAAATGTTTCCTGATAACAGGCCCAGTGAAATGCGCCCAGGAAGTGGTTAACAACTCCGCAGTTATCACTTTGAGCTTATTTTATTTGGGAAAGAATTAATCAACCCGATAAGAATTATATTAAAGAGTTTAAAATAGCAGCTCCTAAAAATAGTAATTTATCTCTTAGATTTATTTATATCATAATAAAGTTTAGTCTCAAGTACACAAAATGTATTATTTTTATTAATAAATTTTTTTCTAAATTTCGATAAAGATTTTTTGTCAAATCAAAAGTAAATCTTCGTTATAAATTATTTGATAAAATCGAACTGAGAACACGATTTCTTCTGTTTCATTCGGTTTAATTTCTTTAGGAGTAAAAAAAAAGAATTAGAATTTTTGTGTCAAAATTTGTAATTTATTACATGAATTAAAAAGAAAACCTACTGTACAAATAACAAATAAGTTAGAAAGAAGACTCAAGGTGTGTGTAATTAACACGTTTAATTAAAAATAAAATTTATGCATCCTCAATTTCGTTGGCGGCCTCTGGAGAAATTTCATTTCTAGCAGTGCAAGCAATTCAAATGGAGTTTTATTTTAATGTTTTTTACATGTTTAATTTTTTGTTTTTTTTTTTTTAAATAACATTTCAGCCAATTTCAACACTTGTTCGAATTAGGTAGTGCAGCGTATGAATTAAAATTTCTTCTGCTCTTTTTGTTTGTTGTTGTTTTTTATTTTTTATTTTTTATTTATTTTCTTTTTTGGAGTTACATTAAACGTACATATTTAACTATCAATAACAGCGACATTTATCGCAAACAATACAACGAACATACACACACACACACACACACACCTGCACACTCGCATGCATGTTCAGTCAGTCAGGCATTCATTCATAAGAAATTTTAATGATGTACGAATGAGAAGAGAAGAGGCAAGAAGAAGCGTATGACATTAGCGCTGTTAATATGACACAACAGTTGAATGCGAGTGAGTCTATGTTTTGATGATGGCTGGGGATGAGTGGCTCATGTTTATGTATTGAATAGGAAATGTGAAGATGTTCCTTGTTTATGTTGTCTGGCTGCCTGCATGCCTGGTTGCCTTGCTGGCTGTCTGTTGGATGCAGGAGAGAAAGTTTTGTTTGTTTTCACTTTTACTTGCGCAGATCCACGACCGGGTGTTGTCTTGGAGTTTTTTTAATCATCAGATTATATATTTTTGGCTTACTCTTTGTTGTTGTTTTTTTTTTTTCTTTGGCAAAAGGTCAGGACTTGTCGCCGAGAAGATACAAAAACAAAAACAAAACATCAAAAATATATGATAAATACATTATTTGTGGTATAACAGACAGTGTGCAGGCTGGCTGGCGGTTATGTTGTTGTTATTGTTGTTGCTCATCGCTATGTAATATCAAAGACTTAGGACACAAACTTTGCCAAAAACAAACATAACAAAGGAAAGACTTAAGAAGCAAACTTGCCGTTGTTGTTGCAGTTGGTTGTGAATGTGGGCAGAAGAAGAGAAAAACAAAGACTTGAAACACGAACCTTTACCGAAATTGGAAAACACCAACAACAACAACAACAACCAGCGAAAACATATTGAAATATAATCAAATTTGTACAAATTCGCGGAATTAACAAACAAACAAATAATTTTATTAGAAATCAAATAATTTATTCAATAAATTTAACTCTTTTTTTTTAGATTGTGATGGTGTAACCACAAATTACATCTGTGATTTGGAAAATCTTTAACAAGAGAAAGAAAAAAATTGTCAAAAACTAAAATATGGCTGCTTCATTGTATACGGATTGCAGCAGCATGCAGGGCTCAACCACTAGTTCATCCAGTGACATGTTGACTCTTACCACGGCTGCCTCTTCGTGGTGTGCCATACCGGCTTGTACACGCATACGTCTCGTACGTTTGCTTAGACCTCATAGTCGTCGAATTTTAGTGGCACCGGGAGGAATACCATCTTATGGGTTTTCCGTGCGCGGTGGCAAGGAATTCAGTACGGGCTTCTTTGTTTCCAGTGTAGATCGCAATAGTGAAGCTGATCAGAAGGGTTTAAAGGTGAGTGGAGAAAAAAATTCAATAGGAATAAAATGTGTGTTGAGTCTTAAAAGGAACTGTTGTCGCTACACAACAAGTAATTTGTAAGGCATTAAACACAATAACGACAGCAGGCTACAGACTACCACATGTCAAAAACACAATACAAGTGCGTATATACGAATAATTATTTTTACTACTACAGACAACACGGTTACGGGTTGTTGTCCATGCGGTTTTTGTGGTTGTACGCAAATTAAACTAATTTCCATTTTGTTGAGCGACAATGAGCAGATGCAGTGTTGCCAGTATAACATAAATAAATTCAATTATTGGAAACTTGAAAATATGCTGTTTTATTATACAAAAAGATACAACAAACTATATTTCCAAGCTAATGAAATGATTTCTTGCCATATACTATGGACTTTAAATATATTTTATTGGAATAACACTATTTAAGAGTATTATATATATGAGAATGGCTACACTGGCGTGTGAATAGAATTCTATTGCAAACAACAACACATCGTCATTGATTTGATGATGTCTTTCTAAAAATAATTAAGTAGCTGACTACGAGGCGACGATTGTAGCCAACGACTTTTGTAGTCGGTGTTCGTGTAGCCTGCTGTCGTTATTGTGTTTAATGCTTAATAAATTAGCGACTTGGCAACTCACTTACAACTCTTTTCAATAAAACAACAAATTCAGTGGAATTGCATGACATTCGGGACTTTAACGCCTTAAATGCAACGCTGTGCGTGGAAAAAATTTCAAACACAAAAACAAACTATTTCAGATTTCTAAACTTTTAGATTTGCATTTTTAGAGAATGCAGCACCTGGCCTTTAATTTTGTAAATCAAAACAAATAGGGTCTTAATGTAATATGAACAACGCAACTGCACCTTCTGAACACCATCATGTCGCTTCATTGTGTCATATCGGCTTCTTCATAGACTTGATGTACTCCCACAAATATTTTTTTTATATTTGGGAACTCATTATTTGCCAGGCTCTGAAAGCTGGATGATAAAATGTACAAACAATTTAAAACTTAAAGTTAATTGAGAAATATTATTGGAAGGAGATTTTCAGTACCAGGGCCACAAATTTGTTGAAACAGTCCGCCAATAAATTTATATGTTTATTGTAATAAAATAAGACCGCCTAGTTGAGCAGTACTTTTATTTACAACATTGAATATCCAAAAACCACACACTGCGTTCCATCAATTTGATTCACTCAAAATATATATTTTTGCGTCAACAGCAAAACATGGGAAATCTAGCAGAAAGTCTGAAATTAGAACAACCAAACAATCTTACACTTAAATATTTGGACGCACACTTTCACTTGTCAGATGTCTGCTAATTGAAACTAAAAATAACTGAAAATTCAGGGAAGGTCTTGCACGTTTCTGCCACTGACTCAAATTAAGTTTATACACTCATCGTACACACACACACACGCACACATGCTGACTTTAAATCATCAGTGAGTGGTCTTGCAAAGCAGAAATACTATTCTGTTGTACAACATAAGCCAGCACACAATACAACTACGTGACGTACAAACTAACTATTCTCGCCTCGCCTCGCCTGGTACTCCTCTGTTTCCATTGACGTGTTGTGGCAGACGACCGTCATATTTCGAATGACCCAAATGACGACTGCTTTCAAACATGAAATATCGCATGATAATTCTAAAGTGCTGTTGGTTCTAATTGCAGATCGGTGATCAAATACTGCGCATAAATGGATTCAAAATAGATGATGCCATACACAAAGAATTCGTACAACTTGTCAGCCATCAAGAACGTTTGACTCTCAAAGTGCGCAGTGTGGGCATGTTGCCAGTCAAAGAGTAAGTATTTTTTGTTTCTTTAGTTGCATCAAACAATTGTTATGTGAAACCATTTTCTTTGTGTGACAAAAAAAAAAGCAAAGACAATGACTGCCTCACCTGGAATGTAGTCAAGAGTCCAAGTATAAGTTCTACCACCTCCGAATGTTCTTATCAGTCGTCCGAGCGTACAGAACGTAATCACAGCCGCAACCAGGGCGAGCGCGTTATCAATGTGGTGCTCAATGTAGCTCCGCGCACCAAATTGGGTTTGGGCATTTGCAAGGGCCCCGAATGGAAACCCGGCATATTTGTGCAATTTACAAAGGAGAAAAGTGTGGCCCGTGAGGCGGGCCTCAGACCAGGCGATCAAATTCTAACAGTAAATAGCATAGATTTTTCGGACGTGCTCTTCAGTGAGGCCGTAGCCGTTATGAAAAGTTCAAATAAACTAGACATGACGGTGCACACTGGAGCTGGATGTGATCTGTTTCCAGGAGAGTCCAGTGGCTACAACAGCTCAGCCAGTTCAGTAACCGGGGATCAGAGTCCCTGCTGGGCCGATGTTAAATCGAAACGTTTAACTTCTGTTCGCGAGGAAAGCTCCACAGCAGCCAACTGGAGTCAGCCGTTGTATGCCAACGAAAGAAAATGTCGCTCAAAATCGGTAACAGAAAGAAGTGCGAATTCCAATTTATTGGCTGCCAACTCCGCCACAGCTGCCAACTTACCCGTAAGACAGGCATCATTTTCACAGGACAATGGCACCAAGGAAATCAATAAAACCATTATAAAGTTATCGGAAAACGGAGCGACATCCATTAACAATACGTTTGTGGAGAGTGACACTCAATCGTGCAACACGGGCACGATTAGGAAAACCTTGACCAGCAGTCAAATGGAAAATGCAAAAGAGACAGCTGCTATGGAAGGAACTCTAACGAAATTTAATCAAAATGCTAAAACATCAGCGATACTGCCACCCCCTCCACCCATGATTATGTTTAATGACGCACAGCAACAGCAACAGCATCATCATCAACATCAGCATCATCATCATCAGCAACAAAAGCACAATAACCACTCGCTAAGCTTTTCATGTGATTCCTTGATGACCTCTACTTCCAATTCACACTCAACAGCATCCTCAACGAATTCATCAGCAGCATCATCTTCTAAAAATTACACCAAAAGCATGATGGCTCACGATGATGGCGATATTAAAATTGGTGGAGTGGCTGCCACCATGCAGCGTTATCAGTACGCCAATTTGCAGCTGGCTAAATTAAATAAAGCGGCCACAAACGCAGCCGACAACTCAACGTACTCAAATATCAACTTGAATATGGAAAGCGAGAAGTCAAACAGCTGGTACGACGACGGAGGCAGTCTCTCAAGTGCCATTACGGAGGAACTCAAAAAGAGAAAAGCGGTGAGTACAGGAAGTAATATTTTTCATTTTATTGAAATTTGAACGAGGAAATAATGTTTGAAACCTACTTTTTGTATTATATATCCCGGGGGCAGCGTTGCCACAATATTATACCCTTTTTTAAATATCTTTGAATTAAAAAAAATTATTTTTACTTGATAAGACCTTTCATAAAACTGAAAAGATATCTTATTTATACTCACCCTTATCGTGTTTGGCGTTTTTCGCCTTTACAGTCGATATATTGTAATATAGGGTGTTTCTTATAGAGTGATACAACTTTGAGTTGGCATCACTGCTTTATTTGACCACCCACTTAACAGCTGACAGTTGCTTTTTGTTTAGTTTACTTTGACATTTCATTATGGATCGACTTACACCAGAGCAACGAGCGCAAATTGTGGAAATTGTTAATCAAAATAATGGTTCTGTTCGTCAAACTTATCGTGCACTTCGGCCATTCGAAATTTTATTTTCCGATGAAGCCCATTTTTGGTAGAATGGGTACAGAATTGTCGCAATCGGAGTGAGGAGAATCCACAAGCTTTTGTGGAAACACCATTTTACATCCACAGAAAATTACTGTTTGGTGCGCTTTATGGGCTGGCGGAGTCATTGTCCCATGTGTCTTTAAAAACGGTGATGGTCAGAATGTTACTGTTTGTGAAAATCGGTATTCCAGATTGCGCCCTGTACGCGCCAGCCGTGCCGGCCACATGGCCGAAATCATATTTAAACATTAATGTCATAAAATTTTCTATCCAATAAAGACCGTTTCATTGATATCAATAATATATTACTATGTTATATTATGGTTTAAACTTGTATCACTCTATAAAAAACACTCTTTATATTAAAGAAAACCGGCTGATAATTTGCATGAAATTGAATGGATGGATAGTGTATGGTCCAGATTGAAATACTTATGTATATTCAGCGAATGGGTTGGTATTTTAGCTTCAGATAGTTTAGTTAAAATAGTAAATAATATATTAAAATTTTTTTTTAACAAAAAAATTTCAACGCTCTCTAGCGTCCTTTGCTTAGCAAACGATTAAGGAACCTGCAGTTGTAAAATTTGTAATAGAATTTTTTATTTTCTAATATTAAAAAAACTTTTAAAATACCATTTTAATAATCAAAAAAGAGTCAAATATATAGAAAATCACATGGTATAATAAAAACCATGGTAAATCAGATATAAAAGGTAAAAGGAAAAACAAGAGGTAGTAAAAAAGAATGATAGTAAAAAGAAAAATAACTCAAATATGAAAAAATATTTCGCAATCGTCGTATCGAAATTGATAACGATGACGTCGTGCGGTCAGATTTATTGGAAAAAGCAGTCAGAAATTGGACTGGTCAAATCGATCATGTACCCCGCAGTCACTACGGATATATGTCTGAAATTATATTTAAAAATTAAGAGCCAATAAACTATTTACCAGATAATAATAAAAAATGCCATTCTAAAAGTATTTTTGCTTCATTTTCAAGTTCTCATATGCGATAAACAGAACACCCGATATGAAGTTTTACTACAATATGAAAAGAAATTGCAACAAAAGCACACCGAAAATACAAGCATTAAAAAAATATCCCCATTTATTATTAAAAAGTGTTTTCAAAAGATTTAAAAGGGCAACTACCCCAAAATCGTGTCATAAAATACCCGAAAATCGTTAAAGCCGCAATTGGTTACGTTTTATGAATACGGCTGTAAATGTGGGCAAGAAAACTAATTTGTTTGTTTTTCATGCGCCTCAAATAATGTTTCATGTTTTATTTGCTTTCTTGTGTTTTATTCAATAGAGACGCCAACCCGCCGGCTTTAAAGAACCAGCAGCTCCACTTAACGGAATGAAACCATCACAATGCGACACTAAACGTGAGAATAATAATAATCATCATCACACAAGAGCAAATGCAAGCCAAACAATAGCAGGCTTGAACAACGATCATCATAATAAAGCAACAACAACAACTACTACTGCAACAATGAATAATATCAACAACAACAGCAACAGCAACAACATCAACTGCAACAACATGAACGGCAATAATGCTCTCAATGTCGTGGGTGATCAACACAGCGCTTTAATGAATGAATTCAAACAGGCCCACAAGCGCATGTTCAAGAACGGATTCAAAGAATGCGCTGGCGTTCAATCTATGGAAAATAGGGTAAGTTTGTTGTTGTAGTTGTTATTGTAGTCTTTATATGCAAGTAAATATGGAAACATTACGAAATATTTTCCGAATTAGAGTTTATTTGCAAGGAAATTATTTTTCCTACTCGTTAGAATGAAAACGTTTTTGAATAACGTTGGAAAATAAATTGTTTCCTGGCGCATTTAATTAAAAGCAGTTGAAATTAATTGTTAACTCGTGCCACTGCATTTTCAATAACATCTATAACGTTTGTCGTATTGAATTGTTTAACTCAATTGAATTTAACACGCACTATTTGCTGTTTGATCTTGTTTTTTTTAAACGGGATTGGATTTCAATGAACTACAGTGGGCATATTCATATTAAGCTGAATGTATTTTCTCATGCACAGTGCCGATTTACTTAATGCCACAGATTTACATCACGGCTGTTTTATTATGTCTAATTTTTTTTTTATCTCAATCCCGAGTTTCCTTTATTATATCAAATTGAATTATAACAAGTCGGCTAGTGTTCGAAGGACATGATACATGATCTAAGGATTAATGCAGGAATAAAAATCGATTTAATTTTTGACTCTCACAACTTACTCTGTTGCACAATTTTCAAAAGCCGCTAAACTTTCTCATCAGTACTCGTGAAAGTTGAATGAAACAGGTTTCATTCAATTTAAAATTAAAAACGAGAACTGCTTCAAGACTAAACTGATGTAGAGGTGCCGGTTCAAATCCCCGTGACGACGGCGATTATTATTTCATGTCACACATTTTTCCTGTATTTTAATTGTTTCTTTAATGTTATGTTTCATTTTAAAAATACACTACGACTTCGGCAAGATTTCATTTTGATAAGTGAATTCATTTTTAAATCGGAAAAAATGAAATCAAGTTTGATTAAAATCACATGACAACTGATTGCAGCCTTTTATAGCACAGTTTTGGTAATTTTGGGGATTAAACTCTCGCACTCCTGGCTAATATCACCAGCAGAGTCTTTCCATCATATCATTTCGTAAAATAGAAAATAACATTAATATGATTTAAAAAACACGGCTTTCAAGACAATAGGCCTAAAACAATAATAAAACCAAATAGAAGTGTTTTTGCGAAAAAAAAGTATTCGCTTTGTGCGCTATTTTTCGTGTTGCGGGCGACCGAAACTTTTTTCACAATAACACTTTTATTTTGGTTTATTATTATTTTAAGCGTGTAAAAATACTTGCACTTTATGGGAAGTTAATAACATGAACCACGCCATCAACCTTGTAAGAGTACACTGAGACATATGAGTGATATTATTAATGATATTAAGTATACGCATGGAAGCACATTACAAAAGGATAGGAGCAACTAATAAAAAGTGTTTGCACCTGGTAGCTTAAACATTTACAGCCAGTTTCCTTCGCACAACTACATTTAAAATAAAAACAATTTATAAAATTTTGTTTGTGTTTCAAATATAATTATGCGAAAGAAATAATTCTTTCTTTCTTTCGTCCCTTTCATTCCGATTGTCGTCGGTGAGTTTGAAGTGTAGGTGTGTTGGCATGGAGTATTGCATATTTACAAAACTGCAGCAGCTGCATCTTCGTATGCCACTTTGTAGAGTGTAGTAAAAATATACAACACCATTTTGCATAACACTCTGCACAAGACTGTGAGTACAAAGTTGTATTTAAAAATCCTCTCAAAACGATCATGTTCATTTAGTTGAGAATAACATCGCATTTAACATTCAGTCTTGGTTGAAGTCAAGGTTTTTTACAAAAATAGTTTTTTTTTTTTTAGCATTCAACCGATTGGGTTGCAACAATCAAACCACCGCAAAATGTTTGAAGACTTTAATTGTTGTAATATTTTTAGTTTTAACTCTCCCCATCGTTTTAAGTTTACTCCGGACTTGTAGTCTCATGTAGCCAAGACATTTAATATTTTCACATCGCACCTGTACCAGTGAATGACTGACTGAACGAACGAACGAACGAACAGACGGACGAACGAACACACATTTGAATAAACAAACATGCATCATCCATCCGTCTTGGCGAGAGCTCGCATATTAATTTATGAATGTACGTAAATATTTATTAGTTTTACCAACGACCTTAAAACAACATTAGAAATGTATGTATGTATGCATGTACATAATTATGCATGTGTGTGCGTGTGTGTATGTACTTGCATGTATTCCAACTATCGCTTGCCTATTTGCAACTGATGTTTGAAATAGCTTTTCTAATGATTTTCATACACGTTGTTATTAAACTGCGGATACCGAATCTCGCAATATTTTGTACTCGCACCAAGAGAAATAAATAATAATACGGTGCCCATTGCTTTTACAAAAAAAAAAAAGATAAATAAACATAAAAAACAATAATAATAATAACAGTTACAAGCAATTGTAACTAATTTAATATTGAGCAATAATCTCAGCCATATATTTCTGTACATTTCATTTGAGACCTTCTGCTTCTTGTCAGAGTCTTAAAAAATTAAAATATTTTCAGTTCACTAATATTTTTTACCACACGGGCACATTCACGAAAGATGTGGATATCACGTCAGTGATTTTTCTTCCGAAAGTGAAGAGTTTTCAGTAGTGCCAGTAGTGATAATTTTTAATTTTACTTAACACAGAACTAAAGGGTGATTTTTCAACATCTTTCTTTTGCCAGCTGTTTTCTTGTGACTTGTTGCTGTTAAAAATTTCAGTGTCTTCTTTAATTTAACCATGAATCGATTTACAAACGGCAAAACTGTTGCATTTTGTTATAAAAATGCATGCACTTTTTTATCGAAAAATTGTATTTAATCGTCATATATATTATGAAGATCAGTTAGAATCGTAAGATACTGACCGATATGTTGCAGATGGTTTGCTAAAATTGAAACCAGGGTATGAACCATTTGAGTTGTAGCCACGATCAACATTGACTTCAAATCGGCTTTAAACAATGAATTACATACAGAGATCGTTCTATTGACTCAAGTATTTCATACATTTCTCTAAATTGTTTTTTTTTATCAATTTCGAAAGCTCTTGAGAGTGTGTGCTCATGTATTTGTGCACATCTCATTCACCATTAAAATTACGAACAACATGAGATAATGATATCGTATGTAATACGGAGGGCCTTAACGATTTTAGATATTACAACAACTACTAAACACATACCAGAGATGGCCACCATTCACGTGATTGTCGTGATCGAGTTTTTTGTTTTTCAATTTAAAAAGTTGTTGATCTATTTCTATCAGCCAATCAAAAGAATCAAACAGAGACGTTTGAGTTCTTGTAATTATGTGTGAGAACGGGAGCAGAGCGAATGAGAAAAATATTGTTTCAGGCAAACTTAAAACGCTTTTTTAACAACTTTTTTGCCAAGAATATAGAAAATCTATTGATATTGTGCACATCTACATGCGAATTTCTTACATTTTCTGTATGTTTCATTGATGTTGGCAGACGATGAGATATATCAAAGTGTACAACAAAAAAAGTGTAGCGTATTAACATGTAAGAGACTTATTTAATTGAAAAGTTGTGGTACAAATATTAAATTTACTAAAACACAAACTATATTCAAAACAGTCTATCAGTCATATTCATAAACAATTGCTAAAATTGAAATATGCATTGAAGCCGATATTCTCGCACAAAACTCTTCCATTGAAGCATTTTCGACTTCAATAATAATTTTTTTCAGGTGAGCATGCATCATCGTGACTGTAAAGCCAGTCCCGTTGACATCTCTCAGATATAGCCATAAAGTAGTGAATCACTCTTAACAAAAATTGTTATTTTTGGGTTCTTATTATTACTCGGCCTGCGTTGTAGTGGCATCTGCATCAGAAATATTTTATCTTATCTCTCGAGTTGTTTCAATTTGTTGTTGTTTTTCTTTTTAATTATCGTTATTATTTTTATCTATCTGCTTAACTTTTTTTCTCTTGTTTATATTGTGCAAAATTGTCAATAGTAACGTTAACAAACGAAAAAAATAAATGGAAAACAACACAATACAATCAACCACAACTAACTAATTTAGTACGTTTTTGTTAACTTTTTAACTCACACAACCTCACGCTCTTACACAAAATGGAAAAATATTGATAAAGTGGCAATAGCCAGCCAACTCAGTCAAATCAGTCAGCCAGTCCAACAATAGAGTGCGTCAAGAAAAATATATTGTTATTTTATTTTAAAACGTTGAGTGGTTCGGAGGAATAACAACGTGGAAAACCATTAAATCAAATAATAAATTAATAAAAAGTAAAAATAAAAAAATAAGAAAATATCTTGGAAGCATTAATTCGTAATAATAAATAATCTTCATCATTAGCATCTTAACAAACGTTGGATGTTAGTTTTCCATAAGGAAAAGAAATAGAGAAGAAAATTTTTGAGAAAAACGCAAAAATTTACAATTAAAAATACCAGTTAAAGTTGGAGCAGAAGGCGACGACGAAGACGACGACGAAGAGGGAGACGAAGCAAAAAAAAATAAAAAATAAAAAATATAATGCAAAACTATTTTGACAATGAAGCAACATCTTCAGCGTTGCACGCAACAATGAAACCGGCTCGTGGTGGAAAGTGTTTGGTAACTTTGAGTACTTACGAGGTATGTAGCCACAAACAACAACAACAAAAGCAACAACAACAAGTTTATATTGGCTGCAAAAACAATTGCAACGAACAACATTTTTCTGTGTTAATCATAAATAAACAACATGCATGCATGCATCTATTGTCGAGTCGCGCAGTCCGTGTATACATGGGAGTGGGTAGTGTTAGTTAGTGCGAGAATGTGTGTGTGTATGTGACTGTGCATCAAATAAATTAGGGTGGACCTTGAGATACTTAACATATTTTTGCTTATTGCTAAGTGCCTTTTCACTTTATGGCCTGTTAGACTGTTTGCTTTTGACAATGATGGAAAAGTCTTAACCATTTACACCATGACTTTTTCGTCTGTTCTTTCTTAAAATTGTCAAAGTGCTGTTTCAATATTTGAAGTATTGAACAGAAAATTGATTTTGAACTGGCTCTTCCTCTTCTGCGCTGCAACGGCCATCGGGTGAAAAGCCTAAGCCATCTAACATATGCCACTGTCATGACCAGGATTTCTTTCCAAGTGTTTGGGAGCCAAGGAGTTTCAATTAAAATTTATGGGCTAAGATTTATAATATTCGGCCGTAATATGAAAGACGACGTCGACGTCACATCAACACGACAGTAAAAAATTGTCAATTGTCTAGTCTTTGTCGAGCGGAATTGACTCCTGTTCTATTACTATTATACGCCTTGGAGAATACCAAAAGGCTGTTAATAATAAGTAATTATTGTCCACAATTAAATGATGTGACGTCGACGTCGTCATTCATAATATGGGCGATTAAATTCAGAACGACTTGATTCAAAGTCGTTAGTCAAATTGACTAACGTCAATTTAATTTTCCATTTAAGCAGGACAGCAGAGTGTTGCTATTTTCAAAAGCCGATACACTTTCATCATAATTACTGATCTGCACTTTCGTCTATCGCCATTCATTAGGCGGGTTGTGGAATGTGGGTTTTATGTTAACGCATTATGGCGATCTAAATTTTGTTTAAACACTTCAGTTCCACTTTGTTTTTTAACGCGGCAGCAGATCTATTCAGGGTACTGAAGTTTTCGGCTACTTTTGTGATTGACGGATTATATCTAATTTATTAATAAAATATATGGTGAAAACTTTTATTAAAATTATTTCGAAAACATTATTTTTAGGCCACCCTAATGGAATTAGATGATTTTATTTAAAGATCACGTGCGTTTGTTTTAAATGAATAATTTATTAAGCCGGCGGATTAAGCGAGTGGAATGCGTGGTTTAGCTCTTCTCTTTCGGGTCATTAATAATTAAAAAAAGTGGCTACAAATCAAGAGCTCAATCGAAAATAGTTTTTACATCAATTAAGATCGTTAGATATTTCTGGGAAATCTCTTCTGATGACATGTTTCATCTATACAGCTGCATATGATTCGTTATCTGGTAACACAAATCTCTTGTACAGAATGCCCACCGTTACCACATTATCTATGAAGTCAATCATCCCGATTACGGTTGGCGCTTTTCGGCTTCAAATGCGAAAATTTGCAATTGATTAAAAAAAATTCAGCTTTTTTCGTTAATCTTTTACAAACTGTCGAATTTGTAGGCAAAAAAAATATCTCTTCAACGATGGACTTAGAGGTGACCCTGATGGAAAATAATTAAAATTCATTAGTTGTCGGTTACATTCAAGCGTTTCGTTATGAATTTCTGTAACAACGTCTGACCACACCTTTTAAATAGTTTCTCTTATTTCGTCTCATGCTGATGAATGGAAATATGTGAAGTAAATTGTTTATTTTATGTGGTGGTTATCTTATTATTTTTATCAAAAAATATTTAAAAAAATGTTATCCACTATTGTGAAAGATTTTAAAGATATTTTTAAACTCAAATAAATTATTTTACTTAATTCTGATAATGAGTACGAGAGTAAAATTAAAACGAAATTGTTTACTAACGTTAGAAAATATTTTTATTTTTTGTGTAAATTGTTATATTCTTAAGATAAATTTTTTTTAGCTTTCAAAATAAAGAGGTTAATGATTTTCGTTCCTTAATTTGTTCAACGGAACTTCATTGTTGTCTGTCCTTTTTACAGTCTGCGGCAGTTTTTACAAGATGCTGCGAGTCTTTTAGAGGGATTTGCGTTTGGGGGACTGAAAATCCTTAAACGTATTAGTTAAATGGTCCTGAGAAGGTTGGACAATTATCTGCTTTTATTCCTTTACCACTAAAATTGTACCAAAAAACTTCTTTTTTGTACTGTACCAAAAAAAAGTTGTTTGTCGTAAAACTTTTAGCTCTCCTTGATTTCTAGAGCTAAAATATAAAACTTTAAGTTTTTTGAGGTTGTCAGACTCCTTTTTTTAATTATAGGCACAAAATCTATGAATCATTATGCTGTAAAAATTTAAATAACAATTATTTTATTTATAATGCAATAAAATTTTTTGTAACAATTAAAGAAATTTTTTTAAACAAGTTGTTTCAAACTGCTCAGATAAATATGTAGCTCTCAAATATTAACTTAATATCACCAGTTTTATTACATATTCTTTTCTTTTAAAGTACATCCCGAATTCCTATTAAATTTGCCATATATTTCATAAAGAAATTTGCTGTTCTTGCAGGATCGAAAGGAAGCACTTTTAAATACCGCAATAATGGATGATGCAGGCACATATCGTTCCAAAGTTACAAAAAGCAACACAACGCAGCATAGCAGACAAGAAAATGACACAATGGACCATGGTCAGTCGCAGCTGGAGGCACCGAGTCATATACCAAAACCACCGGTATTTATAAAAACAAAATAAGTTTCACAAGTCATTTGAAAAAAAAATATAAAACCACATCAATATTTACAGCCATTTCAAATGAACGGCAATAACAACAACACACTTGCTACATCTACAGCCAATAACAACAACAACAACAACAACAAAACGTTCGCAATTAACGATCAAATGACGTCTGATCAACGTTTATCGAACAGTTCTCACAATTCAAACGCGAATGTTTACAATGGCAATGACACTTATAGCAGACCAAATAAAGCACCAACCACTTGTAACGGCATTAACGCAAACAGGCAAACTTTACGATTGGGTACCGTTACGATCGGTGAATATCGCCAGCAAACTTCAAGAAGAGAACCGGAAAAATTCGATTTTATTTCTACACAAAAAAAGGCGAGAGATTCTGGTGACACGACGCCCACTAACGAAGCCCTACAAAGTGAATTGCAAAATACACTGTCACGAGCAAATCTTCGAAAGTCCAATGGCAGCTCATATAACGAGCACCAGCGCAATTGTCCTTTGCATCAGCAACAACAGCAGCAATTGCAGCAGCGCCAAAGCATCGATTATGCAAATAACGGTTATGCTGTGGACGAATTGTCGAAGAAACTGCAAAAATCTTCTTTGAATGAAAACAATGCGACAGAGTTATTGGCGAAAACAAATAATCGTTTGGCAAACAGTACAAGTGGAACCACTGCAGTGGGCATTCTTAAGAATGGCAACCGTAGTGGCACCAGCAGCAGTAAATCTACAGAGAAGTCGATTAAGTTTGGTTAAGTATGATTTTGTTTCCAATCATTTTATTGTCGGAAGCGGAAGGATTTGAAAAGTTGGCGATTTCGGGAATGGGAAGGAGGACTTGAGATACTCGAAACATACTGCCTGCCACACGATGCCAATAGATGTCATTCAATCAATTAATTACATATAAAATAAAACAAAAACTATAACTTTTTGTTTTTGTTTTTGTTTTAAATGAAACTATTTCTAGTGGCTCGTGGAACAGCAAGTTATTTCAATCTGTTTTAAATATAATGAACGGGACAATAAGCTAATCCGTACATATAAATATATGAGCGCATACGGCTGTTTCTTTCTGGTGCTTAAGACAGATCTCGTCAGTAGATCAAAATTAAAAAAAAAAAAGACTGGCTCATTCCCATTTGCTTCAAACCAGGTGCCAAATTACGGCATTCTATATCGAGCGAAATGTGAATACAATTTAAATACAAATTTCGATCGATATCTGTTGTCGTATTTTGCACAAGAGGAACTGGCCTAAAACCTTAACTGCTTAACCGCACGATGTCACTCGATGTAGTTCTTTCGCAAAGCAAAAACAATTTCAAAAATTTTTTTTAATGTATTTGTTCGACAGACCGGTGAGAAGTAACACTGTGGGCCAGATAGTTAATTTTTGCTTTCTTTATGGCTATAATAATGAGCTTTTTACTTTGGGCAACTTTTTATATCACTTAGATTTATTATATTAATTCGTTTCTCTTCCTGTATCGTCAATATATTTCAAATCCTTTGAAGAAATTGTGTCACAAAATGGTATTCAAATTTTTACTTAATGTATTATAAATTGTTAAACTTATTTTAAGTTTGCTTCTTCGTTAAGTTTATTATTTACTGCTTTTAAATGAAATTAAAAAAAGTATTTGATGCATCTGGGACTAAATTACGGCATTCGAAATCGATCGAAATTCCAATTCGAATTGCATTGAAATTTCGATTGGTATCGTATGCCGTAATTTGGGCCCTGGTTAAGAGCGCCTAGACAGATCAGTTATGTAAATCGATGCAATCCCATAAAAAGTAATTGTACCAACAATTAATATTAAAAACTTTTGATTCTAAATTGACTTAACATTAAGTGTGTTACGCATTCGCTTTTAGAAACTACTAAAAATTATATATAAATCGAAATGTATGTATTTAATTAAGCTTAAAGCAGTCGCTAATATATTTTTATGTGCAATAAAATCTCAATTTGTATATAATTACAACTAATAAAGTGTATGTATAATAAAATATGTACTGTTACATTATATATGTATATTAGATTATAACAATAGTTTCTGGCAAAATTAAAATTAAGGCGATTTTCTGAAAATATTGTAGAAACCGATCAAGATGATGTACCTGAACTTTCTCTCCGATGATATCTTATGATTGATTTTTTTTTGCGAATTCAAGAATAATTATTATTTTCGGTATTTAGTTCATGTTTTTGGAAAGGATTTCACTTGCCCTGCACAGAATAATAGTTTACTTATGCTTTTGATTATAAAACAAATATAAGACTTCTGAAGGCAACTAGATTTTTATAAAACTGTGCCACATGTCCTCTAATAAACGCTATTCGATTTATTGCAATCGCTGCAGCAGTGGCAAAGTTATAAGTATTTAAACTAAATTTACAGAAAATCGTAACAGCCCAACTAAAACCATGTTTCTTCCACAAAATGTTTACACTTAGGAAACTGATTCTGTACTATTTGTTGTTGGCTTAAAAATGCTTTTCATCCGTAACTCTACAATTCCTCTTTTATTTAGTACCAATTTTACGATAAACGATCTCTTATTTTTGGAGTTATTGAAACTTTTCGGAAAATGGCTTAAATGGAAATTCAGTACTGCCAGACGGGGTCAAGTTTACGTTTTTAGAGCGCCACACGAGAACAAACAGGCGTTTTTAATACTCAGTGTGGCAGCACTGGCAAAATGTCTCAAAGGCGCCATCTATTGAAACACACGAATCTTTTCTAGTAGAATTTTTAAATTTTACACAATTTTCAGAAAAAAGCCAATAACTCTGCAAGTACTGGAGTGTTCTGCTTAAAATTGGTATTAAATAAAAGATGAAACGCAATGCGACAGTTTTAATTAGTTTTTGACCTTCAAGCAATTAACAAACAAGAATTATTCAGGCTTAAATATTGCATGGAAGAAACCAGGTTTTAGTTGTGATCCAATGCTTTCCTTTGAATTTCATTACAACATGTAATTTTGTGGTTAATAGGCCGATTTCAGTAAAATTTATAGTGAAAAGATTTTGGTAAGAATTTTCTTTGCTGAATTCGGTAGCATTTTCATTAAATTTTTGTACTAAACGAATGATAAACTGAGGTGCAGCAGACTCGAAGCAATTTTAAGATGAAAAATAACTTTATTTTGGATTTTGTTAGAATTTCTCTAGTACGTTTTATATCTTTGGGATTGTGAAGGGAATTCTTGAAGGTTAAAAAAGTCAGTCTGAAGAACTTCTAAAATATTCATAATAATATATCTTTATTGCAGTCTGTTGGCCGCATTTTTTTGCAAAGAAAAGCTTGTAAAAAATATACGATTAGTAATTGTTACAACTACATTCGCTCCACACTTGAACTCAATGACTGTTAGCACTACAATTTGTAGAATAATTTCTCCCAGATAATTGTAAATTAATGGCATCTGCATGAACTTCAGCATGACAAACTTCATCTTCGGCCAAAACATCGCTGCTAGAGAAGGGTGAGGCGAAGGATATATGGCAGAAAGCAGGATGTGAAAGTTTTATATTGGCCACCCGTTCACGCCAAGTCTTCCAAAAGAGCTAAAAATTAAAAAGATAAAACAATTCGATTCATTTCACTTGACATTATTTTTTCCACTTCTCCACGCAGACGTACGCTTTTATAAAGATGACCGCCGAACTCAAATAGCATCGGTTGTTCGTCCTCTCCACAAATGCAAATACGCATGATATTTCGATTTCTTTTCCGATAGAAATTGAATTTCAGAAATTGTAAAGGCATCAAACTGACCAATTGCAACGTTTCGGTTTCCGGATCAACTCCTTCATAGTGAGAGCCTACCAAATCGATACAATCGAAGTCATCACAGGCAAAGATTATTGTGGAACAGGTAAGACCTTTTTTTATTAATAGAAAATCATATAAAATTTTATAATTCTGGCCAGAGATTTGTTGTTTTCTATTTTCATAAGACGCCACCTATATGGTACTGCTTCAAGCCTTCTCCGCATTCTGTAACTTGCGTAAAGGGATTCTCCACTATGACCGGCTCATAAATATCGCGAAATTCTTGCAACATCAGCTTTTGTATACGAAACATTGTTGAAAGAAGTTGTACATTAAAGGGAGAAAAAAAAATACTTTTGTTTTTATTTTTATAACGAAACAAATTTCATTTTAAATAATATATTAACGGGTGCTTCAAACCAATTTTATTGACATGATCATATATAATTACATTACGGATTTGGCTTTTAAAATAGCTTTGTGATTATTTTCTGTATATTTCCCAGTTTCGAACCTGTTTCGTGGCGTTAAAAATTTTATTAAATTATATTCGGAAAAGTTTGGGAATAACTCTTTTCATGATCAGACAATTAAAACATCGTTACTTTTGGTGGTTCATAAATAGTTTTGCAAAATTTGCTTCGTTTGTGCATAAAATAATTGTTTTTGCATATTTTACGCTTAAACGCATATATCCAGAGTTTGATTATATGAACCGACTTCAATCGTTCGGCACCTTAATTTAATATCGAACACTAGTGTTACTTGGGTTATCACAGTTTATATAGACTTTTACGTTACTAACATAAAACGACGCAAAACGATCCATGTTACAGCTATTTTAATGTTAAAAAGCTCTTAGCCTCCCAGTAAACTTTTTTGTTAAGTTATCGTATGCCACGATAACTCATTTCCATTCGATATATGTTATATGATTATATAATTGATGTTCCTACCGATAAGTACCACTTTCAAAGGTGGACCAAACTAAAGAAAGAATGCTGATGTGATGGCACTCGAATCTGTGTTACGAAGTTTTCTTGATTAAAAGTTATATTATACATAGAATACATAAATAATATACGCAGCAGTCATTCATTAGTAGTAAAGCGATTTAAGAAGTTTGTTAATATAGCTGAACGTTTTGATATCATAAAACTGGATACATAAAAACCCTTTCTTTTGATTTTAAATTAGTTTGTTGATGTGTGATATACAGAACAGGCCTGTAAAAATGTTCGCTGGGTGCATCTTTTTACAAACAGAAGCATGTCAGTTTCAAACAAATCAATAACAGCCCGATGCATATTAACAGCAAAACATTCTGTAGCTAACATTTCCTTCGACACGGCTATTAAAAATAAATAAAACAACAGCTGAAGATAAACAAAACTGTTACACAACTTTTTGAAATGTAATACTCGTGTATGTGTGTGTGTGTGTTAAATTGTGGTTTGGGGTCTTTGCTTTAGTTTACTTTCATTTAATGCTCACGATACAAATAAAGTTGTATGTTTTCCTAGTGTCAGCAACAAATTGAAGGCGTTATGTTGGCTAGTTGACCATTTAAGAGACACAACTAAAGTGGCATCAATACTTTCTTGCTTTCTTTCTTCCTTCCTAGTAAAATGGAAATATTTAACCCATTTTTTTTCTGCGTAAACTATTTCTTTTGTTTTCCTTTTTTGCGGTCCTTTTTTGCGGTATGGTCATGGACATACACGACTAGCAGATAATTCAATCGATGAATGCTAGATGAGTTTTTTAAACGTGTGCGTGCGTGTGGACAACAATAACAACTTAAAAAAAAGCTCTTTTAATGTTGTAACACTTTTGTTTTTTTTTTTCTTGATCACTGTTACGACTGATACCAAAAATCAACTCAAAGACTTCATATTTGTGCCAATCCTCAATGTTGACTTTTAATTCAGTCATTAAGTTAATTCGGCCTGGTTGTGTTCGTTTTACACATTTTATTTATTTAACGACTTTGAGTTTGATAGTTAATCAATTTAACATGAAATTCGTTTCCAAAATGTTGAAACTATTTGTTTACCTGAGTTTTTATGCGGCCTGCTGCCAATCGCATCCGGTAGTTAATAGTGATGGCGTCTACCATGCAGAACCTGTCGAAAAACCTGCCTTAGCCCATCAAACAGAATTAACTGAAGAGTTGGCGTTACATTCTCAGGCGGATAGTTCATCTGATTCCGGTTTAAAGGTACAGACAGACGCACAAACATACATTTTGTTGTTTTATACGATTTAATATGAGTACGAATTTATTTACATTTAATTTTAAAAGTCAAATGTGCTCAGACGTGACTTGAAGAAGGCAAACGCAAACTGTCACAACTGCACTTTTAGAGTTAATGATACCGAATTTTACTGCATTTCATTGCAATATCTTTTACATATTTTATTCCTGAGATAAATATTACATTTCCATTAAGTTGTTAATAATTTTAAAACCCTAAGCCTATTTTTGCAAAACAATTTCTTTTTGAGTTATGACACTATTGCAGTAAATGAGCGATATATATGTACATATCGTTAGACTCATGTAAAAAGGCCAACTGTGGTCATAACAGAAAAAGAACTCATAAATTGCTTAAAAACCATTATTACTATACTAAATTATTACTAATACTAAATTATTCGTGGGAAATCTGTTGGAATTACTAAAAAACTTCAGTTTTGGAAAATAACGTGTTAAGGACTTCCTACATGGGTGAAACGATATGTTTGAATATAAATTATTTCATTGCTACTGCGCCCCTGACCTTAAATTAATTATTTTAATTTTATAAAATAATTATTTTTTAACGAACACTAGATCTTGAATTTAAAGCGTTCATTAATTTGCTTTTGCTTAAAGCAGGAACATATTATCATCGCATTTGGATTTTTTCAATATTTAAAAATAAATACAGTGGAAGTGATTCTAAATTATGCTTTCTAACATCACAAGGATGCAATAATAATTTTTAAACATCCTTAATGTGCTCTTAATGCGGCCAAAATATCAACGGCGTCTAAAAAAAAAGGAAAATGCAGTGAAGGTAGTAAAAAGTTCCGATGAAGTGATATTGATTTTTTTTAATTTCGGCAATAAAAAATTTCCTGACGTCCTTAACGATTAAATGGAAAAATAGGTAAAATTCAATGGATATACAACAATGTCCCAACAATGGGAACTGCATTCGTTTTGACAATTTTGGTAATAAAAAATTCTCAAAACTTTTGATTTTTTTCTATTACTTTTCTTTAGACCTCAATGAGAATTTTCAACAAAAAATATTGATAAATAAAAATGTAGTTTTTTTTTGCTTAAAGCTTTTAATGTCTCTACAGTATCGCTGGGGAGCTTAAATATATAAATGAAAAAAGTGCACTACGTTTTCTCAACTCTCTCACTTCCACCCCAAAGATCTGCTCCTAGTTAATAACAACAAACATTTCCATACTTCCACTGAATAACGTAATTATACAAATTTTGTTCTTGTCTTGCAGTTATTTAAGCCGGCAGAAAAAACACGCGAATCTGTAAATTTGGAATCGGAAGGTATACCTTCAAAAATCTTAAGTCTTTACGATAACCACCAAAAGAATTTCGTTCAGAAAAATCAGGTTAATTAATATTAAGAATCGATTAAAAATTAATGAAATAAATATATCAAACGTGAAAACTTGCACTTTTAGCCCCTTCCTATTTTGGATACCATTAGCGAACATGAGAAATATGGCAACGATGGTGACATGTTTGATGGCATTTCCCGAGGACTGGTAAATGGTTTTGAAGCATTCTCCAATCTCTTAAACACTTTGATTACAGTAAGAAAAATCTATACAATAATATAATTACAATTTTACTTGTGCTTTTAATTAATTTCGTTAACTTAGAAACCCAAAGAAATAGCTCGTTCCCTGTCCAAGGGCCTTACCGCACAATTAGATGTTATAGGCGGCAAATTGGTTGGTCTTTAAGAGGTTGCTCTTGTTCTTTTTACTTTTAGTTCAAAATTTATATTTAATATGTTTAAATATATTTGCAAATTTGTTAAAGACAGTTTGTTTTAATTTTAAGTGTTTATTTAATAAATAAGTTAATCGTTACGGTTTTTATATAATATATAAAATTCTCTAATGTTTGTTTGTTTGTTTCTTTTGCGTAATCTTACAGTTAATGTAAATACATATTTATTTCAGTATTTTTGGGAAGACTATTCATATCGTTTATTTATTTGTTAAAAATATTTTTAAATCTTTGAGCATGTCGAACTGTCGCAGTGATTTTAATATTATTGAAATATGCTGGAAAATGAATGAATAAGCTTATGGTAACCTCTAAAGCAATGTGCGTGAGTGGCGCTATTTGGCACCTTTATTTACTTATAATTTTATTTAATTCATGATACACTCATGAGGTAACACCAGCTCTACAACAAAAACACTATACACGTATTTTGTTGGCAGAAATAGACGAAAGATTGTCACATTTACTTAAATTTTGTTTTCAGAAATAAACTTTCAAAACAAAATAAAACAATATTTGACGGTTTTACCAAAACTGAGCTGAACTTTAATTCAATATATTTAACTGTCAATAGTTGAAATGTTTAATTAAATGGAACATAATAAGCACACGAAGTTCAACAGACAGCTAATTGGTTTGACTTCGCTGCCAGCAAAACAGTGGATTAGGATCGAGAAAAAGCGTTGACATTAAAATGTTTTCTATCAAATATCTCTGCAGGCAGACAGGAAACTCTGCCTATAAAATTGTTTACTTGGCATGGGCGTGAAGTTTTTGCAACTGTAAGCTCGAGTTTGCCACTTTTTTGTAACAACTTTTCAAATGGTGTATGTATAGAATCTATTCTATTCTCTTTTTTTAAAGTCACCCACTGTGCGATAGCAGACTTTTGATGTTTGTAATCTGAAATATTTTTTTGGCCGGTTTTCTTTTCGATATAATCTTACAATTTTATAGGAAGCCATACATGGCTTTTTTTCAGCGTAGGAGTTGTGATTTCGAAAGAAAAAATATTTTCTTGTTCCCAAATGTCATACTTCTTCGCGGGGATTGTGCGTATACAAAATATTAGCTTTGGTTGGTATATTTTCATTCCTCGAGCATCATTTTTTGTTTTGTTTTTTTGTTTTGGAACAGTGATATTTTTATTGCTGAAGCGTTTAACTTCATTCTTATTTGGGGAATATGTAAATGAAACTGTCAAACCTCATGTATAACAAAGAAAACTATTGCATGTTTTAGATAATGTGATGTCTTGATTTTTTGATATTTTAAATTGACTTGAACTCAAAGATTTAAAGGAATGTTACTTTCTCATCACTACATTTTTATAGGCAGTATTTGCAATTGCAACATTACACCCTTACGAACGGAGCTATTAGATAAAAAACTTGGGTACATAAAAGCTCCGTTTTAAGAGTGAATTAATGCAATATAACATTTGATAAAATATAAATTAATACATAATCGATTAATAACTCTTATAGTAAAATACTATCAATTTGAAGAAAATTGCTTGGCTTGCTTTGGGATAATTAATTTCTTTTTAACTAACGAACAAAATTAAAATTAACAAAATTAATACGAATTAATTTTATATAAACTATAGGAGACTATGAATATTTGGCACACACTGTTATAGATTTTTTTAGCAAAGAACAAAAAGGCACAATCACACAATTTTATCTCTTTTTTATGTTGTTCCTTTTTTTTTGTCAGGAGTGCTAAAAAGGAGAAGAATTTCAATTCTTCACCTAAAGCTTTGTTCAATCTTCCCAACTACTCGGTCGTGTTTGAGGATCAATTGAAGGTGAATACGATTTATAAGTATCGGTTTCTCGTTTATGTTTAACAGTGCAAAACAGCAACATGGATGTTATGAGACCGAATAATTGGGCGAACGCTATGCCCAGACCAACGGCTCCGATAACGTTTAATTTATCGGTTAGCCAGTGTTGTAAAGAGTGTATACATCCTTTCTCCCACCATAACGAAGGGTTTTCAGATCTGACAAATGAAGGTAATTTTATTTAAATTTATCTATAAACTCTGATTTTAAATACATAAGTACAAACCTGCCACAATCTACTCGTATTAATAAACTATCGCCCGAGCCTTCGGTGAGTATACCGCGATTTTCAAATATTGGCTTGCAACAAGATTCGGGCACCCAACGTTTGCCACTCCAGGACTGAATGTCATACCAATCCTCGTAAGAGGACACGCCGCAACATTCAAACTAAAAATACAAAAATTATTTATTTAATGGGAAACCTGAAGATATTTAATAATCATATAATTACCGAACTTTGTACGTTATCCCAAATAGTAGCAACAGAGGGCGCAATTAGAGAGCCACGATCTGAGGCATTATAATGCTGTTCTATTCCAAAACGCAATTCATTTGCCAGCGTACGGCTCAGTCCGCCGCGGAATATGAAAGCAATCGAGCCGATCAGAAACTCGCTTAAGAACAGAGTTATGATCAGCATGAAATACTTGAAATTAAAAAAACAAATAAATCAATATAATATATATTTAAAAAAATGTGTTAATTATCAATTGCTATTGAGCTCGACTGTTCCATTTTTGGAACATAAAAACTTTTAATTTACTTATTGCAAACAATCGGTCGGCACAGGTACAAATTGGGTTTTTAATTTAGAAATTGATTATTTTCTGTTCGTGATGTCGAAGAAAATAATCAAACGGCAACACAGGAATTTTAGATATGAGCACACCACAAAATTTTGCTATTTTGCTTTATACAAAATTCTACAACTTTAACAAAATAAATTTTAAAATTATTTAGTTCAGCTTAATAAAAGTCTAAAATCAAACCCAAGATTACTAACATTCAATCAGCCATTAATTGAAATCATAATGAAAAATTAATTCAATTATTTAACTTACCAACACCAACAAACAACGTGATTGCACCCAAGCACCACAGCAGCCCAGAAAAGATGTCACAAAGCCAATGACCCCAATACACAAGAACACCGAATCAGCACTTAATGCTGCGTGCTCCGGCAGCAACGTGGCATAACCTTCATACGACAGACGTAACCATACACCAGCTCCCAGAAAAGCACAACTGCAAAGCTTTTCAAAAAGAAACATACAAAAACAAAATTATACAAACATCATGACAAATCAAATAAAAAATAATTCAAATGGAAATTGCTGTTGATTGTAGGTGTTTACGAATAATTACAAGCTCATAGTGTTACAAAACAATAACAAAAACAAAAAACAGGAAGAAATATGTAATAGAATTAAGGCTAAACAACTTTACACTCGTATTTAAGCTGTTTTGATTCACTAAGTGCACGTAGAGTTTCAAATGTGCGGGAGAATAGGGGATGACTACACACAAACCGCTGGACAGTGAGTGATTTGGAAAAATGAATCAACAACAAGAAATAAACAATTCTGTACACTCTAAGCGGATAGTTCGATTATAAGAAAACTGCATTCAGTATTTAAGGCGGTCTAGTGGAATTTGAATTTAGACTTTCGATGTTATCAGAGGCTGAATTACCTCATTCGATATCCATCGAAATTTTGATGCAATTCAAATACAAAATTCTATAGATATCGACTGTCGTAATTTGCCCCCTACTGCCTGATTTTAAATCACGAACGATTTTGAAATCCTCCATTTATTTTTCCAAAGAAATCGGTATCTACAGTCGTTATTTGCAACAGTGGTTCTTAAATGAAACTTACAAATAAAATGTGTCGAACAAAAATAAAAAACTGGAGTTCAATACATTTTATAAATTATTTGTAAATTTTGCGGAACTGAGCTTGAGCCAGAATAAATATTTTATTTATAATAATTATTTTTTTATATTTTATGTATTTTTTTGTAAACTACTGAAAAAGGAGGAGGGTAATACAAAAATTCATACCCCTTATTAAAATTTCGATTTCAGCTTCGGACCCATAAAATGAAAAATAAGCTTCTATACTGTCCCAAATGATTTATTTTGGAAAATAATGACAAAAACTAGGATGCTGACAAAAATTCAGCCATTTGTGAGAGAATTTTTTAAAATTCGATTTTTTGAACAAAGAGGTACCCCTTATGAAATTTTCGATTTTAGCTCTTGTCCCATAAAATTTAAAATAAGCTTCTATACTGTCCCAAATGAATTATTTTGGAAAATAATTACAAAAACTAGGATGCTGACAAAAATTCAGCCATTTGTGAGAGAATTTTTTAAAATTCGATTTTTTGAACCAAGGGGTACCCCTTATGAAATTTTCGATTTTAGCTCATGTCCCATAAAATTTAAAATAAGCTTCTATACTGTCCCAAATGATTTATTTTGGAAAATAATGACAAAAACTAGGATGCTGACAAAAATTCAGCCATTTGTGAGAGAATTTTTTAAAATTCGATTTTTTGAACCAAGGGGTACCCCTTATGAAATTTTCGCTTTTAGCTCTTGTCCCATAAAATGAAAAATAAGCATCTATACTGTCCCAACTGATTTATTTTGGAAAATAATGACAAAAACTAGGATGCTGACAAAAATTCAGCCATTTGTGAGAGAATTTTTTAAAATTCGATTTTTTGAACCAAGGGGTACCCCTTATGAAATTTTCGATTTTAGCTCTTGTCCCATAAAATGAAAAATAAGCATCTATACTGTCCCAACTGATTTATTTTGGAAAATAATTACAAAAACTAGGATGCTGACAAAAATTCAGCCATTTGTGAGAGAATTTTTTAAAATTCGATTTTTTGAACCAAGGGGTACCCCTTATGAAATTTTCGATTTTAGCTCTTGTCCCATAAAATGAAAAATAAGCATCTATACTGTCCCAACTGATTTATTTTGGAAAATAATGACAAAAGCTAGGATGCTGACAAAAATTCAGCCATTTGTGAGAGAATTTTTTAAAATTCGATTTTTTGAACCAAGGGGTACCCCTTATGAAATTTTCGATTTTAGCTCTTGTCCCATAAAATGAAAAATAAGCATCTATACTGTCCCAACTGATTTATTTTGGAAAATAATTACAAAAACTAGGATGCTGACAAAAATTCAGCCATTTGTGAGAGAATTTTTTAAAATTCGATTTTTTGAACAAAGAGGTACCCCTTATGAAATTTTCGATTTTAGCTCATGTCCCATAAAATTTAAAATAAGCTTCTATACTGTCCCAAATGATTTATTTTGGAAAATAATGACAAAAATTAGGATGCTGACAAAAATTCAGCCATTTGTGAGAGAATTTTTTAAAATTCGATTTTTTGAACCAAGGGGTACCCCTTATGAAATTTTCGATTTTAGCTCTTGTCCCATAAAATGAAAAATAAGCATCTATACTGTCCCAACTGATTTATTTTGGAAAATAATGACAAAAACTAGGATGCTGACAAAAATTCAGCCATTTGTGAGAGAATTTTTTAAAATTCGATTTTTTGAACCAAGGGGTACCCCTTATGAAATTTTCGATTTTAGCTCTTGTCCCATAAATTTTAAAATAAGCTTCTATACTGTCCCAAATGATTTATTTTGGAAAATAATGACAAAAACTAGGATGCTGACAAAAATTCAGCCATTTGTGAGAGAATTTTTTAAAATTCGATTTTTTGAACAAAGAGGTACCCTTTATGAAATTTTCGATTTTAGCTCTTGTCCCATAAAATTTAAAATAAGCTTCTATACTGTCCCAAATGAATTATTTTGGAAAATAATTACAAAAGCTAGGATGCTGACAAAAATTCAGCCATTTGTGAGAGAATTTTTTAAAATTCGATTTTTTGAACCAAGGGGTACCCCTTATGAAATTTTCGATTTTAGCTCATGTCCCATAAAATTTAAAATAAGCTTCTATACTGTCCCAAATGATTTATTTTGGAAAATAATGACAAAAACTAGGATGCTGACAAAAATTCAGCCATTTGTGAGAGAATTTTTTAAAATTCGATTTTTTGAACCAAGGGGTACCCCTTATGAAATTTTCGATTTTAGCTCTTGTCCCATAAAATGAAAAATAAGCATCTATACTGTCCCAACTGATTTATTTTGGAAAATAATGACAAAAACTAGGATGCTGACAAAAATTCAGCCATTTGTGAGAGAATTTTTTAAAATTCGATTTTTTGAACCAAGGGGTACCCCTTATGAAATTTTCGATTTTAGCTCTTGTCCCATAAAATGAAAAATAAGCATCTATACTGTCCCAACTGATTTATTTTGGAAAATAATTACAAAAACTAGGATGCTGACAAAAATTCAGCCATTTGTGAGAGAATTTTTTAAAATTCGATTTTTTGAACCAAGGGGTACCCCTTATGAAATTTTCGATTTTAGCTCTTGTCCCATAAAATGAAAAATAAGCATCTATACTGTCCCAACTGATTTATTTTGGAAAATAATGACAAAAACTAGGATGCTGACAAAAATTCAGCCATTTGTGAGAGAATTTTTTAAAATTCGATTTTTTGAACCAAGGGGTACCCCTTATGAAATTTTCGATTTTAGCTCTTGTCCCATAAAATGAAAAATAAGCATCTATACTGTCCCAACTGATTTATTTTGGAAAATAATTACAAAAACTAGGATGCTGACAAAAATTCAGCCATTTGTGAGAGAATTTTTTAAAATTCGATTTTTTGAACAAAGAGGTACCCCTTATGAAATTTTCGATTTTAGCTCATGTCCCATAAAATTTAAAATAAGCTTCTATACTGTCCCAAATGATTTATTTTGGAAAATAATGACAAAAACTAGGATGCTGACAAAAATTCAGCCATTTGTGAGAGAATTTTTTAAAATTCGATTTTTTGAACCAAGGGGTACCCCTTATGAAATTTTCGATTTTAGCTCTTGTCCCATAAAATGAAAAATAAGCATCTATACTGTCCCAACTGATTTATTTTGGAAAATAATTACAAAAACTAGGATGCTGACAAAAATTCAGCCATTTGTGAGAGAATTTTTTAAAATTCGATTTTTTGAACCAAGGGGTACCCCTTATGAAATTTTCGATTTTAGCTCTTGTCCCATAAAATGAAAAATAAGCATCTATACTGTCCCAACTGATTTATTTTGGAAAATAATTACAAAAACTAGGATGCTGACAAAAATTCAGCCATTTGTGAGAGAATTTTTTAAAATTCGATTTTTTGAACAAAGAGGTACCCCTTATGAAATTTTCGATTTTAGCTCATGTCCCATAAAATTTAAAATAAGCTTCTATACTGTCCCAAATGATTTATTTTGGAAAATAATGACAAAAACTAGGATGCTGACAAAAATTCAGCCATTTGTGAGAGAATTTTTTAAAATTCGATTTTTTGAACCAAGGGGTACCCCTTATGAAATTTTCGATTTTAGCTCTTGTCCCATAAAATGAAAAATAAGCATCTATACTGTCCCAACTGATTTATTTTGGAAAATAATGACAAAAACTAGGATGCTGACAAAAATTCAGCCATTTGTGAGAGAATTTTTTAAAATTCGATTTTTTGAACCAAGGGGTACCCCTTATGAAATTTTCGATTTTAGCTCTTGTCCCATAAAATGAAAAATAAGCATCTATACTGTCCCAACTGATTTATTTTGGAAAATAATTACAAAAGCTAGGATGCTGACAAAAATTCAGCCATTTGTGAGAGAATTTTTTAAAATTCGATTTTTTGAACAAAGAGGTACCCCTTATGAAATTTTCGATTTTAGCTCATGTCCCATAAAATTTAAAATAAGCTTCTATACTGTCCCAAATGATTTATTTTGGAAAATAATGACAAAAACTAGGATGCTGACAAAAATTCAGCCATTTGTGAGAGAATTTTTTAAAATTCGATTTTTTGAACCAAGGGGTACCCCTTATGAAATTTTCGATTTTAGCTCTTGTCCCATAAAATGAAAAATAAGCATCTATACTGTCCCAACTGATTTATTTTGGAAAATAATTACAAAAGCTAGGATGCTGACAAAAATTCAGCCATTTGTGAGAGAATTTTTTAAAATTCGATTTTTTGAACAAAGAGGTACCCCTTATGAAATTTTCGATTTTAGCTCATGTCCCATAAAATTTAAAATAAGCTTCTATACTGTCCCAAATGATTTATTTTGGAAAATAATGACAAAAACTAGGATGCTGACAAAAATTCAGCCATTTGTGAGAGAATTTTTTAAAATTCGATTTTTTGAACAAAGAGGTACCCCTTATGAAATTTTCGATTTTAGCTCTTGTCCCATAAAATGAAAAATAAGCATCTATACTGTCCCAACTGATTTATTTTGGAAAATAATGACAAAAACTAGGATGCTGACAAAAATTCAGCCATTTGTGAGAGAATTTTTTAAAATTCGATTTTTTGAACCAAGGGGTACCCCTTATGAAATTTTCGATTTTAGCTCTTGTCCCATAAAATGAAAAATAAGCATCTATACTGTCCCAACTGATTTATTTTGGAAAATAATGACAAAAACTAGGATGCTGACAAAAATTCAGCCATTTGTGAGAGAATTTTTTAAAATTCGATTTTTTGAACCAAGGGGTACCCCTTATGAAATTTTCGATTTTAGCTCATGTCCCATAAAATTTAAAATAAGCTTCTATACTGTCCCAACTGATTTATTTTGGAAAATAATTACAAAAGCTAGGATGCTGACAAAAATTCAGCCATTTGTGAGAGAATTTTTTAAAATTCGATTTTTTGAACAAAGAGGTACCCCTTATGAAATTTTCGATTTTAGCTCTTGTCCCATAAAATGAAAAATAAGCATCTATACTGTCCCAACTGATTTATTTTGGAAAATAATGACAAAAACTAGGATGCTGACAAAAATTCAGCCATTTGTGAGAGAATTTTTTAAAATTCGATTTTTTGAACCAAGGGGTACCCCTTATGAAATTTTCGATTTTAGCTCTTGTCCCATAAAATGAAAAATAAGCATCTATACTGTCCCAACTGATTTATTTTGGAAAATAATTACAAAAGCTAGGATGCTGACAAAAATTCAGCCATTTGTGAGAGAATTTTTTAAAATTCGATTTTTTGAACCAAGGGGTACCCCTTATGAAATTTTCGATTTTAGCTCTTGTCCCATAAAATGAAAAATAAGCATCTATACTGTCCCAACTGATTTATTTTGGAAAATAATTACAAAAGCTAGGATGCTGACAAAAATTCAGCCATTTGTGAGAGAATTTTTTAAAATTCGATTTTTTGAACCAAGGGGTACCCCTTATGAAATTTTCGATTTTAGCTCTTGTCCCATAAAATGAAAAATAAGCATCTATACTGTCCCAACTGATTTATTTTGGAAAATAATTACAAAAGCTAGGATGCTGACAAAAATTCAGCCATTTGTGAGAGAATTTTTTAAAATTCGATTTTTTGAACCAAGGGGTACCCCTTATGAAATTTTCGATTTTAGCTCTTGTCCCATAAAATGAAAAATAAGCATCTATACTGTCCCAACTGATTTATTTTGGAAAATAATTACAAAAGCTAGGATGCTGACAAAAATTCAGCCATTTGTGAGAGAATTTTTTAAAATTCGATTTTTTGAACCAAGGGGTACCCCTTATGAAATTTTCGATTTTAGCTCTTGTCCCATAAAATGAAAAATAAGCATCTATACTGTCCCAACTGATTTATTTTGGAAAATAATTACAAAAGCTAGGATGCTGACAAAAATTCAGCCATTTGTGAGAGAATTTTTTAAAATTCGATTTTTTGAACAAAGAGGTACCCCTTATGAAATTTTCGATTTTAGCTCATGTCCCATAAAATTTAAAATAAGCTTCTATACTGTCCCAAATGATTTATTTTGGAAAATAATGACAAAAACTAGGATGCTGACAAAAATTCAGCCATTTGTGAGAGAATTTTTTAAAATTCGATTTTTTGAACCAAGGGGTACCCCTTATGAAATTTTCGATTTTAGCTCTTGTCCCATAAAATGAAAAATAAGCATCTATACTGTCCCAACTGATTTATTTTGGAAAATAATTACAAAAGCTAGGATGCTGACAAAAATTCAGCCATTTGTGAGAGAATTTTTTAAAATTCGATTTTTTGAACAAAGAGGTACCCCTTATGAAATTTTCGATTTTAGCTCATGTCCCATAAAATTTAAAATAAGCTTCTATACTGTCCCAAATGATTTATTTTGGAAAATAATGACAAAAACTAGGATGCTGACAAAAATTCAGCCATTTGTGAGAGAATTTTTTAAAATTCGATTTTTTGAACAAAGAGGTACCCCTTATGAAATTTTCGATTTTAGCTCTTGTCCCATAAAATGAAAAATAAGCATCTATACTGTCCCAACTGATTTATTTTGGAAAATAATGACAAAAACTAGGATGCTGACAAAAATTCAGCCATTTGTGAGAGAATTTTTTAAAATTCGATTTTTTGAACCAAGGGGTACCCCTTATGAAATTTTCGATTTTAGCTCTTGTCCCATAAAATGAAAAATAAGCATCTATACTGTCCCAACTGATTTATTTTGGAAAATAATGACAAAAACTAGGATGCTGACAAAAATTCAGCCATTTGTGAGAGAATTTTTTAAAATTCGATTTTTTGAACCAAGGGGTACCCCTTATGAAATTTTCGATTTTAGCTCATGTCCCATAAAATTTAAAATAAGCTTCTATACTGTCCCAACTGATTTATTTTGGAAAATAATTACAAAAGCTAGGATGCTGACAAAAATTCAGCCATTTGTGAGAGAATTTTTTAAAATTCGATTTTTTGAACAAAGAGGTACCCCTTATGAAATTTTCGATTTTAGCTCTTGTCCCATAAAATGAAAAATAAGCATCTATACTGTCCCAACTGATTTATTTTGGAAAATAATGACAAAAACTAGGATGCTGACAAAAATTCAGCCATTTGTGAGAGAATTTTTTAAAATTCGATTTTTTGAACCAAGGGGTACCCCTTATGAAATTTTCGATTTTAGCTCTTGTCCCATAAAATGAAAAATAAGCATCTATACTGTCCCAACTGATTTATTTTGGAAAATAATTACAAAAGCTAGGATGCTGACAAAAATTCAGCCATTTGTGAGAGAATTTTTTAAAATTCGATTTTTTGAACCAAGGGGTACCCCTTATGAAATTTTCGATTTTAGCTCTTGTCCCATAAAATGAAAAATAAGCATCTATACTGTCCCAACTGATTTATTTTGGAAAATAATTACAAAAGCTAGGATGCTGACAAAAATTCAGCCATTTGTGAGAGAATTTTTTAAAATTCGATTTTTTGAACCAAGGGGTACCCCTTATGAAATTTTCGATTTTAGCTCTTGTCCCATAAAATGAAAAATAAGCATCTATACTGTCCCAACTGATTTATTTTGGAAAATAATTACAAAAGCTAGGATGCTGACAAAAATTCAGCCATTTGTGAGAGAATTTTTTAAAATTCGATTTTTTGAACCAAGGGGTACCCCTTATGAAATTTTCGATTTTAGCTCTTGTCCCATAAAATGAAAAATAAGCATCTATACTGTCCCAACTGATTTATTTTGGAAAATAATTACAAAAGCTAGGATGCTGACAAAAATTCAGCCATTTGTGAGAGAATTTTTTAAAATTCGATTTTTTGAACCAAGGGGTACCCCTTATGAAATTTTCGATTTTAGCTCTTGTCCCATAAAATGAAAAATAAGCATCTATACTGTCCCAACTGATTTATTTTGGAAAATAATTACAAAAGCTAGGATGCTGACAAAAATTCAGCCATTTGTGAGAGAATTTTTTAAAATTCGATTTTTTGAACCAAGGGGTACCCCTTATGAAATTTTCGATTTTAGCTCTTGTCCCATAAAATGAAAAATAAGCATCTATACTGTCCCAACTGATTTATTTTGGAAAATAATTACAAAAGCTAGGATGCTGACAAAAATTCAGCCATTTGTGAGAGAATTTTTTAAAATTCGATTTTTTGAACAAAGAGGTACCCCTTATGAAATTTTCGATTTTAGCTCATGTCCCATAAAATTTAAAATAAGCTTCTATACTGTCCCAAATGATTTATTTTGGAAAATAATGACAAAAACTAGGATGCTGACAAAAATTCAGCCATTTGTGAGAGAATTTTTTAAAATTCGATTTTTTGAACCAAGGGGTACCCCTTATGAAATTTTCGATTTTAGCTCTTGTCCCATAAAATGAAAAATAAGCATCTATACTGTCCCAACTGATTTATTTTGGAAAATAATTACAAAAGCTAGGATGCTGACAAAAATTCAGCCATTTGTGAGAGAATTTTTTAAAATTCGATTTTTTGAACAAAGAGGTACCCCTTATGAAATTTTCGATTTTAGCTCATGTCCCATAAAATTTAAAATAAGCTTCTATACTGTCCCAAATGATTTATTTTGGAAAATAATGACAAAAACTAGGATGCTGACAAAAATTCAGCCATTTGTGAGAGAATTTTTTAAAATTCGATTTTTTGAACAAAGAGGTACCCCTTATGAAATTTTCGATTTTAGCTCTTGTCCCATAAAATGAAAAATAAGCATCTATACTGTCCCAACTGATTTATTTTGGAAAATAATGACAAAAACTAGGATGCTGACAAAAATTCAGCCATTTGTGAGAGAATTTTTTAAAATTCGATTTTTTGAACCAAGGGGTACCCCTTATGAAATTTTCGATTTTAGCTCTTGTCCCATAAAATGAAAAATAAGCATCTATACTGTCCCAACTGATTTATTTTGGAAAATAATGACAAAAACTAGGATGCTGACAAAAATTCAGCCATTTGTGAGAGAATTTTTTAAAATTCGATTTTTTGAACCAAGGGGTACCCCTTATGAAATTTTCGATTTTAGCTCATGTCCCATAAAATTTAAAATAAGCTTCTATACTGTCCCAACTGATTTATTTTGGAAAATAATTACAAAAGCTAGGATGCTGACAAAAATTCAGCCATTTGTGAGAGAATTTTTTAAAATTCGATTTTTTGAACAAAGAGGTACCCCTTATGAAATTTTCGATTTTAGCTCTTGTCCCATAAAATGAAAAATAAGCATCTATACTGTCCCAACTGATTTATTTTGGAAAATAATGACAAAAACTAGGATGCTGACAAAAATTCAGCCATTTGTGAGAGAATTTTTTAAAATTCGATTTTTTGAACCAAGGGGTACCCCTTATGAAATTTTCGATTTTAGCTCTTGTCCCATAAAATGAAAAATAAGCATCTATACTGTCCCAACTGATTTATTTTGGAAAATAATTACAAAAGCTAGGATGCTGACAAAAATTCAGCCATTTGTGAGAGAATTTTTTAAAATTCGATTTTTTGAACCAAGGGGTACCCCTTATGAAATTTTCGATTTTAGCTCTTGTCCCATAAAATGAAAAATAAGCATCTATACTGTCCCAACTGATTTATTTTGGAAAATAATTACAAAAGCTAGGATGCTGACAAAAATTCAGCCATTTGTGAGAGAATTTTTTAAAATTCGATTTTTTGAACAAAGAGGTACCCCTTATGAAATTTTCGATTTTAGCTCATGTCCCATAAAATTTAAAATAAGCTTCTATACTGTCCCAAATGATTTATTTTGGAAAATAATGACAAAAACTAGGATGCTGACAAAAATTCAGCCATTTGTGAGAGAATTTTTTAAAATTCGATTTTTTGAACCAAGGGGTACCCCTTATGAAATTTTCGATTTTAGCTCTTGTCCCATAAATTTTAAAATAAGCTTCTATACTGTCCCAAATGAATTATTTTGGAAAATAATTACAAAAACTAGGATGCTGACAAAAATTCAGCCATTTGTGAGAGAATTTTTTAAAATTCGATTTTTTGAACAAAGAGGTACCCCTTATGAAATTTTCGATTTTAGCTCTTGTCCCATAAAATTTGAAATAAGCTTCTATACTGTCCCAAATGAATTATTTTGGAAAATAATGACAAAAACTAGGATGCTGACAAAAATTCAGCCATTTCTGAGAAAATTTTTTAAAATTCGATTTTTTGAACAAAGAGGTACGTACCCCTTATGAAATTTTCGATTTTAGCTCTTGTCCCATAAAATGAAAAATAAGCTTCTATACTGTCCCAAATGATTTATTTTGGAAAATAATGACAAAAATTCAGCCATTTCTGAGAAAATTTTTTAAAATTCGATTTTTTGAACCCCTTATGAAATTTTCGATTTTAGCTCTTGTCCCATAAAATGAAAAATAAGCTTCTATACTGTCCCAAATGATTTATTTTGGAAAATAATGACAAAAACTAGGATGCTGACAAAAATTCAGCCATTTCTGAGAAAATTTTTTAAAATTCGATTTTTTGAACCAAGGGGTACCCCTTATGAAATTTTCGATTTAACTCTTGTCCCATAAAATGAAAAATAAGCTTCTATACTGTCCCAAATGATTTATTTTGGAAAATAATGACAAAATTTCAGCCATTTCTGAGAAAATTTTTTAAAATTCGATTTTTTGAACAAAGAGGTACCCCTTATGAAATTTTCGATTTTAGCTCTTGTCCCATAAAATGAAGAATAAGCTTCTATACTGTCCCAAATGATTTATTTTGGAAAATATTGACAAAAACTAGGATGTACCCCTTATGAAATTTTCGATTTTAGCTCTTGTCCCATAAAATGAAAAATAAGCTTCTATACTGTCCCAAATTATTTATTTTGGAAAATAATGACAAAAACTAGGATGCTGACAAAAATTCAGCCATTTCTGAGAAAATTTTTTAAAATTCGATTTTTTGAACCAAGGGGTACCCCTTATGAAATTTTCGATTTTAGCTCTTGTCCCATAAAATGAAAAATAAGCTTCTATACTGTCCCAAATGATTTATTTTGGAAAATAATGACAAAAATTCAGCCATTTCTGAGAAAATTTTTTAAAATTCGATTTTTTGAACAAAGAGGTACCCCTTATGAAATTTTCGATTTTAGCTCTTGTCCCATAAAATGAAAAATAAGCTTCTATACTGTCCCAAATGATTTATTTTGGAAAATAATGACAAAAACTAGGATGCTGACAAAAATTCAGCCATTTCTGAGAAAATTTTTTAAAATTCGATTTTTTGAACCAAGGGGTACCCCTTATGAAATTTTCGATTTTAGCTCTTGTCCCATAAAATGAAAAATAAGCTTCTATACTGTCCCAAATGATTTATTTTGGAAAATAATGACAAAAATTCAGCCATTTCTGAGAAAATTTTTTAAAATTCGATTTTTTGAACAAAGAGGTACCCCTTATGAAATTTTCGATTTTAGCTCTTGTCCCATAAAATGAAAAATAAGCTTCTATACTGTCCCAAATGATTTATTTTGGAAAATAATGACAAAAATTCAGCCATTTCTGAGAAAATTTTTTAAAATTCGATTTTTTGAACAAAGAGGTACCCCTTATGAAATTTTCGATTTTAGCTCTTGTCCCATAAAATGAAAAATAAGCTTCTATACTGTCCCAAATGATTTATTTTGGAAAATAATGACAAAACCTAGGATGCTGACAAAAATTCAGCCATTTCTGAGAAAATTTTTTAAAAATTCGATTTTTTGAACAAAGAGGTACCCCTTATGAAATTTTCGATTTTAGCTCTTGTCCCATAAAATGGAAAATAAGCTTCTATACTGTCCCAAATGATTTATTTTGGAAAATAATGACAAAAATTCAGCCGTTTCTGAGAAAATTTTTTTAAATTCGATTTTTTGAACAAAGAGGTACCCCTTATGAAATTTTCGATTTTAGCTCTTGTCCCATAAAATGAAAAATAAGCTTCTATACTGTCCCAAATGATTTATTTTGGAAAATAATGACAAAACCTAGGATGCTGACAAAAATTCAGCCATTTCTGAGAAAATTTTTTAAAAATTCGATTTTTTGAACAAAGAGGTACCCCTTATGAAATTTTCGATTTTAGCTCTTGTCCCATAAAATTTAAAATAAGCTTCTATACTGTCCCAAATGATTTATTTTGGAAAATAATGACAAAAATTCAGCCATTTCTGAGAAAATTTTTTAAAATTCGATTTTTTTAACCAAGTGGTACCCCTTATGAAATTTTCGATTTTAGTTCTTGTCCCATAAAATTTAAAATAAGCTTCTATACTGTCCCAAGTGATTTATTTTGGAAAATAATGACAAAACCTAGGATGCTGACAAAAATTCAGCCATTTCTGAGAAAATTTTTTAAAATTCGATTTTTTGAACCAAGGGGTACCCCTTATGAAATTTTCGATTTTAGCTCTTGTCACATAAAATGAAAAATAAGCTTCTATACTGTCCCAAGTGATTTATTTTGGAAAATAATGACAAAAACTAGGATGCTGACAAAAATTCAGCCATTTCTGAGAAAATTTTTTAAAATTCGATTTTTTGAACCAAGGGGTACCCCTTATGAAATTTTCGATTTTAGCTCTTGTCACATAAAATGAAAAATAAGCTTCTATACTGTCCCAAGTGATTTATTTTGGAAAATAATGACAAAAACTAGGATGCTGACAAAAATTCAGCCATTTCTGAGAAAATTTTTTAAAATTCGATTTTTTGAACCAAGGGGTACCCCTTATGAAATTTTCGATTTTAGCTCTTGTCCCATAAAATGAAAGATAAGCTTCTATACTGTCCCAAGTGATTTATTTTGGAAAATAATGACAAAAACTAGGATGCTGACAAAAATTCAGCCATTTCTGAGAAAATTTTTTAAAATTCGATTTTTTGAACCAAGGGGTACCCCTTATGAAATTTTCGATTTTAGCTCTCGTCACATAAAATGAAAAATAAGCTTCTATACTGTCCCAAGTGATTTATTTTGGAAAATAATGACAAAAACTAGGATGCTGACAAAAATTCAGCCATTTCTGAGAAAATTTTTTAAAATTCGATTTTTTGAACCAAGGGGTACCCCTTATGAAATTTTCGATTTTAGCTCTTGTCACATAAAATGAAAAATAAGCTTCTATACTGTCCCAAGTGATTTATTTTGGAAAATAATGACAAAAACTAGGATGCTGACAAAAATTCAGCCATTTCTGAGAAAATTTTTTAAAATTCGATTTTTTGAACCAAGGGGTACCCCTTATGAAATTTTCGATTTTAGCTCTTGTCACATAAAATGAAAAATAAGCTTCTATACTGTCCCAAGTGATTTATTTTGGAAAATAATGACAAAAACTAGGATGCTGACAAAAATTCAGCCATTTCTGAGAAAATTTTTTAAAATTCGATTTTTTGAACCAAGGGGTACCCCTTATGAAATTTTCGATTTTAGCTCTTGTCACATAAAATGAAAAATAAGCTTCTATACTGTCCCAAGTGATTTATTTTGGAAAATAATGACAAAAACTAGGATGCTGACAAAAATTCAGCCATTTCTGAGAAAATTTTTTAAAATTCGATTTTTTGAACCAAGGGGTACCCCTTATGAAATTTTCGATTTTAGCTCTTGTCACATAAAATGAAAAATAAGCTTCTATACTGTCCCAAGTGATTTATTTTGGAAAATAATGACAAAAACTAGGATGCTGACAAAAATTCAGCCATTTCTGAGAAAATTTTTTAAAATTCGATTTTTTGAACCAAGGGGTACCCCTTATGAAATTTTCGATTTTAGCTCTTGTCACATAAAATGAAAAATAAGCTTCTGTACTGTCCCAAGTGATTTATTTTGGAAAATAATGACAAAAACTAGGATGCTGACAAAAATTCTGCCATTTCTGAGAAAATTTTTTAAAATTCGATTTTTTGAACCAAGGGGTACCCCTTATGAAATTTTCGATTTTAGCTCTTGTCCCATAAAATGAAAAATAAGCTTCTATACTGTCCCAAGTGATTTATTTTGGAAAATAATGACAAAAACTAGGATGCTGACAAAAATTCAGCCATTTCTGAGAAAATTTTTTAAAATTCGATTTTTTGAACCAAGGGGTACCCCTTATGAAATTTTCGATTTTAGCTCTTGTCACATAAAATGAAAAATAAGCTTCTATACTGTCCCAAGTGATTTATTTTGGAAAATAATGACAAAAACTAGGATGCTGACAAAAATTCAGCCATTTCTGAGAAAATTTTTTAAAATTCGATTTTTTGAACCAAGGGGTACCCCTTATGAAATTTTCGATTTTAGCTCTTGTCCCATAAAATGAAAAATAAGCTTCTATACTGTCCCAAGTGATTTATTTTGGAAAATAATGACAAAAACTAGGATGCTGACAAAAATTCAGCCATTTCTGAGAAAATTTTTTAAAATTCGATTTTTTGAACAAAGAGGTACCCCTTATGAAATTTTCGATTTTAGCTCTTGTCACATAAAATTAAAAATAAGCTTCTATACTGTCCCAAGTGATTTATTTTGGAAAATAATGACAAAAACTAGGATGCTGACAAAAATTCAGCCATTTCTGAGAAAATTTTTTAAAATTCGATTTTTTGAACAAAGAGGTACCCCTTATGAAATTTTCGATTTTAGCTCTTGTCACATAAAATTAAAAATAAGCTTCTATACTGTCCCAAGTGATTTATTTTGGAAAATAATGACAAAAACTAGGATGCTGACAAAAATTCAGCCATTTCTGAGAAAATTTTTTAAAATTCGATATTTTGAACAAAGAGGTACGTACCCCTTATGAAATTTTCGATTTTAGCTCTTGTCCCATAAAATGAAAAATAAGCTTCTATACTGTCCCAAGTGATTTATTTTGGAAAATAATGACAAAAACTAGGATGCTGACAAAAATTCAGCCATTTCTGAGAAAATTTTTTAAAATTCGATTTTTTGAACCAAGGGGTACCCCTTATGAAATTTTCGATTTTAGCTCTTGTCCCATAAAATGAAAAATAAGCATCTATACTGTCCCAACTGATTTATTTTGGAAAATAATTACAAAAGCTAGGATGCTGACAAAAATTCAGCCATTTGTGAGAGAATTTTTTAAAATTCGATTTTTTGAACAAAGAGGTACCCCTTATGAAATTTTCGATTTTAGCTCATGTCCCATAAAATTTAAAATAAGCTTCTATACTGTCCCAAATGATTTATTTTGGAAAATAATGACAAAAACTAGGATGCTGACAAAAATTCAGCCATTTGTGAGAGAATTTTTTAAAATTCGATTTTTTGAACCAAGGGGTACCCCTTATGAAATTTTCGATTTTAGCTCTTGTCCGATAAAATGAAAAATAAGCATCTATACTGTCCCAACTGATTTATTTTGGAAAATAATGACAAAAACTGGGATGCTGACAAAAATTCAGCCATTTGTGAGAGAATTTTTTAAAATTCGATTTTTTGAACCAAGGGGTACCCCTTATGAAATTTTCGATTTTAGCTCTTGTCCCATAAATTTTAAAATAAGCTTCTATACTGTCCCAAATGAATTATTTTGGAAAATAATTACAAAAACTAGGATGCTGACAAAAATTCAGCCATTTGTGAGAGAATTTTTTAAAATTCGATTTTTTGAACAAAGAGGTACCCCTTATGAAATTTTCGATTTTAGCTCTTGTCCCATAAAATTTGAAATAAGCTTCTATACTGTCCCAAATGAATTATTTTGGAAAATAATGACAAAAACTAGGATGCTGACAAAAATTCAGCCATTTCTGAGAAAATTTTTTAAAATTCGATTTTTTGAACAAAGAGGTACGTACCCCTTATGAAATTTTCGATTTTAGCTCTTGTCCCATAAAATGAAAAATAAGCTTCTATACTGTCCCAAATGATTTATTTTGGAAAATAATGACAAAAATTCAGCCATTTCTGAGAAAATTTTTTAAAATTCGATTTTTTGAACCCCTTATGAAATTTTCGATTTTAGCTCTTGTCCCATAAAATGAAAAATAAGCTTCTATACTGTCCCAAATGATTTATTTTGGAAAATAATGACAAAAACTAGGATGCTGACAAAAATTCAGCCATTTCTGAGAAAATTTTTTAAAATTCGATTTTTTGAACCAAGGGGTACCCCTTATGAAATTTTCGATTTAACTCTTGTCCCATAAAATGAAAAATAAGCTTCTATACTGTCCCAAATGATTTATTTTGGAAAATAATGACAAAATTTCAGCCATTTCTGAGAAAATTTTTTAAAATTCGATTTTTTGAACAAAGAGGTACCCCTTATGAAATTTTCGATTTTAGCTCTTGTCCCATAAAATGAAGAATAAGCTTCTATACTGTCCCAAATGATTTATTTTGGAAAATATTGACAAAAACTAGGATGTACCCCTTATGAAATTTTCGATTTTAGCTCTTGTCCCATAAAATGAAAAATAAGCTTCTATACTGTCCCAAATGATTTATTTTGGAAAATAATGACAAAAACTAGGATGCTGACAAAAATTCAGCCATTTCTGAGAAAATTTTTTAAAATTCGATTTTTTGAACCAAGGGGTACCCCTTATGAAATTTTCGATTTTAGCTCTTGTCCCATAAAATGAAAAATAAGCTTCTATACTGTCCCAAATGATTTATTTTGGAAAATAATGACAAAAATTCAGCCATTTCTGAGAAAATTTTTTAAAATTCGATTTTTTGAACAAAGAGGTACCCCTTATGAAATTTTCGATTTTAGCTCTTGTCCCATAAAATGAAAAATAAGCTTCTATACTGTCCCAAATGATTTATTTTGGAAAATAATGACAAAAACTAGGATGCTGACAAAAATTCAGCCATTTCTGAGAAAATTTTTTAAAATTCGATTTTTTGAACCAAGGGGTACCCCTTATGAAATTTTCGATTTTAGCTCTTGTCCCATAAAATGAAAAATAAGCTTCTATACTGTCCCAAATGATTTATTTTGGAAAATAATGACAAAAATTCAGCCATTTCTGAGAAAATTTTTTAAAATTCGATTTTTTGAACAAAGAGGTACCCCTTATGAAATTTTCGATTTTAGCTCTTGTCCCATAAAATGAAAAATAAGCTTCTATACTGTCCCAAATGATTTATTTTGGAAAATAATGACAAAAATTCAGCCATTTCTGAGAAAATTTTTTAAAATTCGATTTTTTGAACAAAGAGGTACCCCTTATGAAATTTTCGATTTTAGCTCTTGTCCCATAAAATGAAAAATAAGCTTCTATACTGTCCCAAATGATTTATTTTGGAAAATAATGACAAAACCTAGGATGCTGACAAAAATTCAGCCATTTCTGAGAAAATTTTTTAAAAATTCGATTTTTTGAACAAAGAGGTACCCCTTATGAAATTTTCGATTTTAGCTCTTGTCCCATAAAATGGAAAATAAGCTTCTATACTGTCCCAAATGATTTATTTTGGAAAATAATGACAAAAATTCAGCCGTTTCTGAGAAAATTTTTTTAAATTCGATTTTTTGAACAAAGAGGTACCCCTTATGAAATTTTCGATTTTAGCTCTTGTCCCATAAAATGAAAAATAAGCTTCTATACTGTCCCAAATGATTTATTTTGGAAAATAATGACAAAACCTAGGATGCTGACAAAAATTCAGCCATTTCTGAGAAAATTTTTTAAAAATTCGATTTTTTGAACAAAGAGGTACCCCTTATGAAATTTTCGATTTTAGCTCTTGTCCCATAAAATTTAAAATAAGCTTCTATACTGTCCCAAATGATTTATTTTGGAAAATAATGACAAAAATTCAGCCATTTCTGAGAAAATTTTTTAAAATTCGATTTTTTTAACCAAGTGGTACCCCTTATGAAATTTTCGATTTTAGTTCTTGTCCCATAAAATTTAAAATAAGCTTCTATACTGTCCCAAGTGATTTATTTTGGAAAATAATGACAAAACCTAGGATGCTGACAAAAATTCAGCCATTTCTGAGAAAATTTTTTAAAATTCGATTTTTTGAACCAAGGGGTACCCCTTATGAAATTTTCGATTTTAGCTCTTGTCCCATAAAATGAAAAATAAGCTTCTATACTGTCCCAAGTGATTTATTTTGGAAAATAATGACAAAAACTAGGATGCTGACAAAAATTCAGCCATTTCTGAGAAAATTTTTTAAAATTCGATTTTTTGAACCAAGGGGTACCCCTTATGAAATTTTCGATTTTAGCTCTTGTCACATAAAATGAAAAATAAGCTTCTATACTGTCCCAAGTGATTTATTTTGGAAAATAATGACAAAAACTAGGATGCTGACAAAAATTCAGCCATTTCTGAGAAAATTTTTTAAAATTCGATTTTTTGAACCAAGGGGTACCCCTTATGAAATTTTCGATTTTAGCTCTTGTCACATAAAATGAAAAATAAGCTTCTATACTGTCCCAAGTGATTTATTTTGGAAAATAATGACAAAAACTAGGATGCTGACAAAAATTCAGCCATTTCTGAGAAAATTTTTTAAAATTCGATTTTTTGAACCAAGGGGTACCCCTTATGAAATTTTCGATTTTAGCTCTTGTCCCATAAAATGAAAGATAAGCTTCTATACTGTCCCAAGTGATTTATTTTGGAAAATAATGACAAAAACTAGGATGCTGACAAAAATTCAGCCATTTCTGAGAAAATTTTTTAAAATTCGATTTTTTGAACCAAGGGGTACCCCTTATGAAATTTTCGATTTTAGCTCTTGTCACATAAAATGAAAAATAAGCTTCTATACTGTCCCAAGTGATTTATTTTGGAAAATAATGACAAAAACTAGGATGCTGACAAAAATTCAGCCATTTCTGAGAAAATTTTTTAAAATTCGATTTTTTGAACCAAGGGGTACCCCTTATGAAATTTTCGATTTTAGCTCTTGTCACATAAAATGAAAAATAAGCTTCTATACTGTCCCAAGTGATTTATTTTGGAAAATAATGACAAAAACTAGGATGCTGACAAAAATTCAGCCATTTCTGAGAAAATTTTTTAAAATTCGATTTTTTGAACCAAGGGGTACCCCTTATGAAATTTTCGATTTTAGCTCTTGTCACATAAAATGAAAAATAAGCTTCTATACTGTCCCAAGTGATTTATTTTGGAAAATAATGACAAAAACTAGGATGCTGACAAAAATTCAGCCATTTCTGAGAAAATTTTTTAAAATTCGATTTTTTGAACCAAGGGGTACCCCTTATGAAATTTTCGATTTTAGCTCTTGTCACATAAAATGAAAAATAAGCTTCTATACTGTCCCAAGTGATTTATTTTGGAAAATAATGACAAAAACTAGGATGCTGACAAAAATTCAGCCATTTCTGAGAAAATTTTTTAAAATTCGATTTTTTGAACCAAGGGGTACCCCTTATGAAATTTTCGATTTTAGCTCTTGTCACATAAAATGAAAAATAAGCTTCTATACTGTCCCAAGTGATTTATTTTGGAAAATAATGACAAAAACTAGGATGCTGACAAAAATTCAGCCATTTCTGAGAAAATTTTTTAAAATTCGATTTTTTGAACCAAGGGGTACCCCTTATGAAATTTTCGATTTTAGCTCTTGTCACATAAAATGAAAAATAAGCTTCTGTACTGTCCCAAGTGATTTATTTTGGAAAATAATGACAAAAACTAGGATGCTGACAAAAATTCTGCCATTTCTGAGAAAATTTTTTAAAATTCGATTTTTTGAACCAAGGGGTACCCCTTATGAAATTTTCGATTTTAGCTCTTGTCCCATAAAATGAAAAATAAGCTTCTATACTGTCCCCAGTGATTTATTTTGGAAAATAATGACAAAAACTAGGATGCTGACAAAAATTCAGCCATTTCTGAGAAAATTTTTTAAAATTCGATTTTTTGAACCAAGGGGTACCCCTTATGAAATTTTCGATTTTAGCTCTTGTCACATAAAATGAAAAATAAGCTTCTATACTGTCCCAAGTGATTTATTTTGGAAAATAATGACAAAAACTAGGATGCTGACAAAAATTCAGCCATTTCTGAGAAAATTTTTTAAAATTCGATTTTTTGAACCAAGGGGTACCCCTTATGAAATTTTCGATTTTAGCTCTTGTCCCATAAAATGAAAAATAAGCTTCTATACTGTCCCAAGTGATTTATTTTGGAAAATAATGACAAAAACTAGGATGCTGACAAAAATTCAGCCATTTCTGAGAAAATTTTTTAAAATTCGATTTTTTGAACAAAGAGGTACCCCTTATGAAATTTTCGATTTTAGCTCTTGTCCCATAAAATGAAAAATAAGCTTCTATACTGTCCCAAGTGATTTATTTTGGAAAATAATGACAAAAACTAGGATGCTGACAAAAATTCAGCCATTTCTGAGAAAATTTTTTAAAATTCGATTTTTTGAACCAAGGGGTACCCCTTATGAAATTTTCGATTTTGGCTCTTGTCCCATAAAATGAAAAATAAGCTTCTATACTGTCCCAAGTGATTTATTTTGGAAAATAATGACAAAAACTAGGATGCTGACAAAAATTCAGCCATTTCTGAGAAAATTTTTTAAAATTCGATTTTTTGAACCAAGGGGTACCCCTTATGAAATTTTCGATTTTAGCTCTTGTCCCATAAAATGAAAAATAAGCTTCTATACTGTCCCAAGTGATTTATTTTGGAAAATAATGACAAAAACTAGGATGCTGACAAAAATTCAGCCATTTCTGAGAAAATTTTTTAAAATTCGATTTTTTGAACAAAGAGGTACCCCTTATGAAATTTTCGATTTTAGCTCTTGTCACATAAAATTAAAAATAAGCTTCTATACTGTCCCAAGTGATTTATTTTGGAAAATAATGACAAAAACTAGGATGCTGACAAAAATTCAGCCATTTCTGAGAAAATTTTTTAAAATTCGATTTTTTGAACAAAGAGGTACCCCTTATGAAATTTTCGATTTTAGCTCTTGTCACATAAAATTAAAAATAAGCTTCTATACTGTCCCAAGTGATTTATTTTGGAAAATAATGACAAAAACTAGGATGCTGACAAAAATTCAGCCATTTCTGAGAAAATTTTTTAAAATTCGATATTTTGAACAAAGAGGTACGTACCCCTTATGAAATTTTCGATTTTAGCTCTTGTCCCATAAAATGAAAAATAAGCTTCTATACTGTCCCAAGTGATTTATTTTGGAAAATAATGACAAAAACTAGGATGCTGACAAAAATTCAGCCATTTCTGAGAAAATTTTTTAAAATTCGATTTTTTGAACCAAGGGGTACCCCTTATGAAATTTTCGATTTTAGCTCTTGTCCCATAAAATGAAAAATAAGCTTCTATACTGTCCCAAGTGATTTATTTTGGAAAATAATGACAAAAACTAGGATGCTGACAAAAATTCAGCCATTTCTGAGAAAATTTTTTAAAATTCGATTTTTTGAACCAAGGGGTACCCCTTATGAAATTTTCGATTTTAGCTCTTGTCCCATAAAATGAAAAATAAGCTTCTATACTGTCCCAAGTGATTTATTTTGGAAAATAATGACAAAAACTAGGATGCTGACAAAAATTCAGCCATTTCTGAGAAAATTTTTTAGCTTTTTTTTTGTATTTTTCAAGAATGTGATCGTCGGTTGGTTAACTAAACACGGAGTTGTTTGCCGATTGTAATTTAAAAAATAAAACTTAACATTCAAATAAAACGTGTCGTACAACATTTAATGCGACAACATGTCTACAACAACATGTCTTCAACATATTTACATACATAAAACTTATTACAAAATGCTGACGGTATCTTTCATTGTCTGAAAAGTTTTCGATTTGTTCATTATTTCGCTTAAAAGTTGCATGCAACTAAAGACAATTAAAACGCAAGAAAAATTTTATGAATAGCATTTTTTTTTAATTTAATAATAAATAATCTTTTATGTACAATCTTTGCTGTCTGCTACGGATATTATATTGTATTTGCATTTTATTCCAAAATGAACAAAAATTAAGAGGGAGGTAGAGAAAGTTGTTTGGGGATGAGTGCGTAACTGCGTTTTATAAATGAATATATAAGTGAGCTGTAGTAACGGGTTATCCATTTCGTGGTTTCAAAACTGAAAACAAAAATATTCTTATAATTTGGTAAAAAATTCGATTCCAGCACGTTCTCAGCATTTTGGCGGCCTATATAAAGTCCAGCACATGCCGAATTTAAAGCGGATTGGATATTCAGCACGCCGAAGGCATGCCGATTTCGTAGTGCAGCAACAGGTTTTCAATGGTGGTTTTTCGAATAAAAATTTCCTTCATTTCTTACTCTGTGTTTACGTCATCAAGCGAAATAGGGCGTGAAAAACTTAAAAAGCGTAACTTCACGTTACGCTTCTTGCGTGAAAATGCGTCAAAGACTTTGCCTGCTAATAGAGCATCTGAAAGCCAAAATTTGTCAAGTTATCGCCGCGTTTCTGTAAATCACTTTTTAGTAAAGTGATTTGAAATCGCTGAAAAGAGAAATGCACTCAAAAATTCACATTCGCCTGATTCGAAAGCGGTCAACGCACTGCCTGAGATCAAATCACTTGAAAGCTTTTAAGCATTTTGCTTCTATTTTCTAACAAAACAATTATATAGACTTAACCTGCTGGGGGGGCAAATTACGGCACTCGATATCGAACGAAATTTTTTATAAATTGAATTGGAATTGCGATCGATATCGAATACGATAATTTATTTGCGTTTAGAACAAAATTAGTTTCTTTACACAGCAACAACTTAAAATTTGCTAATTAATTCAAAAACTTTTATTGACTTCTCATGCACTTCTATAATACTGGACAAGTCCCTGAAGAAGTTTTCTTTTAAAATCAATTATTGCTAACAAACTGGCTTCAGACTTTTTTTTTCAGTGTATGGATGGTAATGACTCAGGGTACTTGCAATTTATTACATATTTCTGACAAATGACTCGAACATATAAAAAATTTTAACTCTAAAAATTACCACTAAAACTTTAAAATCATTAGCATGATTTCAAACTCATTCTTTATTTGAAATCTCTGTAATTTCAGAACATGTCCGATTATGACAAGACCTAAGCATTATAATGAAATTAAATTTAAATTTCAAAAAATGTATGTGTTTTATATCACTTTTCTTTTGAAACTGATTAATGGATAACCCGATATAAGAAACCACCTGAAAAAAGGCATTTAATGTTGGTGAACATTTTATAGCCGCCAAATCAAACCAAAACCAGAAAAAAGAAAACGTATTTAGACAAAATTAAGAGAGACAATTTTTTTCTTAAACATTTTCGTTTACTTTCATTCAATGTTTTCACATACGAGTACTTGTCGTTGTTGTAATTCATTCACGTTCAAGTTGCTATTGACAATACAACTTTTTTTTTTAAACCAAAAACTATATAAATTTATAAAACAAAGAGAACAAACATCATGAACACTTTTTGATGGTTTTCTTAAAGAATGGTAAGACGTGTTAGCAGACTCTGCTACTCCGCTCCACTCTAACAGGCATTTAGTGAAAGCTTGGACATTGAACTTATAAGTAATCGAGAAATAAGTGAAAAAACAAAAACCAAAACAAAAACCAGGTAAATAAACATGCCAAAATGTAATGATGTGCCATCGTGGTACGTGTAGAATGTCGACATTTTTATTTGTAAAGATAATTTAACTGCCAACAATTTACAATTAAGCACATTCTTAAAATCAATTTGCAACCTCAGCGACAAACTACAGGCAGCACAGTTACTGAAATATGAAAATTCCAGTACAAAATTTAATATGAGTAACAATTTAGATTGTTTTTACAACCATTTCACAACTTGATGTTAAAATCTTTAATATCGCCTTCTAAAAAGTCTTGCATTTTTACTAAGATTCTTAAGTACTGGGTTTTTCTTAGAGCCCATAGCCAAGTTGGATGAAGAGCGTGCCTATGGGTTGGCACAAGATCATGTACAAAAAAATAAAAAAAGTAGAGATCATAAAACACTACTCGACACAAAACAATCTATACGTTATATTTTCTGCCAGATGAATTAGTCTGGTATGTTCTGGAAAGAACACAAATTAAAACTGAATTTTTAAGCACCACAATGGGGTGTTATAATAATTCTACGTAATTAACCAGAACTGGAAACAAATTGATAGAGGAGAACAGCAACTAGCGATTTTTTGCTGACTCAATCACATATAAAAAACAAATTGAGTTCCGATTAAAAAGTGACTTAGAGTGCAACTTACCCACAAAATAATATTGAGCCAACAGAAGGTCCTTCTTATACATGTGTAGCCTGCATTTGCCATATTTGTGCGATATTAACTGTAACATATAAAAATAGTAATGAAATATAATATGTATTTAATTTTTTTTATAATTTGTTTAGAATTTATATTTATAATTTTCTCTCAGTTAACAAATAAGCATTGAATGAAATATTTCCTTATTTATTTAAAATAATATATTTTATAAATTACTTTATATAAAACAAAAATATTAAAAGCGCAGGGTGTCTAGACCATATTGCGCGAAAATTACAAAAAACTTTCTAGCAAATACTTATTAATTTAGTGTAAATAAGATTGATTAATAAATAAAATATTTATTTAACTAAATTATAAAAACAATTCTCTCATCTTTGTAAATGCGATTTAAATTTTATATGCAAAATTATTAGTAGCAATTAATTATTTTGATTATTTTTCGTAATAAAAACAGCTGATGTCAGAAGTAATTAGAGCGCGCTCTAATTAAAATTTTGTCTCATGACTTTGTGTTTGTTTTGTAAAAATAACACACGCAGCGTAAATATTTTACAGTGGGATAATTGCCATTTTTGATGTAAAAGACATGTCGAGTATGGCCGGCTAAAATAAAGTGTCAAACTGTCTTTTGTTTTTCTTTACGACAGCTACAACAGCATTCATCACAGGACAGGCCTGTGCTTTTAGCATTTTTATCGATCGTCATGACTGTGACGATTCTCGAGTTGTTCCTGAGGTTCCTACTTGTTGAATGAATTAAAAGCATATTATTGTAGCAAGAAAACATCTTCCCAGCAAGATTGCGCCATCTATTGTATCTTCAGCTGTGTGAAAACCATGCTTGGAGATTCAGTTTCTAATGATGTCAGACGGTGTTGCTATCGATTTGGAATTGGCCCGTACTTTACACGAGAAATTGCTATGTACTGAGTCTACGATGAGTGAAAGGTCAGACTGACCACCTCCTTCTACAACAGAAGAAGTTGTATATGATCTTAGGGGTGATACCGATCATGCCCCAGACCGTTCAGCTTTCTTTATTTCAGATTAATTGGTTAAACGATTAATCAAAATTTACAATAAATTATATGAGTTAAAATATATGATTAAAGCGAATTTGTTGTAAAATTAATTCTCGGATTTATTATGGAATCCAATCTTCCACTTAACTGAATCATCATACGATTTGTGTAAAAGGTTCAGATCGTTTCTTTTACAACATTTTTGTTCCCCCATACAATTGCTTTTGACGCAAAGTTTCTTCTATTATGCCAGTATAGGATTTAAGACATATTTGTTTTTTTATAAATGTATAATAGAGATGCTGTGTAGCTGCCACATGTAGTAGATACTAAAATGACTGCAGATACAACCATCATAAGTACAAGTAATTACTATTGTATACGTAAGTACGAGTATGTGTTGAAAAGTGTCTTATTATGTTTGAGTTTCCGAACGTTTTCTTTTATTTTATAATTTTTTATTTTTTTTGTCATAACCATGATTGACAATTGCATAAACTACTTAAGTGAATATACTGTTTGCATTGTATAATAATACACAGAAAGAAGGCAAGCCAGGCAGGCTGTCTTTGAGTTGTGTTCGTCCGTACATTTCTGTGTCTAACTACGTTAGATACTTGCAGTGTTTCTCATATTTATGATTTACTTTGATTTGGGTGAGTTAAAAATACATTTCCACCATCAATATTTTTTTGTTATACATATATTTTTATAAAAACATTTAAGCAACACATGTAAATTGTTGTAATAGAAATATTAAAAATTAATTATGTTCACACTCATGTTTAATAAATTTTTGGCTTTTTCATAAAATTTTCATATGGTGAAGTTGTAAATATTCTAAAAAAGATGAGCTCCGCTATCATTTAACTTAAAGAAATAAAAGGTGGCCGACTATCGGAAGATATTCTCCCCTATTATGAATGACGACATCACATTCACACTAGTGGAAAAAATTGTCACTTGGCTGGTCATTGTCGACAATAACAGAGTACTATTGACATGCTCAATCAATATTATGTGTATTTCACAATACTAAGCCAATCACCCTGATTGCCTAAGACATTTGCGTTAACGCCGAAGACGTTTTTCGTATCAGATTAAAGAAAATAGCTTGTGTACTTTAATCTTTTACAAAAACCCATTTTGTCGATCGGGATGACTGTCAATACTAATCAATTGTTGTCAACAACTAATAGAAAATATAGTTTGTAGTCAACTTGACGAGAGATCGATGTCGTTATTTTTAATAAGAAGGATTATCATTTTTGCAAATCGCTTCAGGCGTCAAAAGCCATATTTCATAGTCGTCCCGTGCCAACTGGGCACATATTTCTTTGCTAAGCTGGTCGACTTGAACTGACTTTAACTATAAAAATATTTCAGGGCGTTGCGGCCACCGTTCAGGCCAATCTGTCTAACATATCGCTGCTTTGGAGATGGCATCTATCAAAACATCAGTGCTGCTCGTCAGTTGCGCGCGAATAAAGCATTCCTTAATCTCAACAGCGAAGAGTACGACTTTGAGTTGCAAATCATCACGAGCGACGAGGCAGAAGAATCCGTTTTTGAAATTTTCGAAACGAAAACCTAAAAGAAAAATTTTGTTATTCCCAGGTATTCGTCTTTCACTATTTTATGTATCACAACGTAATAAATATTATAGAACATGTTTCTCATTTACTTCCTGTTGCTCTAAAAGTTTTTCGATAATTTATTTGCATTCAAAGTGATAATAAAACACTAGTTTGCTGTTATTTCTCATATAAAGTAAAATCTTTCGAAGTTAGAGAGAGAATTAATTCAATCATTTTCTTTGTTGGCTTTTTTCCATTATTCTTAAATTAAGTTTGAAACTGGTCAGATGACATTTTATAAACAATCGCGTGAAAGTCAGGTTTTATTGTTAATTGCATTTTGTTTTTATGGGATTATTAAAATGTGCCATAAAACTCGAAACTTTATGTATCGACAATTAAATGTTAACCAACCGTAAATGAATTTTAGAACTTGAAGAGATCTCAATATGACTTGGCTAAAAACGTGTCTTGCTACGTTTCAGGTATAGAGAAAAATACATATTGCCCAACTCGCCAAAAAGGAATTCTTATAAAATGAAAACTACGACTCTAAAACACAACAAAGCGATCATAATAAAATAAATTGCGTCAAGGTCATTTACTTATTTAAAAACTCAATTGAATATTAAAACCAAATTTCCAAATCATATAAATAAATTTTTCATATTTCCTTCTTGTCAATATCATTTACCAAACCATTCATTCCAGTTTGCCAAATCAACACAACTGATTTGGCCATCCTCTACGCTGCAGTTGCACAACAAACTAGAACCTTGAGCTTTACCTATACACATGCAAATCGGGTCAAGTTGATAATATAAATTGCAACAATTTTAACTCAAAAACAAGCTAAATTATGACCCTCTTTTAGATGGCAACTATTCCCCCAACTAATAATATCTAATAGCAAAAATTCTACGACCGGGAATGCAACAGACAAACAGATTCATGCTGATGACCAGCCACTAAAATAAGACTATTTTCATAAATCATGTTTATTTTCGTTTGTTATTTATATTAATTAATTTTGAAACCACATTCACACTCTATTTTTTCTGCTTACAAATAATAATAACAGACACAATTTTTTTGTTGTTTTTTTTTTTTGGGAAAATAAAATCTGTATTTGAAACCAAATAGAAAAAAGTGCAGTTTCCTCCAACAAATCACAACAAGAACAATAACAACAACAGCAACAATGAAAATAGCATTTCCGTTAATTTATAAATTATATCTAATAAAACAATAACGAAAAAGTCGTTATAAATAATAGCAAAATCAGTAGCAGTAGCATTGACGCACTGTGGGGGTTTCGCGGAAAAAGTTGAATGTTCAACATAAATTTATGCGATATGCAATATTTTTAAATTTCGGAATAACTGTTAAAGTACATTCACACTTGCTTCTACAATTTAAATTAGTTTCAAGTGCTATTGGGTGCTCCTTTTTTAATTCGTCGTATTTATAACAAAAACGCTATTAACCCTCTAGTAACTGTGGACGGGCGAAATTCATTGCTCACTTCTTCGCTTTCCGAATTCTTGTTTGCTTTTCTTGTATTTTTTCTAATGCGGGGAAGTCCGAACATTTTTTTTGTTGGATTCGCAACTTATGCTGACGCTTTGGGTAACTAGCATGAGCATTTGAAATTGGAATGTCGTGATATATGGACCAAAACAAAAATATATTATGCGTGGTTACAGTTAAAAGAGAACGCTATTGGTGTTACTATCACTATATATAAAAACAAAAAGCTTTTTTTCTACATCTCTACGCAAAAGTCCCCAGTGTGCGACGGTGATGGCAGTAGCGGTGACAAGTAGTATGAACTAGTGCAGCCAAAATAAATTTATGTTTTTTTTAACAAACAAACTACTGAATAGTCACAACATTTAAAAGCAAATCTGTCTATCAGTGGATCGCAAAAGTTGTTTTCTTTCTAAATTCTGTTATTAACTGGACATTAGCTTGATTTTATTTATGTATGCAAACACCTCGGCACAATTTACAACGCATAAACTCTTATATTATAAGCATTTCTAATTTCCATCTTGCATTTAAAGTTAATTTCCTTGTAACGGTAAACAGATTTGCACCCTCACAATACCAACTTAAAAATCTTATTAAATTTTGTACATTAATTACACTGTGCCAGTGGCGGCTGGTAATAAGCTGACCACCTTTCTGATAAACCTAATTCGCGTAGGCTGTCACGATTTTCAAGGTTAACGTTTGCGTTTTCTTATTGTGTATTTTTATGAACTTTTCACTTATATTGATAGTTCGCAACATGTTTCTATTCAGAACGATAATATAAATATCACATTCTTTTATATATTTAACTTACACGGCAGACTATATGTTTTCGAAAGCCGCTACACTTTCATGACGAGTACTAAATATGTATTTTTGCTAATCATCACTTATTGGGCGACTTGGCTGACTCTGATAACAGTTTTTATTTATACAAATTTTATTATGAAACCCCTCCTCCGTCAGTGCTGTCCAATGTGCAGATTTTTCCGCATTTTCCAAGCTTTTCTAACAATTGATAAATTTTAAAGTTGCTTGTTTAAGAAGTAAGTTTTCTGCAATATTTTGTAGTTTTATATAACTGGTATTCAGGACATACCCCCTAATTCACAAACGATTGCTAGAGTTATTGAATGTTTTAAGGGATCTTTAACCATACAAAATCCATACTTTAAAGCCATTTTAATTCTAATAATCGTTTGTAAATAACAGCGGTAGTTTATAGTTTTTTTCTGAATTATAACAGGTTAATAAAACAAATATCTATATACAAATTTCATAAACCCGTTATATATTAAACTGTAAGTATTCGCTATAGATTTTGTGGTCATATCCAATTTGCTTAGCAGTGGAAAGGTTTGCTTGTACTTTTTTTGGTGCAGCATTGAGATTATCTCACGCTATTTTCGCAACACCAATCAAAGGAAACTAAAAGCCATTTAATTAAATTGTGCTTTGGTGCCAAAACTTTTTAGCTTTTTACAAATGAATTGAAAACTAAAAACAACATCTCCTCTTCTCAACTTTCTATGGATGTATCTCAATATTTATATTATAAACGCAATGTATTGCATGAGTAAGGAGCAACCTGCAAGTGAATGTCCGGGCTAAACATATACTTTTTATAGAACTTAATGTTTTTTTTTCAGTGTTAGGGATTTTCGCTTTAATTGAGCACTCATACAAACTATTCTACCAATGCCTCTTCTCGACCACCGCTTGGGAAATGCTGGCATAATAATTGTGCGAAAAACACAAATACCACTTGTCCGCCGCCAGTTAAGTAGTCATAATAATATTTTCTGAACACATTTTATTTTATAAATTATAATCGCACAGTGGAAATTGTAATCAATTTCAATTTATTTTATTTATTTTTTAAATTAATAATAATATCATCACATCATTATATTTTATTATTATTTAATAAGATCCTTGAGCTCATAACTATTCATAAAATAACTTGTAAAGATATTTATATTTATATGTGTATTGTATCATTAATTTATATTAATTGCGGGCTTTTTTCACAGTAGCTGATTAAGAGTTAACCTCAACTTTAACTGAAAGTTAAAAGATGATTGCATTTTTGTAAGAATATTCGACATATTTAAGTTTAAGAGTAGCTTCTAAATTTTTGCAATCGAACATGAGCTTTTTAATATATTGAAAACTTTTCTGCGTAACCCCTAAACAGTGAAGAAATATATTTTGATTTTGAAATATCTTTCTTAAGTAAAACAATTCCATAAATGACTGATAGTTTCCAATCATATTGGACTCTATACAATATGATTGGAAACTGTTTAACTCAATAAACACTTATCTAAATTAAAAAATTTTTCATTAGTATTTAGTGGTTACGTTTTTTAAAGCAAATATTTGCCCAAATATTCTCGTACCTTTTCTAAATTTTAGGATGCTTCCCCAATTACCTGCGAGAGCCTGTCACTATGTCTGTATGTATGTGTGTGGGACTGGAGGTGTGGATGCTTGACGTTCTAAAGATTTCTACTAAGCTTAGATTTGTGACTTGAAACTAATTCGGAACAATGGCTTTCGAAAACTAGCAAGAAAAAAACTAAAGGTTCGTTCACACTTTTTTATCTTGGACCAGCACTCAGGGGTTGACCCGTACATATGCAGTGCATTGCTCCAGAATGACAAAGAAGGGGACATTCTTAAGAGGACAGATGAAGACAAGTTAGAAGATAGACAATTTTGTTGCAGTATTATCTACTTTTTACTCCGCTGGTGAATTTTTTACCAACGACTCTTTTAGTACATGACGGTGTTTGTTATTCACTGTCATTAATGTTCAGCGACCAATGATATGCCTTCGTCTTTGCGACAAGATAATAATAATTAACACACTCTTGCACTCATTCAGGTTAAAATATTCAGCACCATATTCATAACTTAGATCGAAGTCGAACTTGAGATCTAAGTCATCGTATTTTTGTGTTCACTACTTCAGGCAACACTAACCTCATTTGTCATACATTTGCTCGAAAACCCATAGCAGCTACTAATATAAAATCTTTTCAATCAGACAAGGTTTTATTGAGTCAAATAGTTTCCAAAAATAATGTATTCTGTGACACTGTTTATAAGTTAATTATAAAACGGTTTTACTTAATAAACACTCATTGCATCTCAATATTTTGCATTAGTATTTAGCCATTTGGCTGAACTAAATTTTACTGTCTGTCCCACGATATCACTTGATATCGATCGCTCTGCCACACATTTAAATTTAAAATAACACCAAATTCTATAATTTTGTTTTTGTTTTATATATAATTTTTCTAGTGACATCGCAGTATAATCTTCCATCGAAACTAAAAAAACGCCGGTGAATTGGATTCTGAGATATCAGCATCAAAACCTTTGCAAAACACAATTCTCTGATTCCTCTATACATTTTCAGTACTTGAAATTGTTGTGAAGGTCTTGGATGTCCAGTACGCTCAGCCATTTGTCCCAAACATAACGTTTGTTCGCACAAATATTTCTTTTCAAATTCGAACGATGGCTTGCCAAATCGGCGAACAGGCCATTTATAAAAAGTGTTATATCCATAAACAAATTAATTTGGGCTGGACATGTATTTACAAACAGGTTTTACTCAAATTTTGTTTTAAAACTCACATGAAATGTTTTTTAAAATATACAGCGATTAATATATAAATCATGAGAATAGCAGGGAAAATTTCGATGATTTTTTTTATTTAAAATTTATTTTAAGAAAATCAAAATGCTATTCTAACGTACTTGCGAAAGTAAATAAATGAAGAATCAAAAACAAATAACACACCTCTTGTTCTTAATTAAATCTCTTTGAGAGCAAAAAGTATTTTCTATTAATTTCTTTGAAATTGTATATGCAAATTTATTTATAATTTTTTTATTGCGCTCAAATTTGCTTCTTGTTTTGCATATAATTAATGCAAATTTGTTAATTCTGTATAGTCGTTTGTTGTCTGCTGTTGTTGTTATTACAAGTATATTTTTTGTTTAACATTCTAATGCGATTTTTCTCATTTGATTGCGCTTGTTTATTTGTATTGTTTTCGTCATTTTACCACGTTTCTAATATTTCGAGTAGATGGATTTGTTCTTAACACCGCGAGCACATCAAACGTACTGAATTGAACATTTTTGAAATTATTCAAATATTACAACAAAATTAATCTGTGCTAGAGAAGATGTTGCCAGCGAGTGGATGTGTAACTTGTTTGTTGTATCTTTTTTATCAAACAAAAATTCGTGCGATACAACATCGTCACACTCAACTTGTTGGTTGACATTCCACAGGTGAAGTGTTGGTGCCACTTGCCCAGGTTTTATCTTTGTTTTTTATTTATGTTTGAAAAATTGAGAATATGCAAAGTGATTTGGCGGGAATCGAACCGATGACTCTGAGGTCATCGAAGCATTTTTCAGGAAAAGCAACTTTTTAACAAAAGTATCTGCTAAGAAAAGTAAATTTTTAAACAAATACCTTCTAAGAAGAGTAACTTTCAAGAAAAGCACATTTAAATATATATTTGGAAGGATTACTTCTTAAGAAAAGCACCGTGGAGAGGAGAGAACCTTTAAAGACAATCGCATCTCAAAATTATCCTTTACGAATAGTAACTTTTAAAGAATATTTCGTTTAAGAGAAATACCTATTCAAATGAGTACCATTTAAGAAAATTACTTTGAAGAATATAAATATATCTTCTAAAGTTTTTAGGAAAAGTACCATTTAGTTTAATAAACCATATGCTTTAAAGAATTTACTCTTCGAAAAATTAAATATTAAAATAAAATACATTTAAAGAAAAGTGCCTCTAGAGCTAAAGATCTTACGATATATACTTTTAATAAATATTTTGTATTATAGAAAGTAATTTTAAGAAAAGTTTTATGAAAAAGATAACGTGGCAGTGGAAAAATCATCTTTTTGAAAAAGTGGCTTAAGAATAACTAGAATATTTCAAATATTGTTTGAAAACAAATCAGAAGTTTGACAGTTGGCGATTGACCATCTGTCTTAATCAGTTTACCTCTTAGTAACTGCGTTGAAATAATCAGCAAATTCCAAATATACGGCAGCCTCGCTCGTAATTTCACTCTCTCTCTCTCTCAAGTTTAGTTGCATGTCAAAGCTTTTTGTAATAAAACTTTTGATTTTATTCGTAATAAGTCGGAAGCGATTGGTATTGTTTTCCCACCTGTTGAAGAAGTCAGTATCTAAACAAAACTCACTGCAAGTGGTAGCAACTTTAGGTAAACAGTACAGATCAAAAGGTAACAAACAACCAAATATTCCCAATTAATACAAGATGTTAACAAACTTTTTCCACTAAATTACATCGATTAGTGTACACATATTATGTGACGGCGATTAGTATTGAAGATATTGTATAAAATTAATAATGCTTTCGCTTTTCTCCTCCCAGTTTGATTTAAACTTTAACCCGCAGATGCATTTGATGTTATAAATTGGTTTGTTTCATAATTATTTATTCACAAATTGATTGCAGCCGACCGAACATCCAGCCAACGCGAAGAAATGGAATTTCTTGTTATTGCTCTGATCTTATATATTATTTGGGATGTCAACTACTTTATACGTTGCCTCTTTACAGTACTTGCCGGACGTTTGTTCCAAAGTAAACGGAAAGTTACTGACACAACAACAATTTATGGTAAGACTCATTTTGTGCAGCCTGTTGTAGTGTAGTTGCAAGCAGAGTCTTAAAAGAATAAATAAGTGTTTAACCACTTTTGTTAAATATACTTCAGATTTCTACAATATCAATGCTGTCGAGCAGTAAATTCTTTAAAATTATATTATGAATATTATAATTAAGAAAGACAGGAAAAATATTAATAACCAGGGAATTTTAATGGTATCAACACAACTCATCATTAGCCAAGTACATACAGTGAAAGCTCTCTTTGCGGACAGCTCTTATAAGCGGACATTTCTTTAAAACGGACAATTCTTTAATCTCCAGAACCGATTTCATAAAATTTTACACATAATTGTTTTTTATTTCGTTCCAATAACCGGACATCTCCGTCTCGCGGACAAATTCTTCGCCGACGGAGGGTGTCCGCCTATGAGAGCTTTCACTGTACATGAATTCTTCACAATTTTTTAAAAATCTCAATACATTCTAATTTAATATTTTTTAAACTGAACAAATTTTAAACAAATTATTTGATTAAAATATACTCCGGGTCAGGAATAACTACATTTTGCATCCATATTTACACAATTCTCTCTTCTTATTTAACAGTTTTTATATAAACAAAATAGTTTAAATACTTTTGAACAAAATAGTGAAAGAAATGTCTGCTAAAAACTGATTACTACCACCTAAATGCAGGCATGTAGACTAAAAGTATGTCACAACATATAAAAAAACCTAAATATTTTCAAGAGCATGGACTTTAACGTAATTTAAATTCGTTTACAAGTCAAGCTAATGAATTTGAACTGAATGGTGATCAGAAAAATGCTAAATAGCCTTAGATATTTCACCGACCACATTATACAGCTTTTGCTGCAGCAGTTTGTAATATTTTTGAGGAAAGATATGTCGTTTGAATTATTCCCTCTTTCTTTGTGTGTGTGTGTGTGTGTGTGTGTGTGTGTGTGTGTGTGTGTGTGTGTGCATAATGTTAAGCCACTACACAGGCTACATCTGCGCGACCTCGCCAGCAAACGTAGGTAGAATCTTATTTTATTTTTTTAAGTAACTCTTCTCAATGTCTATTACTCAATAAAATCATAAAAGTAAAACAATTAATAGTCTGGGGAATCGTTATAACCTGTATCAAAATTTAATCAAAATATTACGCAAAAACGAATAGTCGCGTATGAATATTCAAATTAATTTGGACTTTAATTCAACTATTCCAATTTGTACAAACAACGAATTGCGAAACTCTTAGCTCATGAATAGTAACAGAAAAAGTGCTGCTTAATATATTCGATTTTTCAGACAATAATTGAAAGCAAATTAAAATTATCATATTTACCACTTCAGGTCTCTGCACTTCTCAGGATGTCGACATTTTTATTAGACACATGAATAATGCCAGATACTTGCGAGAATTAGATTTTGCACGTTTCCATTTTTATGCCCTCACCGGTGTTTATGAAAAAGTACGAGAAGGTAAAGGTGGTGCTGTCCAAGGTGCTTCCAGCATACGTTATCGTCGCACCATTCCCATTTTCCATCCATATAAAATTCAAACTAAACTGATTTGGTGGGACGACAAGGCGATTTATTTGGAACAACAATTCGTCACGTTGGCCGACGGTTTTGTACGTGCTGTTGCTTTATCCAAACAATGTATCACTAATTGCAATGTGATGGAAATAATGAAAACATTTGAAGAGACTTCAAAGCGTCCCGAAATGCCAGAAGACTTGAAACTGTGGCTGGATGCAATTGAGGTGTCTAGCCAAAAATTGCGTAAAGATAAATAGATAAGAAGTATTTTAATTTTAAGCTTATAGTAGTAATTTTTTAATAGTTATGTTAAAGGTGTAAATTGTTAAATAAAATAATTTTTTTAATTTTTTGAATAAAGATGTTTTTTCATGTTATTTACGATTTTAATCTAGAGGATAAGAAATATGATGGGCATAGTTTTGAGCAAGAATAGATTTGAAATAAAGACGTTTAGTTCTGAACGTGCTACAGCAAGATCTCAAACTGTAAATTCTCTATTCTACATGGTCAGAGCTTTGGTCAATTTTGAATTTTCCATATTATTTTGAATTATAATTAGTAGGCTAGTGTTCGAATGACATGATAAATAATGTAAGGAGTAATGGAAGAATCAACATTAATTTGATTTCCAACTCACACAGCAGAGTAGAACAGCACTACTTTCGAAAGCCACTACACACCATCATCATCACTCATGTGTATTTCGTTTTCACTACTGATTAGGGGATTAATTGAATACGAAAACAGTTTCTATTTATGAAGAATAAAATTTCTCAAATCTTAATTCGATTTGGATATATAGAAATCGAAAGCGGAAATTTACATCATTTTACTGTCACTTTTTCTTTTTGTATTTATCATGTCTTTCCGAATATAAGAAATCGTTACCAACAGGTAGTCTGTCACTTAATATTAATAATGAATTATCATGTTAGTTTTTGTAACTAAAATTTTATAACAAATAATCATTACCTATTTTGCTTTGAGTAAATTGTTTTCGTAAAACACTAAGTTTTGGCACAAAAACTTCTGTAGGCATAATTGTTACAAGATTTCTTAAAATTTTCTGTAATAAAAAAAATTCAAACCAAACAATAAGAATATGAAATTTATATTGAGACATTTACCTCTCGGCTTCTAAAACAAAATGTTTAACATTTAAAAGCATTTGAAATTACAGATTTCTCACCAGGGCAGGTGTCAATAAATCCATAAAATACACAGACAGCAGTTTGGGTTCATATATTTCATTACAATACGGGTATATTTGGAATAACAAAAATTTCTCTTAATTAATTTAACCTAAAACCAAAAAAATAAAGTGAAATTAAAAAAGAAAATAAATAGTTTAATAAAGAAAATTCTTCTATCAGCAATGCTGCCTTAAATTTTTGCTAGACAAATCATTATATTCTATCCATTTTTGTATTTCCACTGGTAGATCTGGTTTCAATTTCGTTCTTACTTGACCATTTTCAGCCATATTTTGGTCAACATTTGTGGTGGCAATAGCGTGATCTAAACTAACTGTTGAGCTCAAAGTGTGACGCGATGCCTGCAATTGAGCAGTTTTTGGAGATAACAATTCAGCCATTATATCATCAGCCGAACAGTCAATAACACGCTGGCGACAAACAGCGATGCAGTGAATAAATTGATCGGAAGGCCGTATAAAACGATGTTCCATATACACGGATTGCTCATCCCAATAAATGATCTGGAAAAACAAATCTCATTATAAAAACGTATTTTGGTTTTATTAAAACAAATTTTACCCGCGAAATAATTTTGTATCTATGAAATGGCCGTATAAATCTTCTATAACGTATCGTGGCTGCTCCTTGAAATACTGAGCCTCCTTTGGCCCGAATTGTACGATACAAATTGGTGCGTTCGTAAAAATCTACACGTGCAAAATCTAATTCTCTAAAATAACGAGCGTTGTTCATATGATATAGCAGGGTATCGATGTCGTTCGTTAAGCAAATACCTGCAAAGTAAGAATAAAGTTCGAATTAAAGGAGACTCAATGCGATATTTGGGGAAGATGTAAAATAATTATGTGCCAGACGGAAGTAAAGAGTGGTTTTTTAGAGACTTTCTTTTTGACAGCACTGTTTTGGCGGGCACTGCCAGTGCTATGGTTACAAATTTTCTTTCTCCGAAATGGGTTTGGCCGACGTGCCACACAGCAAGCGAAGCATTGGCCCAATGGAGAGTCGAGTTGGGTGTTTATATTTTATGAGTCTATCTTAAGGCGATATTGAAGAATTTATCCTCCAGATGCCGGCCGATATGTTGAAGACAGTATTGCTAAAATTCGTTCCGCGCTCAACATCTTCATGAAATCAGTTTTAAACATTGAATTATTTAGATCGTTCTATGGACTCAAATAAAGATTTCACACTTTTCCTTAATTTTTATCAAATCACAAAGCTCAAAAAAATCGCCCATTAATGTTATGACATGATTCATAACTACTTGGAGAATCTCAAATGGTTTGAATTTGTCGAAATATGCCACATTCAAAATAATATAATAAATTCAAATTCGTCTATAGAAATATTAAGTAGAATAAAAGAAAAGATACTTCAAACAACAAGAAACTACTTAATACTAAATAAAATAGAGGCGAGCTATATAATTTACTTACCGGAAACGGTTGTTGTTTCTAATATGTGGCATTTCCTTTTAACAAAACGGGCCAACAGGACACACAGGCACATACGCAGGAAGTAATGAAGCTCAAATAAACAATATAATATTAAAATGGTAAGCAGACAGCAAAATAATCCAATGCCGTATTCAAAGGCCATTTTGAGAAGATTATTTTTATAATATCAATTTCTACGTAAATACGGTCTACGTTATTGTGATTTTATTAGCTGGTGGTGGTGGGTTAAGTTGTTACTTTTTTTTTTTGTTTTTAGATGTTCCTTGTTTTAGGTTTTCTTTAATTTAATTTCATTTATGTCTTCCTCTTCCACTTACTCGTACATACAAATGATTGATTCACAGTCTCGGTTTATTTTCCATAAGGGTTATTTAATTGAAATCAACAATCACTGTTGCTGGTGAAATTAGTGCTGGTGCTGTTGTCGTTGTAGTTGTTGCGGCATCTAAAAAATCCAATTAGTGTCCTTTTTCCGACAAGAAATATTTATTAACACATTAATTGTGTGGATGACGAACCATGAATTTGGGTCACTAGTAAGAAGCGATTTCGTACAAGTTTTTATCTTGATGTGCAGCCTTCAGTAGTAGTATTTCATCATTTCACACTTAATATATCCTTATACAAGCACACATTGTTTCATATATGTATGTAGTTTGCGTGTGTATAACCAATTGCCAGTATATGCAAGAAATTTAGCTTTAAGGTGTACCCCTTCATATTGATATTAAAGGACAATGCAAAATATATTGTACAAGTCGGAAACACCTCATTTCTTTTAAGGCTCTACAAGATTTTACTACGATAGACAATGTTTCTTTTAGTTTGTTGAATAGTTTAAGAATATATTTATTTCTTTTAGAAGAAACTACATTAAAAAAATTTATATATCAGGCTATTTAAAAACGTTTATTTAATTAAAGGCAAATTGTATAAAATAATTCGTCGAAAAACAACGATTCTTAAAGAACTAAATACTACAACTGACTGACTTTCGTCATTTCTTAATTTTACTTTTTATCCTTCTTTTTCCGTCTTTCGTTGTTTTATTTTCTGTTAAGAACTACAATTGCACTTGTTTAACATCAAAAGAGATTCAATTTGAGGAAATATGGGAACAACATTTTTTGAGACATATTGGCGCCTGCGCCTCTTTGACAAACTATGGATTTTTGCAACAATTGTTTAGAAGGGTTGGACGTATGGAGGGTTTATCAAAAAGAATGAATTCATTAAATAAATATTTGATTTTAAACGACAAAGGCATCAAATATTAATTGCCGATTTGTCGTAGAACTTTTAGGAAACTGACTAAACTTCAGTGGCTTCTATTTTTTATAACAGTGTTATCTAATTACTACTGCTTTCAGTATATAGAGATAACGAAACATATATTTCACTTCTGAAAGTATGAGGAAATATGTTTAAAAAAAAGAAATACATACTAACGGTCCAAAAATCAAAAAACAGCATTTCAAAAATAAAAAAAGCATTTTCCATGCCGACAACCGAATTAGTTCCGTTCATTTTTTCAATATCTCAAAAACCATTTCGTGAAAAAAAAGATCTTACGTCAATTTCAAAACTTTGCAGGAATTACACTTATAGAAAAAATTTTTCTTTACAATTTGTATTCACATTTTAAAATGACATCAGAATTATTTTAATGTATAAGTTGGTTTTTGAGATACCAACAAAGTGAACTGAATTTCGACAGAATCATGAATGTTGAATATGACATAACTTTGGATATTAAAAAAAATTGTTTTCGCTGTATGGAATAACCCATATGATTTTTTAAAATGAATTAACAGTTTTTGAAACTTTCAATGCCTCTTATGCTATTTCTTACGTAATTCTCAATTACTTTTTGAGAGTTTGTGCATGGGGTAACAATATTTGTGACTTTTAATTTCAGTGGAAATATACTGATAACGTGGTGCAAGCACCAATGAAATGCATCCATATAGACATACTTGACCTGTAACAAACAAAGCAATTTTTGTAAAAGATTAAAGAAAAGTTCAGCTTTTTATTTTTAATCTATTATTGTACTCTCGAATTTGTAGGCAAAAAAAAAACACCAACCGTAATCAGGCTGATTAATTACAATTGTATAAACTAATTTATTATAAGCCAAGACTAGTAAACATTTCAAATAAAAGTCAAACTTACCACACTTTTTAATACGGCAAAATATAACACGATGTATGAATCATTTTAACATTCTGTTGTGGCCATCAGTTGTTGCTGATATCTATTTTCTTTTTTGTCTTTCACGATGCATGCGGCTGATTTTGCATACGATACTATTATTTATAAATATCTGCAATTTTGCTTTGTTTTGCATTTCAAAGGCGGCGGACACTTCAGGTATTTCTGCTGGGCGAGGTGTGCTGTTGTATATACAATAACCATCCCTTAAATTAGTTGTTTTCATTTTCGTAAATACTTTCACGCCGTATATATCGTTTTCTATAACCTTAACCATCATCATGCCATCCATGTAAATCTATCTCTGTTGATATTGCACAAGGTTTCAAAACGAATTTTACGTAATATCGCTTGAGGAAGGCACCTTTAAATTGAGAAATTTAAATAGGAGAGGGATATGAAATTATTAGTTGATTAAAAATGTGTTTTATTTTTGGATTAATTCAACGATACAATAAATAGTTTTAATTATTTATCCGTTGATTGTAAGATATGCATCTCTTTTCATGTACATACAATTTAATGTTTGTATGTACATTCAATCTCAATCTTTCATTTAATTGCTTCAAAAGTTACGTTTATTTGGTGAAAAGAATTACACAAAACAAAAACACATTAAAATTTTTTTGAAATTTGTTTGATTCTCATCCTATTTTATGTTTAACGTTTTTTTATACTTTTTTTAATTCAAAACAGCCAGAATGCAGTTGCATAGGTTAAAAAAAATAAATTCTCGGAACTGTGTAGTCGATTCTGCAACCGTAAAAAGGCTCATTAATTATTATCGAGCCATGACTGCAAAGAACCTTAGGGACTTGATGTTCGAAAATTGTTTTTTTTTAACGAAAATCGATTATTTAAGACAACTTTGAGTTTAACGATTATATAGAGTTTAAAGACTAGACTACGTTTAAAAGCACGAAATCAATGGGCGGGAAGGCGGAAGTTTATTCGGAAGGGGTTAAGGAGGCACTGGTCTACTCTTCTACTACCTATTAATCTAGTCCTTGTAAATACACAGGCAAGACTAAAAACATTTTGAAACATTGAAATGCCTTTCAATTTCGTACATGTAAACAAACTCTTGAGGAAAAAAAAATTAAAAAACAATCAAATAAATAAAATATATAAACAATAACAGTAACCTGATGTCAATTCAAACTTGGTTTTTATTCTAGTACATTCTACATTTCAGATATTCTGTAACTATTTGTTGACATCGAGGGCAAGACAATATTAAAAATTAGAAGACTTGTGTAGTTTTTTCATCAATTTATTTTTAATAAATTACACAATTACATTTATAGCCCTTAGTGGTAATCGAGTGTTACCCTATTTTAAAACCTTGTCTTTGAGGTCGCCTAATGGTTACAGAATAAGGGGAATTATGTTCCTTTCTGCTTGAGAACAAAGAAATAAAATATAATATGTAAGTACTCACTTGATCGATTTAAATAAAATCCCCTGATGGTTAATGGGCTTGAAAAATTTTCTACAGAGCTGGTCATTTGAATTCTCGCCTATATGCTGCAACAGTTCCAGCAACACTTACATTCATTTCTTGAAATTTTCCATCAATTTTTCTTTTTGTTGGGATTTGTTATTAATATTTTTTTAAATTTAATTTATTAATTATATATATTTTGTTTTAAATATTATTGCATTATAATAAAAATAGAATAATTTGTTTACAATTACTTTTGCTGTTGTATAATAATTTTATTAAACATATAAAGAAAACAAAACAATTGTAGCCAGCAATTAATAAACTTCTGAAAAACGTTTTTTTTTAACACAACATAGTCCTCGATTTGTTACTTAATATTATTAAACTATAAATGAATGGAAGGGTTAACAAACAAAATATAAATCATAATAATTAATTGGTGGTCGTGGTAGTGGAGCGAGTGATTATTTTGTTAAACTATTTGCAGAGTATTTAAGTTTTCAATTACTAAAACATAGTAACGATTTTCACTCTTGGTAGCAGATTACAACAGCACAAGCAAATTCACTTTAATAATTTACCACGCTGCGGTTAGAAAATAGCATAAAACTCCGTAATGTTAAATTTACCAAGACAAGACATTGACGGAAAACATAGCAAACTCAAGTTTTCCAGACATAAAACATAGCATTAGTATGAAAATTATAAATTTAGCACACAATGAGTGAAAACCGCTAATATAATGCATTTAAACAGAATTATTATATATTAAATTAGTCCTAACTACTTTTGCATTTGTGTAAAGGTGTGTCTTATTTGTTTTTTTTTTATGTTGTGTGTTTTATTTCAGTCACTGCGTATATTTTATTTTTTATTTTTTTTTTATGTAGTAGTTTTAGTTTTCTTTTTTTTTTGCGAAATAAAGAAACAAATTTTAAATCATAAAATTTTATGTATTTCATTACATTAAGAAAATAACCACGGAAATAGCAAACTCATTCCAAAATAATTTCTAATGTTTCAATACATCGTAAAGGGATCATGTCTAAACGACAAAATAATATTTGTATATAAGTGTATAAGAAATTGTTCAAACGTGCATTGAATGAAAGCAATATAAAAAAGGAATTTATTATAAAATAGCAATAGCTGAAGAGACCATACATGTATATACACAATATTAACATAAATTGACAAGCAAAGAAAAGTTAGAAAGAAATGTAATGTAATGAGAAGAAAATAATTAATTAAAGCGTCCGATATATATACGTAGTTTAGTTAATTTAGTTTAGTTTAGTTAATTTAGATACATAATATTAAAGTAGTCGCTGCTTTCTAACTTTTTCTTTTTTGTAATCATCATCTACAAAATGGGGGGCACACACAAAGTGCAACACATAGACAAAAATAGATATACATTATATACAAAACAGAAAATAAACTATTTAAAAATTAAATAAATCTTATATAGAAATATATGTATGTATGTATCTCCAAATTTACATTTGACATTATTGGTGTGTTTTATATTTTGTACTGCCTTAAATTTTTGCTAAAAGAGATTGAATTATTTTTTTGCTCGTTCGCTTAGTCATAAATAGAATCAAAAGAAATCCTGATGTTTTAGTTATTTTCATTTAAAACACATTTCGTTAAAATTACAATTATCTAAGCTATGGGAAAAGATTTTGCGCATGGTATGTAAACTGCAAAGATCTTGGTCGACTGGACAGCCAGGTATGTGTACGACTTGCTCTTGATGCAACGTCAAGACCATGGGACCTTCTTTGTGACAACTGAAATAGAATAAAAAAAGAAGTTTTAAATATCTTGCAAATGTGATTATATTTTATACTCACTCATATAAAACAAACGCCACATTTGTGGCAAAAGCATCAATGACACTGGTGCGCCATTTACGTTGTTTTCCATAATCTTGGAACGTTAAAGGAGTTTTATCCTTGCACAGACCCAAGTGTGCCAACACTTTAAGTAAAGTGCCCGAATGTGTAAAATAAAATGTTGTATTAGGCCTAGATGACTGCGGGCTGCAAAACAAGTCAATTTTCATTATTTCTAAGTGTGTTAAAGCACGCCATAATAGAATGAATGAATGATCAAATGCAAGCTGTTATTGGTTAGAAGTTTTCATGTAAAACGAGCGAATAAACGAGTTCGGCCCAAGTCTGACTACAATTTTGCTTAATTTTACTTAAATTTCACATCCATTTGTGCAAAAATTTATTTTTGTATCCTTAAAATTTTGGGAATTTTAATCTACATAAAGGTGAACAGAATTATGAAGATATTTCTTGTGCAAAATGTTTCATCATCCAATATATTGTCTATAAATTTCACATGTAATCGCCTCACATTCGTATTCGTTTTCGCGAATATCAAACATTTACATTCGGCAGATCACAAATGCCTTTGCACATATTTATATTATATCTAAAACTTATTTATATGTGCCAAATTTCAGTGTAGTGAATATTTTTTATTACCTATTAAATTTATATATGTATATTTAAACGTAAACATGTCGCTTAAGAGTTAATTAACGTAATGACTGTACCAATTATAAGTCTTCTTCCATTCATTATTTTCATTAGAGCCTTGTATCTGACTTCATTTATTTAAAACAAATTTCATAAGCATTTATTTTGAAGAATAGTATATAATTTTACCACACAAGCGTTTAAAGCCATATTTTAGCCGTTAATTACACACTTTTTGACAACAACTTAATGTTAGTTAATAGGAAATGAAACGAAGTAAAGTCAAAGAAACAATATACTCACTCTATATGCTCAAACATATTGACTATGGCTGGACAGGCAATTTGATGTGTCAATTCATAGCCATACCCATCATTCCAATAGTATTCTAAATCTTCCACAAATTCTAAAATTTGTATTGATTTGCGATCGAGCAATTGGCACCATACCGAAGGTTCTCTCCGCCTATGCCAAGCAGTTTCAAAAGCACACACGGTATAAATAAGCCGTGCTATAGAGGCATCAATGTTAGTTAATTTAGTTTTACTGCGCAGTTGATTTAGAACGTCGAGCATGTGATCTGTTTGCAAAAATTTACGTACATTGTCAAATGTTTGGGGATTTTTATCGACATCAGTTTTCCAGCGACTACACAATTTATAAAACTAGAAATACAAAGAAAAGTACAAAAATTACTCATATTATTCTTTTAAGAAGATACAATTTAGTTGCAGAATGTCTTTAAAAATATATTAAATTAATATCCGAATTGAATAAGTTCTTCAGATAAATGAACTATTATTCTGCTAAAGTTTGTAGCATTTTAATGTAAAAGAAACGGGCATGATGCATTAATAAAACATATGCATATATATGTAAATTACTTTCAAAACTGACAAGGCTGACTATTTCAACTCTCTCTCTCTCTCCCATGTTAACATGGATCCGTTGTACACTTCAAGACCGAGAATAGCATACCAGTATTCTAAAGTATTATATTATTCAAGCCAAGCAGCTTGTGGTGGTATTAACTTGAATTGTACCAATTAATATAGATTCTAATTACAATTTTACGAACTTTAGCTTAATAATAACAATATCTGTCACCAAATGTTTTTATTGTGTACCTGGTGATGGTTCGTACACTGCCACCATATTGTCTACGAAACCTACAGCTAATGCCATTTTGTGTAGATGGAAAGCTAGACAAGTTGGATGTCCAATTTTTGGACCCATAAAACTATCGTTACTACGGAGAGTACTTTGCACACGACCACCTTGTGTACTATAGATGGTAATTTTGTTAGCGCTTCCAGCAGCTACTAGATCGGCAGATTGATGTGCCGCTATAGCAGTTACGTCATTACCAACTTCCCACTGATGAAGAATACCACCATTGGAAGACTTTGAACGTAGATCTATGACACTTATTTTGCCCTGCGTACAACCAGTAACTAATGTGGTCTGATTGTCCTTCAGACAGCAGGATAATATTGCACCAGTATGTTCACGATATACGTGAAAACGTGTCTCTTGTGGAGAACAGCGTTTGTCATACACACGTACACTGCCATCACCAAAACCGCCCACAATATATTCACTGCACGCATTGCTGGAAAATGGTGAAAGAACGCGTAAATTATGCTCACTACCAATTGAAATATCGGTCACACGTAACTCTCTTTCAACATCCCAAATGCGTATAAAACGGCAAGAGCCGCCCGCAACAACCAATTGCTGATGGTATTGATGCCAGGCCGTTACTAAGCCACAGCCATCTCCGGTCATATCTCTTCGTGTGTACTTCGAAGTGCATCCTAAACTAGGTGAATGGCCTAAATAATTGGATTGAAGAGCTGGTAAAGCTACCCAGGATGTTACTAAACGTCCAGGACATTCTCTGGCCTGTTCTTCGGACCTAGCATTTGTGTTTGGTTGCCATATACGCACTACTCCATCCTCATGACCGGCTAGAATTAAGGGTATATCATGAGCATTTAAAAACTCTATAGCACTGACTCGAGCCACCATATTACGGGACATATGAGGAGGTGGTGAAGCCGAAGAGGTTCTTCGCCGTGATGTGGCAACATTCGATGGCACAGTTGTTGGTGTGAATGTTCTTATCGTATTGCGGTGCCAGTCATACAACAATACTTTTTCTCTATAGGCCACCGCAATTTGTTGCTCATAGGGCAGTAATTTCACCAGAGAGGGGGTTGACTGCGTTTTTCGCATCCAGCTTTGCGTATCTATACGCAGAGATCTCAACTGTTGTTCTCTACCGTGACTTCTTATCTGGCGATTACGTTGGTAACGAAATTCTCTTGTCCTTAACACGGGATCATTCTTGTCGATGGGAAAAATTTGTACACGTTCGCTGCATTTATCAGCAGAATAACGATTTTTTCCTGGTCGTGTAAAATAGGAAATTGCCCAGGGTATAAATTCCGTCGTCACAATCGGTTTCAGGACATGTGGTTTGGAATCAAAGTTAGTATCGCTAGTGCTGCTATGGCCAGAGGCTGAGCCATCACCTCCACCACCTCCTGTACCAACTCCTCCACCATTGCCACTAGTTGTACTAGGATCATTTATAATTGCCGCCGTAACGGAAGGTCCACCACAACTATCCGTTTCATCATTCATAGAGGTAGTTCTCAATTTACGATGCAAAACTGACTGAGGATCATTTACCAAATTGCGTAGTTTTGGCGCCCAATGGTTTGACTGGTTAACATGTTGAGTACTTACAGGTGGTGATTCTCCTGCGCCTCCTCCGCTGAGATAAGATACACGTGTATTGGGGCTTGGTGGCAAACTTACACTAAGACTAATACATTTTTCATTGGTGGCCTCTTTGGCTGTAATTAGGCAGAGAGCTGCATTCTCAATATACTTTATAACCTCCTGCGCTGTCTCTGCTACCTTAGGAAATGGATCTTGGCCCAGTACATATATACCTTGCCACAGCTTAAGAAATATTGACTGAAAAGGTATTGCTGTCGTACTTATGTTTGAAATAGAGCTAGAACTAACGCCTCTTCGCATTGTAGCATGACGTTCTAAGCTATGAGTGGAGTGATGGTGGATGCCACTATAAGCGCCAACGATTGTGGTTGGAGAAATTCCTGATAGTACATGTCCCACACTGGCACTGCGATCACCAGATGATGAAGTCATTGGCTGCTCTTGCAGATATACAGTGACGAATTGTGATTCAAACAAAAGAACCATCCATTGCAGGGCAGCCACCAACTCCAAACGTACTAACGGAGACATATCTTCGCCTACACTTTCAATTAATGTTATAGCTATAATACGATCAATGTTGTTGGCATGCTCTTCGGAGCGATCTGTCACAGAACTAATAAATGTACCCAATGCAAAAACAGCTGCAGCTCTAACTTCTGGTATGGGATCTTTAAGTAACGGATATAACTTTTCATGAGCCAAATCTCTTACACCAGACCAACGGGCTTTTTCAAAGTTTTGCCACAACATTCCTTGAATTGTGAAGAAAAAATTATTGAATACAAGATTGGGAAAATTATTTTGTTTTTAACATCGTTTTACCTAAACATATGGCTAACCATTGCCTTAAAAGCCAGCTTTCATCATTCAGTTGTTCGAGACATATAGACACTAGCGAACCTTGGAGTGCACTCGTTTGCCCCAGTAAGAAATTGCTTACAATGCAACCCAAAACAAAAGCTGATAACGTACGATATTCCTTGGCCACAGTAACATCTTGCAGAACAGCCAAAAAGTACTTGTGATCCTTGACTAAATCCACCTGGCAGGAGGGATCTACTGCTAATATTTTCGCCCATATAAATACCAAGACGGGACGTAATTCTTTGGCAGAACTTTGCAAAAGCTTAAGTACATAAGGAAATATACCAACACCCAGAGCCAAATCCACAGCCCAGGGACCTAGATCTAAAAAACGCGCCAACAGTTCCAAGGCTCTTAAACGATGAACTTGTGAAAGCAAAACTTGTAAAACGATAGGTAGTTGCTCTGGTGGGGTACGCGACTCTGATTCACGATCTAGCCAAACTTGAAATGCAGTCAGTTGCTCTTCAAAAAAAGGTAACTGTTTGTAGGGTACACCATGCTCCAATATGTCAGGTAATTGTTGCAAAGCCAAATCGACTACTAAGTCCCAGGCAGTCCACATAGGATGACGAAAACAAGGTGGTAATGCAGGATGTGATACAGGCGTACAATCGTGAGAACGTAATATTCTTTCTGCCAATAAAAAGTTACGAAATAGGCTGGCCACAAGTAAATCTTGTCTGAATAACTTTTGAAACAGCTCACGCGGTAAAGTGTTCCACGCAATGGTGTCGGTTATGGCAGTAAATACCCAATTTAATTCTCCTAGCATAGTGCGACGGTCATTTACTTTTCCTGGTATTTTATCGATAAATTCTGTATGTAAGCGGGGAACCAAGACAAATTGCTCTCGCATTGTATACCATTTTAAGGCGATATTAATTGGGGTTGTAAGGCAGGAAGTAAATAAATCAGCCGGCAGCTGTGCATTCATGGGCAAAATCTCACCCACCGAACAAGCTGCCAAATGTATGCAATTCTTATAATTTGGTGGCATATTAGATGATTGAGTTCCAGGATGAAAACGTTGTGCAGTTACGGCAGCCTTTTGCACCTCACGCTCCTGTTGCTCGGCGAATTGTAAAAACGATTGTATAATTATACCAGCATTTGAACAATCATACACATAGATTGAAGGATCATCCATCCAACTTTGAAGCTCAAAGATACTTAATGGTATGTATTGGGTAAAGGTCTTATTAAATACCCATATCTCACCATTCGCTGTTGGTTTGGGAACACCGTGGCCATTGTAATGGAATAATATACGTTCTCCCTTTGCATTGCGCCTGAGGGAGATGCACAACTTTTTCACATCCTCTACCGTGGGATCGTGACATTTTTTGTAACGAGCTCTTGGTTGCCATCTTTCGTACTGCATTTGCAAATTTGAACCTATTAAATCCATTGCTTTAGCAGCCGAAACAGTTGTGGGATCTATCCAACATTCCAAGCGTGAACATGGCTGTATTTTAATAACATCTGGTGGATCTACACCAATATTTAGGCATAAAACCAAAGCAACACTGGCGGTTTTCATTCTCTCACGTATGCGCCAAGGTTGGCGGTCACATTCTATTGACGCAATGGCTTCATGGTGGCGTTTAGCTTGAAAACATAAAGGGCAAATATAGTCGCGCGGTCGGTCACCATTCTCTCCTAGAGAAAACTGTTGTGGTGCTCTTGTTACTTGCTGACCATCAAGAGACATTGACATTGAAGTTTTGCGGCTGATCGACATATTTGTAAAACTGCAAGCAGAAGTTGGTGGATTAATCACTTTGTTTGTTTTCTCACTTGTCTTGATGCCCAAACATGCATCATTAGATAAGCCGGTTCTTGTGGTACTATTACTAGATTTATCCTTAATACCTCTTCCCGCAGATGCTATATTTACTGCTGTTGCACTTATATAGCGAGATTCGAACATTGATTAACGTTTAGAATTACTTTTCGCACACTAATAAACACGTTACAGCACCAACAACACACGAAATTAAAATCAATGATGGCATTAGAGGCAACAACAATTAATAACACCATCTGTAGATATGTATACTTAGATTTGTAGTATGTTTTAATAGCAGCACAACAATGAATGAAATGCGTTGTGTAAAGTAAAAAAAAAAAGGCGTCTTTTGTCTGGCCTTTACAGATGCAGAATGAGAGGGCGTTGTATCGTCTTTTTATTGAGTTTTCATTATAATTCAACACTGAAATATATCCTTGTTATATTTGAAAAAAACTTTTTAGCTTTTAATTAATAACTTTTTGTTTGCTTTTCCAAATTCTTGGAATTCTCTTAGTTAGTGTGTGTAACACAATCAAAACAACATAACCACAATTTTTCAGGCAGAGCAAAAAGATTCCCTAATGATTTTTTCAACACTTTTCACTTTAGCATTTCTGCTTTCACTTAAAATTTTTCGATTTTTCCGCAAATAAGTTTTACGAATTCACAAATCATATATTTCATTTTAGCTTTTAAATAATACAGTTTCATTCGATATTGTTCAATAGAATTGAAGAAAAGCGCAACCACGTTAATGTGAAAAAATACGCAGCATTTTTTCACAGTTCAACTTTTTTTACTCTCGTCGCATGCATAATAAAATCTATGGTGCTGCCAGAATTTAAAACGCCAAACCCAAAAGTGCATTATGTTAGTTATGAGGGTATGTTAACAATAGTTTTGGCTGTACAAACTTGAATCACCATTTTAACAATGCGTCAATGTCATTGCTTTACCAAACTGTTATCTATACTAGCAACTACGTAGCATCTATGTAATGCCATATTGATTTAGTATAGTTGTATTTGTTTCATTTATTACAGGTATTTTGTTTGTATACCATTATTATCACTAAATCAAGGACAACACTTTAGGAACAAACAACACATATCGATGGTATGTAAACATTGCATGGCATCTCTTTATACAAACAGGTTTTTAATTTTGAGATCTTTTTTATATTAAAAGGATAATAATAATAAAAGATTAAGAGAAACTGACTCTCTATTTTCGTTGTATTATATGCATTTGTATTTGTAAGGAGTATTTCGATTCACCATTTTCATTTCATTATTCTTTCTTTTTCACTCCAACTGTTTCACGAACTTGGCAGTACTTTCGTGAACATAATAAACAACATTGCCATTTCCAATATATATTCTTCAGCATATATATGATTGGTTAACCAACCAATTGTCTCAATATTTTAAAACATAGTTCTTTTCGTATACTATTTACTGACGTATCATGGCACAATTATGTACTAGGTAGCCGCAAAAACTCAAATCAACAACAACAGTGCGTGTTGTTGTTGTATTTGAATTTAGTGTCAACAAGAACACGATGTACAGAAATACATAATACATACTTTCTCTACGCGCCTTTATTTGTAAACAAATCGGCCATGTTTTGCTTCAAAGTTTGCGTAGATGTTTGTATAACATAAACTACATTTGGCAGGTTCTACCCCAATAAAAAAAAAGCAGATGGCGCTTAGAGACTACTTGGTATATAATTATACCATGCACACGTTTATAGAAATATATACATATATGGAAAACAATTTGCTTACTTACCCTCAATACAGGATCCTTGTGGAGAGCCTCCGGATAAATAATACTACCAATACGATGTCTACCAAATAAACCGATGGCAAAACTTTGTGCACTCTTATAGGTCCTTTGAGTGGCGGTGTATTTGAAGAAATAGTGCTCCGGATTGTATATCTCTGGCAAAAGTGTGGGAAATCTGCTCTGCATACGTTCAGCAAGTTCTATAAGTTCATCTTCACCTTCGGCCACTAAGTATTTTTCTTCTTCAGTGCTAACTGTAAATTTCCATTCACTTAACCTTTTCAACTGTCGTGGACACAATTGAACATCTTTAGCCGCCAAAATGTCATCCCGCAAAGAGCTCAACTGAATCTTAATATTTTCTATTACTTCTTTACTAGGATTTCGTGTACCATGGCGTACCACTGACCAAATCCGTGAAGGTTGGCAGCCTTGGAAATAAAACTTGTTAATTACTTCATATTAGCAGCATACTTTATCTATCACCTTCAAACTTGATGGGTTTATCATCCAAATTGGCCACCACACGATAAGGCGTTTTAGAAGACAAATACTGTTCAATGTCAGCTCTGGGTATATCATGGCACGATTCTGTGTTATTTAGAGATAACGCGGACAAAGTAATGTCACCACTGTTTGCGTTGATTCTTAAGATTAGATATATAAAAACAATAACAAATTGAGGCAAGGACATTGTAAAACGGTATATGCATGTATGCACATTTATTAAAATTTTTGGACAGAATAGCAGATACTTGTCAGATTAGGTAAAAATAAGTTACACAAAAAACATTTAAACAGGTTAAAAATAAATAAAATTGTTAAGATTTGAAGGAGTTTGCTTCGCACTTTCCTATATGAACTGCTGGACTTGAGTATTTACAATTAGAGATGTATAAATGCATTGACATTAGCTAACAGCTGCTTTCATTACACATGCGGATAACAAAACAGGGTGTGTAAAATATGTGTTTATTAATACAAAATTAGAGATGAGACCTTTTTTGATTAGTTCCCAAACAGCAGTTACATTTGAACATATTTAAATCGAAGTGCTGATTGTGATAATAGGGCAATGAATTATATTTTCCAATACTATTCTCTTCTTGTCTATTGTTCAATCACATCTGGAGCCAACTTAAATATAATAATTTTCAGTTGCTCCGGCAGATTCCCTGAGTTTAACGTTGAGTGCCATCCCAACAAATATTAAGCTCCATCATGAAGCACGTTTGTAAGCGAAAGATAGCCAACTCCCGCTTACCAACTTGCTTAGGCACAATATCATTCTTATTCGTATTGTCTCACTTTTTTCTAAAGCAAATAGATTTTTAAATTAAATGTTTACACAACAACAACAAGGAGAGAATGCATCATTAACTCCAGCGATGCATTTTTTGAGTTATGACAGTATTGCACTAAATGAGCAATATGTACGAGTTGACAAGTCAAATGAGAAAAGCATGTCGAGTGCGCTGAGTTTCACAAGTACATTTTAAATTATTTATTCTCGGTAATAAAATACTTTTTTTAGTTAAAACATTTTGTTGCAAGAGTTTACGTTTTATTTCAAATTGAATAGATTTACGGAGTTAAGCAACAGCGGTCTATAATATATCAAATAAAATATTAAATAATTTTTTCTATAAATTTTTCTTTAAAGAATTTACACAAAATACAACAACTACAAAAGCATGTTATGTGTGAACTACATGTATAATTCAAATAAGTGGATATTAAGAATACAATTTATGGATGCGTAGTAAATATAATTTAGTATTTTTGTAATGAAGGAATTTATATATTTAGCGTTTTGAAAATAAAAATTAACTTTGAAATAGTCATACTAATTACAGTTTTTATTTCACAACTTTTGCGGCTAATAAAGCTTTTCATAGAGAACTAATTGAGTGAAGTATTCATATTTAGTTTGTAGTAAAACTGCACACAAAATATTCAAATTAATCATTGGCCATGAAACATATTGTCAAAGTACTCGTTATATGTTGTAGAAGTGTGAAAAGTGTTTGGGAATAATTCTTTGCAGGTAAGTACGTAAGTATTTCTGCAAATTTGCGATTTTAGTTAACGATGCATAGGGAAATAAATTACCAGAAACATGTCAAGCTGCTGCTTTCACCGAGATTTTCAAAAATTGACTAAATTGCAACTACATTTTGATATATGTAAAAGGCTTCTGATCGGATCGTCCTCGAATAATTATTAACTTGGGAATAATCGATTAAGCCAGGTTATATTGCATTAACAATTAATAAATTTCTTTGAGGTTATTTCCATTTTAATTATTGATATTCGTTATTCCGTCAACAATCAAACAAATCTGTCGATTGTTAAAACAATAATGCTGAAAAATAAGATTCAAGAATCATATAGTGGCATTGAATTTCATTCCTAATGAGTTAGAAACACAAGCCCTTTCGATTATTATGAAATTTGGTGCAAAGTTATTTCTTTTTCTGTTTTTTTCATAATTTGTTTTTAGTAAAAGCGATAACTGTTGCTTAAAGATCCTAATACTTAGAGGATGTGTTTTTCTCTTCTTTGTTGTATAGGGTGTTTTTTTTATAGAGTGATACAACTTTGAGTTGGCATCACTGCTTTATTTTACCACCCATTTAACAGCTGATAGTTGCTTTTTGTTTAGTTTGCTTTGACATTTTATTATGGATCGACTTACACAAGTTTTAATCAAAATAATGGTTCTTTTCGTCAAACTTATCGTGCACTTGATCCATTCAAAATTTCATTTTCCGATGAAGCCCATTTTTGGTTGAATGGATACGTAAATAAACAGAATTGTCTGTGAAAATCGGTGTTCCAGATTGCGCCTTGTACGCGTCAGCCGTGGCGGCCAAATGGCCGAAATCATATTTAAACATTAATGTCATCAAATTTTCTATCCAATAAAAACCGTTTCATTGATTTCAAAATATATTACTATGTTATATTATGATTTAAACTTGTATCACGCTATAAAAAACACCCATTATATAACATTTTTTCTTCACATAATTTTTTAAGTGTTTCGAAAGAAAAAAAAAACCATATACTAAAATGTGAGGAACCCTACTTCGTGGTACCTGCAGCAAAAAATTCACCGGTGCAGTAAGAAGTACACCAAAGTTTCTTTAACCGAATTTCATCCAAATGAATGGAATATATGGAATGACCCATATGAATTATTATTTACCATGTCGTTTATTAAATTTATGTAGTTCATTAAGGGCGTGTATAAAACTATCTGCCGGGCCCACGATGTCACTCGATATCGTTCTGTCGACAAAAATATATTTAAAACCAAAACGGATTCTAAAATATCGAGTGACATCGTGGCCCAGGCAGTAATTTTTGTTATTATAAGATTTACACAAACAGAAAACAAATCAGTTGCATATTTTCGGATTCTTGTTAATTGTTAGCAAATACTTCTACTATTCGACAGACATGATAAGTAATCGAAGGAATAATGGAAGAATTAACATCTATTTAATTTAAATAAAAAAAACTAGGTCGAATAACATACAAAAATAAATAAATAATTAATTTAATTTGCAACTCATAGAGCAGAGTAGAACAACGCTATTTTGGAAAGCCACAACAATTCGTCATCAGGACTCCTGTAATTTTATTTCAATCACTTTTTAGTTTTTATTAATAAATTGCATTCGAGAGCTGCTTCAAGACTAAACTGCTGCAGGGTCCCCGGATTGAGTCCCCGAGAATCACTATCGATAAACTTTTTCCAACCTGCACAGCAGAGCAGAAAAACGTTGCTTTCGGAAGTCGCCACACGTTCATTATCAGTACTCATGAGTATTTTTATTTACTACCACTTGTTAGGTGGCTTCTGTGAAATATGAACAATAAAAGAGAAATAATAATAACAACACTTTCCTTCTCTTCACTGCTTCAAAGAGAGTAACCAAAAAGTAGCAAAATGAAACGCTATTGATAACAACAATCGCATATTGATTTGAGGCATTTGCAATTCATTTTACACACGGAAAAAAGTGACAGTGTTAAGGCCATGATAACCGCAAATAGTGGTGTGGCGAGTGGCAAGCAGCAAGCAAGACGGTGTTGTGATTTGGTTAAAAGTTCTTGTGAAGCAGTTTCAACAAAACCAGTTAGTTGTGCGTGAATTTTCGGTTGGCTTGGACGTGTTTTTTGTTTGTTTGCTATGAAGTTTTAAAAAACGGGCAACGCTACTAAATTGAATTTCTAATTGTTTTCATTTAAATTGTAAAATTATAAAAAATATAGTTCATTAAAACAAGAGGCGATGCAAATTTGCCTTTTCAAATTGAATCAAGTGTTTGAAAATTAAGTAAAGGGAACAGGAAAACTTGTTAACAAATTTAAGTCAAGCAACCAGATGTTTGCGGTTTGCGGCGTAAATTGATACGAATTTTATATGCTTTTTATATTTATTTGCAATACAGTTTTATGGTTTTATGGCAGTTTAAGTGTTAAAGTCTGATTAAAAAAATTAACTACCGTCTGGTGTTCACAGCAAAGAAAAAACTTCTTGATTTATTGCAGGTTTAAAGCATGAAAAATTATATTCATAAAGCATTTGAAAAGCAAATTAACTTGGAAATCAAATAATTGTGCATAACTAAAGAGTTTTTAAATGACACCAATAAATAAAACGTTAGCATATGTTGCAAATTGAATTGCGCCAAAATGTGCTGAAAATGCCAACAGCAACAACGACAACAATTATAATGAAATAAATATAATAATACCTACAAACCTAATCTACACAGTACTCGTTTATTCATTCATTCATTCATTCATATTTGCTTGTGTATTCGTGCATAAAATAATCCTTCCTTTTAGCTGCTCTTTTATGTGCCACTCAAACACATGCAGACTCTGGTAAGCACGAGTGCAAGAGCACATACACCAACAAAAGAAAACATTTCCCTGCAAACATTTTTTGTGGCAGCAGTAGAGTCAATTAGATGACAAGGACGAACGGAGAAAAAAACGTTTAAGGACTTTAGTCTTTAAAAGTCATTGTAGTCTAGTGTAGAGATATTTTTGTTCATAGAATTTGCAAGGAATTTTATCTTATACATGCTTTGAAAGAAAATTTTTTCTTATTGATCTCATATTTTACCAATTTTGATTTACGACCCCATTCCGGGAAGCATCGATATTTATTCGGTTTGTGACAGACGATGGTCATGTTCTTTATTAATTATAACGTAAATTCTCTGAAAAAGTAGTTATAATTTTGTAATGAAAAATTTTTAATTTAGAGACTCCTACCCGATTTGTTTCGGCACTAATAAAGTTTTAAGAATCAACTGAATGTTTTTCCGATTTAAAGCTAAAGTTTTATTGTTATTTTTCTCTTTAAATTATTCGCTTTAAAAATTCCACAATATGAGAATTACAATTATATTCGAGCATAATTAACCCAACGTAGTCACAAAAATCTTTAGCGAAAATCGCGTCAACAACTGTCACACTGTTTCGGCAATATCCTGAAGAACTTAACAAATATTATTTACAATAATATTGTGTGGTGTATGACAATGCGCAATATATCAATCAATCAGCCATAAATTATTGCAAAAGATTTTTTTTTTATAAATCGTTTTATTCACACAATCGCGCGCTCTGCCAGATATGATATGTCTGCTGGAAAAGTATGCCACTCCGTGACAGATTTCTTTTTTTTTTTATTAATTTTTTTGTAAGTCGTGCGTTTTAAAAATATTTTTGAAAGATTTCATAAAATGATAGTTTCCATGCGAGCATTTGCATCACTTCGATTTTTTAATGCGGTCAGATTTCTGCAAGATTTTCCTGTAACTGAATAGTGCTAGTGTGTAGTGGGTCATGGCCTTAAGCAAAAAATAAAATCCCAAAGTTTTTGTTTCTAAGGCAGGATTCTATTCAGCTACTTTTTGATTTTATTAAAGGATTATGAACTAAATTTTGAAAACAATTTACAACAGAGAGTCTTACTCTCAAAATATTCACGATGCCGAACGTTTTGCTGAAAGTGGGAATATTGATTAGTTCCAAAGCAAAAGAAATATTAAAAACTAAAACATTATGAATATTCCAAAGTAGTGCAAAAAAAATTTGAAAGATACAGCTCCGGATAGATTTGAAAATATAAAAAACTATACAATAAAATAAATTATATTTTAAAGCCAACTGTTATCTGCTGTAATCTCCAGAAAAATAATAATAAAAAGGAGAGGAATTATGCGATCTCATAACGATCTGACTATCGGTCAGATGACACCAAGATGAAACTTTTTGAACAAAAAGCTTCCAAATGCTCAGAGAGTTTTACATGACATGCAAAAAAAAACTATTATATATTTATCCATGCAATCTATCCCTACACACTTGCACGGTCTTCTTCCAAGTTGTAAAATACCCCGCAGATCTGATAATCGAATGGAAATTAATGAATACAGTGATTCATTAATTATTGCTGCAGTAGTTTAACAAAGCAGATCTACACGATTAAGTTACAGTGTAATTTATAATGTTGTTGAAAACATTATAAATTGTCATAAAGAATACATTTAAGTTTAAGTTACTTCATGGCAAAACAGAACACTATGGTTTTCAGAAGCCACTACACTGCCCATAATCAGTGCTTATTATGAGTACGTTTATCAGCAATTGTTCGTTGGCTCATATGTGTGCAATAATATAAATTGCATTTCTTACACATGCAAGAAAAACTTGTGTAAGTTTATATACGAGAATTGCATCATTTTGTAAAATTCATGTTAAATTATAAATTTATGTCTCTTCATGCCCCATTTATTTCAATTTCATTTTATCTGTTATACTTATTCTAAGTACTTTGGACTCGATGCCAAATTGGATAAAATTAATCACATTAAAATAGAATTTCTCTTAATATCATTTGGGTTTTCTCAAATTTTCTAGCATTTAGAAATTGTCACTTAATCAATCAGCGTTGCCACGATGATGATTTCATCATGTTATTCAAGATTTTTAAACGTTTATTTTGTCAGGTATTAAATGAAATTTCGATTAAAGCTTTAAACACAATAACGACAGCAGGCTACACGAACATCGACTACAAAAGCCGTTGGCTACAATCGTTGCCTCGTAGTCAGCTACTTAATTATTTTTAAGACGACACCGCCAAATTAATAACCATGTGTTGTTGTTTGTAGTAGAATTCTCTTAATATGCAAGTGTAGCCGCTTTCATATATGTAATTTTATTATATAGTGTTATTGCAATAAAATATATTTAAAGTCCACAATACATGACAAGAAATCATTCATTAGCTTGGAAATATAGTTTGTTGTTTCTTTTTGTATAATAAAAGTTTGCAAGTTTTCAAGTTTACAATAATTGAATTTATTTATATTATACTGGCAACATTGCATCTACTCATTGTCGCTCAACAAAATAGAAATTCTATATTAATATTTGTATAGGCTAAATTGTTCTAACTTAGTTAAAATCTCAGAAGGACATGATGATAAATATTCCTAGGCACAAAGGAAGTCAACATCAGTTTTATTCAACTTACACAGCAGAGCAGAACAGCTGTTTTCGAAAGTCGCTACACTTTCATCTTCAGTGCTCATGTGTATATTGTGTTTATCACCACTGTTTAGGTGGCTTAGTTGAATGTGATAACAGTTTTCTATTTACATAAATTTTATTGTGAAAAACAATCCGAGAACTGTATCAACCTGATGTTAACACTTGTGTGTTATGATACCTGTGTTACCATTTGATTATTTTCTTCATGTCAGAAATTCGTTTAATTTGACTACAACCACAAAAACAGCATGGACAACAACCCGTACCCGTGTTGTCTGTAGTGGTAAAAATAATCATTCGTGTATACGCACATGTATTCCATTTTTGAGAAGTTGCAGTCTGTAGTCTGCTGTCGTTATTGTGTTTAATGTATTACAAAAAAACTAATACAAAGAATAAATCACAAAGAAATGTTGCCACCGTTACTAAATTAGAACGATCGACTTGAGATTTTCCATAAAAACCATCAACTGAAAAAGTCCTTAAATTGTACCAAATGAGCGATTGAACTTTTTTGCCTGGAATAGTACCAAAACAAAAATTCGATTGTACCAACATTTTTAATACTGTAACAACCTGTCGCTACTTTCTAAAACCTTTAACACCGCGAGAGTCTATTGCAAATAGTGAATTGGTGAAGAAAAAAAGAGTAACGAAGTGATCTATTTTTTTATATTGTCCTGACGTGACGTTGGTAAAGTCTTTCCTAAATACAAAGAAATTTTTTTCTTGCCGCATATACATATAAAAATCCTTGTCTAGCATTTTGATCGTGTCTAGACATCTTAAGAGATTATAATTTGTGTAAAATTCAGGGGGGTTGGCATACGTCTTCTGGCATTTCAACTCTTGTGAATTATCTGTCTCAGAAAATTTCTCTTAAATTACAAATTTCATATGATTTCTTATTTTTATTTTTTTTTTAAATGTTTAATAATAAAATTATATGCAAGATAATAATGAGTTGAACTGTTTTCCCTACAAAATTATTAAAATTTCTTTCAGTATATCTTTTTGCTTTTTAAGAATATTAAATAAAATTACATATTTCAATAGAAATATATATTTCCACTCATACAAGAAGGTGTAGGGTGTTTTATGAAATTGAATTGTTAAGAGTTTTCAAATCTTAAAACATGCGCATTAAAATGAGCGAAATATTACTAAATATGCCGAACAACAACAACAGCAACAACAACTAACGAAGGCAAAGGCAGGACTAAAGAGAATAGACGACAAACAAGCTGGGCAGGTTAACAGGCAAACAAACAAACAGTTGATTTCAAGCCATCCTTTATTTACCGGTTATATTCGATACAAATTCAATATTTCAATTCAGTTTCAATTTGCATCTCAAACATAACGGAACGATTTGAAAAACCAGAACGTCAAAGAAATCAAAACAAAAGTACAATTTTGAAAACAAACAGAAATAAAAGGATGACAACATTAAATGGTTACTTAACAAGAGGCTAACAAAGTTTGCAAATTTGCTTTAACCAAAACTTCAGTAAAATAAAACAGTTAAATAATAATATTAAACAGTTCTCAAAATGTTTAATTTCCAGTGGAAATTTAGAACTTAAAAAAATTTTTAATTTAAAAACAAACAAAAAACTGTTGCGTACAATTTGGTTTGTCTGTGTGTGTGTATTGGTGCCAACTGATTTGACATCATTAATTTTATAAATTTTTATTGCATTAAAATAATTATAAAACATTTTTATAAATAAACACAAAACTCTAATGAAGTCTTTTTTTTTTATTAATAAAAATAACGTTCAACTGGATTTTCATGTTATTTTTTTAAATTAAATGAAAAAAAGAATCTATAAATTTTTATGCATTTTACACACTCTAAACAAGCGTTCTAAAATATTGGAATTGATTTGAAGTAAAACAAAAGAGTCGACTGCAATAAATTATAAGAAAGAAAAAAGTGTTAATGAATTTAAAAAGCTGAAACGAAAATGTAACGAGACTCATTCAGAGTATTTATGCATCTGCATGTGCATTCGAGTACATGCCGAAAGAATTGTACAAGAACCGATTAAGAAAAAAAAAGACAAAATAATAAATAAATAAAATAAATGTAAATTTTGAAACTAAAAGTTCTCGATCGTGTCGTCTGACAGGCCCCCCTGCTGTTAGTTCTTTGAAGGAAAAAGGAAAAAGAAAAAAACGGTCACGCCAACAAATTTTATTCATTCTTTCGTTAGTCTGTTTATTTATTTTTATTTTTTAGTTCATTCGAATGTCTCAAATAAAAGTAAAACTGTTTTTCGTCAGAATTTTGGGAGAAACATGTGCTGTATTCTGTCGTGAATATCTACACTGGGTAACAAAATTCACAATATCCCCTGCATCCTGTAGACATTTTGTAATGCCGGTTACTGCAGTTTACAATTCGAATGACGTTGTTGTTTCTTTTTTCTTTTCTTTTTCTTCGAAAAAATTACTTGTAATTGTGTAAATAGTACGTTTCTTAGTAACGTATTTGCGGTTAGAGAGGGTTGAATGTTTGTTGCGCTGCACAGTGTCAGATTTCGTCAATTTAGAGGGACTAAATTTTTTTATAATTTTTTTTTTCTTGAGTTTGAATTCAGTATGAGCGACAATAATATAAATCATAAAGAAATTCATATCAGAGTGAAGGAATGTGAGCCAAAATAAGGTAACAATGGACCGAATGTCCTGTTTATCAAAGAATATAAAAATATAATTTGAACTTTTATAAATATTTTGTTTATGAGTATTTTGTTTTCTTCTTATTTATTTAATTTTTTATAACTTTTATTGAAATTAACTATAGTAATAAAGCCTTTTTAATAAACAGCTGATGACAAATATTCTATGACGTTTTAAATAAGTCGTTTTTCCTTCTTTCTTATAAGTATATCTGGAAGGTGAGACTCCAAAGTTTCGTGGACTCTAAAATATAGAATGTCATTTGCTTCAAGGGCTCTTTTATTGCCATATAAAAAATTTATATGTAGCCTATTGGTATTTCAAGTTCACCATGAACTGGCACATATTTTGCTCCTTTGATATGCAGTTTGAGCTGGAATACGGAATCTAGAAACGACGTTTCCTGATGTCAAATATTACAAATTTCGAAATTATTAATTGAAATATATTATTCAACAATAATATGTTTGAAACTTGATTTATCAATTCAATATTTCTGTAAAACTTCATAACTGACTTCACATTAATTTTGCAAATCAGAGTCGTCATCATAAATATTTGGCTCTCCTAGTCCAGGTTCACACGAGGAAATTTTTGCTGCTCAAATTCTTTTCAATTGTCTTTTGAAGCTGCCTGAAGAGGAATTTGCTTCAGAAATTTTCTTTTACCCTCAAATTCGTACATTTTTGACAGTTTATTTTATTTTATTTGTGTTAAAAAAATTTTTCGCTGCTTCATACGAGAAAGTTTTAGCTGATCATCTTCTGAGTTTGTGAGAGAGAGGGGAGTGGGAAGTTCGCTTTATTTTGCCATTCGTAATTATTATTATTTGTCATTTCTTTTGATTCTCTGTGAAGAATAATTTTTAAAAATTTCCAAACAAACAGACTTTGTTGTAACAAATTTTTTTTAAATAAAATTAATCGCCCGTATTATGAAAGACGACGTCGACGTCACATCAATACGACAGCAAAATATATTCAATTGTCTGGCCTTTATCGACAGAAATGGACTTGTTCTATTAATATTATACGCCTTGGAGAATACCAAAAGGCTGTTCATAACAATTAAATATTGTCGACACTTAAAATGACAAGTGACAACTTTTTGCTGTCGGGTTGATGTGACGTTGAGGTCGTCATTCATAATATGAGCAAAAATAAAATAATATATTTTATACAGCGAAAAATTTTTTAACACAAATTAAATAAAATCACCTGTCAAAAATGTAAGAATATGAAGGTGAAAGAAAACGAAAAGTTGCTGAAGCAAATTTCTTTGTGTGAACATTCACGCAGCTTCAAAAGACAATTGAAAAATGAAATTGAGCAGCAAAAATTTCTTCGTGTGAACCTGGACTAAGAGGGCCAAATGGTTATAATGATGACTCTGATGGCTCTGATTTGCAAAATTAATGTGAAGTCAATTATGAAATTTCACAGAAATATTGAATTGATAAATAAAATTTCAAAAACATTATTTTTGAATAATATATTTATATTAACAATTTCGAATTTGTAATATTTGAAAATTTTGTTTTTTGTTAATAAATTATAATTAAAGTATTAAACACAATAACGACAGCAGACTGCAGACTACAACTTGTCAAAAATGGAATATATCTGCGTATAAGAGAATGATTATTTTTACTACTGCAGGCAACAGGGCTACTGGTTGTTGTCCCTGCTGCTTTTTTTTGGTTGTAGCCAAATTAAATATATTTTATTGGAATAACACTATTTAAGAGTATTAAATATGTGAAAGCGGCTACACTGGCGTATGAAGAGAATTCTACTACAGAAAACAACACATGGTTATTGATTTGGTGGTGTCGTCCTAAAAATAATTAAGTAGTTGACTACGAGGCGACGATTGTAGCCAACGACTCTTGTAGTCGGTGTTCGTGTAGCCTGCTGTCGTTATTGTGTTTAATGCTTAATATTTGTTTGTTATCCTGAAGAAGATATCCAGAGGATATTGAAATATCAATAATAATAAATAAATTTTTTTATTTTTATTTGTTATTAATTAAATTGTATAAGAAATCAAAGGCTAAAATATTAGAACTATATATTGTTGAATAATTAAATGTAGCAACATGGGAGTAACTTCATATAATTGGTTTGGTCAAAGGGACCATCTGGCGACCATCCTGCATCTTTGAGTGGTCACTCTGCATATATATTCTAACAGTTATGGTGGGGGTTGGGCGCCGAAGTTGTTCAATTCAGCCCATTTTTCTCTGAAAAGATGTGTGTTTTCGAGATAATGTTTAGTTCCCAAAATGCGTTGCCTTTTCTTTGACAGTTTTCAAAATTCAGAATAGTGAAATCTAACACTGTGCGGTGTAGAGAAGTCATGCAGAAAATTTCTTTAATTGTGAATAAAATATTTTACTTTATTTTGTTTTATATCACAAAAACCATCAAAATTCACTTGAACAAAATAAATTTTTAAATTTTCACAACTGTGAAGTTTATCTTTTTGTAGAGAAAATTTGAGGTTAAAAAAATAATTGTTGCGGGGCGGAAAGGTATGAAAATTATGGGTTTAAGAACCACATACAACTGCTCTTTGTTTAGACTGAAGCTACGGTCACAATGGCTAAATATTTGTATGAAATATAATTTTTTCATATTTTTATAAAACTTTTTCAAATTAATAAAAAATGATTCTTGAGATCACACTGCGCTCCTTTATTTGCCTATTTCGGTTCGCAGTAACACTGCGAAAATATATTTTGCATATATCAGGACTAAAAAAAATGTTTCCTATGGTCACACTTGATTATATATTTCATTTAAAAGATGTTACATAAAATTGCAAGAAACTCAAATTATTTTCAAATAATAAATGTATTAGAGATTCTACCACTTTTTATACTGCATTCATTCTGCCTTTTACATTGCTTGATGTTCTTTTCTACAAAAGGTGTGAAATTTTAAGATTACATAACACACTTTCCTTATGATGGTTAACTGCGTCACTACGCGATGCCCCATGAATTTGCAATATTTCCCACCATTTCCATCATCGTCTTTGCTTCAATCATGTTGGAATTCTAAGAAAACTGCCACCGAATAATGTGATTCGCTTTAACAAAAATACTCAGCAACTGGGCTGCATTTGGAGACTTAAAAAAAATGTAGTTTTTATTTCTATGCAACCATCGTGCCATTATTGCAAATTGCAAAACTCCATTAAATATCCCAGCGTCACTTTTTTAATGTCTAAAACCAATAAGTGTTATAAAATATTAATGTGCAGCATAATTGCTTAAGTGAATGTGAGCCAGTCAATAATTTCATATACTCCCGCTAGAAATAGTTTCATTTGCAAACTAACAACGCAAATTATTTACATGTTGACCGTGATCGATTATTTCAAATGATTGTAAAAAAGCCAGCTTTTAAATCCATTAATGCAATTAACATTTGACTGGATATTTTATTGGTTAATTATTTAAATTATATTGCAAATAGTTTACAATCAAATTTTAATTCATATCGATGTCACGAGTTAATAAATTTTGATAATTTTAATAATTAATAACGCAAACTCTTATTATTTTTATATTAAATTCAATTAAGACTGATTGGCTAATATTTGTAAAATTTTATTTTTTAACTCAAAAAGACATGCTAAATATTGCAAAACACGAGGGAAGGTTACCATCAATATAATTATTCAACTTAAATAGTAGAGGAGAAGAACTGTTTTCGAAAGCCACTACTCTATTATTATCAGCACTCATGAGTATGTTTCCTTATCTCCACTCATTTGGTGGTTTAGTTGAATGTGTGCACGACTCTTATTTAGAGAGACAGATTTTATTATGAAATATAGGGTGTTTTTTATAGAGTGATACAACTTTGAGTTGGCATCACTGCTCTATTTCACCACCCATTAACAGCTGATTGTTGCTTTTTTTTAGTTTGCTGTGACATTTCATTATGGATCGACTTACAGTAGAGCAACGCCTGCAAATTGTGGAAATTTTTAATCAAAATAATGGTTCTGTTCGTCAAACTTATCGTGCACTTCGTCCATTCAAAATTTTATTTTCCGATGAAGCCCATTTTTGGTTGAATGGGAATATAAATAAGCCGAATTGTCGCATTTGGAGTGGGTAGAATCCACAAGCTTTTGTCGAAACACCATTTTACATCCACAGAAAATTACTGTTTGGTGGGCTTTACGGGCTGGCGGAGTCATTAGCCCATGTGTCTTTAAAAACGGTGATGGTTAGAATGTTACTATTTGTGAAAATTAGTGTTCCAGATTGCGCCTTGTACGCGCCAGCCGTGGCGGCCACATGGCCGAAATCATATTTAAACATTAATGTCATAAAATTTTATTGATATCAAAAATATATTACTATGTTTTATAATGATTTAAACTTGTATCACTCTATAAAAAGCACCCTATAGAATTCGAGAATTCTATCGAACCGATGCTAACACAGTTTTCATTTAAATCTGGTCGCTGACTTTTACGGCCACAATTTTATGGATGAAAAATACAGTATATTTTTGTATCAAAATGTGACTTATTAACCTGTTATAAATCATTAAAAAATTGGTATCGAAAGGGTCCAATTTTATGCGTATTTTTTGTACAATTTGTAAGATCTCATTTTTCACACGCACACAATTACAACGACAATACTCTTGTATGAAGCTCGTGCATCAATTTCTCTCTTACCGCTGCGAAGAGATGGGGTAAGATCAAAACCACCCCGTCATGGTAGATTTTTTACACGTTATTCAGTTGTTAAACGATCATTAATTGTTGGCAGCTGCTTCGGCAGGTAATCAGTATGTGAACAACAGCACCAACAACCATCGCACTGACTTACTCAAAATGTGCATGTCTCTACTGTAACCCGATATTATTTTTCAATTCAAAATTTATTTTTAATTAGCCACAAAATAATTACAGTGAATACAATAAAGGTTTTGTAAATAAAAAAATATCTACTGAAAATTAAATTTAACAAAAATATTAAACAATTTTCATCACAAAATGATATGAATTCAATCAGCACAACAATGGAAAAAGAAACGTTCCGAAATATCATTTGATGCATTATTTATATACGTGCAAGATCGGTTGCAATTAAGAACAGCATCAACAAAAGAAAAAGGAAATTCTGTGAAACAGAAAGTCCACCCGCAACAACCAAATAAATTCAACTCGCAATCTTTTCAAAGGCAGCAAATAATCAGTCAACCAGCAGAAAACCTCAGCTACAAACAAATCAACTGGACAACGAGTCAGCCAGTCGGTCAGTCAGTCATTCAGTCAGTCACAATCAGTCGTCATATTAACCAACATTTAAACCACAAAAAATTTTTAAAGTGTTTACGAGCCACACATGCCGATGGATAATAACACAAATAAACTCATAAACAACGGTTATCTCCGAGCGCCATACATAAGCAAAAACAATGGTCATGGCAGTGGAAACGCCAACAACAGAACTAACAATGCCAACGATGACAAGGGAGGTGGTGGGGGTGGCAGCAGAGCTGCTACTGACTCAATGCAAGATGTTGATGCTGCAACTGTAATATCACCGTTATTGGGTGTTGAAAACAAATCAGATTTAACTGAAACAGAAGTCATACATCACTCGTCACCAATGCCACAGCAACAACAACAGCAGCCACAGCAACAACAACAGCAGCCACAAAAACAACCACAAATATCATGTGCCAATAATGTGGGTCACACGAAATTTCCCACCGTCGTGTATTTGGGCAGCGATAGCGGCAAAACTTTACCAGGAAGCGGCACCAACACAACAACTGTGCCACGAACATCACTTCAACACAATGCCCCTGCTGTCGCCTACAACATTTCAACACATTCACCGCACTCAGCGCCACATCAGAGCGAATGGTTGCTTAAAGAGTCTACACTTCGTTGTAGGCTGCTGGTGTTGGCCGTTGCGTTAACTGTTCTGGGGGCTGCCATTGGAGCGTTGGCAATTTATTTTGCTGGCAATTATCGATGTCAAACTATAACTCAAACAATAGATAAAAGCCGAAATATAAACAAGAACCGCAATTTAACAGGTAAGTGTCAGATTCAAATATCAACAATTCTCTTCTACAGCAACGATCATGAATATAGCAGCGTGGAGAAACCACAATGTCATGTTGGAATCATTGTGGAAAAAAGCTTTGTTGTTGTTTTAAAATATAATAGATTTTATTTGAGTTCCAAAAAATAATCTCATGGTTTAATAATCTTCGGCCGTGTTTGAGAGGTGGATTAAGTTTAAACTTAGTTTAACTTAGTCCAAAGCAATGACTGTAACTTCTTTTCTATTGTTTGGTTAAAGTTACAAGATTTAAGCAACTTTAAGTTGCCCTGTCAAAATTTTGTATACAAACTTGGTAATGGCACAGATCTGTTTTTAGGTAAACTAAACCAAGTTTAACTGGGATACAAAATTAAATTTGCGGCATTCACAAATTTCAAGTCCTGCAGCTCTGGGGATAATTCTTACTCATAAAATCCATTGTGCTAGAGATATAGAGGGGAGGGGATGGTATTGCCAAAATACTTTAAAGTAGAAATAATTTTTTAAGTCACCCCACTGTGCGACATCCATCAATACAATAGTACTTTTGATACAACTTGTCAACACTCACACTTCGGCAAATGTATGCAGGAGCTCGTATATCTCTTTGTCTATCGAGTTGTGTCGAAAGGTATTAAATCAATATTTTATACATTTTGATAACGTTTTCTCTTCCAAAATTAATTAGGAACAAAGACGATTTATTAACAAAAGCCCAAATTATCGCACAATTTATGACTGGGAATGTTCGCACGGTTTTTGATATCATTGACACTCCAAAGGTCCCATCAAATGTGTTGTGTGAAGGTTTGTGCTTGTGTGTGTATATGTGTGAGTGTGTAGGTACATATAATAAGTCACTGGCCGCAAGCTTCGCCAACAAATCTTTGTTGTAAAACCTTTTACCTGAAACATGTATTGGAAATTGACACGAATGAAAACTCCGCTTCTTTTAGTTTTTCCAATGTGTGTCATTCCAATTAAAATTAATTAAGTCAATTAACGAAACTTGTCGAGTATCTAGACCGCACACACTACACAAGTGCTCGCGTCTAAGCAAACTTTGTAAATACTTTTAAACTTTTTTGTTTGTTTTTGTTGCGAGTATGTTCCAAATTCAATTACGATTTATAGGCTGATATTCGTAATATTATGTGCAGAAAGACATGATGAATATTCCAAGGAACAAAGAAGGATCTAATTTAATTTTCAACTTCACCAATTCCAGTTTAACTGAGTTAAACATAGATAATTAATTACAACAAAAATAATACAAGCAAATTTTTAGTCTTACGCACCTGTATTATATATTTGACAAGTTGTAGTCTGTAGTCTGCTGTCGTTATTGTGTTTAATGCTTAACTTGAATGGTTGTTTAAGAAATTTTACATGGTCTTGGAAAAACATATATTTAATATGTAGGGTATTTGGAAAGGGGAAAAAGCACCAAAAATAAAATACTCGAAAAGTACCGGAATGGTAGCGCTGAAAAGGCTGTTTGTATTTACACAATTTTTATGAATAATTTATGGAATCAGAAAATAAGTCTATTAAAGAAATCACATCCATTAAAAGAAATAATAATTGAATTATTTACAAACTTTATTGAATTTAATAGTTTTAACATACAATTTAAATAACCTTTAAGCATTAAACAGAATAACGACAGCAGACTACAGACTACAACTTGTCAAAAATAGAATACATGTGCGTATATGAGAATGATTATTTTTACTACTGCAGACAACACGGCTACGGGTTGTTGTCCATGCTGTGTTTGTGATTGTAGCCAAATTAAACGAATTTCTATTTTGGTGAGCGACAGTGAGTAGATGCAGTGTTGCCAGTATAGCATAAATAAATTATTAATTATTGCAAACTTGAAAATATATTATTTTATTATACAAAAAGGAACAACAAACTATTTTTCCAAGCTAATGATTTCTTATCATATACTGTGGACTTTAAATATATATAATTGGAATAACACTATTTAAAAGTATTAACTATATGAAAGCGGCTACACTGGCGCTTGAAAAGAATTCTACTACAAACAACAACACATGGTTATTGATTTGGTGGTGTCGTTCTAAAAATAATTAAGTAGTTGACTACGAGGCGACGATTGTAGCCAACGACTTTTGTAGTCGGTGTTCGTGTAACCTGTTGTCGTTGTTGTGTTTAATGCCTTAGACTAAAAACTCAAAGTTTATATTGAAATTTAAAAAAAAAAAACTTTATAAAAACAAATAACGGCAAATAAATAATATCGTACACAGTTTTGGCAGCGGTCACAGACCCACACACACATACACAATCACAAAATTGCAACAAATCTTACATTGCAAGAGAGCCATGAGCGTAGCTACTCTTTTATTCTAGGGTGGAGAAGTCCACAACAATTATTTGTTAAAACAATTAGTATGTCGCACAAATTCAATTTAATTTATAAAACATTTTTGTTATTGAAATCAATTCGTAATTCAAATCTGATTTAAAGAAATTGTTAACAGCTTTTTAGCTAATGGAAAGCTTTGGACTCGGTATTCCATATTAGAAATAAAGCAGCTGTGAGTCAGTGTACACGCAAGCCTCGTTGGCAATTATTTTTTTAAGTGCAGCCAGACGACTCTCTTTCGAGAGTTTTGCGTCTCACTCGCACTTGTTAACTTCAACACCTCCTTAACTATTTCGGTTCTTCTGAGTTATTTTCCGTAGTTAACGACGTTGCTACTTTTTATATGAAGACAAAAGTCGTGTCATTCACCTGACCGGACAAATATCCGGACTAACAACATCGTCGTCATATGGTCACAGTCACCCATCGGTATCTGTGCAGCGAAATCTTGCAAATTCATTTGCAAAATATTTTCAATACAATTAAAATATTTAACTTTAATCAGCTGAAGAAATATCATCAGAAACAGAAAAAAATTGCTCTTTTCTTTTCGAAACTGTAATTCCTTCCAACGATATATTATTTCCCTTGAAGTTTTCCATATCGCGGTATTGTTATCATGAGCTTGTCCAAGTATGGAAGTGATCGATTCATCAAATTTGTTCAAAAGATTTATGGTTTAAACAACAAATTTGGAGATAAAAAAATTCACAAGGAAACCCTTTTTATTGACGTCAATCTTTCAAGAGCCCCAACTTCATTTTTGTCTTTCGCTTTATTTGTCATCTCCTTAAAAGCGCTTTTAATTTAATTTATTTGCTTTTGGGTTAGTTGGCTCTTTGTTTATTCTTCTTCTTCTTTTAAAGGACCACATTAGGATGACATATTAATTATGTTGTATATACACACTGAAAAAACTTAACCGCTTATTCGCTACACTTTCAAAAACCAATTGAGAATTACACAAGAATAGGCATGGACTTTGAAATTTATAGAAAGCAACACTGAAACGATATGAATCTAGTATTTTATGTTTCTACCTTCTGAACAATAAATTTCGCTTTGGGAAACTATGAAAGTTTTCATACTTCCGGTCCACCACCGATTAAAATATAATTACAGAAATACAGGGGTACACACATGAAATAACTTTCCGACTCGTTCAAAAGTAAACGCATTCGACAGACGGGGCTGCGATATTAAAGCAAATTTTTTTTGTTGCAAATAATCGTTTGAGGAGAAATTTAAAATACCGTGTTCTTGATGCAGGTAAGAATTAGTTTCAACCAATATATTCTTTCACTGGTTTCTCTTTTTTTTCTATTAAAATGCATGAGATTTAATAAAAATAAATTATAAAAAATGTTGGTTTCATGGAGACTTTCCTTAAGGCCAATGCAATTATTATGAAAAAAAAACATTAAATCTGTATTACAGTGACCAACATGTTGGTAAAACACACACACACACACACACAAATACAACAACACACTCACAAACACACATGCAACCTCACACGCATCCATAACTCAAAGTGTAAGTTCTGTATAAAATAATTCAATTTGTGTTGTTGGCAGTGGTCGGTAAATTTATTGCAAAACGTCTGTCTTTATAAAATTTATCAAGACTTTTACAGTTCGATGAGTCATACATTCTGAACGAATTATTTTTTTAATCCGAACATGAAACATTAAACGAAATAATTAATTATTAAATGTGTGAGATTTTTAGGAAAAAAATATGTGTATAAAATGCTCGTAATGTTGTTTTATAATTCAGAAAGACATGACAATTATTCCAAGGCTCCAAAGGCAACTTAATTATTCAACTTGCACAGCAAAGCTGAGCACCTGTTTTCGCAAGCCGCTACACTTACCCTTACTCAGAAATTGGTCTGGTTTAATGTCATAACAATTCTTGTTTACACAGGAGACTGACAGTGATTTCTTCATTAGTGAAATGCACCCGTCAGACGCGGGCACAGGGGAAGGGAAAAAGAAAAATAAATCTAATAAAATTATATGACTAAAACGCAATTAGAAATATTCTTTTCTTTCTATTAGAAATATTCTCTTTTGTCTTATACCAACATCTTCATTATGAAATATAATACGAGAATTGTATTTTTCAAAAAAAAACTTCAAAATGGATTGTTGCCATGGCAGGCTAGAGGATATTTTGTAGTCTATTACTCCGAAGGTGATGACTTTGATTTCCAAAACTTAAACTCTAGTCTGTTACACAACAACTATTGTGACTATTCTTGGCTAATTAAATTGTAATAATTTGTAATTGTATTTGTAACATTTAAAAAATAAATAGACACAAATACGCAAAATTCCAATTAACTTAATAATTCTTTATATAAGGAATTTCTAGTTCCTATAATTTAAATTCAATTAGAATTCATGGGCTAGTATTCGTAGGATTCGAATGTTTGTCAAAGGTAATGATTTTTGAAGATAGATTTTCCTGTAAAAGAAATAAAAAAATTATGAAAATAAAATTGGCAAGTCGGATCTTTTCAGATTTTTTTACAGTCAATACTCAGGGATGACCCCGTCACATGCAGTATATTATGTCCGAACTAGAAAGGAGGGGACAAATGGAGACAGTTTAAAAATCTATTCCCATGTATTTCTCAAATGACCCACTGTGCAGGGAAAGTCCCCTGAAGCGTTTGCCTAAAGCTCCTTTGGGAAAATATTTTTCAAGCTGATCACACAACACCGATTCATTAAGATTTTATTTAACAGCATATTTTATTAAGTGGCGATATTGATTGAGCACTTTGACGATCGCTGGTCCATAAGTTTTGCCAGCAATGCCAGCAACTGCAAATATTTATGATTGTTCTTTTATTGTTTATCATTCTCTTTGTTTAAAGATTTTTTTTTCTCATTTCTTCATCAACTTTGTGTCATTTAATATTTATGTGGAAGTGTGTGTACATGCAGCACAAATATTGTTGTTGTTGTTGTTCTTACTCTTGCATTACAAATACATAATAAAAGCTAAATGTCCAACAACATCAATGAGCGCAGAGCAACAAGAAGAAAATATATAATTTCCTTTCATGTCTTATCATGAGCAACAGGCAACAAGAAGGAAACTTTTTCAACATTTTCATTTCCTTTTTGTCAACACATCTACAATTAGACACTAACACAAATACACCGCCACAATTGTATGTGGGCAACATACAAATTCACACAAATAAGTGCTCTCATGTCTCCCATCGCCGTCATAGAAATACTCACTTGACACATGCACAAACGTACTCAATCACACGCACACACACACACACACACATCATCCATCGCAAATGCAAGTTTATGGCACAAATCGTTAACTCGATTATTGCGTTAAAAAAAATTATAAATAATAAAAAAATAAAGGCAAACACACAAAGGAGACCAAAGGAGACTGACAGTGATTTCTTCATTAGTGAAGTAGCGCACAGGGCACCCGTCAGACGCGGGCACAGGGGAAGGGAAAAAGAAAAATAAATCTAATAAAATTATATGACTAAAACGCAATTAGAAATATTCTTTTCTTTCTATTAGAAATATTCTCTTTTGTTTTATATCAAAATCTTTAAAGTTCCCCTTCCAAACGGTAATTTCTGATACGCGCCTGGTACCCAATGGCCAGCGTTGCCAGCTTTTAAGTCTTAAAAAGCACTAAAAAGGAAAATGCTGATTTTAAACCTCTTCTTTATTAATAAAATAATTTAACCTGCGTACACTTATCCCCATATTTACACGGTACTCGTTTCAAACGTTTCTAAGTGATGTACTACTGTCTACACTAGCACGAATTGTAAGGAAAGTGTAGGGTGTAGTCTTCTGGGCATCATGGTGGGCCTTTTATGGCCTCCGAGTGTTTTTTCGCTACTTTTGCGGGCAGCGTCTTTTACCTAATAAATGCTTATTATACAGTTAAGCGCAATTAATAATTTCTACTTAATTAACGCTTAATTGTCTATAAAATTGAGTAAACTTTGAAACGCAACAGTGTAACAAGTTCATTAAGTGAGCCAACCGTAACATACTGAACAAAGTTAGCCAATCTTTAGCTCCTGAAATGTGGGAAAATAAGCCATAAACAAAAAAGTTTTGACACAAGTTGAAGTTAAAATTAATACTAAAGCATTAAATACAATAACGACAGCAGGCTACACGAACACCGACTACAAAAGTCGTTGGCTGCAATCGTCGCCCCGTAGTCAACTACTTAATTATTTTTAGAACGACACCACCAAATCAATAACCATGAAGCATTCAACACAATAACGACAGCAGGCTACACGAACACCGACTACAAAAGTCGTTGGCTACAATCGTCGCCCCGTAGTCAACTACTTAATTAGTTTTAGAACGACACCACCAAATAAATATCCATGTGTTGTGTAGAATTTTCTTCAAACCCCAGTGTAGCCGCTTTCATATATGTAATACTCTAAAATAGTGTTATTCCAATTATATATATTTAAAGTCCACAGTATATGACAAGAAATCATTTCATTAGCTTGAAAATATTGTTTGTTGTTTCTTTTTGTATAATAAAACAGCATATTTTCCACTTTACAATAATTAAATTCATTTATATTATACTGGCAACACAGCATCTACTCATTGTCGCTCACCAAAATAGAAATTTGTTTAATTTGGCTACAACAGCAAAAACAGCAGGGACAACAACCCGTAGCCGTGTTGTCTGTAGTAGTAAAAATAATCATTCGTATATACGCACATGTATTCTATTTTTGACAAGTTGTAGTCTGTAGTCTGCTGTCGTTATTGTGTTTAATGCTTTACTTGTATTAAAAATACAAATAGAATATAATAATAAGAAATTCCCAGATTTGAAATTAGGTTCTTTACTGGTCATAAGATAATTGAAAACAATTACTGAGACAGAAATTATTATTTTAATTAAAAACGGAATTGTTAGAAGATTTTACAAAAATTTTAATTTTGTTTTTCTTGGGTTGGTAGCAACCAAATACAAATCCATTATTTTCTTATCGGCTGATCGAATTTCGAAGCAGCTCACTATGTGTTCACACCACTCATATTTTTTCGTGCTATTATTTTATGACTTTAGAACTAAAGTGTGAGCTCCCCAATTGTTTTATAAAACGCAAAACAGTTTCTGTTTGTTGCAATTTTTGATTATCCGCTTGGAGATGGAAGTGAAAAGAAATCTGACAATCTAACGATGCTTTTTTTAAAGATCATAAGTTGGGCATTTCGGTTCAGATTACACTGCTCTGCAAAAAATAATTGTTTGTCGCTCCTTTAAATAAAACTATGTGGACTATATGGATTTTGATGCTCTAAACTCGAATCCGTATGTGACTAAAATAAAATCAGTTTTGTTACATTTTGGTGTTTTACGTTTTAAAATCGGCTGACTCGTTCTCGAGTTACAGTGAAATATGTCTACGTACCTGGCTAGTTTAGGGGCAAAATATTGCCACGCCCATAAAAAAATCTCAACCTGATGGGAAAAAACCCGAAAACGGATTCGAGTTTAGCGCATCAAAATCCATATAGTCCACATAGTTTTATTAAAAGGAGGATTTGGCTGCTGAGCAGTGTTATTAGCCAGTTGCTCCTGCTACTATTATTCCACAATTCTTTTTTGCAAACTTTGAGATTAACTCTAAGAATCTGCTCTTAAAGAATTGTCTTTAGGACTGATAACAGTACCTCTTAAAATATATGGCATGATGGGCACCTCCAACGCTGCAATGCTCTTGGAACTGGTCATTACGAAGCGTTCATAAATTAATGACCAGACCCATCGGGCTGTAATTAAAAAATATATCCCTTCTTTCCTGATGGATAACCTCAATTGTGCACCGCACAGCAACAATTACTGTGCGACTTATGCATGCTAATAGGCATCGAATATATAATAAATTGCTTTTAAACTCTGCAATTGTGTTTCATGTCCAGAGACAAGAATAGAATTGAAAATGGAATGATATTTTCACTCACACACATCTTCCACAGGATGGGTTTGAGAATGCAAATAGAAAAACTAATTGATTTCTAGCAAACAATTTATCAAAACGTAAGAGTTACAAAAGCAGTGGGCGAAAAAATAGCACATTTCAAAGCATAATTGCAACAACATATTTTCTTTTTTGTAATTTCATGTGTATACGCAGTTATTTCTTTGTGTGCTGGCAAGTTTAATATGAAAGCGAAATAAAAAAAGAAATTTACAATTTTAATGCTGAGTTCAGAAATATTATTTATAATGTGAATACTTATATAAAAATGCCTTTTAAAAAATACACAATTTATTAAAATTGCTGGCCAATAAAAAACTTAAAATTGTACTACAAAAAACGTGTGTGGCGTATTTATATTCATAAAATAAGAAAGGATTCAGTCAGATCTTCTTCAAAGCAGGTCTTATGGAAGTGAGAAATTATATAGGGTGTTTTTTATAGAGTGATACAACTTTGAGTTCGCATCACTGCTTTATTTGACCACCCATTTAACAGCTGATAGTTGCTTTTTGTTTAGTTTGCTTTAGCGTTTTATTGTGGATCGACTTACACTAGAGCAACGCCTGCAAATTGTGGAAATTTTTAATCAAAATAATGGTTCTGTTCGTCAAACTTATCGTGCACTTCGTCCATTCAAAATTTTATTTTCCGATGAAGCCCATTTTTGGTTGAATGGGTACGTAAATAAGCCGAATTGTCGCATTTGGAGTGAGACGAATCCACAAGCTGTTGTCGAAACACCATTTTACATCCACAGAAAATTACTGTTTGGTGCGCTTTATGGGCTGGCGGAGTTACTGGCCCATGTGTCTTCAAAAACGATGATGGTCAGAATGTTACTGTTTGTGAAAATTGGTGTTCCAGATTGCGCCTTGTACGCACCAGCCGTGGCGCCCACATGGCCGAAATCATATTTAAACATTAATGTCATCAAATTTTCTATCCAACGAAGACAGTTTTATTGATATTAAAAATATATTACTATGTTATATTATGATTTATACTTGTATCACTCTATAAAAAACACCCGATACTAGAAATATTAGTGCTAAACATGAAGACACAGAGTTACGGGACCATCACTCTAAATAATATTTTAGTCTGAAAACCAGTTTTATTGAAACATTTTTGCTATTTTCCCTTAGCCCCTGCCACAAGTCCGGTTTCGCCTACGTACTTTTTGCCACTTCTTACCAAATACTTAAACGTATTTTAAATTTTGATTATCAGATTGCAAACGTTTTTGAAAACATGTTGCTATTGAAGAGTTTGTATTGTGCTAATTATATATCCGCAATTGTACATTTCCAAGAAGTGACACATTTTTAACAAGTTTTCCTTAGAAGTTTTTATAGCTTTTTTCTCGCACTGAAAATTGAATTATTTTCTTGATACGTGTCTTACTAGAAACGTTTTCTTCGTATCATGTTAAATATAAGTTTCCCTACTTTTTGTTCGAGTTAGAAAAAAAAATAATAAAATAATAAAACAAAAGAAAATGTCCTGCTTCTGTCTTTAAACTTTCTACAAGTTAACATCACATACGCTCAGCGAAATAATGTTGATGCTTTTCGAAAAAAATTTAAGAAAATCGTTAGCGCCACAGCTGGCGGCTGAAGTAGTCAACACAAGACTACGAAGCCCAAGATACACTCAGTCATGCATATGAAGTCGAATTTTTCTGATCTGCATTAGAGAATGGTTGCCTACTGACCTGTCTGAATGACGAAGGCGTGGCACTGGCCACTGAGCCTTGCCGGGAGTGAATGAGTCCGTCATATAACAAAGAGGAAAACACAGCACCCCCGTCATCGGTTCTGTAGCATAAATTTAATGACGAAGAAAATTATGTCTTCTTTCATCCTCTGAACACCATCTGCCCTTTCTAGTTCCAATGCACTGCATATGAAGGGGCCATCAACTGAGTTCTGGTCTTAATAAGAAAATGGCCCAGATGTTAATTTGTGCTTTTATTTTCCATTTATGATGCCGTATAAAAACCGATCCAAGGTGAACTAACTAGTTTCACAGGTTGCACCGTGGTGAAAACGAATGAAATTAAAGGGTGATGTTTTAGCAGCTCAGCTGTTTCCCTGCAACATTTTCAATTTGGTTTATAATTTAACGACGAATGGGTTTAAAGGTTATTGGGTTTTATTAGCAAAATTCCTGCTCGGTTTTTTATCCGGGAATTGTATTCAGCGAAAAGCAGAAAATATAACAAAATTGGACCCAGCGTCTGAACCTACTAAGGCGTGGCTACGGCAAAGCAAAGCATTTCTCGGGGGGTGTTGTTCTGATATTTCCAATCGATTGTAAACAAACACAAACAACTCCCACTCAATGAGTGGTTTGAATTTTTCGAGTGTAGCTAATTGTTTTAACTTATCGATTTTCAATCGCACAGACAATGCTGAAGGCACTTGATATTTCTACAAACATTTTCTTCTATATATTCTATTCTATATATTTTTCTTCTTGCATTCCTTTTTATATATCTGACTTCGCTCACATCCAACATGCACGTACACTTTTCCCATGTTTGTTGTTTGTGTAACTTTTTAATATTTTTTATTTTCTCATAAACTGATAGATGTTTTGTGACTTGAGGGGAGAAACTAAAGTGTTACACTTCTGAAATGGGAGGCAATTATTAAACAACATTGGAAATTGTATATTGCAATCGTACGTACACCATTGAAACGTTGACACAATGAAAGAAATTCTCTAATCAGAAACTATTCCCAGTCAATGGCAGGAGAAGTATCATATTCGTCGTATGTGTATTTATTTGTTCGTGTGTGCATGCACAATTATGAATATATAGATTTAAAAAAAAGTAGCTGGTCATGCACAAAGTGAAAAGTTCAAATGGTGTTCGCTTGTGTGAATGGGTACGAGCACGGAGAGAGCCGTAGTGGCCTTTAGGATTTTAAGTTGATTTTTGATGTCATCACTGATTGCAAATTTAATAACTTCTGCATCGTTTTGCTTTTAATTTGCAATTGATGCGAACTGCTTATTCTAGTGCATATTTAAAAAATATATTAATTTTCAATCTCTCTCTCTCTCTCTTTCTTTTTTTGTTTTTGTTGCAGATGTATCATACGACGCTAGAGATGATATTTGCCTGACAGAGGAGTGTGTGAGGACGTGTAAGTTTCATATTTTTTACAATTTTATTATGTATTTAAATTAAAAAGTCGAGATGCTTGTGAATGTTTCTTTCTTTGAGAGAGTTAAATCGGATATTTCTTTATTAATTAAACAAAATAAGTCAAGTAATATTTTTCCTTAAAAAGAGGGGCATGAAGACGCCAAGAGGCATATATATCAGAAGATATAATTTTTTTTTATTATGAACCATCTTAAAGAATTACCCCTAAGCTCCCAACAACACAAGACTACCATGCCTCAGATCCTGAGTTCGACAACGCACTATCATGAAAAAGGAGTCGAATTCTTCTGATCTGCATTAGGAAGTAATAGGGTTAGTTATTGTCGGCTTGATTCAAGGCATTGGGCTGACAGTGATGAACACGGTCACCTGCTACAGAGCAAAATATACAACCTTCCTTTATCGCTACTTGTAGTAAAAAAACTCACCGGAGAAGTAAAAAGTAAAAATAGCTACAACAAATTTTCTAACCACCAGTCCTCTTAAAACTATCCCTTCCATTGCACAGCATATGCAGGGGTCTTCCCCTAAAAGCTGGTCCAAAGAAATAAATAAATTTGATCCAAGATCCATCCTTTGTCAGCATAGTAAAATGAAACAGCCACGTTTTGGAGAACCTAAAATGGGGCGTATCGTGAACTCTTAAACTGAGTTCCATCGTTGTCTTGTTCTTATTTTATTTGAATGCAATGAAATTAAATGATATTAATACTCGATCTCATTTCATTTTCCCCAAATATGGAACGGCATAAAGTCGTTCGGTTACGGGAGTTATTATGCGAATAATAACTTATTAAATTTATTATTAAAGTCATGTGAGAAGTTTTATTCGTTAACGATCGCGAAGAATATTTTCAATGAGATCGTGAAAATTAGTTCAATAGAAACATCTATTTTGGCGAAACACAAATATTTCTTCAGAGGGTTTCATAGCGAATGTGGACTTCATCTTCGGAAGAAATAATAATTTTAAGTTATTTTCCCATTTTAATTCCAGCGGCGTATTTACTGTCAGCCATGGACACCTCAGCCAACCCATGCGAAAACTTTTTTCAGTACGCCTGCGGCACTTGGAATAAAGTCCATATAATACCAGAAGATCGTAGCTCAATCAGTACTTTCGAGGTAAGTCCAGCGTATTGCTAAAGTTGAAATTAAGTGAAATCGTAGCGAAATAATTCTGCAACTTGCGGCGCAACAAAGTCGGCGTCAGGAATTCCAAAACCTCTCTCTGGTTTTATTTAAACGTTTATTTGTTCTTATGGTTTCTGTTAGCAGAATATATGAAATTATATTCAACGAAAAAATCCCGTCTAATCATTGACAGTGGGCCAATTTTAATAAATTTCATTAAATTTTCAGGTCCTGGCTGATCAGCAACAAGTTATTCTCAAAGGAGTGCTGGAAGAGCCCATCAATGAAATGGATAATCAGGCAACTATAAAAGCAAAAATGTTCTACAAAAGTTGCATAGACATACGTGAGTTTCTCATTTTTTATACGAGGTGTGTTCTAGAGGAAGAAGAGAGGAATTTCTCTAACGCTTTCCTTTATTATACTGATTTGGATACATCTCTCTTGAGTACAGGGTGGCGCAAAATTAATCTCGGCAGAAGCGACAGCTCTTCATTTTTTTCTCATTTAGTAAACGAGTTATTCAAAAGCGAAATTGGGTGATAAGTTTTGCGCCACGCTTTCATAATATTGCCCCTTATTCTGTGACTATTTGTCGTCGCTACCTAGAGACAATATCGTACTACTGATCTACAGTAGTTGAAAATATCTCACAGCCTATTGTTAACTCCAAGATATTATCTTGACGTGACAAATAGTTACAGAATAACGGGAACTATTTAAATTTTTAAATTGTTAAATTCTTTGACTCTTTCCATTAGCCCAAATACGAAAAATCGGCGAGGGCCGCCTCAAGAACGTGCTGAAATCTTTAGGAGGATGGCCGGTCATAGAGCCAGAATGGAAAGCTCCCAACATGTCATTCGAGAAACTAGTGGGAATATTAAGAGGCACTTACGGCGAGCCGGTACTTATGGAGCTCTATGTGGGAGCAGATGATAAAAATTCCTCAATACACGTCTTACAAATCGACCAATTCCCCATGGCCTTGCCCTCGAGGGACTACTATTTGAAATCCAGCAGTGAACATGATTTGAAAGCCTACCATCGTTATATGACTCAAACGGCAATATTAATGGGTGCAGATCCCGCTACAGCTGCCGAAGAGCTAAGCCATGTTTTGCAACTGGAGGTAAAATTGGTTAATGCCACGCTACCGGAAGCAGATCGCCACGACACAAGTGCCATCTATAGAAAAATCAACTTAGAAGAGCTGCAACTGGAAGTGCCCCAACTCAACTGGACTTTATTTCTCCAGACAGCGGTGGGCAGTGATATTGTACTAAGAGAAAATGAGGAGCTTGTCAGCTATGCCATGCCCTATCTACAGGATATGGGAAAAATCCTTAAAGAAACGGACGAAAGAGTGCTGCACAATTACGTGTTATGGCGTCTGGTCATGTCCATTATGACGCACATGATCGATGACTATCAAAAAGAAAGAGTAGAGTTTCGTAAAATTCTTTTGGGCATACAAACAGAACGTGTACGCTGGTCTCAGTGTGTGGATTGGACCAATAAAAAGCTGGGCATGGCTGTGGGCACCCTCTTCATCAGAGATAATTTCAATCAGAATAGCAAAGACACGGCCTTGGAAATGATTCATACCATCAGAGAGGCTTTTAATGAACTGCTTAGTGAGAATCATTGGATGGACGACGAAACTAGGGCGGTGGCTAAGGAAAAGGCCGACACCATGAACGAGCGCATAGGCTATCCAGAGTTCCTAACAGATGCCAAAGAATTGGAAAAGGAATACGTTAATGTAAGTTGACAATTTACATCCAGTGAAGACATGACTTTCAGACGTTTCCCTTACAGCTGACCATAATTCCCGACAATTTTATGGAAAACGTTTTAAGCATATTGCAATGGGAGTCGGGGAAAAACATGCAGCTCTTGAGACAACGAGTGGATAAGGAGAAGTGGACTACTGAGCCGGCAGTGGTGAATGCGTTTTATAATCCCAATAAGAACGATATCGGTAATCGATAATAATTGATCAACTTTTCCCAAACAGTCGGTAAAAATTAATTTCATTTGTAGTGTTTCCTGCTGGCATTTTGCAGCCCTTATTTTATAGCCAACACTTTCCAAAGTCCTTAAATTATGGCGGAATAGGCGTGGTAATTGGCCACGAGATTACACATGGTTTCGATGACAAGGGTGGGTAGTTAAGGGCTCAAGCCGAGAACACACTTTGGCATTTTGTGGCATCGCTAGCAAAAACACAACAGTGGCAACGCTTGCAATCGCTCGTATACTGCACTGTGTTTCTCTAAAGGACAGTACCAATGTGATGTCACATTATGCCAGTGTGTGTTCCCAGCTCAAAATATGCTCAATGACAAGCTTCAATGATTTTGTTCGAAGGTCGCCAGTTCGATAAAGACGGCAACATGATGCAGTGGTGGAATAATGCAACAATAGAAGCATTCCGTGAACGCACCCAGTGTATTATAGATCAATATTCCAAATATAAAATCGATGAGGTGGGCTTGTATATGAATGGTCGCATGACGCAGGGCGAAAATATTGCCGATAACGGTGGACTTAAGCAAGCATTTCGGGTAAGTTTCTTTAATTTAAATGACTGCAGCATTTTACGAATTTTAATTTTTCGGTTTTTAGGCCTACAAAAAATGGGTACAACGTTACGGTCCCGAGCAACGGCTGCCCGGTCTAAATCTAACACACAATCAATTATTTTTTTTAAATTACGCCCAAATATGGTGTGGTTCCATGCGTCCTGAAGATGCCCTTACTAAAATACGTTCCTCTGTACATTCACCCGGCTCAATACGGGTCCTAGGTCCTCTATCAAATTCAAAAGACTTTGCCGAAGCATATCAGTGCGAGCTGGGTTCAGCGATGAATCCTATCGAAAAGTGTAGTGTTTGGTAATCAACAATTAATCGCTTTTAGTACTGGTGCCTGTCAAACGCTTGAAATGAAAACACTACAAACACACTCCCAAAGCCGGTGACACACATTTGTATTAAACTTCACACACAGCCAGATGCACACATGCATCTGGATGTACACATAATGGAAAGAGCCATAAAGTAAGTCTTAACAACAACACACCTGCGACATTAACCTGTAATTTATATCGAAAGAAAGAAAGAAGAAGAGAGCTGTTGAGTTGAACTACGGACTAACGTCTCAGCAAAAGAGAGCCAACATGCATAAATACACAAAAATTCAATATCCCTTCAAATAAAATTAAACAAAAATTATGAATTTAAGTAAACAAAAAATTTCAATAAAATATAGTAACGAATATATGAAATTATATAATAATAAATTAAAGTGTGACTTGCACGCATACATTCATAAAATAAATGTAAAATAAAAATCGCGCATGCAATTGCTGTATAAAAGAAATAAAATTATTTTCTTGTTACTAATGCTACGAACACAACTGTAGCGAACAACGAAATTTTCGCTACGAATATTCATTGGCAAAAGTGTAGCTCTTACTATTTTGGAAAGAAATATCAAGATACGTACTTTTTTTCATACAAAATTCCCCAGTGTGCGCCGTGAACTATGCAATAGATTTATTTCAATTTCTTAGAAGGCAAAAGTAAATTTAGGTTTTTCATTGTAGTTTTCATATAATTCAGAAAAGAAAATTTTTTATTCCCCCTTATTCTGCAACTATTTTTTAACGCCACGTCAAGACAATACCGGAAGTAGACCACTTCTGTAGTCCGTTTCTTCAACAATTTGACAACTTCCTACAGGTTGCTGCCTTATCCAAGGCCTGGGAGGGTAGGTAAAGTAGTTTATTGTCGTCAACAAGCAGTAGCCAAGTGTCCCACTTTTGATATTGTGTCGACGTGACATTGACAATGTGGCTACAGAATAAAGTGGATTATTTACAAATACCAGCAGTTGGTAAAAAGAAAGTTTTTCTTATAAATTAATAACGGCTTTATATATATTTAAACTTAAAAACAAAAATTGTTGTTAGTTGTGCTTTTATCAATTATTATTATAATTTTTTTTTTGTAAATAGCTTTAGCAGTTACATTAGTTGTTGTTGTTTTTTTGTTATTGTTCCTATTTCGAAGAGCTTATGAATTAACTACTGATAATAATAATTATCCGTAGGAATATAATGGGATGCTTCATGAGAGAAGAATTCTCTCTCTCTCTCTCTCTCGGTTACCTAGATATTGGGTATAGGAACAGTTTTTGGTATTAGGATCCCACTTTTCTTATATTAAACAAAAGGAGATATGTAAAAATGTGTGCCTATAACTTTTTTTTAACATGCCTTTTGTTTTTTTATTTAATATTTTAACAAAAACTTTCTTTTTATTACTTAAAAAACAGCTGATAATATAATTCTAGTCTAAACTGGTCAAATAATAAAATAAAAATTTTGGACATGAAATAATATATATATTTCTCACTAATTTTCTCTTAAAACTACTATCTGGAAAACTTTTGGTCTAATTTGTACGGATTTTGCTATGCAACTGGAACAGGCCTATTAAAACAATTTTATATATTGTGCACCTGGAATAGAACTTTTGTTTTCGAATTTGATATAAGAACTTCATTGTGTTGTCATAATTTGCAAAGCTACAGGCATCGCTCTATTTTATTATAGGAACACTATTATAATTGTATTATTAAAAAGTTGTTACTAACTAATCTTACATTAAAATAATATCAAATATTTTATCTTGCAGATAGTTGTTTCTGTAGTATTTACATGAATTCCCCAATCGCAATGCTGGGTTGAAATGTATCACACGATCTTTCTTTGAAGAAAAAATATAATAAGAAATTAAATAAATTGAGGTACACACTACGTTCTTAATTTTACGACAGCGGGGCCATCGTCGTCATCAATAGGATCATTTTAGGAATGCAACAATTTATTAAATGTCAACCGATGGCGGCATTAGCACCAATCCCCAAGGACCGCTCACGAGACCAGCTTTGCTCTTCAGCACTGCTAAACAGCAAATACACGAGGTTGCCCCCAATACTCAAACCGCCAGCCAACCAAAATACTTTGCGCCACTGCTGCAGAGTCTCATTGTGATTGATTATGTTGCCAATAACATAAGGAGCCAAAAATCCACAGATGTTAGCAGCCGAATTGGTTATGCCATACATCGTGCCGGCATATTGGGGACTTAGCGAAATGTGATTCATTTGATTACCGGCATACACGGCGCCAGCAAAGGAACCCACACCAGCCAACATAAACGTGACCCACTGCCAGCTGCAGCCGACATAACCAACACCTATTAAAGCTAAGGAAGGTATAATGGAAGCTACCGAGTTCCACAGTTTATATGAATTTGCAGCTGTTATATAACGCTTTTCCAGCATCCAATCAGCCACAGCAGAGCAAGCAATGCCCACCAGCCAGGAAGTCAAAAACGGAATGGCATTCAGCACAGCATTCGATTGTATATCAAAGTGCAATATGTTGCTCATGTAAGTGGGCAATTCGGTAAGTTGGGTGTAAAAGGCCCAACTCTGGCCGCATTGTGTTATCAAAATGGCCCACAGTGGTATGGAGGTCAATAGCGAGCACCAGGGTATACTAGTGTTTTCCGCCTCCAAAGTTTCTATTCTATAGTCATCGTTGTTGTCATTAATACTATGGAATGCTGCCGCCAAGCGATTATTGTTAGATTGCTGGGCCATTCGTATGCTTCTCTCTATGTACAGCCTTTCTTTTGTGCTAATGCGGGGATGCAAAGAGGGTTTGTCGTATACCAAAAGCATCCATAATATAAACCATATTATGCCGATTATGCCAAACAGATAGAAGGCCAAAGGCCATCCTCCCAAAAAATCCAAAGAGCACAACCATCCTGTGAGAGGCATAGAGATAACGGTGCCAATATTGGAACCGGCATAAACAATAGCCGCAAATTTATTACGTTCTAACGGTGGTATCCAATGAGCCAACATGGCGTGCATGGCTGGATAAGTGACCCCCTCTCCCATGCCTTCCAAGATACGTACTAATACAAGGAAGGTGAGATTCCAGTAGGCAGCTATGGGCGTTAATATCGTAAAGAGAGCAGTAATGAGAACGCCATAGCCGTAAATAAATTTGCCACCTATCAGCTCAGCCATACGGCCACCAGGAACTTGAGTCAGTACGTAACCATAGAAGAAGGAACCCAAAACCAAACCCTGAGTCTCTTCGTCCCAAACAAATTCTCCTTGAGGTAGTAGAGAAGTTTTATTTTTCGTTGTGTCATCTTGCGGGCATGTATCGTCCACTATATTGGAAGAGTTGTTATTGTCATGCGGTATGGCTGTTTGATTTACCATGACCACAATGGCAACTGAGAGATTCACGCGCATGGCATAGACAACAGCAAATCCAAGGAAGCCCATTAAGCCGAATATTGTACGGGCGTTGATGCAGTCATCTCCATCTGTTGGGAAACAATGATATGCAACTTATTCAGTGATCGGGGAACAATTAATTGTAAACAGTTGTGTTAGCAATATTAGCAGTGCCAGTTTTTTATTTTTATATATACGGACTTAAGAATTCTTTTTGAAGCTACCGAGTAATACATGTGTGCTACCTGCTTTGCCCAATGAAATAATGGCGCAATCGAAGCATCAATTGAGCTCAATTTAGCTACAGTAGGCCAATAAATTGAACAATTAGTACTTGATTGTTTCATATTAAGCCAAATTTCCCCTGCAACCCTTCTGAAGTCATAAACGACTTTTTAAAAGCTACTTTGCGCTTTGTTGCGAAAAGGAAAATTCAGAACGAATATAATATATATTCCTATTTTGATTATAAATTTTATTAAGTCTGAATTACAAGATTATGGGGAAATATTTTTCTTTTAGTTTTGAAAAATGGTTTAATATATTAAAATTTTTTAAAATTAAAAAGAGCAACTATCAAAATTGTTAAAATTATACCGAAAAAAATATTTTGAAGTGGAGTAAAAGCGGTGAAATATGCATAACTGCTTTTTTTTATTTATTAAAATATAATCTTAAAGCTCTCAAGAAAAATCACCCATTAGATTGAAGAAACAAATAACAATTTTGATTCTACTCTTTCACATAGTGATAAGGTGGGGCACTCCATTTCGGTCAAAGTTATTCAAATATTCGAACTTAATTTCCAATTTGATTTTATTATTTATCTTTTCTGAAGTATTATAATGTTCGAAAATTCGAAGATATTTTATATTTTAAGAAACTATGTAAAAGTATCAGGATTGTTCGTTATAATTTAAAGCAAACTAAGAGAATGATGTTTATATATGTATAAATAAGCTGCATAAATTTTCATTATCATTTAAGCCAACAAAACTGCAATGCGCGTTATTGAACAACTCTTAAACGGTTACTTTTCCCAAAAGTTCTTGAACTAGTGACGTGTATTTAAATGTTTACAGGTAAACAAAAATATTGTACATGTTTTTCTTTTACAATAAAACCATCTGTGAAGCTTCTGTACATAAATAACAGTTAAACACAAACAATGTGCAGACTCAAGTAAAAAGAAACAACAAAAACAATAAAAAACAAAAAGAAATCAGTTAATAACAAAAGTTACTTCACGCTGATGAATCACTCCCCAATAACTTTGTTACAAAATTCAACACATGCACAGAAATATATGTACAAGAGTGTGTGTGTGTGCGTGTCTATTTTACAATTGTTTGCCACCGATATTATTACCTACACAACCGTCCGTCCATAACTTACCCTCATTATTGGCAATTAGATTGCTTGTGTCCAGTAGACCGTCTTCCTCATATGAGCCATTTTCCTCTTCGTCTTCTTCGTTGCCTTGAGCTCGCAAGCCATTGCCCGCATTCATTATTTCTCTTTGAAATTGCATACGCTCCTCATCTTGAAATTCATTGACGTACAAACTGCCTTGTATTCCATGGCTGGGAGACAGAGCATCATCGTCGCTTTGATCATCTGGTTCCCATATGTCTGCTGGTGTGGCTGCACTGTTTGTTTTGGTCGTTGTCGTTGAAGTTTCCTTATTTTGTTTTGATGTCATTTTTCTTATTGCACTTGAACTCCAAAAGCATTTCCTTTTATTTCCTTTCCTTTTTTATTTGAAAATTCGTTAATTATTAATTTAATGTTTCTTTTTTGGATTTCTTTCCCACAAACTAATCAGCAGCCAATAATTTTAGTAGAATGTCTTAACATTTAAAGTGATTGTTTGGAAATAAAATTACAATCACAAATTATATAGATACACAACGTTATAGAGAAATAAATAAACTTTGCAGAGAACAACTCATTGTTGAAACGTAACAGAGCAGGCAACAACAGCAACTGAAAAGTCTGAGAAAGCCACGACACATATTTTTAAACACTTGTAAAACAGTAATTTAACAAAGCGTTAGTTATACTTTACGCTCTTAACAGCTATTGTGAGCAGTGTTGCAATGTAGCCAATAAAAAAACGTTTAAAGAACCCACAATAAACAAAATCATATTTTCAAAAATATGACAAAAGAATTACGATATGGCAAAAGAATGCGAAAGTGCGAAGCAAAGCAATTAAAGGCTGCCTTTTTTTATTTAAGAACATATTCATAATGTATAATGCCTTGATTATTAATATATGGAGCACTAAATAACATTCAAAAATAACCGGAAAACACCGAAATGGCATCACCGATTGTTGAATGTGTTAGAAACAAAGCGGAGAGCAAACAACGGTCTTAGAATAATGGAAAGTTCAGAGAGGAGGCAGTCCTATTGTATTGTTGGTGGTACGAATCAAATACATACACACATCCATACATGAGCAAAATGCATGAAAACAAAGCAATAGTTGTGTTACTGTTACGAGGAAATAAATGAATAAAAAAACATGATTAAGTAATTGTGTGAAACACTAATGCAGTATGTCGATATATTAATTCTTAACAGAAGTTGTGGTAATAAAACAATATTGCGAATTCAAATATACGAAAATATATTCTGCTGTCTATCTACGTCATTATAGTGTACAAAGGGGTGTTAATTGTAGCCAGTGAAAGAGATATCTGGTATATAACTGAAAATAACCACGTATCTTCTAAATGTGTGCTTAATTTCAAATGAAATTTGAAATGGAAAGATAACAGGTATAAAAATTTGGAGCTTAGGCACTAAGCCGAGTGATGAATATCTTCCGTCTTATGTGCAGAGAAGGAAATTCAGTAATTTTTTTCCAAATTTCATTATTTCATATTGTTTTACTATTTACAGAAAACTTGCTTAAGAGCCAAATAAAATATACAAGCGGTATGACAAACAACTTTACGTTTCTATAAATCCTTTGCGTAGGTAGTATGTGTATATGTATATGGCGGCATCGTCAATTTGACAAGGAGTTTTTAAAACAATCAAATAGTTTAGAAAATTTAGGCGCATATTGAATTTTTTCACAAACCGCAATGAAAACTCTACGTTTGTGGAGACTGTGTGCAAATGAAAGAAATGCGTTAAGCCGATTGCGTAATTTTTTTTCACCGTTTAGTCTGAATTTATTTGAAAAACACTCCTCGCTTCGAGTTTATTTAATTTTAAGAAGAACCAATTCTTTAAAGCGTATGATAGAAGTACGCTTGTATTGCAAGAGAACTATTCAATGCCATCAGTCCCAAAGAGTTACTTAGAAATAGAAACGAAAATAGTGCAACAATAATATTTTTTTATTAAAGATACTATCAGAATTATTTTATATGTACATAAATATCCATATATTAAGAGAAAGAAAGCACAGCTAAAAATACGCCTCCAGAAAATAAATAATTACATTCAGTTTAGCATTTCATGGTTTTGAACAAATTTCATTGCCATTAAAATAAAGTGATAAGAATTTTGCAGTTGATGTTTGCCCACTAATCATTATCTAACATGTAAAAATGTCTTTATGTATACATCTACAGTTATTTTCAAATTTCAGTTTTAAAATAAGTATTTCCACTCACTGCTATACCTGCGTTGCAAATATTGCTACATACATACATATATTTTTGTGTATTGACATCCATATGTACATACATATTTATTACCTGTTTTAGTGTGAGAATTTTATTGAAACAATAACAAAAGAGCTTAAACTTGTTATTGTTTCAGTATAAAATCACAAACGAAAATGTTTATTTTATTTACAAGAACAGGCTGTTGAATTCATTGTATACTAGTATTTCGTTGGTCACAAGTAAGAAGGACCTTATTCACACAGTTGTAACTCTACAAATTAAATGGACAGCCCACCAAGGTAGCGAGCACACTCTAAAGGCCCATTGTGATGCCCAGAGGACTATAGACTACACAATCCTATGAAGTAATAGTTCCTGGGAACTTTAAAATAGACATACTATTTGTGCAAAATGTAATGGAATCAGTAAAATATTTAATTTAATACAAAATATGAGTTAAGGCCCTTTTACTTGTGACCATCGATATGTACCTTCATGTGCACTTATTTCTCGATACTCAATTTTAAAATAACTGTCTGGCTTCTTTTAAATACTGATTTTGAAACAACAAAAAGAGACACCGAATTTGTCTTTGTTTTCAATTTACAAAATCAAACAGCAGTTTTCAAATTCAATCAGCATATTTCAGCAGAGAATATCGTTTCAACCAAGTGAATTAATTTCAAACAAATATATTTCGGATTGTAATTTTATATCTAAAGGCCAACCAAATAAATTTTGTAAACATTCTGAAGGTACAGAAATTCTTAAGGAATTTCGGAGAATATTTATTGAGTTCTCAATATATTTTCCACATATTTGCATTATTGTAGCAAGTAATAATAATATATCGACGGTAAACGTTATCAAAATTGGTCCGAAAATTTTATTTGTGTAAGCCATGGTTAGCGTACCCATAACCAAAGTAAAATACGAATTGCTTTCGTATCGTATTACACTCCTGAGGTATTGACTGCTTTATATTTAAATCTACCTAAGCGGGTAATGTGTCCCATGCATGTTTTAAACTGTATTTTTAGAAGTTAATGTTAAAAGCTGATGGCAATAAATAAGTACTGTCCACCGCTTGAGTATAATTTGAAAGTATGCACATGTACTCTGCCTAACATAACATTTTGAAATCTTTGTCTAATTTTCACTATTTTATTTTTTAAAATAAGTAAATCTAAAATAAAATCAAAAGAAAGTATCTGCTTAAAAACATGTCTACATACATATGAACCCCTGTGATAAAATTATCCTTGTCGATAGTTTTCAAAAAAATGTTTTAGTAGGTGACACATGAGCGACAAAGTCGTAAAATCGTTCAAGTAAAGCACTTGTAGACAAATCAGAGGGATTCTGAAAAAGCTAGACGCTTATGTAGTCAACAACCGAGTAAAAAATTGTCGGAAGATTAGTAGGCCATTTGTTTCGAAAATTTCGCCAGATTTGTTTGAGATGCCATCAATATGCCTTCCAAATTTTTCCAAGCCATGGATATACTTTGTATTTAAGCACATAAGACAATAAAAACATTATATGTTAAAATCGAAAATTTATTTACATAAAATTTAATCACAATATTCTTTGCTTTTCGTAAATTCAGCATATTAGTTGGCAAATATACCACCGATTGGGAATACAACATTCTTTTGTACACCGTCGTGTTGTAAAGTTTCGTAGTGATAAGATTTATCGAGATGAACACAGTTTTTGCTCTGCTGACAATTTTCCTCCAATACATTAAATGGTACTTGGTTACAGTTAATAAAGAAACATTTGGATTTAAGAGCTGCAACTAACTCATACGCGTGTCCATGATTTTCATTCCATATGGAGACGTTTACAAACTTCAATGATTCCTTATTGACTAACGCTATGGACTCTTTGGCTGTACGGAATGTGTGTAACGTCACAACACCTGACGGTGATAAGGCTCCCAGTTGTTCATGTATAAAATCACAGACGAGCGTGGGTTGATAACTACTTTCATCTTCCTGTTCTAATGTTATTAATTTGGCATTCAGTTTTTTGGCAACGTCCAAGGGTTTCATATATTTTTCACAACTTTTTATTTCATTAGAGGAATGTGATTTGAATTGTTCTTGAAGTTTTTCAATGAAATCATCTTTGATAGCCTCCTGTACTAGTACTGTAGCAATAGCTTGAGAGTCAAAAGGCGACTTTAATGATTTGATTAAGTGGTAAAGAGCAGCGTTGATGTCGCTATTGGCGAATACAATCAATACAGTGGGCTTACTGTCACCATTATTGTCATCTATTGTTGTTGCTGCCTTAATTCATTGATAAAAATTTACAATAGAAATTGAGGTTAGATGCTTCCTTATTAAATTAAACTTTATTCACACACTTACACCATTTAAATTAGTAACTGGAGTATCAAAGTTCATTTTATCGAATAATTCTTGAGTTATTAACACTGTGGACATAATTTATTTTATATACAAGTTAAAATTATGATACAAAAACAAATACAGCTCAGTAAAACACAAAAAACACACAGATGATATGACATTTAATGCCATGAGCTTATAACTATCTCACTCTTCACTAGCTGACAGCCCAAACACGGAATGTTGTTAGTGCTCTCTGTTTTAGTATAGAAAATCGCGGTATTTCATGAGACAAGAGTTACCATGTCCTCGTATTTTTAACATCACAAACAACTGTTCCAAACCACAAACTAGCTTACTGGAATCAAAATTTCTTTTATATAACACGCCTATTCTAGATATTTCTTAGGCAGTGTGTGAGGTATTAGAATTTTTATTCTATCAGTTTGGCACCATATCCGAAAAAGATATGGTACTGCTACGATATACTTATAGGATTAATATATTCAACATAATAACCACGAAAGTAACCATCAATATTAATATAATATCGTAACTATTTCAATTGGTAACAAAAAGTTTTAATACGTACCAGATAACTGAAGTAAAATACATATGGCGAATTCGCATCCAGTATATGGTTATTTTCGTAATAAATGTATGTCTCGGGAATAGAAACTTTTGATGTTGCTTTCGTCACTTTCTTCGCTTTTGACAACAATTTAAAAGAATATCCACACATATATACGATATTTAACTAATTTCTATAACGGACACATATAACACTTCTACACATTTGATTTAATATAACCAACTTTTATTTAAAATAATTAGAACGATAACCCTGAACACAAAATAATTGACAACTTTTTTTATTTAATTTATTACATTTTTATTTCACTATTGTGATGTCAGCTGGACATTCTTTTGCACAATTTCTTTTATTTATCACTTTAAACAAACTTCTAAATAGTTTTTAATGCTCTTCTACAAATATTTTATTAAAATATCGTCACAATTAATTTTCACTAGAGATAGTTGCGAGCCGCTGTGGTCTTACCACAAATCACACTGCCGTTTCTACATAAATGCAATTGATGTTTCGGCTGTGCTGCCAGATGAAACTAAACAAACAAATAATAAACGTTACTTTCTACGAACTTGAATGGGGTAAAATATCAGCTACAATGGTTATATATGTTTCCAATCTATGTATCTGTTTGTAAATTAGATGTAGTATGTTAAAGAATACAAAATATCTGCCGCTGCCATAACTCTAGATTTTTAAAGGGTTTTATATATATAAAGATTCTTGTTGGAATAGCACCATTTGTCAGTTTATATTTTGACTGTCGATAATTTGTTATTATTGATAGATAACAATTATTATCATGAAATGAGATAGAGGTGGCACTTGACACGGGCTATATGTTTAATATATCAGATGTATTGCATATCCTGATGGCATAAACGTAATAATTTGGCAGCACTGTTTTTATATGTGCATACAAATTCAAGCTTACAAAGCTGAGATTCTATCACGTTTATACATGAAGCTTTACAATTACACGTAATAAATAACTGCTATACAAAGCTCTAGGGCACTGTAACCTTTATATTAGAGTGGTACGATGTCACCAATTCTACCGTTATAAAACGGCAAGGATTTTTTCATATGGAGCTATCCGTAGTAGTATGGCAACCAAAACGTATGCAGCTGAAAATACGCCGTGCTGGCAACTTAGTTATAAGCCTAAGCTTAGGTATATTTGTGTACAATAGAGAAGATGGCAATGACCTTCGGGCTTGCTCGTTAATTTTAAACATTCATTAGAAATTCATTTTCGTTACTAAAGTATCTGAACATGCATAACAAATCTCTTTTGATGTGTTCTAATAAGTATATACACACATGCGTATGAACGGAATGGCCGTATTATACTAAATAACTTTGTGTGTGTGTGTGTTTATGGAGTTATTATACACATGCATAAGTATGTATGAATGAAATTATCAAACTGTTGTTATCTGTATAATAACAGTTATGAGCTTTATTCCATTTACCGTTATCATGTCATAACAATTTTTATTCAGATTGTTGTATGTAAACCATAATTCAGCGTTTTGTTTCAATTTAGTTCCAAACTTTATAACAAGAACCACAACACTGCATGAAGTAAATCCCCAACAAACCCCCACGATGTTACTGCGAGTGTCAACCTAACACAAACACATTTTCGATGTTATTTATACATATACACTCGCTTGAATGTATTGCTTGGGATTACGACATTTTTATACTATTCCGCTTTGTATTCGTCGTTCGTTGTGTCTTAATATTTTTACTTGTTTACTTTTGTCAGTTCCATTCAATTTGGTTCGGTTTAGTTCTCATTTAACGGCCTACCAACAAGTGTGTTTTGTTGAAAGCAGTTATTTTTCGTAATTTACTTGTAGATATACTTATTACAGTGTGACGAAAGAGTATCGTGTTAGCATATATTTCTTTGTATGAAGGTGCATTTAATGATAATAAAAATATAAATTCGAACATATTGTGCAAATTTATTAGTAATTTAGTGTTAATTGTTAGAGGCTAAAATTAAAAAGAGAGATTCAAAAGTGAAAATCGTAGGAATAAGTAGACAGCTGTTAGTTTAAAGTATTACGTTGTTATATAAAAACAACAACTGTCTGCCTACGAGGGGAAAATATTGAAAAATTATACAAAACAGCGACAATAATATTAAAAAATAACGTCATCGTATGGAGAAGAATTAATAAGGCAACAACAACAAGTGAATATAAATATAAAATTTTAAACAAAACCGTGTATCTATAAATCCAGTAGATTTGTGTTGTTGGATTTATGACAATCATGGCAGATATAAGCGAGCTAATGGGATCTGCGTTTGTACGCGTTAAGGTAAATACAGAAATAAAGTCTTAATATAAAATTAATACAAAAGTATCCAAAAATTATTTGTACTATAAACTTTGTAGCCACTTAATCAATATGGGGCGTTAATATGAAGAATGTTAATTCAAACAACTTAATGTCATAATGAAGAATTAGTCAGACGATCGTCGATCATGTTAAGTCGTTTGTTTATTTTTGAGTGTAGTGGTGCCAACTTTTATTTTTATACTGCCAAATGGCGTTTGAAAAACGTATAATAGAAAGGAAACTGAGAGTTTTACAATTTTCTTTATTGAATGAACTTGTTAATTATTTTATAGTTTAATATAATCTAGGATTGGTCCTTGTGATGGTCTCCACATATGTAATGTATCAACGGGGCTACGAAGAGGAATGAGAAAATAGACGGAGGTATTAGAAGTAGCAATTTTTTATATGTTCTGATTTTACATTCCCGATGCATTTTCGCTACAATACCCAGGAAGAAGGGATCTATAATTCGCTCTTTAGTATATGGTTGTTTAAACATGCCGACAGCAATTAACACAACCTTGCACTAACAACAGATTATAAAAAATCGGTTCCATTTCACTTAGTGGGCAACTCGTTAACTACTTCTCTCCACAGCTGGACTTTTTAGCTCTACTAGAACAATATGAAGTCTAATATTTGTTTTTGCCTGCTTGTTTTGCTTAATTAATTTCTCCATTAAACATTTTGGTAGACATTTATAAAAAAGAAAACATAAATTGACAGCAGTAAGGAATAATTAATGCCATTATCTTTGTTTCACATTCTCGCGTTACATATAACATGAAATTTCCGATTGTAACTTGAACATAATAAGAGTATAACGATGAACAAATCAAAATTAATGTTTATTTTTGCATCAAATCTAGTAACATGTTCTTACTATGTGATTTTATTTTTATTGAACATTTTTATTTTGCTATATTAATATTTATATAGGCTAAATTGTTCTAACTTGATACAGTTCTCGGATTGTTTTTCACAATAAAATTTGTGTAAATAGAAAACTGTTATCACATTCAACTAAGCCACCTAAACAGTGGTGATAAACACAATATACACATGAGCACTGAAGATGAAAGTGTAGCGACTTTCGAAAACAGCTGTTCTGCTCCGCTGTGTAAGTTGAATAAAACTGATGTTGACTTCCTTTGTGCCTAGGAATATTTATCATCATGTCCTTCTGAGATTTTAACTAAGTTAGAACAATTTAGCCTATACAAATATTAATATAGCAAAATGTTCTTACCAATTTTAATAAAAATGTGAAATAAAAAAAATTTTCGTTCTCTTTGATAGGAAATTCAGGTATTCGAGCTGCAATCCGCTAAACTTTTTTGCTCAAATGCTTTGTATATCTGTATAGTTGGCATCACTGTTCGGGTCGCATATTTTGCCCCTCATTTTCCTTTCCTTTTTTTGCTAAAATTTAAATATTACCACTTGCTAGTGTTAGCAGCGGCAACCAAAAACAATTTCAATTATTTATTTTTGAATTTGATGTGACCTCTTTTTTTATATTTCAAATTTGGTTAGTATTTTTTTTTTTATTGTTCACCACCACCGTCCGCACATGTCGTTTCCGATTGCATTTTCAAATGTTCTAAATTGTTTTAAAAGTTGTTTGTGTAAGACTGTGTATATCTGGGAAATCTTGTCTGTTGTCTGAACTGAAATGTTTTGTTTTCTAAAAGAAATAAACTTTTTTCTTATTTATATTAGAAATGAACTAATTGTGAAAGAAAACAAGTGATTTTCAGATAAACAAAATTGTTTTTGTTTTTTTTTTTGCATCATCGATAACATGAATAAGGAAACGTGCATATTTTGGTTTAAATATGCTCTGGTCTTATTAAACAGCGTAATATTCCGTCTGTTAGATATTCTCCCATGGGAAGTGCCCTCAGTGTTACGTGGGTTTCACTTGTTAGTGATATGGAGATTATACGGACTAACTACCTTGTTAAACAGGGCCGACAGGTTTAAGCTCATCATCCTTACCTCCTCCTTCACCACCCCTAAACCCAAACTATCGACCGACATGGTTTTCTAACCTCGAATTTGAATAGAGTGCAAGTGCTTGTGAAACCAAAACAAATATGCATATGAAATGATAATTTAAAAATAATTCCAACCGCAATATGCTCCATCAAATATGAAAATCTGATACATTTTATCTACAGATGCAAGCACAAAGATGTACGTCTACCTGCATACTCATATTAAGATTTACTAACTCGTCGTTCTTGCTAACTCTTCCGGGCTGCCAGATATTTTCAATGTGTTACTCATACTTTTAAATTATTAATAGATACAAAATACAATATATAAAGATACACATGTAAAACAGTTTTGAAAATAGTTCCAAAAAATAATATGTTATTGCAAACCTAAAACACGCAAATCTTCAATAAGACGTCTACGTTCTTCAGAAAGTTGTACTCCATATGTTTTGCCGTAGCTAGGCAGTCCTTCAGCTCAATTGTTAATTTTTGGGAAAACTTTAAACGAATTATCCACAACAATTTTCGCATGTTCAATTGTTACGGCTTTTCCCTAAAATATTATTGTTATTAAAAAAAATATATATTTGTTAGAAAATTTTCAAAATATCCGTGCAAAGATCACATGTCGGCGATGTTGTTAACCCGTAGTTTTTCCGTAAAATTATACATTTACATATCTGAGAGTAGAAAGTTGACTAATGCCAGAGTTAGTATATCCGATCCTTCTATCCGACTCGAAGATCTACAATGATCACCACAAAACAAGTGAGAGCTGGTTCATTCCTTCAACAATTATAGCATTCTTGAGTATCAAAATAGCGGTGCAACAAACCACGTTGCGACAGCTTTGCGGCTAAAATTAGCTTGATATTAAAAGGATGACCTTCAAGGTCAACAGTTTTCTATATCTCTCTATATAGTTAAAAACTTAATCGAAATACCTTGTAGATTTACTTTGCAAAGTATTTCTTAAACAAATAAATAAATAGTTTTCGAACATCTGTTTCGTAGTGAATTACAGCAACTTCACTAACCCAAACATAACTCCACTACAACCACAAGTGGAAGTTTTCATCCGATTTCATAATGCCGATTCGGAGAATTTTCATCCCGAATGTGGCAGCCTTGTGTGTGTCTCATATTTATTCTCTCAAAATCATCTTGTTTATCATAATTTTTTTTTAAAGATCCCCTGCTTAGTAAATTTAGATTTTAGACGTTGTCTGTTGTAGCGGCTTTAGCATTTGCGTTGTTTACTATGGCTTCCCTGGAGCATAAAAAAGTATTGAATTTGTATTTATTTAAATGCAACGACAAGTATGAGTAGATGGGGTTGGCTGGCTGCTCTGCCAACTTTTCCAAGTTATTACAGTTTTAGATGTGCATCAGCATGTTAGGAATGGAGAATACATTGAAGGTGGTTATTTGAATACTTTGATTTTGAATTAATTTTATATGCAAAACAAATTGTTTAAATCTAGATCACAGAGCATTTTGCTTATTCCCTATATAAATACTTAATCGCTTATATATTTAAATGTCTTTGCAGTGCGTGGCTTTTATACATTTTCTTTTCGTATCGAATGCCATGCTGGGCATGTGGGGTCATGGAGCCTACGAATTCTATAACTTTCTATTTATAATTGCCATGTTCTGGACAATGCACAGCAAGGATTCTGTTGAAGCCATACAAACGGTAAGTGGAGTTTCAATATTAAAAATGCCAGTGTTGTAAATGCAGTCGTTACAAAACAAATGAAGCCGAAATAGTCGACTTCTTGAGTCAATAACACTCGTACTTGCATGTTTGTGTGATTCTCTGCGTTCAAACAAATTAACTCAATAAATGAATGAATGGTTTATATGAAAAAAATAAAACTATTTTATGCAGCTGTTTTATTCTAAATGTGTGCTCTTGTGTCAATAAATTGAATAAACTTTTGGATTATGACAATAATGATGATGATGCAGTGTTTCGTGAGGTAAAATATTTGTGTTCAGCTTCCTTTCATTTTTCTATTCTAATATTTCATGTTGCGTAAACGGAATTTGAAATATTAATCAGGCCGGTTGTGCAAGATGTTGGCGTTTATTCCGACGACGTTTTTTGTACAAGATTAAAGTGACACAGAATTTATTTTATTTTTAATCTAATACAGAAAACGTCTTTGGGGTAAACGCCGATGCCTTATACAATTAGAAAGCATGTTAGACTGTGATATACCCGAGAAGTACTGGTTTCAATCAGCATATAGTATAATGGCATACTTAGCCCAAGCTTGGGTTAGGTTAGCAAGTTGCTGGTAGCAAGTGAAATAAAAGAATCCAGCCCGTTTAGTTTAAGAGAAAGAAGATGGTTAGTGTACACATGTCTCAGGCAAGCCTACAACTCTACTTTCTTTTGGGCAGCCCTGTGTTTGGCAGCACTGCTTTTGGCTGCACTGTTTTTGGCAGCACTGTTTTTGGCACCTCTGCTGTTTTCATATAACATTTTACAGTTAGACACATTCTGTCTGGCCTATAATTTAACCATGAATCGAGTTTCAAACAAACAACTCAGAGACGAAGCTCCTTTTTGGTTAAATGGATTCGTGCGTCCCAGAGAATTCACTGTTTGGTATTAATTATTATCTGGTGGCATCATTGTACTTTTTCAAAGACAATGAAGGTAGGAACAAGGTAAATGCCGAGCGCTAGCCTGCATTGATTACAAAATCATTTGCCCAAAACGAAAGAGCTGGACTTAGCTGACATATGCCGTCAACAAAACGTTGCTTTATAACACACAGCACACGAGGTAAAGGCCCAATTAAGAGGTGAGTTCGGTAAACAGGTTACTTCATGTTAGGAAAAGGTAAATTAGCCGCCTACATGGTGCTATTTAACTCCGTTAGGCAAGTTTTTGTGACTCATATGCACAGGGCAATCTCACAACGGTTGAAACCACAAATTTCTTATGGCTTCCAGTTTTATATGGACTTTTACAAAAAGAATAACACCGTATTCATGCATTCAATTTCAAGAGTATTTATTTTGTAAAATAATTAACTGGTGCTTTTTTTTTAATTCTTGTTAAAATTGTCATTAAAGCGATATAATAAAAAGTTGTTTGTGACTTAAGCTTCTGTATCATTTCAACAACACAGTTTTCCAGCTCAGCTTTTCGTTATCCTGCATAAAAATGCTAAATAAAACGTGTTTGAATTTATTACCAATCTTTGACCTTTTGAGCTTCTGGCAATCAAATAGGAAAGTAAAAAGTCATCATACTGACCGCTTCTCGTCCCATTTAACGCTTTTCGGTAATTTTTTTTTTAATTTGTTAAGCATTTTACAGAAAACCCCACCAAGACTATTTACATACAATATACTCTGACCTACATCGTGGTGTGCACTTAACTTTATTTTATTATTTATTTAGTTTTTATTTCACAACTTACAATATTTTAGTGCGCGGCCAAAGGTGTTTCCCATAAAGTAACTCAACAATCGCTCACGCAATCACATCTTTATTATGGTTCTTTATGTTCTTTTGTTAAGGGCGTTTTAGTAGGGGTTCGTTTCTTTTCCAATGCTTAAGTTTAAGTGGTCTACACCGTTTTATATGGAAATAGTGGAAAAATTATTCTTGATAATAATTATTTTCTAACGAAGTGTATCAGTTAAACGACATTCGTTGTCGAGGAGGTTCCTCTGAAGTTTTATGTGGAATAACAGGATTTGATGAAACCCGGTGTTTTGAATAGAGCAAGTATTATATATTTGACGCTTTTTATTGCAGCACCCTGTTGCAGGAAAAGGTAACTCCCAAGACAGTAAAAATTGGGAGCTGCAGGTTTCATAATTCTTTCATAACTTCAGTGTAACAATCAATATTGAAAAGTTAAAACATGTTTCCATGTATGGATTGCAATTTTATCTTTTAAATTGTTAACCCTGGATGGTTATTGCTCATGTGCTCTTTATCATATAAGTCTTTTATGTTTGCTCAATTTGTTATCGAATTTTAGGAGAGAAAAAAGTTGTTGTTATATTATATATTTTTTATTATTATCTTTTGAATAAAATACTTAAGATTGTTAAGTATTAAGATTGTTCGTTGATTCAACGAAGAGTAACCCTAATCTCCAGGGTTAATATATTTTTATATATTGCTCTTTATCATCTAACGAAAATCGTTTTATAATACTGTTTTTAAAATCCCAACTACAAAAAATATTGTCATTTTTGTTTGGGATGTTCAAGATATTAAAAAAAAAAGTTTTTTTTTTCTCCAAAATATACTGTCAAACAAATTTAATTTTAGTATGAAATTATTCATGTGAAATTTTTCATGATTGCAAACTCAGTAGAAGTGGAAACTTTCGGGAGAAAAAATTTGTGTTAATAATTAAAAAAATTCCAACTGATAATATTAGGGGCTGTCGGCTAGCTCTTTCACTGTAGCTAACGCCGATCTTCAGGGAAACTTTTCCAAAAGCTCTGTTAAAACTAGAGATATTTTTTTAAAGTTCTAGTCAAGTGATTAAGAAGAGTAAAAATTATTTTCTTGCCTTATCTATATTAAGAAAATAGTCGGTACCATAACGTCGTTATTCTAAGGATCACGGTTTTAAGACATGGTGCGAATCGGTTAAAAGATATCACAAGCCGTGACGCATTAATGATTTCGCATCAAGTTACGGGTAATAAAATTTTTACTTTTTTACAATTCAATATTTAAATCGTACTTTGATTGGAACCAGTGTATTTCTTGTTTAAGTATTCGTTAAGTATTTACTTCGGAAAAGTAAAAGAAAATCGATAAAGAAATTTATTATACACGAGTAATAATTAGTGTTTTAATAACAAGTTAATCAAATATTTGAAATCACGTTATTATTGGCCCGATTTTAAGCACAAAACAGGCTTAAATTTGTTCTGTTCATGAGATAAGAAATATTCCACATGAAATATATTTTTTGCTAAAAAGTATAAAATTGTTAACTGCAAATGCGGAGGTCATCGGCCGAGTGCTGGTCCTACGAAATAAATGTATTTAATCTTAATCGCCGACCACCTTCAGATAATTACATTTAAAATGAGATTATTAATATATGAAAGCAACAAAAAATCTTAACAATGAACTCTTTATTCACATTTTTAATTTAGTCAATATAAATTTAATGTTCCGCATATTTGACTTTAAATAATCAGTTCTAATATAAATTATCTCTATTCATTTTCATTGCAGGCACTAGTCATCGATATTTGCAGCATATTTCTGGACATAATCAGCATTATTACACATGTCGATTTAATGAGTAAGAAAGATCATCGTTCGCCCTTTTATTTATTTATAAAATGAATATGTAAAATAAAATTTCCTCTTCCCCTTCTTCTGCAGATGCCTGGGCCATTACATTTGCCATTATTAATCTCATTTTGAGGCCGATAAGTGTAATTTTATTGTATCGTGAATTCAATACGCGCGGCGGTGCAACAGGTTCCGTATTTCCAACAGCCAACACACAGCAACGCAGTTATCAAGACATTGACAGAACTACACAAACAGTTCCAACCACTTCCACCGGACCCAATGTAGCGAGCATATTCTAAGTCTAATTTCATTAAGAAAAATTACTAAAAATTATTAATTAAAAACATTTAGAGAAAAACAATTAAAAGAAAAGCTTTTCATAATAAAGAAAATTAATCATTTTTAAATACAACAATTTCTTTGTACATCTACCAACGTTAAATTACTGAAATAAAATGCAAGTGTAGTTAATTGCTGCAGACATGATTATAAAAAAATTATTATTTATTAAAAATTCTTATTTAGGGTATTCAATTTATATTGCAACAACTTTTTATACAAATTTGTGAACGATACGAAGCATCATTAACTTAAACTCTTCCAAATTATTTTGAAATAAACTTTTTGTAGTTTCACTTTTGTTAATAATAATAAAGTTTGTTGAGAGAATAAAAGTAAATATATTGTACCTTAAAATATTGTGCCTCTTCAAAATTTCAGAAAATTTTTGCAAAATTTAAACGAAAATTAGCACTATTATTAAATAAAGTCAGCCAAAACAATTACATTCTTTGAATAATTCCGTTTCAAGGTTTTGCAGATAGTAAATTAAAAAAAAACAACAAATGTTTTTTAGCCCCAAATATTTTCTTTAAAATTACATCCGAATCATTTGTCTGTATGGGGCGATTTTTTAAATATTGAGCAAATTCGGCGATATTATCAATATCACACAATTTTAGCAAAAAAAAACCCATTGGCATAAATACTACATAGAACAAAATAGGGCCTCTGACAAATTCCATTTAAATCGAGAGGGGTCGTGCTTAACCTTTTATCGATTTGACATGGAATCACCCATATAATTAATGCGGCATGCACGTTTTTGTGGTACACTTTCAAATACATATATGTATTCCTGTTCACCTGAAGTGTACTCGTATATGCCTCAAAACGTATTTTATGCAAAATATATATGATTTTTGTGTTCATTAAGCATAAAAGCGACAAAAAACTTTTAAATTTGCTTAAAGAGCAACAAAAAATCCTGTTTGTATAAACTCTCAAAAGTTTCTGTAAAATTTGGTATGGTAATTAGGAAGGCCTCCTGTTTTTCTCTTGAGATTTCATTGTGGACTGAATAATAGAAAATACGAAAAGCAATTTGCTATATTTTATAAATTGCAGTAAAATTGTTTTTATATTAAATTCTTTTAAAAATCAAGAGAAGTTTTATTATATTTCTTAAAGTCTGTAAATAATAAATTAATTTGTCCATTTAAATAATTTTTAAAGCCTGGCTGAATTATAACAATTAATTAGAAATTAAAATTGCAAATTTTATGAAATCATAATATTAAAATTATTTTACGTTTGCATTTAAAATTGAAACATGTAAACTGTTCTTAAGAATTAATTAGAATTGGATTACAAATCAAAGTTGTTGAATTTTTTTACATTTTAATATGAAATTAGCACTATAAATAATTAAATCAATATAATAAAGTTTTTAAAATTTAAATTTCATATATCCAATAACAAAAATTTACTACAGAAGCATCATTTAAGAATTTTAATGAACTTTGATGTGCAATTCCTCGGCACAACGACCAGAATAATTACAGAACCTGAAGGAACTCGATGTGCAGTTTTAAATAATAAATCAACTTTCCTTTTAAATTTGAACATAATTAATATTTTCTTACATAAAAGAAATGGAAACTGATATATAACATACGAGAGATTTCAACTATAAATTGTCTCAAAAGAGATTTTCTTTCGAAAGGATTTCAATACATTTTTTGGAAATAACAGAAAAACTAATTGATTAATTTACAAAACTTATGCTAGAATGTTAAATAGATTATAAGTTTTATATACAAATTAAGTGGAGCCCTCGTGAATGGGACAAAAACCCATATACAGATATTCTCAAAATCCTTGCTTGGCCGCTCGGAATTGCAAGTGTTTATTGTCGCCTGTCACACAAGGCACTTGTACGAGATTGAAATAAATCGAACCCAGAAGTAGGGAACCTGTGGTATTGGTCTTCTTCAAGCAGGAATACAACATGTCATCGCAAATGCAATGTGATCTATTTGAAAAATAGTAATAAAAATAAATTAAATTTATTATTTTTTTAATAAGAAATTGTTAGATATATTCAGATAATTTCTTTTGAAAATAAAAATACAATCGCGGTATATAATGCAGATTATAGTGTCGGTACTATGTTATAGTAAATGGCGTATTTATAAAAAATAATATGGGCTTGAAGTGAACTTTTTTATAAACAAAATGTTTGTTAAAGAGCAAACTAGTTTTTGATAAATACGTGATATTTTAGAGTAGGAAAAATACTAGTTTCTTACTTTGTATATATTGAATCATTTGTTAGATCGTATTTGGATTCGTAGGCTCTTAACTTAACCGGACACAAATCGTGCAGGCGACAGCAGCGATCCATGTTTATTTCTGTACCCAAGTCATGGTACGTTTGTGCAATATCACCGGTGCCACACCATTTCGTGCCTGAAAAGAAAAGTACTTGTGAAATATGCAGGGAATATTTTTCATTAAAAAACTGCTGCAACGTGTTAAGGCGTGCTGTGGGTTTTCGTTTGAAGACCCTGAAAAAAAACTCACCTGGCATAATACCGCTCAATATTGACAGTGGACTTTTTGGAAATATGGTGGCCGCTAAATTGAAAGTTCCATTCATTTCTGCATTTGAGGATGGGGTCGCTGCAGTTGAGTAGCTGCCATTGTAGCGGGCAGCATAAGTAAGTTTGTCCACACGCTCGCATTGATTCATTAATTTTATCATTTCTTCAAATTTAATTTCCAAGGGACGATTGTATTTAGAAAGATTTTGTAGCTGCGTTTTGCCCTGCTGATCGTTGCTGTTATTAGAGAAAATTATGTATGCAAAATTTATTAAATTCTTTATAAAATTCAACTATTAATTAATTATATTAATTAGTAGGATATACGCAATTGCATACAACAAAAATTATGGTCTATATTTATAATTTTCATAGATACTGGGCGTATATGCACAAGACCAGCCATACATATTTAATTAAACAGAACATATTAAAAGGTAAACAAAACAGATCGCCTGAAAGGCAATCAATTCATTATCAAACTGATTAAAAAAGCGAAAAAAAACGTTTATAAAAGGTTTGCATTTTACTCATATCTATTCGTATAGATCACATCGCACAGTCTGTCAGTACAAAACACTCCCTGCATGCCAACCTTGTTATTCCATAAGCATTTTAAAATTTATTTTAAAAATTCGTTACAAAGCACTTCCGTTTAGACGACACAAATCTACACAAAAAAACTAATTGAAATTTATTACTAGAGTTTAATTTAAATCTGATTTCATACACATGAAATTTATTTAAAAAAACTTCATTGCAAAATAACAAGTAACTGCCGATTTGTTCTTTAGAAAACCTCTTAATTTGTGTCCCGTCGAAATTTTATTCTTGAAAATTTTCAATTTGTTTTTAAGCCATTAATTAAAATATATATTGTTAAGATATTTAGTATTAAGCGCTGAAAATAAACACAAATTATTTCCTCAGCCGAGAACACACTATGTCATATTGTGCCATCACACTATGGCACATGTTATTAACCGCCTAATTCATAAACGATTATTGAAACTAAAGTGGCTCTAAAGTATGGATTTTGTTTGGTTAAAGATCTCTTAAAACATTCACTAACTTTAACAATCGTTTGTAAAACTGTAAAAAAATCAAAAAGAGTTTCTGTTCGTTTTATGGAAGACTATAAATTTTTACAAAAGACAAGAAGAAGAGCACGGAAACGGATATGCTTCAGAATTTCAAAATCCAGTTCCATCCATACGAAGGAAAATAATCGTTGAAAATGTAAAAATTTCCTATAGAAAATTTGTCTTATAAACAGCTTATAAGTATAAAATATTTTTTCTGACTATTCACTCTTTTTGAAAAACTATTTTAAAGGATTATATTGAATTTTGCTGCTTTTTTATTTAAAAAGTTTTCCTCTATTATTAGTTGAAGCGCACTTTGTTAAATTTTTAATAAAATCTTTATTTAAAAAAATAAAGTTGTTATTTTTGAGCTACTGAACTTTACAAAATGAAAATTATTCAATTAAATTAACAATATTAAATTTTTGGGTTATTATACGATCAGATATTTATCTGGAGCAATTATTAACGCGATTAATCGGTTAATTGAATAGCCTGGTCCATACACACAATTGAATTGAATTTGAAATTTTAAATTAAAAAAAAGACAACCATTTAAAATAACTCAACTCGTATTTTTTTATTTTTACCTTTTAACTTATTCGTCATATAAATACTTAATCAATACACAGATACACGTGTAATACTTACTAAATTTCAATGAGTTCACAACCCAGCAGTAGTTTTTGCGGTCCCAATTCTGTAACCGCAATTGTGGCATCGTGATAATAAATCATTATTAACGAACTGTTTGACAAACGTTTTCCACTTTAACGAAATTAAATTGATTAATAAATTATTGAATATAAAACAATTAAATAAAATGCTAACAGCCTAATTTTTAATAGAAATTTTTTGATTCATAAAAGACTTATAAAATAAATTTGTGTATGACAGTTTGTTTTATAAAACTGTTATTAAACAAAACAAGTTTATAAAACAGAATATATGTTTTACATAATTAAAGTAAATTTTACATCAATATATATAATCTGTGAGAGGTATATTCTAAAAAATAAGGTACTTTTTAAATATCTAAAAGTACTTTTTAAAAATTACTTCATTTTTTAAAAAACTATATTTTACAAGACACATTTAAAACATAGTAACTTTTTTGAATGGATTATTCAAAGTCACATTTTTTACAGGATAATTTTTTGAAAAGATGGGGGTACTTTTCTAGTAAAATAAAATTTTTAAAGTAAATTTTCAAGGAGTACTATATTTTGCAAAATACACTTTTGAAACGAGGACGGTACTTTCTTACAACAAAGATTTTTTAAGGACACATTCACCTTTCAAAAGCAGAATTTTTATGAAGACAATTTTTTATAACGAACTTTTTGTACACTTTTAGTGAAGACACTGGTACTTTTTTTACAAGATAATGTTTTTTAAAGTTCATTTACTTTGTGTATGAGTAGTTTTCCCCAAAGTAATTTTGTGAAAACTATTTTTCTAAAAAGTACTCTATAGTAAAATATTTTTTCCAAAAGTACTTTTTTACAATATAAATATTTCAAAAGGTTCAGGTACTTTTTTTATATATTTCTTAAAGGCAACTTTATAAAACTTTTCAAATGTTTTTTATAAATATTTTTTTTTGTCTACGAATAGCTTTCCCAAAGGTAATTTTCTAAGAAATACTTTATAGTTAAAATAATTTTTTTTAAGTACTTTTTAACAATATAAATATTTCAAAAGGTTCAGGTACTTTTTTGTAATATTTTTTGTAAAGACAACTTTATATAGAGGATTTTTTTTTTAAGTGTTTTTAAAAACTTTTCAAATGATTTTTATAAATATATATATTTCTTCTTTCAAGAGGAAAGTCTTGAAATTTTTTTCAAGTCACTTTTAAGGTTATTTTTTTTCAATGAAATATTTTTCATATGACTTCTTCAAACGTATTTTCGAATATTGTTTTTATTTTATAAATGTCTTATTTGAAAATGTACTTTTACTTTTTAACAGACACTATTTTAACGGTACTTTGTTGGAATACAAATTGTAGTTCTGGAAATCAGCGATTTTACCCCGCCCTGTCATCACTATTTTGTTTTGCTAAAGGAAATTTTTCATTTATGATTTCGCCCCGAAAAGTTTATGCCCTACAAAAGGTTAAGAAGCCCTACTCCACAATTTCTTTTAAAAAATATTTCTAAAAAGTATTGATTTTTTTCACTCACCTGTACGTTTTTATTTGTTTCTCACTGCGATAGTCGATTATCGATGTGAATCTGGGAAGTCCCTGTAGGCTGTCTGAAAAGTTAAAAATAGTTGGTTTTGCACCGGCTGTACTTAAGAAGCCCATAATTAGAACACTACTGGCAGCTAAACAGCACAACTGTATATGGCGTTTATAGGCCCAAGGGGCCGGCATGATACTGGAGTGGAAACGGTGTGTCGCCATGGCCGAAGATAAATTTATTTTTAATTTTTTTCTTTTGTTTTTTAAAATAATGGAAAATCACTTTGAAGTTTTGGATATTGAGTTATAAAACGGCCGGCAGGCTTTAGTTGTTCAAATTTGTATTTTTTTTGTTGTTGTTGTATTGTGGTAACTACCACATAAACACTGACTATAAAATAATAAAGAAAAAAGTTTGATATATTTTAATTTGTTGTTTTAATTGTATTTAATTTTTCGACCTGTTGCTGGCCATTGTTTTTGGTCTTGTTTGTTGGTTTTTGCTCTTTCCTGTTGTTTTATTAACAATTAATATTTAAAAAATCCTATTCCATTATAAATATTGTTTTTCTCTTACAACAACGTTTCACTTATTTATTTATTGACTTTTTTCTTTGCTGCAGGTGTTGATGCTCCCATAAAGTTTTCAGTTTGTTTTTGAACAATTGCCAGAAAACGTGCAACTGTTTATGGAGAGTCCCCGTTTCCATTCATCTGATTGGTTATACAGATTTTCCCATCTCTGAGTTACGGTATTTAAAAGGATGTATTGCAACCACACGTTCGGTATGTGGACACACATATTTTGTGTATAACACGCAGCATGCAGATGTGTACCAACACAAATACATGCACACGATGTAAATGATTATTGAGTTTCTATTGAGATTTCATAATAATTAATATTCACAGATTTGTTTTGTTAAACAAATACCAAATTTATTTTAAAATGCCTGTTCAAAGCTCAACAAGTATTTGGCTATTAACCAAAATGGTCAACACGGTTTTCAAATGATTTTATTTTGCATTTTTGGTTTTTATTTTGGTGCTTCGTTTCATGAAATATGTTAATACATTAATGCGTATCTGCAAACGCTTAATTGTTTAACACAATATGAAAATTAATTGTACGTGATTTAAATAAACATTTTTTCTATTTGAAAATTATAAAAAAGAAATAAACGAAAAACTAAAATTTCACTTTAAGTCACGCTTAGCGGTTTGCTAATTGTTTATACTCATTAATAAAGTGTTGGATAATTCATGCTGGGATATTAACAATTTTTCCCTAAATAATGATATTTAACTTAAATAACTAAATGAATTAATTCAGTTGTTATTTACTGCAACTAAAGAAAGTAACGAAAAGAGTTAGAACATTTTTGCATGCAGGTTGATTGGTTTTAAAAACATATGATATGCAGGCATATAGACATACTTAACCCACAAAAAAACCAAGGATGTACATAATAATTTTATATATATCATAAATTTGTGGTACACTTTTAAGTACCTTATCTTAGGTCAATATTGATGAAATATATTTAGTTTGAGAGGCATTTTTATCTAGATATGCACAACAAAAACATTCTCATAATTATTTGCAGCATAAAATACTTTGGATTTGCTTAAAGAGACATAATAAATTCTCGTATTAATTTTTTTACAATTAAAGTAGGGGTACTTCAGCTTTATCGATATTGTATCTATAGCGGCGATTTTTGTTGCTGATATTTTTTGTTATCTTCTTAAATTTCTTTTTTAAGGCATACTTTTCAATGCAAATTTTTTGCATAACAAGTAGAACGAACTGTCCAGATCATGTCAAAGTTTTTTTTTTGTTTTGTAAAAAACTTATTCTACTAGGGATTTGATAATTTTAATTTGAACTTAAATTCTATATACATACTTATCGGTATTGACATCGCCGATATATCTTTTCGGGTATCGCTATGGTATCGTTAAGCAGGTGTAACGTTACATCCCTACAGCAAATAATTTTAAGATTTTACGGGAGACAGAAAAAATACAACAGAAACTTTTTTGCTCATAATAAAAACTGTGATTATCAGCTGCTTGTAAGATTTTCGTATTTTGTAGATACTTCAGTACCAAATTTTTGTATTTGTGTGAAATTTGTTGGACTATCTAAAGAACTCAGTTCCGGAAAGTAAACGAGTTGGGGCCTTTCTACGTGAAACCATCGATATATTTATATTGACTTAATGATACATATTAAGCCAATAATTAAATTTCAAAATGTTAATTAAGTTTACCACATGTTTGTACAAAATCACACATATATACATACATACATATATATATATATATGTGTGTGTGTGTGTGTGTATGTGTGCATACGTTTGTTTGGCTTAATATGTTTAACCACTTTTTTTTTGGTAATTAATAACTTTCAGCTTTTGATTGAATGGATGTTCGTTTATCAACACAATTAAGTTAAGAAAAATTGCAAATGCAATTTATTTGTTTTTGCTTTTGCTTTATCTGCCAATTCCTCTGCTTTTGATCTGCAGTTAACTATAGCATTGAACCAACAATTAAAAAAAGAAGGTTGTGAAAGTTTTTTTGTTTTTGCCTTATAAATTGTTTGTTGTTGTTATCATCATATATTCAAAAGAAAAACGAAAATGAGAAGGTGGAGGTTGTTATATCCCAGTAAACACACGCTAAACGTTTCAAATCTGTGGGTTTTATAGGTGAATAATATTTATATGATAATTGAATTAAATAGATCATTTTACCGATCATACATTTCTTGGAATTTTGTGTTAGTTTTTTTAATAGAATTCGAAAATTCCATTAATTTATTTTCCATTTCAGCTTTTTTTAATATTTTGCAAACTGACCTATGACAAGCTTTTTCTAATAACTGTGGACTTTGTCGCAGACAAAGTGACATACTCACAGCACAATTGTACCTGCTTAAATGTGTATTTATGTGTGTGTCTGTGCGTTCATAATTGCATTTATTAAGTGGCTTTTGAGCAGAATTTAATTGCAAAATGAGTTGCTAACATTTAGTTGAAGGGGCAGCTAATTGAAGTGGTTTAACCCTGATATATAAAAATTTTGCTACAAAATGCATAAATTTGCACTACGTAGAGGTTAGTGATGCGCAACATCTCAATTTTGGATATTCACGAATACGAATACCTGGAAAAATAATAGTCTCAAATACTATTTTTATATGCGCTATTTAAAGATATTTATTTGGGACTCCCTTTTTCATAAAATAAAAATATGTTTAGGAGGCTTAAATTAAAGTTAATTTAAGGCAGCAAAATTCTAATGGTCGCCGGGAAGTTTGTACGTTTGAAAACGATGCAAAAAAGCAAATTTCGATAGCAAGTGAATTCCAACCTCCCCTCAGAAGTTTAAATTTTTTTTCAGAAGAGTCAATAAACAACAACAAATGCAGTTAAAAAATAAATAAAATAAAAAATAAAGCACAAACTTTTATAGCAAATCAAAATAAAATGTGATAAATAGTTCTCAGCATGAAAATAATAATTATTCTTAAATTAAAAAAAACCAACCATAAGGAAAGAAAGAAATTATAATTCAAGTGTATTTTTTCGATTATTTTCAGAAAGTCGCACGATTTTTATATTTTTTATTATTTTTATTTGCAGAACTAATTTTTATAATTATTCTTATCTGATTTTTATGTATTTTGTCAGAAATATTTGTCACATTCTGATTTTTCTTTATCAATGAAAATCTTATAGTTATTTATTTCAGAGTATCGTGCTTGTTTTATCTCGCTCGCTATCACACAGTGGACATGTGCGGAAATATTTAACTGTGGCGATCCTGTTCACAGGATGTGTACAAAGTTTAAGCAGGACCGTAACTGTTACAAGTTTTATTTTAAAACTCCACCTTTAATTATTATTTTCTACTGCTCAGTAAAATAAAAGTTATTTGTTGATTTTCAATTATTCTTCAGCATATGAAAAAGTTGTTTCCAGATTTTTTCCTTTTCTTAAACTGAGATATTGAAATAACAAAATTTAATTTATCATATATGAGCTTTTGCACGGAATATGGCGATTAATTCGGGATCATATCGGTTGGTATTAATTTAAATAAAGTAAAAACTCAAGAAATAACTTTTATTTTTTGAGGAAGAAATAAAAATCAAGAAATTAAACTCAAAAACTACCTCTTATATCCTGAGGATTAACTAATTATCTAAATTTAATTATTTAAAAAACGTAAACAAATAGAAATTAATGCTTCTACAGGTAGTCCATATAACCAGGATCACTTTTAGTTTAATTGTTCAGTTTTAGTCGTTAGTTGTGGTCATCGGTATATATAACAATTAAACACCAACGCGGGTATATCACGCAGACATGTAGTGGCCACCGAAAACCGGTATATTATTTAATTTTTGGTTTTCTGAAAAGTCCTCACACTTTTCTCAGTTTGTATGTATATTTTTTTATTAAACAAAATTTCAGTTGGCGAACTCGAATTAAGAACTCTCTCCTTGATTTACATATCTCTTCCTTTAACTAAACAGGATGGAAATGCACACGAGATTATATTGAAATTGAATAATTCATTGGCTTCTATAAATTACCTCTAAAGGATACGCGAGCATGACATTCAATTTATAATTTATTGTTCCCACAGAATACTAAATTGATTATCTTGTTTATGGTTAAACGTTTTAAATTAAATTAGTTTAATGGCTGTTATAGATTTTTAGCTAAATTATTACCAAGTCCAGACGACGGACTGTAGGCAGTTCGGTAATTGATTTATTTCATTTGCAACTCTTTTCCAACACATTTGCACTTCACTGTTTTATGATGTTTGAAATTTTCTTAAGAGTTTTTGTCGAATTAATATTTTCAATTTCCCAATCATTCTTTTGAGGAGTGAAATGCGGTCAACACGCAATACAAAAAATTCAGTCGCAACAACAACAATAACAACAAACGCGAAACAATGCTTTCAAAATGATAAAGCTTTGCAGTCACAGAATCAACAATAGCAATTGCAACATTGGGCGGAAAAAACCTTGTTTAATAACAACAACAGCAACAACAACGACAACAACTCATGTGTGAGAATTGTTAAAACAGAAAAACAAATTTAAGGCGGTTAAATTTTGAAATATTATACGAATATGTTTAATAACTATTAATTAATACTTTAGTTTTCAATAAAACGTACTTTTGATCTCTGTTGTTCTATTATGTTGGCTTTAACAAACACGCTTCAACATGAATCACATTGACTTCTTTGCATTTTTTTTTAATTTAGTTATTGTTTTAGCTATACTTTGTTTTGAATATTTTATTTAATATAGTATTACTTAAATATGCAAACTGGATTCTGATTTATTTGACCACAATTAATAACTTCGTTTTATTTCAATTATAAATTTGTATTCTTTCATTCTGCAGCTGGAAACACTTTGGTGCACGATAAACGGCGACTGGTCATTGAAATTGGCTTAAGCTATTATAACCAGCCATTCAGCCAACCCGTCAACGAAACATTAAACCGCTTAAAGCTGGGCCGCTAAATTATATTTAAAGTTTAAATTTCAAACCTGAAAGCGAGCAGTGTAGTGTTGCGTTTATGCTGTTCTCAGTTGTTTGTTTCACATAGTGAAAGAGAAAACTTTGTATGATTTGATATTAAAAAATAAAAAAAAAGAGTCATTCGCTGTTGTGAAAATTGTTGTTCTCGCTCTTTTAACTCGTGAAACTTAATAGGCTTGAAACAAGAGTTTTAAAGAATGCAATCATTCAATTGAAACTTTGAAATCGATATATAATAATATTTTTCGGGATTTTTTTATAAAACATGATTTGGTGACGTACTTTTCCAAATAATTACTAGTTTTTTAAATTGGCCTTTTAGATGTTGTTTAGTTTGAGAATGTTTTAAAGAAATATCAAAGACTGGTTTGAAACTTTTACTGAAATAATGTAAAGTACTGCCTTTAATACTGGTCATTGCTTGTTCGATATATGAGTTTGAGAACTAGCCAAATATTTGCCTGGGTGTACAAGAGAGCAAGATGCGAGTATAATTGAGTAGATGCTACACCAATTTATTTTCAAACAATTCCAAATAACTTTACTTATATCGATTTCTTTTCTAGAAAATAATGCAACATTTTTCACACTTTTTAACAGAAAATGGCAACATTTTGTCATTCTAAAATAAGGAATTTATTACAAATGAATCCAACATCACGAAAAATAATCTCTGTTTTAAAACTTTTCTAAGCCGCCACTTTTTAGAAAATAAGTGAAAAAATGTTACATGCTTTCTAGAAAAGAAAACGCTATTAATTTTTTATAGTGTTATTTTATTACAATTAACCCATTCCCAGGCATTTAAGTAGGTATAAACTTTTTTTCAAAATAAATTAGACAACGTTTCTTGTGTTTTTCCATTCATCACATTGTGCTTTAAAACTTTTTTCTTTGTATCACTTTATAATTATTTTTGGCTTTTAGCCAGGTCGGTTACATCTGAGCTACGTACAGTAAATACTGTGTTTTTCAGAGAAGAGGTTCTTATGGTTTTCTGAAGAAGAGTGAGTGTGTGTACGTTTGAAAAAAAGTTACAAGAAAAAAATGTTTTTTGGACAATCTTATGTTAGTAGCAAAATCGGTGTACCCAATCGAGTACAATGGCTTGACATGTATAACTTTTTTATAATTTTCCTTCGACCGAAATGGAATTTACAACTATCATAACATAATTAAAAAAAATTATATAATTTATAATTAATCCGCATTCAAAATCTACTGAAATTTCAATACAATTTAAATGCAAATTTCGATCCCTGTATTTAAGTTGTTGCAGTCTAATTTAAAAAAATATATTGATCGATAAATTTTTGTATCCAAAATTGTTTTGTTAGAAATATTAATAATATATATAATTTGACGAATTAAGAAAATTTTGTATTTATTTTCTCTCAAACAATTAGAGAAACCCAAAAATTATAAAAAAATTATGCACTCGGTAACCCAAAAGTTAATGTTAAATGTTATTCATTAAATTTTGATGAATTGAGCAAATTAAATATTTACAGCCCCTTTTGCACTGGGAAAGTTTACTTTGCAAATTTTCAATCCAGCTGGTCCCAGTGCCAATGGAGTCTTACTGAGATATTTAATCGTATTCGTTATGGGGAAAACTGTAAGAAAATGTTGTTTTCAACTAAGAACACGAACAGATCCACTCACGCTTTGTTTCAAAGTTATTATAGGAAAATATCTATTAAGAGTTCATTCCTTTGCATACTTGTATCTACGCCAAAGGTATAGTAAAGTTTTAACTGGCCTTATAAGACAAACAAACTTATGAAACGTGCTCTGCATGTCAGCACTCAAAAAACAAATTAAAAGAAAGGAAAGCTCCACTCACACACCTAGACACGATGATAGCAATTACAACAACCCCACTAGATTAAAAGACACATACCGGCACACACACATACATGCATGTGTGGTACATACATACATAAATAAAGTTTAATTTTAAGCGAGGCTCCCTCAAAGTACAAAAACATGACGTACTTACACACATACTTATTAGGGTGTTCATAAATACAATCGCTTAATCGAAAAGTAACATAAAATTAAAAAAGTAGCATAAAAATTTAACGAAAGGTATTAAATATTATAACATCAAAGTCTTCTAACAAAATAAATTATACAGTTGAAAGTTTTCAGTTTCAAAGACTTCTTTCTTTTCTTTCGAATAAATTTGAATTGGAAAATACTGATCCCCTTATTGGTGAAGTTGGAAATTTTTAAAAAGTCAACGTGCTCGTTTCTGCGTTCTTCTTCTTCTTTTATATGAAAATTGGTAGTCTTCCCTTATGCTATTTGAATCTTTATCTGATTTTTAACACTTTTAATATGATGTGCATAAAAGAAAAAACTATTCGATTAATAGAATCATCTTTTTCGAATTATTCGTTAATAGAATATAAGCAATTTTATATTATTAGAGCAATTAATCACCCCAAATTAGTCGATTAATCGAACAAATTTAATCGTTTGAATACCCTAATACATGTATGTATGTTTTAAATTTCAAATGCTTGTAAAAATTATGTACGTACACTATTTTCTTGTGGGTATAGAGATTTTAAAAGGTGGAATTGTAAGTGAAGATCATAATGATGACGTTGTTCATTCGATGAAAGCAGATTTCAATGTTGGTGCGAATAGATACCGAAAAGTTTTTGAGAATATATAAACATCTTTAGCACTTAAAAAAGTTTTTTTTGAAATGTTGGTCTAATTAAAATGATTTTATTCGTATTTATATTATATATATTAAACTCAATTATGAGAGGCTAATTGTTCGAAAATTGTTTTTAATTCAGAAAGAAATAATAAATATTCCAAAGCACAATATTAGTTTTAATTATTCAATTTATACAGAAGAGCAGAGCAGCTGTTTTCAAAAGCCGCTACACTTTCATCTTTAGTACTCTTTTGTATTTTTATTTATTACCAATTAAATAATTTGATTTTCTTCTTTTGTCAAATACAACAACGCCGTAATATATACGCGGTACTAAAATATATTATCGTTTTGTTTCATTGTGTAGTTTACTTGGCCCTTAAACAAAATTTATTTAAAAATATCAAGTCATCAGTTTAGCCCACTTTCTTGATAAAACAGGAGAGCTGTAAAACCATATTTCAGAGCTCCGTTTTAGAAAATAGTTTAAATATTTTTCTTTTAAATATTACAATTTATCTTTCAAGCAGCTAATCCATTAGACAATATATGACGTCAATATTTTCCCATCAAACTTACTATCCTTCAGCGGATAGTAGGTTATACCTTCTTATAACCAAACTTTCGGATTAGTTTCACACAAAAACAAATATATCTTTAAAAATAACTTCTTGTATGGCCCTCGTAATATGTTGTTTGCTTGATACACAAACGTACAAGCAACTCTAGTTTAGGATTTAATGTCTGCACACGACTTTTACTTACAGCGCACTGTGGACTTGAAAAGCTACTGGTCGTTAACTAAATATGGGACTTGAAAGAAATATTCGTATCATTTTAAATGAGAAAACTTATCACCTGCTGTTATTGTTGTAGTTTTGAATCAACTAACAGAAATTTTAAAAACAAAGTTGTGTGCCTACAAACTGCCAAAACTGATTCCAACATTAAAGAAATACTAAACGATTAAGTGAATATTTTCTTTTTGTTTCTAGGAAATCTAATTAATCTTGTTTGTTAATTAAATAAAGAAATTTTTATTAATTAAATAATTCAACTGTATCAAATTTGATGTGTGTATGTATACCTATTAATTTTGTTAAAATACCTACTCATGGTTTTGACATCATTTTGGCTTTTACACATTTTTAGCTCTTAATTTAGCTGCGTTTGATTGGTTGAATGTTTTGCCTTTTCGCTCTTGGCAAAACTAATAAAAACTTAAAGTGAACTTTTGCTCGACTGTAACAACAAGTTTAATGTGGCATCCCAACAGGATTTTCCTTAAGTCATGTTAGCCAGTATCAAATATAATTTCCATGATAATTATGCTGTTAATAACTGAATTTAATCTTAATAACAACATCCTTATACGCTATTTGCACTGGTTTTCTGCGATGTCTGGCTAAACTCTCCATTAAGAAAGTCTTTCCATTGTAACTTTTTTGTTTGTTGCTTTTTTAGTATTTGTTGTTTAAGTTTTTCTTGTATCTCTTCTTGTTATTGTCGCTTAGTTAGATGACTTCAAGCTGGTAGTTGAATAGATGTTTGAAAACAGTTGCTCATAGCAAGTTATTGCCATGATCAGCAATTAGAGGCGAGTGTAAAGGCACCCCAACAAGTGCGAGTACAAGTTTCTTGTTGTTTTAACGTTTAAAATGAAAAGTGATAGATCCATAAAAAATAAACGAAAACCAGAAAGAGTCCAAATTAAAAATGTATGTCAATTGCAAATACACGCGCACACACGCAATTGTACGAATTCAACTTTCAAACGTTAATATGCATTCTAGTCTGTATTTTCAAGTTTTAAATGAAATCGAAAGCTAAGATTGTTTAATATTTTTACTAGTAGACTCAAATACTAAAATGCTCATCGATTCACAGCAACATATAAATGAAAATAAATAATGTGGAAGGGCCGGCAGATTTTAATACTAATTCCAAAATGATGTAATTGCCTAATCGTTGATGTATAATAAGTTTAAATTTCTCATTTGGGCCTGGTCGTTCTGCAATAGCTCCTAATAATCTGGACCTACCCACCTTGTTACTCATATAATGTATTTTACCGGACCTGTGCAAAGGGGGGAATATTGTTGAAAGAGCAGATAGAGAAAGCTGAGGGGAGAAAATTTTTAGTAACCATGGTAGCATGCTTTCGTAATTTAAAAAGGGGGCCAATAATTCACACAACTATGAACTAAAATTTTAAGAATTGCGCCGTAAAGCTCGCAATTCCTGCCTTCGTCGTTTTTGGAAAAGTTCCGACGAATGATGTTTCAATGTGCACTTAGTACATGATAATGTCAATCGCTGTAGATAGCGTAATCAGCTTCGCTTATTGAAACAGGCCAGTAAAAAATAACAACTAATTATAGAACATATTTATGACCGAGTGAGGAATGGATCCTAGTACGTTGGTCTACGCGTAAACTACTACAGTCAACTCTCAACAACGTTGATCAAATCATTACATTAATGAGCTAACTAAATTAATTATTTAAATCAAAACTTCAACACTATTATGAATCGTCGTCAGTCATTTTCAAACTGGAAAATATTTCTTGCAACAGTATTAGTTAAATAATATTAAATCTCCGCATATGAATTAATTTATGTATAGTTGGTTTTTTTGTGACACTTTTTTAATATCAATATTAAAAAAGTTCCCTTGACATAAAAATTTGTTTGAAATAAGGACACAATTAAAAGTTTATTTGTTTTAATTTTTAACTATTTACACTTCGTAGTGAATATTTTAAAAATATGTTAAAAATATTTAGCACTATTTGTTCTATTTAAACGTTAAAAATACCACAATTGTTTACTAAACATTATAAATGAAGAAAAAATGTTTGCAGGATAAAACATACAAAATATATAATCGATATTTTAGAATTTCTTCATAAGTAAGTATTGATTCAAATAATTTTTTATTAAGATTTTTAAAGAATTGTGCTTCCGCAGCATAAACATGATGTATGCAATGTTAAGTTATAAGAATTTTATAAAACTAGAGAAGGCATTATTGCAATTATTTTTGATCCAGTACACACATCACTTTAAGCTTTTCTGTCAATTAATTATCATAATACTAAGTGTAAGGTTAGAATTTACTTTAAAGTGTTAATAATAATAAAAGAAATATTTAATTAAACACAATATAAACATTTCAGATGCAATAGTGCATTTTTAATACACTTCTCCCTGAATGAACCTTTTGTATTGCTAAGCACGCGTCAGATTTCATACGAAAAAAGTAGAGATATAATGGTTTTTTTACATAATTATTAAATTGCTAACATATAAATTGCTACCCAAAGCTCCGGTCTTTAAGGAAGTTTAAATTGTTTATGTTGCAAATTAGTTTTGTTTTACTTACATACTAAACAGATAATTAATTTATGGTAGTTACTTGTTGAAGATTAACACTTATTTTATTCTATTGGAGATTATCATCGAATTTAACAGATTTTTAAGGGCTTTTCTCAATTGCAAGCAGTTAAGTTGTGTGTGCTCATGGTAAAAAATTGGTTTTTAATATCGTTAAGTGTGCAATCTTCATTAATAGCGGGATATATTGTTTTCTGCAACGATACATAAGAAAGAAATATTTATTTCAACCATTTTCGTATCTCATGTCAGAGAGTTTGTTAGTAAAATTATTTTCTTTCGCACAAAAAACTTTATGTGTAAAGTGATAGAATTTATAAGATTCATATCCAATGATTAAGTAAGACAGTTTATTGTCTCCCAAAAAACATTTTGGTTGAAAATTTTTAAGATCTGATGGGTAAGATCTTTTGCTAAAAGCTTTTTCGACATTTTAGGCAAAACCAAGCGCCCTTAAGCCGAAAACACACGAAGGCACTTAGAATTTTACAGTCTCTTTTCTGTTCGCCAATAAAAAAGAGATTATTTTTAATACTATTATATCATATTATTAAAATTTAAGTCATCGTGCGAATCTGGTGATAGGCTTTCGGTTGTGTTGGTGTTTTTTCTCTTGCTTTTCTATCTTTTCTTTATATCGATGTTCTCCCTCCCTCACTAAGTATTTAATGTAAGTATACTCTATATTTGAAAATTTTTTTTTGATAATTGTGTTTCATTTCCTATAAAACTTTCATTTGACAAAATTACATAGAATTCGAAATAATTTTCGATAAGAATATTTCCCAGTGTCTATAGTAAACCCACATAAATTGTCGTTGGATTGAATTTTGTAAAAATTAATTTATACTTACGTCCATTGTTAAATTTTGGGCGCGCAAAACTTGCCAATTATCCAACATATTCGCGTATTTCAAATATTTTTCATATTCTCTCAAAACCTCGTATATATGACAAAGTCCTAGGTAATCGTACTCCAGCCCAGAATAAGAATGCCCATGTAACCGTAGACCTAAATATATAAAATATATAAAATAATGTATTAAAAAAACTTAGTTAAAATTTCATATTAAATCCGACACATTTTCATACCAAATCATATGAAAACTTACTTATTTCTATACTGCGTAAATACAATTCTTCAGCTTCACGATATTTTTGCATTTGATAATTATACAATGAAGCCAAATGCCCAATAGAGAGGCCGACTTCGTAGTCAAAGGGACCCAAAAGATCTGTTTTGATTTTAATGGCTTTTTGATGCATTCGTTCAGCTTCCTAAAAAACAAAATAAGAAAATTAACTACTCTGCATATATTTATGTAATTTTTTAATTATTATATATGCTACTTTTAATTTGAAGGCCTTTCACTTGTTATAATAATATTTACAAGAAAGTTGTAAGTTGCACTCACATCAAAGCGATTCATTGTCTGATATAATCTTCCCAAGTTGCCATACAATTTGGCCGTTTGAACATTAACTTCACCAAACACCTCCAGGGATAATTGCAAAGCAAATTTATGTAGGTCTTCTGATTGTTGAAGCAATACCACATCATGTACTCCTTCTGCTACTTTGTCAAGGGCAATTTCTTCCAATAGCAAGGCTTTTACTCTCCTAGCTGAGGCTAATTTTAAATGATCTTCTGGTACAAGATGTTTCAAAATTTCAACTGCCTTTTCAACATGATCACGGGCACACGAAAAATTGCCGGTACTGTACTCGTACACGTAGTAGGCGTAAGAAAGATCTTCATGAGCGATAGCAACATGGAAGTTACGATTACCGAAGACACAGCGTTTGATATCGAGAGCTTCTTTGTATACATTGACACTCTGATAGGGCGAGTCGACATTGCGAAGGAAGAAGCCATAATCGAGAAGGGTGTCGGCATATTTTTGATGTGCAGTACCAAAACATTTTCTAAAAGAGTAGTTGCAATTAAAAAAAATAAAATAATCTGCCTTCTTCCGCAACTCTTTGATCAATAAAAAAAATCTTTGAAACATTAATATCGCTAATTATTTAAATTAAATTCATGCCAACAACTTTCTCATGTCAAAATATTTCCATAATATAATTTTGTATAGATGTAAATTCTACATCATTTAATATCAACGATATTAAATTAATAATTGATAGCAAACACCATCTTTCAATGGTAGAAATATTTTTATCATTTGGTCAACAATTTTATGTATATAGAAAACTTTTATATCGCATGGTATAAAAATAGTTATCGATAGTTATCTGCACCATGATAGACAAGATATTTCATTCTTTTAAATATATTTAATGATCTCTTACTTTGCCCTTGCTTTAGCCTGACATATTAACATATTTGCACGCTTGAAATCTCTTTTAACAACACAAGCTTTAGAAGCCTGCCGCAGTACATCAATGGCAATTCTGCAAATAAATAGAAATAATTACAAATTATATTATCGATAGCAAATAAGAACATCAATTGTTCAGTTACCTCTCAGGTGTTGTTTCTACAAGATTACGCATTGATATAACACTCCACCTATGACTGTCGTCGTATTCGTTGCGACCAAAATACATTTCGGAAAATTGTGTATAAGTATTGGCCAGTAAAGATTTAGGTATTTCATCTGCATCCATTTGATTAATTAAGTCCATGATCACATCAAACGTACGTTTAGCAGCTTTAAAATTACTTAAACTTGCTTCTGAATGTAAAAGTCTTGGAAATAGTTGAAAATGCGATTGAATTTTACAAAACTATTTAATATAATTAATTGAACCTTTCTCACCTTTGTAAACAGTCTAAATAGACAATTTTTAGTTTTGTGTCTAAAGTTGAGCGTTTAAGTTTGGCGGCGACACAGGTTAAGACTTCAATACTTTCAGAGAGCCAACCAGCTTCCGAAAGAAAAGATCCTAAGCGTAGACCAAAATCTATAGCATCTAAACCAAAAGGAAAATCATCTTCGCTGTTATCACATAATCCCATGAAATCACTGTCTTGAAAAATCATCTCATTTATAGAGTTTGTTTCCAAGTGATTGCTAGTTCTACAGGTTTGAGTTGTTAAGGGTACTGCTGCATGCGCAGTTGCATTGTAAAAATGTTGTTCATTAAAATGGCCTTTACAATTTAAAACTAATTTAGCTTTGGCTAATTTAGTTAATTTGTAAGCAGTCTTCGTTTTTGATGTCGAATTTGTTGTTTGTGCTGTAAGAAGATTGTCGGCGGGTTGTCGGCTATAGCGTTTGGTGTATGTCTCTTTTAATTGTGATGGTAATGGCTTTCCTCTGCTCATCAATGTAGCCTGACATAAAAATAGTTTCTGACGTGCAGGATCAAAACGCAACAAACGTTCAAAAATATCCAAGTCGGCCATCTGTTCAAAGAGCATATTTTTCAAGTCATCCCTTCGAGACATCTGTATAAATGCAAAAATAGTTTATGTTTAAACATTTACATAATTCCATAAAATTTTTTATTTAAACACATTTTCAATGACCTTCCACAATTATGTATTTGTTTGCACCATACCTTAAAGCATTTGAATATTTATACAAATTTAAAAAGTTTCAGTGTCTACTTATTTTACTTATTTGTTCTCATCAAAGTTATTGAACTCTGCGGAGCGTTTGCAGCAGAAATAATATAATAAATAAATACATATAAAGGCAGTGATAAAAATGCATTAATACAAGTAAATTCTTTGCTTTGCTCTAATCTCTTGAAAAAGAATATATGTATATATAAAAAATATTAAAAATAATACTGAACTATAAACTGCTTGTTTTTCGAATCATGAAATATTCTACTAATATTTATTATATGTTAAATTTAAAATACAAAATACAATCAAGAAGACTCATATTCGTCTAGGTTCGTTATGTTGTGGACAGCTTATCGTGGCATTTGATAAGCAGCAGTTTCATTTAGGTCCTTATTATGTAATTCGATTCATAACGTTGATAAATTGTTACGGAAAAATGGAGAACACAAAATATATGCCATGTTTATCATGTCTATCACATTATAATAAAAATATGTCATCCCCAAGCTAAGCCAGTAAATAAAGCTCCTGATAGAAACGCCCAGAAGCGTATCAGTTTTTGAGTCCGATTTTCAAAAGCTTAACTGTATTAAAGTAACCAGTTAGTTGCACAAGAAATTAATAAATACATTTTCTTTTACGATCATAATGGTTTCTATTATGGTTTTACCTTCTCCCGATGGGTTCCAAGAAACCAATAGCATATGGTTCAAACTATAAGTCCCGCTTTTAAAAGTTTAAAATGCAAGCATAACCAACATCATCTAACATAATTTCTATTTTTTTTCAATAGTGAAATTTGAGGAAGAGTTTAGAATATGACACAGCTAGACTGGAAACTATTTTTAACAAGGAAAAGAAATAAATCTGTGTGCACTTACATACGTGTGGATGTGTCCACGTACCATGTATTGTGAATAAGAAATTTTTGGTACAAGTATTAGCCACACCACATATTATTTAACAAAAATTCATTAATTTAGAAATAAGTAAACCTGCTGCATATATTTCTTTAAATATCTAGCGTATAATCTAGCCAATAATGCTAATTACGATTTGATGGAGCACGACGCATAGGTGGCAGTGATCAAACAACTATGTATACACGAATATGGTACATTAAATGAGTTCATATAATATGTTTGTATGTACTTACAAGAACATAAATATCGATGAGAACTCCAGGAGGCAGGTAACGTAATTGCTGGACATAGTTCAAGGTTTGTTGATTGTAATTCAGTTTGGTGACAAAACAACAAAGGCATCTTTCATACAAGGTCTCACTATTTGTACCCGCTGCCGAAATAAGTTGTGCCATTGCCAAATATAACAATTTTGGGCTTAGAGACGTTAACACCAAACTGTATTTTAACAGTAACAGCAACAAAATCAACAACTATCCATAAACACACAATTTTAATATATTCTTGAAACCTTCATTCACTACAATTTAGGACTATTTGTTGCTGCTTTACAGCTCACTTAAATATCGCATTTTTATGTAACTTTTATTTCAAACTATATTTTATGAGTTGTATCGAACGCTTTATAATAATTGCTTGTTATTTATTTAGTTTATTTTTGTGTACACAATTGCTTAACTTTTAATGAAATCTGTAATAATTTTCCACTTGCGTCTTCCCAACTGCTGATGAAACAAAGAAATAAATAGGGAGGCTCCAGTAAGTGTATTTTGTTAATGAGTACCCAAAGTTCGGTATTGACACATATATCGACAACAAGCGTTAACTTAATTTTATCCCAAAGACCATTAGCATACATATATATAACGATAACAGAACGCGTTCGTATATAAAAAGTTTCCTTTAGGTATCTAAGCACAATGTACACATCAGTGCGTATGAATTTATAACCGAGTACTCGAAAGCTTAATTCACAAGAATTGAGACACAATACAAACATTGATTTACATTACAGTGTTGTAGTAATGAGTACTATATAGCAGTACTAAATATATGCAACCGATAAAAATCAATGCAGAGAAACTTTAACAGTTTTCTAGTTTAAATATGGGCTTAAGATTGTGTATATTATCACCCGAAAACGCATATATTTTTTTTATATAATATATAAAAATATTAAAAATCGATGGTCCAATAATATGTCAACACCAGGTAGCACATATTGTTTCTAAACTAGCTCTTTCTTCATATGTTACATGCCTATCAGATATTTACGGTTCAGCAGTATGGCATGCTAATTTTTATACTTGCTGATATGGCAGCTTTGTGCTAAGTAATTTTTGACTTTGTCAACACTAGGCCACAGTTATTTTAGCGCGAATGTACAGAAAAGTGAAAATTTGGTGTAAAGTGAATAAAAGAAAATTAAATATTTTAAAAAAGTGTTGAAAGCGGAAATAGTTTTATGCAAATGTGAGTATAATTTGTACATTAAGATAATAATTCAAAAATTTCACTTTCCGTTTGCGTGAGCGCAAAATCCGAGGAGTTACCAAACAGCCACCAGTGCCTTAATATGTTGCGCACTAAGATGATACGAGTAGTAATAAATTCAAAGAAATTAAGGAATAGAGCACCTGTAGATGGTATAGAAAGGAAAAATATAAATTATATATCTGGTTGATACCGACACCTAATTACTTGATGTCATTAGTGCACTGGAAGCCAAGGCCACTTGCTTGAAAGTTAAATTTTCATTAGGATTCATATTGATATACTCCATACACATTACGACCTGCTGTAGTATTATGTGGGTCAATGGCATTAAGGAAATACTAAAAAGCAGATGTTTTAAAATAGGTCCGGCACAACGGCAGAAAAATGTTTTCAGCATGCGGTGAAAGTTTAGTTTCTCGTCGGGAATGTTAAAGGCAGCATTGCAAATTTCACAGTGATTATCGCGTCTGTGCATAATCCATTTTTTCAAACAGTGCAGGTGTATAGAGCCCTGAAAATGTGTTTGGTGTAATATTAAATTCCAATAACAAATTTTATTCAACCAACCACACTACCCTTGCACAGACAAGGACATTTTGCTAATTCCATATCACTGCGATTCCAACGACAAATGCGACATGAATTGTTAAATTCATTTGATCTTATTGAGTCTATTGAATTTTGTTGCATGCTTTGCGTTTCCAGAGGCCTGGCAGAAAATATGTCACTTTGCTCATCTCTACCCCTTAAGCTGTTGTATAAACGTATGGCTGTTGCTTCTGTTAGAGCTTGAATAATTGACATTTCTTCTTTGCTTTGCCGGACTAGTTAAATATATATTTTATCGAAAATTTTAGTTCATGCTGTAGTGGATAATACTATTTTTTTTTTATAATTTTGCTGTTCAAAAATGTGTATTTGAAATTTTGCAGTTATTGTCACCTTGTCAATTTTTATCAAATTGTGTTATATACACACGAGTATATACAAACATAAGTACGTTCAAAGAATGCATGTATGTACATATATATGTATATAAAAATATACGTTTGAAAGAGCTTAATGTAGACGACTCAAATTATTTGTTCAGCAACTTGGTTCTTTTTCAAATTAATTGATATTGAAAAACCTGGTTTCCGAAATTACAATTAGTTACATATTTTGTTTGAATTAAAAGAACAAATAATATTAAATGGTTGTAACAGTGATCTCATGCCATAAATGCTGTGTAACGACGTTACGCATACCTAAACGTAGGCAGAACTCCTTCATTTTACCTATTTTGGTTGACTTCTGAAAAAAGTTGATCATGAAGCATTGAAATCCTTTTGTGGATTTTTCTTTTAAAAGTTAATAAAACTTTAATTACGAGAACAGTTCATTATTTACAAAATTGTTCATACATCATTTAACATACGTACTCCGAATTCTTAAAGATGACGAATTTCGAAATATACAATAGTATATTGGAAAAAATAACTAGAAGTAAAAGTAATATGTTGTTATTTAGAACAACAATTTTTCTAAAGAAGAATTCTTAAGAATATCACGATAAAATAAAATAAGTTTTGTAAAAAAAAAATAAAATATATGAAACTGATATTGACTTTCCATTGTCTTTCAGAATTAAAAAAATCTTTTCGAAAATTTAGCTATAAAACTAAATTAATTAAAAGTCTTTCTTGTTAGATGTTAATTATTTTTTTCATATTTCCTTTATTTTTCTGTCTTATCGCAAAGTTAGTCGCATATAATATAATTAATTATAATAAATTGAGCTGCAATTTCTGGTTTGATATCCATCCGATCAAAAGTTTGCAAAAAATATATATAAATTCTTTTCTTTCTCATTTTCTTTAATTAAAAAATAACATAACAAATAAAATAAAACTGATCAAATACAAAAAAATTTCTTCAATTGTGTATTCATAAATAGTATGAATATAAATAAATTGTTAGTACGTACTAGAAAATATTAAAATAAAAATCGTACATCAAATCAGAAGTGACAAATGTAAAACGTTTTACATACAAATTAATAATTATACAATAATAATAGTAATATGAGTATCCAAACAAAAGACATTTTTAACTTTCAACATACATGATAGTAGTTTTCCAAAAAGGAGTAACAAAAAATTGAGATTTTCTTTTAAATCTTTACAAAAAAATATATTTTCTTTTTTGTAATTATAAGCAACAAAAAATTCAATAAAAATGTTTTATTTATTTTTTTAAGGAGCAGTAGTTAAATATTTTAGCAGTTATACACAGATATTTATTCCAGGTATATAGTTGATATACTATGTAGCTTGTGGTTTGTTTGATTGATTAGTAAATTCTTCGTTGAGGGATTTGATTGCGATTTTATGGTTTTGTGGGTTTGTTTGTTTATGGTGCTGTAATTTATGGAACGCTTGGTTCGTTTATTACAATTCGTTTGATGTTTATTGGCAATTGCGGAAACGTCTATAGATGCTTTGCACGTAGACAAAAACACATTTCCAATCAGGCCGCTGCATCACAACCATATCTTCAACATCCAGTAGCGGTGCAATGCCGGCTTTCTCACTGTAAATGGATAATGGAAAGAATTTAAGGGGGAAAAAATACAAATTCATATAATCTTTTACGAAATAATTTAAATTTTGAATTGGTTAGGTAGAATTACAAGGGTACTCATTCTGTTTCTGTTATACATTTTAAATGATTGAAAAAAATCAAAATGTTTTCACGAAGTTCTTTCATATCGCTAAATGCAACAAAAAAAAATTAAGAGCTGCCAAACGAAGCAGTTTCAATGCGTACCCTTTAAGTCTTTGAATAATAATATTTTTTTAAGATGGTCGTGGATTTACACGTCAGCATTTGTCCACTTTTCTCATCACAATATTTGTATTCTGCAGAACTTAAAGCAAAGCTTTAAAAGAAATAATTGAAAATTCATATCAGCATTGCACAGTGGTGCATTTGGTGAAGTATGTACTAGCAAATACAACCTGATTCGTCTGTACGGACTAAACTTAACTTAAAATAATTGAATTTAACTTACTCAGCTACTGTGAAAGCTAATTCGAAATTTTTTCTTCTGTTTTTGGGTGTTAGTTGACTATAATCGAAGGCATCTGGCAAGAAATGATGTATTAAGGCACAAAACGCTAAACCATTATTCCAGCTCGTACTAAAGTTTGTTATTTCGATGTTCTAGAAAATTGAAAAGTAACAGATGTTTAAAAATTAACACTCAAATCAATAAAAGAAGTATCTAAAATATAAAAATAAAAAAGAATCAATTGAAATAAAATAGACATGCAAAAACAATTTCATTATAGTTACTAGATCGAGAAAAGGCTAAAATATTTACAGTAAATAATGAATAAAAAATGTTTACAGCTTAAATAATAATAATAAAAGTAACTAAAAAGATAAAAGCTGGAATGACAAACCGCTTTGCGAAAACTTAAATTCCATAGTTAGAGATTTGAAAGCAGAGTTGTAAATTAATTAAGTAATGCATTAAATTAAAGCCTAAATTAAAATAAAATCAACAAGAAGTCTAGTAAAGTTAAAGTTATGAAAATCATATTGTACAATATTGTTTACAACATCAACTTTTGAAGAATTTTTCGTTTTTGTTTGCTTTTGTTTTATTTTTAAATTAAGTAGCGTCTTTAGTTTTGTTTTGATTGTAGTAGAAGTTTGTTTGTAGAAGAAACTCTGTACCTCGTATTCCTGTGTTTTCGATTGACACCACTGTAGCAATTGTTCCTTAACAGTGGCCGCTTTAGCGTTGAGCGCTGGATCAGTAAATTTAAATATCGGTTGGTTACCGGACGAAGGAGAGGCAGTTGAACCGCCTACGGTTGTTTTCGGTGTTGTTGGGTATCTGAACAACAAATGATTTGCATTTATTCGATTTTCTAAACAATTTTTTTTCTTAAATCTTTGCACTTATTTCTTTTATTTTCTATTCATCATTTTATTTGTCTTTCTTAATTATATTTGATTTGTTTTGTTGCATTGTTAAACAATAAGGAATTATTCTACAATGTTGTTTATATATTTAATATAAATATTATTAAAGAATACATTAGGTTATTGTATATCACCACGTAATTATTTTTAATTTGTGATAAAGAATATCTTGTAAAAGAGATTGTCGTAATTGTGTGAATGTTTAAGTTTGTACTCGGTTGTAATTATTGATTTTTTTTTATTAATTTTTCACTATTCCCACAAAGCAGAATCAGAAAAGCCAAGGATTTTAAACCATATCATGAAATGAAATAGAATTTTATGTATAAAAAATTGAGACCAAACCTAATCAAAGTTGCGTTTACAATAAGCTAATAGGCAGGCCTCGGATAGAGAATATCGTATCGTGGAAATATTAAAATTAAACAATACAGTATATTATGATAAACTAGATACTTAGATGTACAAAGTATATAATAGCATATTCATATTTGTACATGCATACATCTACATACACGTATGCATGTCTAACCAACACCTTTAGAAATTAATGGATTTAAATGAAAATTTAATTAATGTAACGGATAGTATGGAAAGATAATTTTTAAATATTTTTCTAGTTTTAGTTGTTTTAAAAAATGTAAAATTAATTAATAATTGACAATATTCTTACTTTGCAGATTGTTGTGAATTTTGTCCGTCAAGTTCTTTAAATTTTGCAAATGGTGACGCAGGCTTTTGTGCTGATCCCGTGACAGTGCGCGTAGTAACTGAAATGTTGCCAAAATTTGTGATTAAGGGTAAGGTATGTATCAAAATGTGTAATTCTTCTAATATACTTTTCAGTATTTTATTACAAAAAAAAAATTCTAGGAAGCCTATTGGCGAATTACGGCATTCGATATCGATCGCAATACCCATATAAATTTCAATATATTGAATTGCAATTGTTGATAAAAATCAACACAATTATTCTACGCGATATGGTATACGAGAAGTGTATCAATGCTAAAATAATGTTAACATAAATTAAATTCCTGTGCTGCAAAATTTTATTATTGTTGTTGTTCCATCTATTATTTGTAATTTTACCCGGCCCATGGTGTCATTTTATATCGTTCTGTAAAACAAAAACAATACGTAATTTGTTTTTGTTTTAAATGTAACTCTACTAGTGACACCATTTTAACTAATCACTGAACTTATAATAAACTCTACTTAAAACCAGGGACCGTAACGGTTATAAGCGATATGGAAAAAAATCTTTTTACTATAGTTATTTGGGGCCTTGATAACAACTGTTAAAAATAGAGTTTTGTTTTTATCTTTACGAAATTAAACAAATAAATTAAGAAACAAATTATAGCCGATGGACTCATTAAAAAAAATACTGTAAAAAACAAACAAAGAAAATGGGTATAATATTAGGCGAAAAAATAAAACGGCTCCTTTTTTAAGAGAAATAAAAGTATCTTTTTAGGAGAGTTCTATTCAGACTGAAAAAAATAGTTTTATTTCATGATGGCAAAATAAAACTCACTTTTTAAGGGTTTCATTTAAACATGTCTTTCTTCGAAAAATGTGGAGTTGGTATCATTTTTTGGGATCACCATAGTTTGTGCAAAAGCAAGTCAATAATTTTTATTTAATTTTTTCCTATAACTTTTATTTTCGGTCCCTGGCTAAAACCAATTTAAAACTGTTTTAAAACCGATCAGGGTATAATAATTCGTTTTAGCATTGAAAGCAATATTTGTTAAAGCCACATTGATGTAAAAAAACTATTCACTAACTATTTTTAAGGCTGTGTAGTTAATTTGCTTTTTTCCACAAATAACCAAATAGATTTATCTCATTAAATTACCTTTAGTTGTTGTAGTTACCACAGCTCCATCTTTCTCTTTCGTTTCAGTTTTCTCAGTGGTAGATGAAGAAGATTTTTGTTGTTTTTGTTCTATAGAAGCAAAAGACAAATTTGGGAAAAAACAAAAACAAAAAATACAATATATTGATTAAAATATATTTTAAAAACAAGAAATAACGAAGAAAGAAAACTTAATTGGCATGCAGCATGTTGCAGATTAGAAAGTACAAGTATGTATGAAATTAAGAGAAAAAAAAACAATTCTTATACACTAGACATACGGGAGTACATACAATCCATACATACATACAATAAAAACTACAGACTAAATTCATAGACAAAATCCTTTAAATTATAGGTACATACAATACAGGAATAAACTTTAATATACAAGTACATAAACGTACTTATATTATTTATTTACATACACTAAAGTTCTAAAACAAAAACCAAAAAAAAAGAAATACTATCAAAGTTTATGCAAAAATTTGCTTTGTAGCAAAAATCCCATTTTTAAAATAGATAAAAAAAATCTTTGGAAATAAGCTGCGCATCATTTTAATGAGGTTAACTACTACTTCTTATGATCTTGTGCAGGTCAAGTTTGACGGCCCGTAGTGGGACTCAGTAACTTTTATTACAATCGGATCACTTTTGCTTTCCATTAATTACATCTTTTTGTTTAAGACTTTCGAATACAAGGCAATTGACGTTTTTTCAGCCAGCGCCACTGTGCAATGCTATGGAACGTTTTCAAATTCTTACCGCTTTACGAAATTTGATCGATATTAATTTTTGTACACTATAAAAATTTTAAATCAGCCTAATTATGGTTGTCATATGTCTCAAACTGAAGTCGTTTATGTCGACGACGAATACGACAATCATAATAAGGGTTACTGTGTGCTCTATTTCGAGCCATGTAGAACTCAACTTTATTGAAAACCAATTTACTTCTTCTGGTTCTATTTTGGAGTGTAATTTGGTTAAAACAGTTCCAAATAATATTTGCGAAATTCTTAAACGTGACTTAAGACTTGAGCAGCAACAAGTCAATAGATAACCTTTTTAATTTGACGCGCGCACCCTATAAAACAATTTGCGGAAAAATAATATGACAAAAATATTCCACCCAAATTTTCATTTTATTAAGGTGATTTAAAGTGATGAGCATGCAGTAAAATGAGTGGGTTGAAGAAATGTTGATAAATTAAATAACTTAAAATGAGTATGTGTGTAAATACACACATACATGTGTACATACTAAAAGCATATATACACAAATATATAAAAAATGTGGGGACGAAAACAAAGTTGACTTTATATTGTAAAAATCATGCTGAAGCTTCCGCAATTTCTGGAGAAAACAAAAACAAACAGTTAAGAGAGGAAAACATATTTACAATTGTTTTATTTTTATTTTTTATCGGCAATTAACAAACAGCTGAAACATGGTCTCAATTTGATAAGGTGCCGTATTGCAGTTCGCCACTCCAGAGTTTATAATAGATAAAAGAAAAATATAAAATTTTCATTTAATCTAGTGCAAGCTCTCGAGTCGATGCGAGCACCGTAATAAGGCCCACTGTTTTTTTTTTTATAAATTTTTATTATATGGTAGTACAAGTAGTAGGTGGCAGTTTCTTTTGGGTTCAATTTTTATGTACAAAAAATTACAGAAGGAGGGACATCATGATTGGATTTTTTAAATGTTTTTATTTATAAATTAAAATATTATTAAATTATTTGATTTGATTTTAATGTGGTCAGTAGCTCTTGGCAATTATTTTGTTTAAAAAAGCTCTGTTTATGATTAATTTGAATTAAAAAATGTGTGTTGAACAGGGTTAAAGTGAACTGATTTTGCATTAAATATGAATTTAACTTTTAAGAGGTTTTGAAACCTTTTTGTCGTCAAGTTTTGTAAAAAACAGGATTCCAACTGGATATGTTTGAGCTTTTCAGAAACATTTGACATGTCCTTTTTTATTTACCGTCATCGCACGTCAAATTTACGTGTCCTCTTGATATAAATTACACTTTTCGTTAACAACAAAAACAATAAAATATTAAAAATGCGGATTTTGCATTTCAGTGTGTCTGTTTGTTCGTCTTAGAGGTGAAGCCTTGAAAAGTTAAATCATATTTTCATTTCAATCAAATATCACTTTTTCTTGAAGGAGCAGGAGAGAAAACAAAAATGTTAATACGAATCCAAATTCAACAATTAACGATCAAGCAAATGAACAATTAAAAAGAAAGATAAAAAAAACGATTTCATCATGCTTCTTATAGGCGTGGTGGATTATATGAAACGACGTTCAGCGTTTAAACATTATTTTTTAACAGTTTTTTTTTATATCAACTCACAAGTTAAAGTTATAAAAACAATGTTGTATTTGTTGGTGGTATGCCGGTGTCATACTACACAGAGTTGCATTATATGATTTGAAACATTTAAGAGAGAGAGAGAGAGAGAGGCAGATATGACGGTGTCGACAGTGCCAGCGATAAATTGTTGCAGTTGTGCTGTTATTTTATTTTATATTCTTTTCGTTTTGTCGTCTATTCGGTTATTTTCAAATTTCCACTGCTTTGAATTAAGAATAGATGTTTTCGTGAAGGTTGTTGGGTTGCGTTGGGTTGGGTCGAGTTGCTTGATGTTGTCAGATTTTGCTTAGGATTATTTATGCTGTTTGAAAATTACAATTATGCCACATTTTCTGAATCAAACAACAACATGAAGTCCCTCAACTTCCGTTTTAAAGCATTTTTTTTTTCATTAAAAAAAATTGTTTAATTCCCAGTTTAGTCGTACACACAAAAAAAGTGAAATTGTTTTGTTGCAAAAAAATAAAAACGTATAAAAACTATCACACGAGTGTAGAGACGACAACGGACCTTAAGAAGAGTTGTTAGAGTAATTGGGTTTAATTTTATTGAAAACATAAACGCTGCGGAATGGCTACTTGCTGGTGGTTTGGTTTTGTTTAGCTTTAAAGCCGGCTTTGACATTTAAAAGAAGTTGTCGTGTCTCTTAGAGTGGCTTACGAACCCATTATTAACTGTTCAAAAGCGTCCTCCACATTGCTTTCGTCCAACAAACTAATATTTGCAATATGAGGCATGGTGGCGCTGCGTTGCAAACTGGCTGGCGCTATGGGCAGATTTGAGCCCAAAGATTTGCGACTGGCAGCCGATACTTTTTCACTGGTTTTGATGCGATTTATCACTGAACGTTTGGTGGTCTGTTGCATTTGCTCCGCCACCGTTTCCTGCTGTGTGGGAGACTTTTGACCCGAGAAATAAGCAGCCACAGTTTTTTGTTTTTCATTTATATCCGTTTTGGTAATGGCCGCTTCAAACATTTTCGGCAGAGCTAAAGTGTGGCCTGATTTGGTGCGTCTCAGTTCGTTAGTAGGACTTTGATTAAATTTCGTTGTGTTGTTGGGTGCGTATTGATTTTGTAGCATCATTATTTGATTCCAAGAATCGGATTTACTCAATTTGCTGGGTCTCAGAGTATGGTGTTGGTCCAAAGTGGTGGAGTTGATCTCGTCGCTTTGACGTCGGGCCATTGACGAAAAAGCATGAACGTTATTGTAGACAATATTTCGGGGTATATAATCATCATCTGGCTGTGGTGTGGCAGGTGTTTCCATAACGGTGGGTCGCGTGTTATTCGAAGTTTGCTGAGAGGTCTTATGCACGGCTTGTTTGGTAGTCGAGTACAGCTTGTGACCTTGACTCTGGCTCTGTGTCTTGATCGAGTGTGTGCTAGTGGTCATAATAGATGAGGGGGCGGTATTTGCACTGGGGCTCTGATAAGAATTGGGCATGTAATGATGTCTTTGGGGCGGTCCAAACTTCTTAAGTATGGGTTGTGTCTCATCTTTGGGGAGGGAGGATTTCACTATATCGGGAGTGTCTGAGGGGGCAGAGGATTTGTATATTTCGGCATTTTGTGTTTCAAATCGTGCCTGCTTTTCCATTTGATAGTCTAGTGTGTGGCCTAAACTTTTGCGTCGCTCTTCATTCGAAATACGTTCCCGTTGTTGGTCCAAACGTGTGAGCATTTCTTGCGATATATTTGAATTCTTTGGATTTAAGGCAGTTTGGTCTCCTCCTCGTGCTCTGTGCTGATCTTCTGTCCTACGCAAACTGACCACGGATTTGTTCTCTTTCGTTGTGAAGCTTGAAGTCATATTCATTTTGGAAATTTGTTCCATGGGCTTTTGAGATAGCGCCAACTTTTGCGCGGTTGGTTTTTGGTTCATTTGGTTTGGTTGCGTTTGCTTTTGAGCACTATTTTCGTGGGAAGATTTCACTGTGGGCATTGTTGCTTCTCGAGGTTGTGGTGTAGGACGCTGTGTGACCATTCCATTATATGTGGGCTTCACAGATGCCTGCTGTTTAGGTTGCGTAGCCGGCATATGCTTCTGAGATGACTCTTCTGCTGCCGAGGTCGCTGGGTTATAATTTTGTTTTTGATTCACACCTGAAAAAGGGGATGTTACCTGACTACTTTGCGCTTGATATGATGCCTTTGGGGGAGAAGATTGTAAATTTAATTTGGTGTTCTGATTCAGTCTAGACATGTTTTGGTAACCGTTTGGTTCATCCATAACAATCGGATTACTAGTCCAATTAGTATTGGGGGAGGGTAAATTTTGGCTGAAAGACATGGAAGCTGTGGTGGAACTGCCGTTAGAGTTTTCCGAGCTATTGCGATGTCTTTTCAAATCCAAACTGTTCGGCGGCATCGTCTTTTTCTGACTCAACTGGCTAAAATCTTCATCGTCTGTCGTGTCCTCGATGGGGTAGGAGACTACATACGATGATTGCTCCTGTCTTTTTACTGCGGATCTGTCCAGATTCTCCATGCTCTTGTACACTCCCATTTGAGTGCGTGGTGTAGATTGTGTGAATGTGGATGGGGTTGTTTGCTTTTTGGACTCTTCTATGTAAAGCGGCTTGCGATTGGACTCGAATTTGTTGATGTCGGGAAATAGAGGCTCCACAATGGGTGCCTGATAAGAGAGCCCATCGGGTGAGAGGCATGTCTTGGGTGAAGTGACCGCTTCGGGCCTTTTTACTACCGGCTCCTTTGGTCTGCTGATGCCATTGGAATTGCCCAAACTTTTCATAGTGCTCAAAAGGTTTCTGGCAGCCCGAGAGTTCTTGCCATACAACTCGTCATCGCTGACATGGCCGGTGCGCCGACCAACTGTAACAGCTGTCTGACTTTGCGGCTTTCCCATTACCCTGCTGACAGCTCGATATTCCAACAAATTATTATCGGAATCCAGTTCATCATCAGTACAATCAGTATTTTGCATGTTGTGCAAGCTCGGGCTGCTGTGCGTGCTGTTCGCAGGACTAACCAATTCAAATTTTCTGGTTATACGGGGCTGACTCAGGTGTTGCTGCTGCGATTGGTTTACGGTCTGGGAAGCTGGACAATATGAAGGGTTGGCTGAAGTTAGTACCAGGGGAACAGAATGAGGATCGGTCAGAGAGTCTCGCGGTCTTCTGTATTCATATTCAACCGAGTTGTTGACCACGGCAGAGGGTAAACAGGGATAACTTTGGTGAGTGTTTTTTGGCTTGAGGCTGCTGTAAGTGAATGAGATATTTTGTGGTGGAGGTAAATATGCTAAAGGATCATGCGATTGAGGCACTTGTTGTCTCACACTATAGGGATCAAAGGCATTGGGTAGCGAAGGACGCTTCCTGGCATCGTAGGACGTTTGGTTGCTCGTAGCATTAGATGATCGCAAGGAGTTGTGGCGCTGTACATAAGGTATTGTGTTGCTGATGTTGTCGTATTTAGAACGTTCCTCAAACCTGTGGGCTTTTGATTTGAAACTGCTGCTGTCTACAGTAGGTTTGGAAGCCCAAGGTAGGGCGATTGGTGATCTAGCGGAGGGAGGTGGTGATGTTATAAAGGAGTTGTCGGGTCTAGTGTTGCCGTATTGGCTATTTGTTGGATTTTTTGCGGGAACCGTGGTGAAAGACTGCCAATTGCTTGAGTTTCGAGGTAGTTGCGGTATGGGCTTGTAAATAGACTTTGAAGGACTATCGCCACTTTCTATGGGTCGAAATACCGATTGAGGAGCATGTTTGAATTCGTTTATCGGTATGGATTGAGGTGCCTTCATGTGTGCAGTATTTTGTTGCGCAGCTTGTTCTCTGAGAATAGCAGCATGTTGGGTAGCTGTTATCTGATCTTGTTGTCTTCTTTGCCGCTCGAAATGCTCGCGCTCTAAACGTTCTCTTTCTTGTCTTTCATGTTGTTGCCTCAGCCTCTCCAATTTATCACGTTCACGGCGCTCATATTCCAAATGTTCCTTCTCCAATTTTCTACGACGCTCTTCCGCTTGGCGTTCGGCTTCGCGTTGCAACCGCAAAGCAATTTGTTGATTTGTCATGTAACTAGGAGTGGGAAGAGGAGCGGCGTTATTGGCTACAGGCTGTGAAAATGGTTTGCTATTTTGCTGCCATTTCGTATTTGCTGATACATGATAAGGAGCCTGGGGTGGTTTGCCGGCTAGACCTCCCTCGAAAGTACTTTTTATGGAGCCAAATTTATTAGACCAGTTTGAAACGGAACGCGAGTTAGTCCAGCCCAGCCCGGGCTTGTCACTTTGCTTGTTAATAAAAGCCAAAAATTTGCGATCATTTTCTGTCTTCGGTTCGAAAGGAGGTACAACATTTTGCACACGTTGCTTGACACTCACTTGTACACCACGTTTCAGACCCAAGCCTGCGCTCTTATCTTCAGCGTCTGAGTCAGTGTCCAGCTCCGCGTTGTATTTGCGAGCTTTGGCCAAATCAATGGTGTTGGCACGTTTCATTAAATGCTTTTTGTTAGTAAACCTGGAGGCTTTTGAAGCATCCTCGGAACTGCCTTGAGGACCAACATCTTTATATTCCTCCGGCTCAGATTTTTCAAAAGAAACCGAATATTCTCCAGAAAGAGGTCGCCGCTTACTGCCGTTTACTGTTAAACGACTAGTGGCGGGAGTCATATTTGCATTTTCCTCGGCTACAAATTTTTTAGGTCTTTGCAACACTGGCGCTGAAGGTTGCATTAATATGCTGCCCGTGGAGGCATTTTTCTCCAAGGGATACCATTGAGGTGGCGTACTGTTCGACATAATATTGGCCTCGGGGGTTGTGCTTTGGGAAATGTTGCTCATAAGCAACATATCTTCCATATAACGTCGGGCATCGGCCAACTCTTCACGACTTACACCCACCGTGTGGCGGCTCACGCGATTTTTGCGTTTTCCAAATCGACTACGATTGGAACGATGAGCATCAGCTTCGGGTGAGGACGTTTCACCATAGAGACCATCATTCCCATCCAACTCGGACATGGCAGCTGCTATTTCAGCCAATTTCTCAGGTGATGTTAAGCCGGCACGCAAACGGGCCACTAAAGCCAAAAGGGCATTTCGCTTTTCACAATCTACGGAAATATCTTTGCCCTCTTTCAAAGAGCTCTCCAAACGACTCAGGGCACATGTTACTTCTTCAATGATGTTGGAATCGCTTTGAATTTGCAACTGATCACGCAATCCAGCCGCTATTAAGCGCAAGTCTTCCCCACTCTCAGTGCCAGAATCTTCCTTATGAGGCACACCTAACCTGTCTACTTGTCTGGGACTGTCCGTACTACTACCTACGACTACGTTGCTACCACCTAAACTACTACTACCACTAACACTTTTGCTATCGCTATCAGTTTTACTGTGAACCAATTGTTCACTGCCATTCGCTTGGCGAGAGCTGGCGCTATTATTATAATTATTCCTATTGCTTATTGAGGTAGAGCCTGTCTTGGCGGTCGGTTGTTGAGACGCAACTGGCGCAGCAGAGGTTGCTTTTGGCGTTTTGTAATTTCTATTATTGTACGAGGGGTGCATGCTACTAGTGCTACTATTTTCACTAACAGCTGTTTTGGTTTTATTATTGTTGCTTTTGATTTGTGGAGATTTCGGTTTTTGACTGTTTGTTGACTGATTGCTATGCGCGCTGGTTTCTTGTGGCGCTTTTTGTAGTTTATCATGCACAAGTGGCTTTGAGGACTCACCCTTTTCAGAGCTATCAGTCGTATCGTCGTATTCCTCTACTACTTCTTCAACTATTTCAGTTTTGATAACAGTTTTAGTGTCGTCAATTTGCTCTGAGGATTCGTGCGTCTTGGCACTAACGGCTATAGACTTTTCTTCCGTATTCTGTACAGTAATTTGTGAAGCTTTGTCGCTATTTGGCGACTCTTTTCTAACGACGACTACTTTTTCGTCAACCTTTTCGCTTTGTTTGCTATTTTCGAATTCTGATTCCGCTTCACTGTAATCGGTAACCTCTTCGATAATTTCTTCGTATTCGCTGGCACTACTCTCCTCGTCTGCGGGAACATTAGCGGCTGCAGCTGCCTCTTTTTTGTCGCCTTTGGGGCTTTGCTTTGTTGCTAGAGAGGGGAGGGGAAATTCGATAAATGTACCAGCTTTAATTAAAGGCTTTATGAACAGAAACAAAAAAACGAAAAAAACAATGGCAGGATAACGGAATACAGTAGACGCAACACGTCCAATTATTGTGATACAGTGCCCTAAAAACGGCCGTCCAAAGGCCATTATTAGTCTTAATAAAAGGGCAACAAAGATAACAAATCGACAATACAAACGACTATGATGACTTGGAGTTTATTACACGTGTTCAAGGACTGACTGATTGACTGACTGACTGGCTTAATGAATTTGGAAACAAAATGTTGCTTGTGAGATGAGAGTACAGAACGTCAAATTGACTGACTGACTGACTTGCAAGAGCTAGACAAGTGAGATTGATTTTGATTTGATATGTTATGACATTAACATAATGTGAATGCTTACATCGTTTTTATTTTACTATCTCTTTCTCTCTTTACGTCTACGTTTGTTTAAATATCTACAGTTAAAAACAACAATTGATTCTTTCAGTGTGTTTATAAATCCAATTTCAAATATTCGTTTTTATCTTGGTTTAGCTAAAATTTCATATCTAGAATAAAATAAATACAAAATAAAAGTATAAAATAATAAAACAATTATAAAATAATAAAATAATTGTAAAAAAATAAATAATAATTACGATTTATTATCAATAATAAAGTATTCCAACACCAGTTTTGTAAGAGAAAAAATTTGATTATAAATTTTTGAGAGGAGGTGATTTCTTATTAGAAGAATAGTGAAACGAATTTTGAATTGTGTAAAATGTTTAATATTTCGAAACGGGTGTGCTAATTAATTAGTCAAGGATTTATAATGCAGTCAGTCATCTTTTATCGCTGGGGAAACAGGAATATTCCTTTTTTTCATTTTGTTCATGAAACCATAGAAAATATTGGCCCAGACTCTCAGTCATACACAAATTATTCTCGGAGGTTTTAAAATCAATGTTTTTATACAAAAAATACTCGGCCCATACTCATGGTGAAAACAAGGAATATTTTAAGAAATTAAAATCTGTATTTTATATGCAAACACTGTCAAAATATGTATTTTTTATGAATATGAGTGTGGCCCATTTACTACAACAGTCTACCGACTTCGGCCTAAAATAGAATACGTGCGACAGGACAACACGGCTACTGGTTGTTGTCCCTGCTGATAAATAAATAAATAAATAAAATGATTGTGAATTCGTTTTAACGATTGATTTTTTAGCAACTTTCTTTTGGCAGTTCAGCTCTTTTTGTGTAGCATTTCACTGTTAAACATGTTCAGTTTGGTGACTGCTTGCAGATTATTGAATTTTGCTACCAAAAAGTTTGTGATCGGAAAATCGTGCTCAGCGACGAAGCTCATTCCGCATAATACACTGTTTGGTTTGGATTATGGGACGTTACTGTGAATGGCGGGCGCTACCTTGCGCTTGTTTTTTGTGTGTCCAAAATGGAAGAGCTGGACTTGATGGATTTGCAGTTTTAAATAGACAGTGCTACATGCCACACAGTACGCGAAACAATGGCCCAACCTAAAGGCGAATTCGCTAAACAGTAAATTTCACTGTCGCGAGCGGTCAATTGGCCGCCTAGTGCGTGAGATTTAACGCCTTTATGCTATTTTTTGTGGGGCTACGTTAAGCCTCATGGCTCGCTAGCGGCCAATAGTGAATCTTTTTCGTGAGATGCCGGCCGATATGTTGGAGAGGGCATAGATTTCTCTAAATTTTATATGCTTCTTTTTAAATAAAATCCAGCTTCCGAATTATTTTGAAAACGAAGCCATCCAATCATATATAAAATATTTGAAAATTATACAATTTATAAAAACAAATAATTGCGTTTGTCTAGTTTATGAAATAAATTTCTTATCAAGTGTTTATTTGACAAATTTCTTTTAAATAATTGTGCAATAAGGCTTTAATAAACAATAAAACATGTTTTATGAATTAGAAAGTCTATTATCCTCTTTGTCGAATAGTTAGCAGGCAGCCTGCAGCGGTGATTGTGTTTAAACCACAACTATCATATTCATAAAACCAAAGTGAAATATAATTTCCAAGTAAAATTTATTTTAAAATTATTCTTCAAGTCTTTACAATTATTTATGCATACGGCAGTTAAATTACGCTTTATTTCGAATATGATTGTCAAAACATTTTGTTTTGTTGTACCTGCCGCAGTCAACGATTGCCGGCGGGGTGGGGTCACTTTTTTGCAATAAGTTTTTCCTCATTTCTTTCATTGTTAAACACAATTAATTTTCTATCGCCTCATGAACAAACAAAAGAAAAACTAATTCGCGCGCTTTATTTCTTTATCGCTTCAATACTTTTTGGCATACAAATAAATCCATTGATTAATTGAATATCATTATAAAAAGCACACCAACATGTGTGATTTGAAATGTGATGTGTAAGTTTTTTTTTTTTTTTTTTTTTTTTTTTTTTTTTTGATGGTGTTTCAATTTAAAATACCTTCACGGTCAGCCATAAGTTCCCTCAAACGTGATCTTATTTTACGACGTTCTTCGTATGTTCTAGCCTGTTCCAACTGCCAAAAAGAAAAGAGATGAAAAGAAGTGAATATAAAATAGATACATAAAAACGTACGTCAATAAAAAGTCTTGCTATGAGTTAATAGCTTTTCTTTTGCATAAAAAGGAATTAAAAAAGAAGGAAAACGATTGAAAAAAAAATTATGTTCACTGTGTTGTTTAACAATTTTTGATAAATGCGATACCTAAAATGGTAAATGAATGGTACGTGTTAACTATTCCTTCCTCCTCTTGCATTCAAATCTTTCGCGTTCATCGTACGCTTGTTGAAAGATTTCAACCGATTTTGTTTATTTTTAGTTTGCAAAAACTAAATAATAATAAAAGAATAATAATAATAATAACAATGATAATCGTTATACGCAGTAGCCAACTTCTTTTGAAACTTCTTTCTTGTTGTTGTTGTGCTCACACAAGAAAGATATTTTCAAGGTTATGACATGACGATCAGTATAAATTGAAACTATGCGCCCGCCATATTCATGAAGCCTTTGCGGATTTATTAAAGTTGCAAATAAGCCATGTCCTTATGTTTTGGGGGAAGGTAAATATATATACTTTAACATTTTATGAGTTCTACAGGTAAATCATGACAAACGATATGAGAACGATCGAAAGTTTAATGCAATTTATATGGAAATTTTGGTGCACTAATTTGATACCAGATGTACGCTTCCTTGTGGGACACATTCCCTACTTAAAGTAGTGGGAAAATTATTATTTTTTAGATATGTGTGTGTGTTGGACATCCGTTAATCAGTTTTCATGAATTCTTAAGTAAGAGAATTTCTAACAAAATTATTTACCAATTCTTTTAAAATGTCTTCGTCCCAAATCTCCTCTATATCACAAGTTGTATAAGTAACTGGTGTAGAAGAGCTTCCAGAGTTAATCGTTTTCGTTATGCGTGTGGTTTTTACCTAAAATGAAAACAAAACAATAACAATTATAATTAAAATATAATTTTTATAAAATAAAATAACATGTGCTGGCAATTTATTTTAAGAAAATTTTGATTTTGAAATCTTATCAATATGGGAAAAAGTGTTTTGAAAAAATAATAAAACTGTTTCCACATTTTGCTGGAGAAACACTCCATACATGTGCCTAAATATTGAAATTATAAAATTATATTAAGTTTTTATATAAAAAGCCCATAATTTAAAACATATTCCTTGCAAAATAACCTGAATAACTAAATATAATTAATTAAATTATAATAATTCGAATAACACTTTTATTAAAAACAGTTTTGTTTTTAAATCCCCACAATGTTTAATATAATAAAACGAAATTTATCTTTCAAACTAATTTTAAATATTTGCCTAAAATTAATTTTGATTGTCATTACGATTAATTGCTAATTTTCATAAATACATAGAAATTCTTTTTGCAAAAATGACGTAGAATTTAGCTCGTCTGTTGTTTTTATTTTTATTTTCTTTGCTTTTTTCACTATTTTCAAATTAATTGCTAAGACTTTGTTGTTGTATTTCTAGAGGAGGAGGAAGTTAATAGTGGCTGCCAAAAATGTTCGTGTAAAACACAATCAAATGGACTTAAGAGTACAAGAAAAAAAAATAAGAAAAGAATTTCACATAAAGGTGGTCAATTGGCACTGAATCGAGGGTGCCAGCCACCACACATTTCGAACGATAAATCATCGTGTCAATTTTGATTTTATCAAAACGGTGTAAACAAAATGATTAATTGTTGTTAAGAAACACGAGCATTTAAAAATGCCATGAAAGGAAAGTTTTCACATTTTACCTTTTTCCATTGTCCAAAAAGAAATTGAAAGATAATGAATACACACATGGATACATACATACATGTCGTTGTTTCTAAATATATACAAAGACTTGCATTTTTCGGAAATTTAATGCAAAAGTATTAAACTAATGTTTTGCAAGCGTTTAAAAGTTACAGTTTCCATTGTGATGGTCGCAGTTGCTGTTTTGTTTGTTACCTTCTCATGTGAAGTTGCAATTCTGTGAGTTGGGGCTTTTCTAAATGAGACCAAAGTATATGTGTGTTTGGTAGGGAAAGCAAGAAATCTTCAATAGAAGAGATGCAAAAGATTGTACTATTAAAAGTCAACACAACAATAACCGCCAAATGACTAACTCAACACACCAAATTTTTTACAAATTTTTAATATATTTCACTGGATTTCGTTCGCATTTACATAAACCACTAGATGAGAGCGCGAATTGAGAGCGGGAAATGACAGTTCACTGCCTGAGTAAATGCCAATTCTAACTGGACAGTTTTTGCCAAAGTCCAGTAAACTGAAATTAAAAAAATGAAATAAAACTTGTTTTTATTGTCATTATAACAACCTAGGCCTTATTAGCTTATTACAAAAATCATACAAAATGAATTTAATAGAATTTTTAAGGCCCCTTTTGCTTCTTTGTAAATGAAGTTCGCATTGTCAACCTTTTGATAGGTTCGTTGTCAGTACTTTTCTTTAATTTACGTGTTATAAATTCTATTGCCCCAAGCTTTCTAATTTCTTTCTAACTTAAAACTTTTTGCTCCAGTTTTTTAGAGTTGTATAATAAATTTAACTGTAGTAAAGTTAATTGCAATCATCTGTTGTAGATATTTTACAGGAGTTTACGATTTTACCAATCTCAATCGTTGCTAATGAGAATAATTACGACAATCAATAAATTGAATAAATCGAATCTTACTAACTGGATTTTACTGGAAAAGTTCTCAAAAGGATCGTTAGTGTGAAATATGGTTTCATTTTAAGAAAACACAAATAAAAGCTATGAATTTAAAAAATGTGAAGGCAAGCAAGCAACACGACTTTTCAACCTGTTAATTAAGCTTTGCGCAAAATGCTATTTTACAACATCGCAAAAGAGTTGATGTTTGAACATTCCAAAGTGGCAACGTTTGTTGTTTGTAAAATGAGTAAAAAGCGATAGTAACAATTTTAATATCTTAATTTAAGCTTTTATTGGCTCCATGTTAGCTAATCCCCTTTCTTATTTATTGGCGTCAATTCAAGACATTCTCCATATCCTTTCTACGAAATGTTTACTTCCTAGAAGAGAAAAATACTATTGTGAATCTATCGTAAACCAGATTTTTCTTGCTATCAGCTCTCAGTGAATGTAAAAACAGCCGTAAGGTTTAATTCAGTAAAAAGTAAACATTAACTATAAGCAAAACAATAACAAAATTGTACAGTGCTGCCAATATATTTCACAGTGTTGCACATTAAAGTATTTTCATTTTCCCAACATATTGTGCCATCTTAGAAAATATAAATATACACAAAAAGATAAATTGTACTATTAGATTGTAAGTGAGGAATACAAGTACAGAAGTGGTCTATTAATTGAGGGGAAATATTTATTTAAATTTATGAATTTCATTTGGAATTGTTTTTACACACGAAACTAATCCCAGTGGTTACTCCATGTACTAGACACTTTCAACTCCGTTTACCAGAAGATAAAATGTGTATAGAAAATGTATGTTCTGAAATTGTATGTCATGCCAAAAATAAAAAAACTTTCATGCTACTAATTTCTTGAATAAGGTCATCGTATTAATTTAGTATTCCTTTAAAAATGCTGCCAATTTTTTTTTTTATAGAAATACGTACATCTGTACTCGTAAATATTATTTAAATATTTTATTGTAAATATTCTTCCGTTATTAAGCGACTTAATAGCTGTAATTTGTCATAATTAAGAAAAGAAAAAATAGATGAACCAACAAAATAAATATATTTTTAATGTATTGCCAAAACGACATCATTATTTAATGTTAAAATATTTCTCATGTATCCACGATCTGATGAAAACGTGTAAAAAGATTTATAATATAAAAATGACAACAAAAAAAAGTTGGTTCTGTTTAATATATAATAAAATATTCATATGTATCACCGATTTAGTCCATGATGGCTGGAGAACTTAATTTTTAGAAAATATATGTCTGACATTTTTCTAATGAGGCTTTCAAAAATATGACGGCATGGACTTGGTTTATTCAGCTTCTATGCTAGAAACGATTTGGAATGTATGGTGAGGATCAACTATTGCATAGTTGTTTGCAATTTATATTTAGTCAGATAACTTATTCTCTTAAAATCATTTTCATGCTAAGAAATCAGAAAAGGTATTTATATTATGGATGTGGGCACAAAAATATCTTTTAAGCCGTATATGTTTTATTAGTATCGGTCCACGATAAGATATATAAAAGTGTACCAAAAACTCTGTCGCATCTAACTCTTAGTCGATTTGATATGCAACTAATCAAATCGACTAAGAGTTAGATGCGACCCGCCGTTGTCATGTGTCCAAAATAGATATCAAATGTTAACGCCATTCCTAGAACTTTGAAATAAAAAGTTTTTTTGGATTGAAATCCACTTTCTTGTACTTTTTTGTAATTTATGGTTCAACGGGATTGAAATCGGTCTAAAATGATTGTACGATTATGCTCTTTTATATATTAAACAACGACGGACATGAATAAAATTGTCTATTTATTTATTGCTTTTTAAAATTTAACAAAAATATTTCCTTTTAAAGATTATTTGATTTCGCCATAATCGTACAATAAAAAATTTACAATAACAAATAAGTAAAATTATAAAGAAAAAGAATGTGTCAATTCTAAATATTTGCTCGATATTAATTTTATGTTTTTTTCACAACTTACACTTACTCGTGTATATTTGCCTATATTCTGTGATTTTATGTATTTCAGTTTCAGTGATTAAAGAAACGCGTGCACACGCCGCCTATTGCCTCCTCGTGTTTTATTCCCGAAATACTCATAAATTATAAATATTTTTCAAGCAACACCATCATTTCTGGCACTATTTAATAAATTATAAAAATAAAAATCATCGTGTCCAAAAAAGTCTGATTTTTTGTTTATTTATTTGAAAACGATTTTTGGTTCTTTTATGTTTTCCTATCCAACAAGAAAAAAAAGAGAAGACCTAAAATTATATCTGCATGCAAATAAACTTTGGCACAAGTATAAATTAAATATAAAAACAGACTACAGCAGCATGTTTTAAATAAATCGCACATACTTCGCATACACAAGCAAGACACTTAAATAAAAATATTTTTATATAAATTTAGAAAGTTATTTAGGACTTTGTTGTCCGTCCCTCGTAGAATTCAACAAACAATTTGTTTCTTCTCATTAACTTCATCACACAACCGAATGCATTTTCCTCTTCTTATCCCATTTATTTTTGGCTATTTCCCCTTGTGCTCTTTTTGTTTTGTTTTGTTTTTGTTGCTATTTGTTTGTGCTATTTTATTTTAACAGAGTGGAAGTGAAACTCAGTGAGTAAGTGTGTGTGTGAGTGCGTGTGTATGCATTTATTCGCTTGCATACGAGTTCAGAATTTTTGATTTGTTACCAAAAGCTCTGCTAACGTGTCTGGCTGCAGGCAGAGTGACCGTTGAATATTTTCAATAAATGAGAGTTGAACAAAATTGTTAGGAAAATCGGGAATTTAATTTAAACAAACGGCGCAATATGGTAATTATTTTAACGAACATTTAAATTGCTTGCTATGTTAAATTGAATTAATATTCATAGGCTAATTGTTCGAAATTAATTTAAAATCTCAGAAAGACATGATGATAAATATTCCAAGGCACAAGGGAAGTCAACATCAGTTTTATTCAACTTACACAGCAGAGCAGAACAGCTGTTTTCGAAAGTCGCAACACTTTCATCATCAGTACTCATGTGTATATTGTGTTTGTCACCCCTTTTTAGGTGGCTTAGTTGAATGTGATAACAGTTTTCTATTTACACAAATTTTATTGTGAAAGAGAATCCGAGAACTGTATCAACCTCATGTTAACACGTTTTTGTTTTAATACCGTGTTACCGTTTGATTATATTCTTCATGTCCCATTTTCAAAAATATTTCAAAAATATTTTTTGAAAATAATAATTGAAGTATTTTATGGGTTTGTAAACGTTGACAATAAAATTATTTCAAGATCTTATCTTGGAAGTAATTTTTCCATTCGGGAATGTTCATATAAATTGGTTTAGAAAACTTTTGTTGCGCATCGGTCAGCCTTTAAACCTGGTATATATAGATATAATATTTAAAGGGTGGTTTATTAAGAGCTTTCAGACTTGATTAAGAAGAAAACATAAAATTTAGAGATTAAATGTTTAAAGATGAAATCAACTGAGCCGCCAAAAACAAAGTTGCTCGAAAATCTTTCTCTATGAGAAGTTGCATAATTTTGAAGTATTCATTTCCATATATAAAATAATTTTAGAGGGGATTGTGAAATTTCTTCGTTGTTCATTTAAACCAAATCAGCTGTTGTGCAGTTTGTAAATTAAGTTTTATTAAAAGAGAATTTACGGCGTGGTCAACGATGTCAGTCGATATCGTTTTGTCGAATAGATACTTTAAAAAAAAATTTTTAACTTCTTTCTGTTTTAAATGTAATTGTGTAAATACGGGAAAACGGATCGAGAATGACTGATTTACGCGAAAACAATGGCTCAATTATTTCAAGTTTGGGCTCAGACAGTTGGCCGTGTAGATCGCACAATTTAATGCCGTTAAATTATTTCTTATGGGGCCATTTTAAGGCTCATGTCTGTAGGGGCAAGTCCGCAACGGTTGGCACTTCAAAGGCCAAATATTGAAGAATTTATTTGTTAGGGAGGTATGCCGAAATCGGACCCAACATTTGACCCATCGTCGCGGTCAATGTTTACATAAAAGTATTTTTAAACAAATAAATATTTAATGTATTGAAATCTCTTAAAAAGTCACCCGTTTTAATATTTTAATGTTAATTTGAAATGTATTTTAGGAAAATTTTGCAGGAAAATTTCGTTTCGAAGTACATTTCAAAACAATATTAATTCGCAAATAAAATTTCCTTTCAATTTAAATAAAAAAACTAAACGAAATAAATTTTTGTTTAACAAAAATAAATTAAAAAATGTGTGTGAAGAGCAGCCATTGCGAAATTTAAATTTTAGCAGCATGTTTTCTGAAAAAACGTGTCTCTAATATAAGAAAAGTCATTAAATCGAAATGTTAACTTTTGATTACTACGATGGAATAAATAAAATTTCCAAAAATTTATTATTTCTTCCAAGAAGCAAACAACGCTTTTAGTTTTCCTAAATTAAAATATTGTGTTTGTTATTATTCTTTTTCCGAAACTTAAAATTTTGTATAGAATGGACTCATTTCACTCTCTCTCTCTCTCTCTCTCTCTCTCGTGTCTATATAAAAATAGTGAACGAATATTCTATTTTTAGCAGAAATTTTTGGACGTTAAGTTTGAAATGTTGTAGATGATTCTTTTTTGACTGGCCGCTTTATGTTTTTATGTTTTATTATTTATTTTCATTTCAAATTAAAATAATACACAAAAAGAATTTTGAAAATAAAGTGAAATATTGAAAGAAAAACACATTTAAGAAAAAAAATGAAAAAACAACAACAACAAAAAGATTAAGCATAAAGAAATCAGGTGTACTCTAGTATATTTGCACATTATTTTATTTCAAAGCATTTTCTTATTTTTTTAATGTTTCTTCTTCTTCTTTCAAATACTATAATTAGTTTTTACTGCAACAATGAAGAAAATCGTTTATTTAAAAATTTGGCCAAATATAGTAAAAGAAATTGGAATAATATTTTCTCATTCTTCGTTTTGAAATTTAATGGATGAATGTGTGTGCAAAGAATTGAAATACTGTTACAGTATTGGAAAAAATAATAGCGGCACAATTTGTATACAAAAAATCTTTTTGCGTCGGTGTTTTGTATGACGACGGTTTCAAAGTAATTCAAATCGCAATTAAATAGTATTTAATGACCAGTTTTAAATGCTTCTACAAGATATTGTTTTCGTAGTTGCGATTCGCAATTTTATATATATGGGAAACGTTGCCACATTTTAATGACTTTTCGTGTGAATTGCAAATTATAACATGATTATTCAAACAAGTACCTTCACCAAACAAATCTTTTATATATTTCTTTAAAAGTATATTTGAAAAAAATATATTTTAAAAGAGTATCCTTTTGAATTAAATAAACCAATTTTAGTTGAAAAACAGCACCGAAGAGGAGTAAGATTTTACCCCTGGTATAACTGGGAATTTTTAAGAGGTGCCAGAAATGTTTTCAGTAGAATAAAATACGTTGTTTACTATAATTTAGAATATGTATGAATTGCAAAACAGTACCAAATTTAATTGTTACCCCTTTTTACCCTTAAAAGTACATATTTGTAGCAAAAAGTACCAGCACGTGTCGAATTATTTTTTAGCATTATTTGTATGCTTTTTAAAATTTGAGTCAATCTATCGCAGTTTCTAAGATATAAGAGTACCAAATTTAGCCGTTTTTATTACCCCCTTTAAAAAATCCCAAGTGGATCTATATACAGAGAGGGAAGTCCATTTGAAAAATTTAAATTTTCTACTTCAGTCACTCAATAAAGTTACCTTTTTATTTATGAAGATTGTGCGATAGAAGAGCGGTATGTTACCACGCCTTCGACAAGGCAACGAATCTGAAAACAGATCTTATTTACACGAATTTGATGCCCGATTTCTTTGTTTCAGGTAACTAACTTTTTTTTAGTTTGGATTTAGTGCCAAAGCACAAAGCAGGCGTTTTAACAGAAAAAAATCGAAATAATTGTGCAGTTTCGGAACAGGTAAACCGATTATAATAAAATCTTAGAGAGAATTTAAAAGTAGATGAAATTAAGTGGGCGAAGCTGCCAGACTTTAAAGTGAGTCAACATAAAGATGCTATAAAAATGTATTTGTTGTAATTTTCTGGTGAAAACTTTCACTTAAGTGGGAAATTATGTAGTTCATAATGAAGAAGAAGAAGAAAACAGATGAGATATTTTTGGAAATACCCACGATTCCTAAATATATTTTTCAAAATCCCCACATTGTGATTTTTAGCGTTTTCATCGTATTTCTTATTGATTTTCATCCCCAGGACCACATTTTTTTTTGCAGATCAGTGGTTTGGAAAAAAATTTTATTTTGTAGGAAATAAAATTTCATTACAATTTTTCAAATATATTGTTTATCATTTTTAGAAAAATAAAACTTTAAAACTTTTCTAAAGAAATTATTGAAAGTTGTGGCCAAATATTGAATATATAGAAATATATATTGAAATTGATTATATAAAAACACCTCAAGTTGGCATTAAAATAATATCGAAATAGACAATATTTTTTGCAATAGACCGATTCTTGTGCACATAAATATTTTTAAAAACCAATAAATAAGGCGAAACTACAAACATTTCCAAATTCGGAGATTTTGATAAATTTTTTCGGGAATTGTGGTGATCGTAAGCCAAATAAATTTTTTCTTTCTATTACATTAATTATAACATTTTCAAACTAACTGAGAACTTCAAGCCGAAGATATTAAAAAATATAGCATATTTTTGCTCAAGATTTTTATTTATTTTCGGAACTGTTTATTGAATTGTATTTGAAAATCTATTTAAGTTTTTTTGGGCATACGTTCTCAATATTAATTAACAACACCACGCGCGTTTAGATAATACAAAGGACACATTCGAAACTTCAACAGAAGTTGTGGCTGCTGCGTGGGGCGTTGACGGAGTTTCTGGAAACAGAGTTTGTCAGCTGCCTTTGCTGTGTGCCACGGCACAGCTGTTTAATACAAACCATAAAAAACTGATGCACCCCACTACTTTCATATAAACAGTGAATTTGCTGAAGCCACAGATTTTTTATGAAAATTAATATATTGTGCCTGTTTCTTATCCAACACTGTACAGATATAAATAATATTCTTGTTTAAATGTTGAAAAAATGCTTACACTTTATTTATTCGGCTGCTTTTTCCTTGTGTATTTTTATATGCGGCGGCGAAGTATATCAAAACGTAAAATATTAATAATTATCTAATGGCTTTTCGCAATTATTAATACATACAAAACTTTTTAAATACACACACATATAAAGTTTGAATATTTTATACTTTTTTAGATTTTCCTTAAATTTGAAGACACACACCAAAATCTTAAAGCCTTTAAATTTATAACTTTGCCTCTACGTTATATAAACTTTTTTATAAATTTATTTTTTGTATTAAAATTTTTTGGAATATTTTGTGATTGAATTCTTTGCATATATAAAATTATCTATATCGTTATGCAGTACTAAAACTGTTAGAGCGCAGTATATTTTTATTTCTTCAATTAAATTTTTATTTTATCAAAAGTAGCCGCACTATAATTAATTTTGTTTCAGGTTGAATACAAAATGTCAAGTGATCTTTAGCGAGTCTAGGTGTGTACTGAATTGAAAATTTTGTTGCTATTTCTAAATCATAAAAGAAAATCTATTCGAATTTTATGGTGAATGCGTCCAAAATCTTTTCAATTAACAAAAGAGCGTGAAAACTCTCTCTCTCTCTCTCTCGCTTGTTTGGTAAAAGTATTAAACAAAAAGAGCGCGATAGAGAAAAAAAGACTGCTGTTTTCCAAAGAAGGCCTTTTTTTGGCAATCAACTTGTTTTAATACGAAATCCTTCTTTTTAATTTTTCAAATGTTTTAAATAAAAAAAATTACATTCTCTGCCTTAAATCCTCTAGTTAATAATTGGCGCACAGCTTTAAATTTCAGTTGCTTGTCAACTGGTACACGTTTGTTAGCTTTGTTTCTGTCAGTGTATGCATGCAGTGTCAGCAAAACACGTAACACGACAAAAGCAAATTTAAACAGCTGTTTTGCCAATTGAGATATTTTTTTAAAGGCTGTGACCGAATAAATATGGAGGAAATAAATTCATATAGCGACGCACAGTGGTAAAATATCTTAATTCACATACAATTTGCAGTTGACTCTAGATAATTTGAAATTTATTAATTTCAGTTTTCCCGGTCCCTGGAAAAACACTCAATAAGTTGCCAAATATTAACTGTCATTTTTGTCTTGTCTTTGTGGCAACACTGCCATTTTTCGGCTCTTCGCTCTATTAATTTAGTGATTGTCTTGTGCAACCATCCCTGTCCTGAATACTTTTCTCTTTAAAGTTTTTCTCCTTTTAAGTTTGCAATCGTGAATAAATTCCTTTTGAATAACGTCATGCAACAATCAAATTCCCCCTGATTGTGAATGATTTCTTCCCGCGAGTATTTTTACTTTCCCCTTTATTAAATTCATGTTACTTTCCCCAGAGTACAGAACTAAAGAGATTCTGTAAGCAATTCTTCTTATAATTCTCATATTATTTTACAAATTTTATTTTATTTTAAGAATTCAATTGATGTACATTTTATGCGCTGTAATTTGTTGTAATTCTACTGTTTTTTTTTTTTTTTTTTTTTTTTTTTTTTTTAAAGCCAACAGCCGAATTATTTTGCCATATAAAAATTAAGTATTGCACAAAATTAGCGTTGCAATCAAACCCCCAAAACGAAAAACTTAGAGCGTTGTTGTTGGTTTTTTTTAATATTGAGCTGAGAACTGTTATTTAAACTCAATCTGAAGCCCCGAATTTTAAAATATTTTCTTTATTTGTACTCAATTTTTTTCAACTTAATACGAGAATTTGAAATTTTCAAAAATCGGAATGTTATTGGTTTTACTCCGTTTTAAAAAAATCTAGTTCTTGGCAGATGTCGACGTTTTGAGGGCTTAGGAATAATTCTAAGAACCCGTAACTATGTCTATATGTGTGAGTGTGTGTGTGTGTAAGCATGTGATCTGCTTTTCCAGAAACTCATAATCTTTTAAGATTAAAAAACCACGTCAGCCACTGCCGATCGAGTCGAAATCCGTTAATCCGGTTTTGGTTTGAAGATTTAAAAAGCGTAGAATAGCACAAGAACCAGGTTACGATAGATTTCCGGTCAACCTTCTTGGGGTCAACCTTTTCCCACATTTTTTTTTATTAAGAGTGGAATATTTCGAATATTTTTTATCATTTGGAAACTGGTACAAACGGCCAGAGAAAAAAAATTAACAAACAACTTTGACAACAATTTGAGCTGTTTCATTAAAAAAAAAAAAATATCTGTTTGTGTGAAATAGTTGCTGTTTTTCTTAAACCCCTAAGAAAATCACAACAACTGCAGTCCCCGCTTCAAATAAATAAAACGTTTTACAAAAGCTTATTTAAGCGCAGCTACGCAACTTTAATTGAATGACCGACCCTTTTCATATATATAAAAAAAATCATATTAAACTGAATTCTTTGTTATTACAAACAACAACAACAATAAAATCTCTTTAAACGACGGCCGTTGTTACTGATATCAAATATCCAACATGAGCTAAATTTATTATTATTTCAAAAGTATTTCCTTTTAACAATCAAATTTGCAGTAAATTAAAATTATGCTCTTCTCTTCGTTTTGTTTCCTTTCTTATCTTCTTTTTTTTTCTTTTTTGCTTAAATTTAATTTAATACCTCGTGTTTTGCATTATTATCGCCATCATTATCATCGCTTAAATTGCAGCTGGTCGTTGTCGTGGTTATTATTTTCGATTGACGATTCATGGCCGGTAGGGATGACTCAACGCCTTTCATTATAATATTCGCACCCAAAAATTTGTTAAGCAGAGCTCTGGCCTCTTGATCCTCAGCCGTATCGCCTTCTTCAACAACTGCATAAGAATTACAAAAAAAGAAAAATTACAATAAAAAACGGGGAAATGATTCACTTATTTTTTGTGAAATTCAACAGTAAAAAAGCACACTCACCATTGTCCGCATTACGCATGCGTTCCAGACATTCGGAAACGTTTGTTACAACTTTTTCCTCGCCCTGGCTGTTGAGAAAAGAACGTGTTGCCATCGAAGACGAGGAAGAGGAGGTAACTTTTTTGAATTCCCTTTGAGTCTTAATTGAATCACATTCACTTTCACTTTCGGTTATAAAGCGGCCTGAGTGGCGACTTCCAACTTCTTCAATTTCATATTCATCTTGTTGGTTTTCTTCGGAATCGGCCGAAACAGCGCTGGTGTGCTGCTGCTGTACCCGTATGGTCTTGTAACATTCTGCAAAGAATTAATTATTTTAATGGCGAATTTCGATAAGTTGGGCATTCAATATCGTCTGAAATTTGTACACTCATTGAAGAGTTGTTAACTTTTTGAATAACATGAAATTAAAATTATATCAACGTCCTAATTATGTAAATCACATGGCGCTAGTGAAATTTATATATAAACCAAAAGAAAATGTCAAATAAATTTACACTTTTTGTTCTTTACAAAATAATTTTAAAAAAATTTATTTTTACTTTCCTATAAATTTCACTAACGTGAAGTGATTTACAAAATCGGGGCCTAAATTTTATATATTAAAAGTGGTATCTATTTTAATAGTAGCAATTTCATAATGACTTTGGGAAGTAATTTTTAATAAATGGTACTTTTTCAAAGGTACTTTTTTTTAAAGGTACCCGTTGTTTGCAAAATGAAAGAGACTTTTTGAAAGATCCTTAAGGTTATTTATTTTAGAAGACATTTTTGTGCATTTTCTTAGAAAATGTACTATTAAAAAAACTTATAAAAGACACTTTTCTTAAAAGGAGTTTGAAAAGTTTGTTTATTATTTGTTATAAAATTTTTAAGGAACATTTTCTAAAAATACCTTCTTGCAAAAGGTACTTTTTGTGATGGTACTTTTTTAACAAGTACTTTTTTAGGGTGCTCTGTTAATCTGTAAATATTTTTAAAGGTTATATTTTGGAAGTTATTTTCTAAAGTACTTTTTTGAAAAAGGTACTTTTATCAAAATACATTTTTATAAAAGTACTTTTTTATAGATCTACTTTTTTATAAAGGCCATCTTTGTATATACCTTTCTGTAAAGGTTTTATTTAATAAAAGTACTTTTTTGTGGGTGCCTTTTTATTAGGTACCTCTTTGGAAAGCAGTGATCTATTGCAAAAGATAAGTTTCTTAAAAGAGTTTTGAAAAGGTTTTCGAAGATATTTTTTTGATTGCTAAAATTTTTAATGCTTTTGCTAGCAAATTTTTTTAAATGTAATATTTTTAAAAGTGTTTTTTAAAGAATTTTTTTAAAAAGTACTTTTTAAGATACTTTTTTATAAAAGTTCTTATCGCTTGACAAAAATAGTTAAGGTACTTTTTATAAAGCTAATTTTCTATAAAAGTTCTTAGTAACAAAGGTAGTTTTTATTAAGGTCATTTTTTAAAAGGTACTTTTTTAAGATACTTTTTTAAAGAAAACTTTTTTATAAAAGTTATTATCTCTTGACAAAAATTTTTAAGGTACTTTTTATAAAGTTAATTTTCTATAAATGTTCTTTGTAATAAAGGTACTTTTTATTAAGGTACTTTTTTTATAAAGGTACTTTTTCTGCAGCTACTTTTTAAGAAGTACTTCTCTTAAATGTACCTCTACGTATTGTCTTGTTAATGGTTTTTTAAAATAAATTTCGACGGTTTGAAATGTAAATATTTTTAAAAGGTACTACTTTAAAAGGAACTTTTAACAAGGACTTCATATTTTAAAACTATTTGAAAAAAATTCGTTTACTTGTTGTTTTGAAAAATATATTTTTAGAAAAGTAGCATCTTCGTTTCATTTTCTGACCAGTTTCCCATATGAAAAGACCCTTTTGCATTTTTAATTTTTTTCTTGCGAAAAAACTCCCTGAAAATAATCGGATTAAAACTTTAATTAAAAACTTACCGACATGTTCACTTTCGTTGTCTATATCTCGACTGCTTTTACGCGAAGTGGTTCTCAGTATTAAACCAGCTTTCGGATAATTAGATTTTTCCGACTTTTCGCTTGAAGAGGCTTCTTTCTGTATGAACTTTTCGCTCATCTCTTTGACAGAGCCGCGGCGCACATATTTGGTAGTCGAATCTATGAAATCATCTTCAGGGCTCGATCTTAAAGCAGGAGCGTTTTTAGTCTGTTGAATAAAAAATAGAAACAAAATGAATTGTTTTAATTAAGAACAGTGGGCAGATTGCGGCATTCGATATCGATCGAAATTTGTAAATGAATTCTATTGAAATTTGGATCGATGCCGAAAGTGGTAATTTGGCCGCTGGAAGAGGCACACTAACAATTAAAGCCGCCTTGCGGGATTCCTTCAATTCCACATCTGTGAGAGCTTTTCTACTGGTTGCAACTTCCACTTGCTGTTTAAGCTTCTGCAGCTCTTCGGGATTCGTGGAATAAATGAATTCTTTGCGCTCTACTTTCGGCTTCGTCTTGTTATCGGAATAGTATTTCTCTTCGACTACATAACCGGTGACTTCTGAAAGAGATTTTCATTTATTATTCACTTTTAGTTACGGGGTTGAAACAGTTTCGTGTACCTTCTGTTGTTTCACTGGGTTCCACTGAGTTGGACTTTTTCTTTTTCAAAGCCCGTATGCCGAAGAGTGGGAGACCGTTTTCGTCCGTTGGTCCTATTCCATAGCTGGAGGTAATACAATCATCATCTATAAATGACGACGACGACGACTTGTTGGTGGTCATCTTTTGACTGGTTGTAGATTTTGAAGTTTTCGTGTAACCCGATCTGGAGTCCAGAGTGGAGGTGGAGGAGCTGGGCTTTTTAGGCGTTGTGGAACTGGGCGCCTTCAATATATTCTTGCGATCAGCCCAAACAGGTATTTTATCATCCGGCTTCGATTTTGTGGTAGTTGTGGTCGTAGTTGTTGTTGTTATGCGTTTCGTTTGTGGTTTGGAACTGGAGGTGGTGTTCACTATTTCCTGTTGGTCATAATTGGCTGAAGATTTTCGTATAACAGTAGAAGCTGAAGTTTTGCCATCGGGACTGCGGCTGGTAGTAATTCGGCTTGATTGTGTTGGTTTTGCTTGTGGACTACGGCTGCGGTGGCTGTTGTCCCCCGAGGAGCTACGAGATTCTGGTTTGGCATAACTTCGATCGGGTGAAGAATTAATGGAATGTGATTTTCTGCTGCTGGGAGAGAGCGATTTTCTTGTTGGCGAACTTTCATGTCTTATCTCATATACCTCTTCTTCTTCAAGCTCATGCTCATGATCATCCTTGTGGTAGTACTCCTGTTTGGTAGTACGGAAGCTCTGCTTTGGATGCTCGGGACTGTGATGGCGTTCATGGTCGGCATTTCTTTTGCACACTGGGGATTGTGGACTTTTATTGCGTGCTGGTTTTCGCTGCTGCTCTTTTTCTTCCTCATACGGATAACGATTGGGCTTGGGCGATCTTCTTGTTGTGGGATGATACGGTTCGTCGAAAATATATTCCTTTTTGCTGCTGCTCACATGGCTTGAAGCTTCCTTCGTTTGAGTTATTGTATGAGTGGCGCTGTTATCTGCTGGCCTAGACTTGCTGGTAGTGGTGGCCACTGTATCCGGCTCTTCACTGTCCACTTTTATGGTTTTGGCAGTCTTGGAGGAGCTGATCTCAGTATTAGTGCTGCTTATCATTTCGTTCTTTTGATTCTTCTTGATTAATCTTATTTGTGCCCTGATCCGGCGCCTTATCTCATACGATTGTACAGTTTCCATTAATTTTTCCAGTACGTCCAGGTCAAAAATCTCTTCTACGTTTATATCCTCGGTCACGGATATGGCACGTGGAGTTGTTGATCGCTTACCTTGGGGCACGTCGAATTTTACCAGGGAGTTTCGGTCTGCATGGGGCATTTCGTCTTCTGGCTGAGAGGGTTTACGAGAATAGTTGGTCTTGTTAATTTCCAAAGAGTCGCGTCTTGTATGCTCCAGAGAGCTTTTGGTATGTTCCATATAGGAAGGTCTTCTGCCACTCATTGGACTGGTCAGGGGAGTACGTTTGGTGTGTGATGTAGTGCCGGGGCCGCTGTTGTGGCTCTCAAACAAGCTTCTTCTAGCAGCCACCGAATCTGTGGTGGATGTCGTCATTTTATTAGTTTTAGTATGAGAAGATGAAGGCGATGGAGATTTCTTTGTTGGAAGCGGCTCTAGAACAGTTTCGTCAATATCATCAGCCGTTTCAATTGTTTCGTATGGTTTAATACTGTTGGTGGTGGTGGTGATGGTGGTGGTGTTGTTGGTAGTAACAGTGTTAGATTTTAATGGATGTTGTTTGTCAGTTAATTTAACTAAATGATCTTTTGCTTTCGTTTTCAGTAGCTGGTGATGACCATCAGTTGGCGATGAGCTGGTAGAACCGTGTGCTGTAGTAGTTGGCTGTTTTCTGTGCGGTGTTGCGTTGTCGTCGTCAGTTAAAGGAATTTGTGTGTTTGTTGTTTTTGTATTTATTAGACCTTCATTTACTACCTGCGATTCAATGTCAACATCAGTAACGATCATTATTTCATCGTCCGCACTCAGATCATGTTCGTCTGGATACTTTGCTGGTGTTAAACGTACTGATGGCGAGTGTTTCTCTGGTTGCCTGTTGCTCGTTGTTGTGGTTTGTTTTTTCAAGTCATTGGTTTTGCTTTCGCTGCTGCTGCTGCTGCTAAAAACCTTCGTTTGCTTTGAGATAATATTTTTTACTCCCGTTTCAACGTTCACGTTACTACCGCGCAATTCGTAATCAGTGTCAGAGTTTTTGCGTTGGGGCGACTGTTTGGGTTTACTTGATGTCGCTGGAATTGTTCTTGTCGTTGTTGTTGTTGTCGTTGCCGTGGTTTGTTCTGTTGGTGTGTTTGTGTCAGCAGACGTTGGCTTTGTGCGTGACTTGTTGTCTGGCCGTAATTTCTCCGAATCTTTAACGGGCGACTTGTTGCACTTTACTGGAGTTTTTTTCTCAGTCATTGTTGTTGTTGTCGCTGCTGCTGTTGGCTTTTTGTTTCTGCCTTCGAACACCGAAGGTCTGTTTAATATGTCTTTCTGACGACGCTCCTCGATTATGGTTGTATGGGTTGCAGTGTGAGGTATTAATTCATCGTCGTCGTCGTCGTCATGATCATCGTGGTCATGAGGTTGTTGGTATTTTTCAGCTGTTTTGGCTGTTGTTTTTTCAGTTGTTGTCTCATGATGACTCACCTTAAATTCTTTAGTTGATTTTTTTTTATCTACCAAACATTCCGTATAATCGTCATTACGACCTGTTGTGCGATGATCTTCATTAGCCTCATTGTTGAAATCCAACTCATTTTGCTTGGAAATGTGTTTTGATATGGTGCGAACTAATTCCGGTGATTTTTGCGGTGTTGTGGCAGCCAACTTTACGGTGGAATAGACGTGCTCATTTGGCTCAAATTCTTCTTCCGAGTGCTGCTCTTTAGTTGATTTATTTGCAGTTGTGGGTTTCTTGATATCCTCAACTATATTCTGAAATTTATGCACCTTTTCATGTACCGTTAGTAGGCTTTCGTCGTCAGCAGGTTTTTCCAAGCTGATGTAATCCAGGCTGGAGGGTGTCTCTACTACAGGGTTTCTTAAAATCTGTTGTTCGTAATCCAAAGAATCGTGGTGACTACTTTTATTTATTCTCTCCACATTCACCTCTGTGATATGGCAGCCGATAAAGGAATTGTTTTCTTCTTCGAATATGGGAATGTTTTTGACTTGCGGCTTTCTTTTGGGCTGATCCTCTTCAGGTTCTTGCACAACATCGGGATATCTGGGTTTGCCGGTATCAAAGTGAGCTGGTACGGGCGTGGGTACAATTTTGTCGGGCGAAGGCTCACGTGAACTCTTGGCATGTTGTATATCGATAATGACATTTTCGATTTCAGTGGTGTTTATCATGCGATCGGCGGCACTTAAGTTAATGCTTTTTGTGGCAAAGCATTTGTTAGGGCGACGATGATCAGTTGTTTTGGTTGGGGTAGAATGAGGTTCAGGATTTTTTACTTTAATTAAGTTCTCACTAGTCGAGCGGGACATTTTTGAGTCTTTATCTTTGCTAGTGACTCTGTGTACGGGGGCCGATTCTTTGCGTTCGGTAACGAGCATACGGCGTGTTAATTTTTCGGGCATTACGGTAGAGTCTATGATTTCCTTGTACACTGAATCTTGCGACTTTTTAGAAATTGATGGCGAGTTTTCTCTTTTGTTTGGTGAATCGGAATCAGTGTGTTCGATAATGATTTCCGTGGTCACCGAAATGTTGCTGGATCTTCTTCGTTCCGTATCACGCGAGGGACTGTGCTCAGGAGAAGATTCGGAACCATTTGCCTGTTCGGGTTTGGAATTAGATTTTGTTTTGCGAGTTGATGATCTTAAACGTTCTTTTATGCCGGTCTTATCCTCCTCTAGTTTTTGTGGAGTTTTTTTGTTTGGTTTAGTTTCGGGTGAATCTTTATTGGGTTTACGTTTCGGTGAGTCCTTTACAACGGCGGAGGTTCCCTTAATCGGTGAAACGGACCGGGGAGATGATGTACTTTTAGTTGGAGAATTTGAGCGAGATGAAGTGGCCGAAGATGTCCTTTTAATATCGGATTTTTTGCTTTTCTCCACAAGTTTTTCCTGTACAATTTCCGTTTGTAAAGAATCGGTGTCAAGTTCATCAGTAACAGATTTATTTTGAATAGTTTTTTTATGAACTTCTATTCTTTCTGTTGCAGTTTGTAAAATATCACTTTTATTGTCAAAAGTTTCTTGGGGACCTTGAGCTAATGGCTTCTCAGTGGTTCTCTTGGGCTTATCTGTGCCTTCTTTTGTGGGTTCGTCTTTGCGTGTTTGGTCCGTCATCTTAACCTGTTTGTGTAAAGTCTTGTTGACACTGTTATTAGAGAATGGCTCATCTTCCTCGTCACAATCTTCGATTTTAACTTGGAAGACAACTGGACTGTTTGTTTCCTGCTCATGAATTTCGTTATTTGGCTGATTTTTAAAAATGCCTGGAGTATCTCCATAAGTTTCCATGCCTAAAATTTGGCGGCAGCGCTCTTCAAAAGTGTCACTGCGTCCGGCACCTTTCTTTTTGAAGGTGGGAGATGTGGGCGCAGCGGGCTCTGTGGTTTTTGAAACAAATGCTCCATCCGGTGTTTCTTTGCGTACTCGTTCCATCTCTATAAATTGATTGTTGACATCGACAGCAGTTTTAGTGACTTGTTTTGGTAGCCATGGCTCTTGGGATTTCTCTGACGGCTGTTTCGGGTATTTGTTGGTGATTGGGAACAGTTCTGCTTCTTTGAGACACGTTTGGCCTTCAATAGTTTCGAATGTTTCAGTTGAGCGTAATTTCTCCCGCTCTTCTTCAGCGATCACATAACTTTTTTCACACGTTTCAATTAGTAGATCCTCAATTTCTGTATCCGTTTTCTCTTCATCCGTATCTGTGGGCTGAATAAAAGTTTCCTTTTTATCTTTCGGTTTAGTTTTTTCTTCCGCTCTTAACGATTTTTTGAAAGATTCATCGTGTGGAGTTATTGACTTGGGCTTTTTAGATTTTGGACTTGGACTGCGTGTTGACGCTGATTGGCGTTCGTTAGGCAATCGCGCAGTTTGTTTGTCAATTGAGTTTTTCTTTGTTGGATTGATACAATGAAGATTACTTTCGGTTTCTAAGAATTCTCGTTCAGTTGTAATGAGTTTTTGCGAAATATTGTGCACAACTTCAGTGCTGTGGGTTGTGGTTTCGTTGTCTTGTGTGTCTTCAAAGTCAGATATCAGTGGCTGTGGCATTTTATCGGGTTTCTGCGAGTCCGGTTGTTGTGGTTTCTTAATTGATGTGAAAATGAAATCTGTTGTTTTCATAAATATTTCGTCGCTACCATCCGTTTCTGATGGTTTTGCCTCGTGGGGCTTAAATTCTTTTTCTGGGTTTTCTCCACTTGGAATGGTGTCTTGAGTAGCTGTTTTCGTAGTGGTATTAAATTCCATAACTGTTTCTTTATCTTGGCGCCATGTTTCATCAGGTTTTGTGTGTGTTGGTGCAATTGATTTAGTTGGTTTGGAGCCTTGTGGCCTGTTGGGCTCTTCAAATTCGTGAACTATTTTTTCCGTCACCAGGCGAGTTTTGGAAGTGGTTAATGAATCCCTAATGGATTCATCTTCTTCGTTATCGAAAGTATTGCCTGGGTAGAATTTTCTATCTTCTGGTTTAGTCTTTGGCTTATCGCCTTTTTTGTGTGCCAGTGTTGTAGCGGGGTATTCGTCCTCATACTGAGTGGTTTTTTCTGTTACAAACACCGAAGTTTTTGCAGTGGTTTTGTAAATATCATCCTCATGTACAGGTTTTACAGGGGACTTACTTCTCTTATTACCTGGAGCCGGCACTTCCCTTTGTTCGGCTGTAGGCGAAAACTCTCTAGTGGGCTTCTCGGGCTGTTGAATGAACTCTTCAGTTATTTTACAAGTTTTAAGGCCAACAACTTTCGTTTCATTGTCCTCCTCGTCAGACGAATGTTTGTGTGGCTGGATATCCTTCAGGTTTGGTGTTGCTTCATGTGGAAATTGTTTGTCATCTAGCGGCTTTTTTAATTTATGGGTTGCTGTTTTGTTGATTGTCAAAAAAGTTCTGAAAGTTTCTTCATCTCTCTCATTTTGCAAATTATTGCGAGTAGGCGACGCAGGCTTATTGGGAGATTGAGGTCTGCGGCCAATACGTTCTCTTGTTGGAGACTTGCTGTCATTCTCAGTTTCAATGATCTTTTTGATCTGCTGATATTCTTCGTCATGTATATCTTCAGTTATATTTTCCTTTACAATCTTCTTGGATGTGAACTTCGTTGTGAAAGTTTTGTTGTCTGTAGAAGTGATCAGTTCAGTTGGTTGCTTTTGAGTGCGTGTAGGAGAACCAGCCTTCTTCGGAGATTGTGGTCGTTTTTCTGCAGGCTCTTTAAATTTATTATCGGGCTGCTTATGGCTACGAGTGGGAGAAGTATCTTTCACAGGATGCTTTGAGTCTTTTTGGGGTTTGGTAAAATCCTGGACGTTTTGCTCTGTTACAACTTGTCTTTGGAGCGAGTTGATAACCAACTCACTAGTCTCTGTGGTTGGCTCAGGCTCATCAGTATCTGAAAGTTGTTCTGGCTCAGTTTCATGGCCTTTGGGGCTTGAGCTTGGCTCTACTGGATAACTTTTATCACCAACTTTTCCGGTATACTTTTCTCTTACAGTTTCAGTAGAACGTAAAGTTTTCCTGAAAGTGTGATCCGACTTGTCTTGAGTACGTGTAGGAGAAACATTTTTAATAGGCGACGGAGATTTCTTTTCAGGGAATTTATCGCATTTCGTTGGAGATCCTTCTCTGGTTGGCAATTTGGTTAGTTTTTCGGGCTTTGATTGGGGAAATCTTCTATCAGCATATAGGGGTTCCTCGCACTCAGTGATTAGTTTTTCACTAACAGTCCGCTGCTGTTGTGTCGTAACAGTTTTTGAATTCTCCATAAAAGTTTCATCATCATCCGTTTTAGGTTTGGGGTATTGCTCGTCCTCAATTTCTTTAATTATTTCGGTCTTTACCAATTTTGTTGCTTTTAAAGTGTTTGTGAAATTTTCTTCTTCCCGTTGCGTTAGCTTTTGAGTTCGCTGAGGAGAAACACTTTTGCGTGGAGATTTCGATATTCTGTCTGTTGGTTGTATTGGTTCGGGCTTAGTTGGGTATCGATTAGGCGAAACATGTTTATTTGGTGATTGAGGTCTTTTATGGGAAGGCTCCATGGGGGATTTTTGTGCTGGAACCCTGTCAATTCGGTTAGGCGAAACATGCTTATCCGGAGATTGCGTTCTATTATGTGAAGTTTCTATGGTTATTGTTTTATCCGAAATCCTATCAATTCGATTGGGCGAGACATGTTTATCCGGTGATTGACGTCTTTTGTGTGAAGGCTCGGTCGGTGTTCTTTCTCCAGGAATTCTATCGATTCTATTGGGCGAAACATGCTTATCCAGTGATTGAGGTCTTCCTCGTGAAGGCTCCATGGGGGATTTCTGTGCCGGAATCCTATTAACTTGATTTGGTGAAACTCGTTTGTCCGGCGATAGAGTTCTTTTATGTGAAGTTTCTATGGTTATATTTTGAGCCGGAATTCTTTCAATTCGATTGGGCGAAACATGTTTATCCGGCGATTGAATTCTTTTATGTGAAGGTTCCTGCTGGTTTATTTGATTTCGCGTAGGCGAAACTAGGCGCTGAGGACACTTAGAACCAGCTGGAACTGGTTCTCTGGGCAATTTTCGTTCAGTTTTATTCTGCTGACGTATGGGAGATAATTCCCTGCTTGTCTTGGGAGATTTGGTTTTCACAAAACCCGTTTCGAATTTCTGTATATTTTTCGCTACTGTCCTTTGTGAGGTAGCAATAAAGCTCTCACGCTCTGTTATGCCTTCACAATCATCGTCATCTGTTTCAGAAGGTGCAAACTCGGGCTTAAGAGCATTTAGGTCCTCATAACTTTCAGCTGGTATGTTTGAAAAAGGTATGTTGGGATGTCCTTGAGTAGCTTTAGTCGGTTTATTGTCTGGACTTTGAGATGTTCGTTTGGGAGTTTCTTTTTGGGGAATTCTCTCCGATGTTTCTGTTGTTATTATATCTTCTTCGTACATCTGCTGAGGATTTTTATAATCAAGCAAAACTTCAAAAGGTTCATTAGAATATTCAGGCCTTTCATAGGCAGGAGTTGCCAAACTTGGCCTATATTTGGTGTCTGTCGTCTTGATAATGTCGGGAGTTTGTTTTTCGGGACGTTTTGGTGCCTCTCGGCCTGGATATTTTATTTGTGAAGTTTCCGAAACTGAAAAAACTTCTTCAACAATATTTTGATTATTTGGTCTATCAGAAACTATTATATCATCCGAGTCCTCGGGTGTTTTATAGAGAGTAGAATTATATCTTGGATTAGTATATTCGTCGTCAGATATGAGTGGCTTATCGGATTGAGGAATGCGTTCACCAAATGTGCTTTGAAGCTTTTGGAAGCCTGGTGATAAGGGCTTTCGCAAAGCAGGTGATTTTTGTCTGGGCTTATTGTGGGGCTCTTGAGGTTTTGGAACAACAGTTTTAACACGATTCGGTTGAGAGTCTTTCTCTTTGGGAGTCATGTAGCTCGAAGAACCTGATTGTGGTTGTACAGGTTTTTTCAATTCGGGACAGAGAGTATGTGGTTGAGGTGCTTTGTGGAAAACAGGATATTGATTTGTGTCATCATCATCAACATCTTGAGGCTGTTTATAATTTGGAATAGTTTCCATAGGCTCCTCGTCGCTATCATAAAGTGTTTCTGGCGTTGGTTGAATGTCAATTTGTTGTTGTGGCAAACGTGTATGGATGGTCTCAGTAACCACAATTGTTTGTTGTTGCTCCAATCCATTTGGCTTTCTTTTATCCGGAGTTTGTGGTTTCACTTTTCGCTCTGGACTTTGGGGTTTACGTTTAGGCTTTTCAGCCTCTATTAATTTGGTGGTCTTTTCCTTTAAAGTCTGTGAAGTTTTTAAAGTCTTTTTCAAATTGTTCTCGTCAGCAGTTGGTCTGGTTAAAGGTTTTCTAAGTGGAGAAGTGTAAGACGGTACAGCAGATTTCGTAGTCTTTGTAAACGTTTTGATATCCGTAACTTTAGTTTGGGTCTTGGAGGGAGTCCGAGCTGGACTTCTAGCATCGGGTGTTAAGGGTTTGGTAGTACGATTGTTTGGAGGTGTTCGAGAGTCGTTGGGTTTTGTCTTCAAAGGACTTTTATCATTCGGTTTGATTTGGGTTTTCGACGGTGTAGAGTGGAATTGCTTGGTAGTAACGGTTGTTGTGGTCATTATGGGTCTTGGCTTCCTTTGGGGTATCGCAGGAGTTTGTCTTTCGTGGGTTATCAGTTTTGTGGTCGTTTTCTTGACACGCAAGTCATCAGCATCAACTACTTCAGGAGCAAAACTATCATCGTAATTGTCGTTGTCGTCGTCGTCGACATCATCAACTATAATCCACTCGACATTGGGTTGTTCGAAATTGGGCTTGCGAGGTTGCTCGGAAGCTGTTTGGGGTGTTTCCGCATTCACAGTTCTACGCTCATCGTTGTCAGGCTGACGAGGCATTTGCCAATCATGTCGTGGTTCAACGTTATCATTAGGAGCAACTTTTTGTGGTGTTCTAGATCTGGACAAGGGTGGTGAAAATGGTGATGATGAAGCGATGAAATTATCATCATCATAATCATCCGCCCTCTCAGATGCTTGGGGTTTTCTACTATTATTTGATGGGGTACTACTTCTACTACTGGGTGCTGGTTGTGGATGTGATGATTGTTTTTTTGATGGTGATTTTTCTGTTGGACACAATTTTATCACAGAATTACAATTCGCTACCTCAATTCAAACTACTTTACACAAATCTTTTGATTTAGCTAATGAAAGAACTTTTTATTTTTCTTTTTAATTTCGTCATTTGGTGTTAATGAATTATTAGTGGAATAGCAAGTAAATAATTACAACTACAAGAGATTTGTTTTATTATTTAATTTTTTTTATTCTTTATTTGGGTTATTTTTCAGTTGTTATTCACTCAAAGTAATTAAATATAATATTATAAAATTTTCAAAAGTACATTTTACAGATAAGCATAAATAAAATTTTCAGAATAAGTTTTCTGCAATCAAATCAATAATAGATGAAGTTAGTTTTAAACTTAATTTAAAAGTAAATTATACAATTTTAGTTAATTTCTTAAAAAAGAGAAGGGGGGAGTATGTGTTCATGCCACCATGCGTAATGCAATTTATTCATTTTTATTAACTTTTTACATGTTTTTCTGTATCAAATTTACAATTTAGAGATTCTTACAGGCGGTACACAAGGCCAGGAGAGTTAATTTCTTAAAAGAGATGGAGTGATTTTTTTAAAAACTTTCTTTCTGGCAACACTGCTCTTGACAGCTCAGCTGTTTTTGTGTAACATGTCACTGTTAAACGTGTTCAGTTTGGTTTATAATTCGAATATGAACCGACTTGTGAGCTACGCCTTGCCACCACCATAGGGTGGACAGAAGAAAACATCGTAAAAATATCGATTCAGCGCCGTACGCGGTAATTGAGCCCCTGTTGAATTTTTAATCTTTATTTTTTACACAAAATCAAAAGGCTGGACTTGCCTGGCAGTACGCGACACAATGGCCCAATTGAGAGCTTAGTTTGTAAATCATATTAGAAAGCTTTTAAAAAATCACCCATTACATTAAAGAAACAGCAGCGTTATTTTTAGCGTGAGAATGTGTTGGCATGTGCGTGTGTGTCTGTGTCTGTGTATGTGTTTGCATCAAGTTTCATTGCCCTTTTAACGCATAAGCAAAGAGATGGTGGGTGAATGGATGCTATTCTCTTAGCCAAGCGATCAAATCAAAAAAGAGAATTGTTACTCTCCCAAATGTGTGATTGTTAAATAGAAGTGAACAGGCTAAATGGTAAGAAGAGTGTTACTTTTTTGTTTAAACGTTTTTTGTTTATTCCAAAGAGAAATAATTAGTTTCTTGTGGGCCGTGATTTAGATAGTAAACTTCTTGTCTTACCATAAATCTGGGAAGGCTTTAATGGATGGGATGTTGTAGCTTGTGTTTGATCGGACGGACCCAGCTTGTAATAGTGCTTCTTTAAGCAAGGCGCTTCAATAGCCTCTTTCACCTTAACAGAAGTGGAAGCTTTAGAGTCAGTTATCTTCCCTGGAATTGGCTTTTTTTGGATGAGGTTTTTTTCTTTTGTTTGTGGTTGCTTGTGATTTTTGGAAGTTTCGAGTTTTGGTTTTGTGATAGAAGTTAGTGGCGGTTCGTTAATAGGAAATATAGAATCAATTTTGTTGGTAGTAATACGAGTAGACTGGTTATCTGGAGAACATATGCAGTTTCCACATTTTTATTTTAGATTTGTTTAGAAATTGTATGCGTACCTGTGGCTTTTGGCACATCTTTGCTAGTCAACGTCCTGGTAGTGGTAGTTGTTGTGGCAACAGTTTTACTAGGCGATGGCGACTTGGTGCCGTGCGGTGAAGTCACATGCAGTTTGTCAGTGGAGCCAGGGCCTGTTTTGGTAGTAACGAATTTGGTTACTACTGTTCTATTGCCTACAGAACGTGGTGGGGTGTTACGTGTTATGGTGGCAGTGCTGAAGCGGCTGGTTTCCGAGGGAGCACTGTCATGGGAACCTTCACGCATATCACGTCTGAAAGTTTTAGTAGACGAAACGCTGGAGCGTGGTGTGTGTCGAGTATGGGAATCAGTTGTATAACTATCACGTCTGACATGATCCATGGGCGAGGAACTGCGCAATGATGCCGCAAAGGCACGATGAGCTGAATCGACTTCTTTTTCTTTTTTTAGAACACGTTCAGTGGTTTCACGCACTGTGGTGTTGGAGGTTTTGGATTTATTAGGAGATGGAGCTCGAGGTTGTAATTTAATGTTGGGTGTGCCTCTGGGTGGTTCGGTTGCTCCTTCTACACTAGCAGGGTATCCTTGAGTTGATGTTCCTTTTGTAGGTGATCTGGCTTGTGGCGAAGCCTGAGTGGAATGATCTTGACTGGGTGATTTTCTAGGAGTGCTTGGATGTTGGTTGTGCGATGATGGTAAACCTGCAGCTGGTCTTGTGCGAATTACCGGCGGGTAATTCTTGCCAGTGTATTCCTTAATTGGAGATTGTGCATTTTCGCCTGGATAGTCGTTGTAAGGCTCACGCTCGCCTGGTGCTCTTGCGGAAGGGAATCCGTGGGTGGAATAGTCTGCGCTATTAGGCTTTTTAGGTGATCCTGGAAATTCACCCTGAGGAGTTTGATCTCCGGGAGTAGTCACTGTGTAGTTGTATGGTGAACTATTATCCTTGTGGGGTTGAATACGTGGATGAGTGCCTTGTGGGCCGTCTCTTATTATCTCGTGCTCAATGATACGCTCGGTGTTGGTGCTGAGCTTAGCAGTTTGAGATTTTTGTGAAGTCACTACAACAACATCATTATCCTCTTGAGGTAAATGCCTGTCATTTATTATTCGAGTACCGGGTGGCAATTTAGTCAAGGGAAAATCCTGTTCATGGGGTTGTGCTTGCTTTGCAGTGGGATAGTTTTTGGGCTCTCTTATCGAGGGAAAGCCTTGAGTAGAAAAATCCTGTGGTTGCTTATTTGGAATTTGTTGATATGGTTGATCATCATGAGATACATGTTCGGTTTCTACAATACGCTCGGAGTTGCTGGTAGTTTTGAAGTTGGTTTGCTTTTGCGAGCTCACGATTATAACTTCTCCGTCTTTAGTGTTTACGCGACGTTCGGTAATGTTGTCCGTGTTATCCGGGTAGTTTGGAACAGCCGATTGGGTGGGGTAGCCTTGAGTAGGATGGGCGGAGTGAGGACGTTCCGTTGGATATTCCTGCGTGGGCTTATTGGGTCTAACCGATGGGAAGCCATGGGTACTGAAATCATTAGTTTTAGGCTTTGGACGACCTGAGGGCCCACCGTGAGTATGATGATCATCGATTTCCTTAATAGTTTCGGAAGTAGTTTCAGTAGTGAATTTACTACTGGACTTCTTGGTAGAGGAAAACTTTGTTTCGATGTCATCAATATGAGAATCTTGGACGTAACGTGTAGTGTTGCTGTTGTCCACCATATCGTGACTGGGTCTAGGATGAGGCGACGAATCTGGTTGATAGTTTCTGGAAGATTGTTGGGAGTCACGTCTGATTTGGGCTTGATTTGGAGTGGTCGATGTTGGGCGAGTTGGGGATGCAGTGGGAGCCATTTCTTCGGTTTCGTAGCGTTTGTTGCGAACAATAGTGCCGTCAGGTAAACGTTTTACGGTGGTGATCATCTTGACATTAGGCTTGGGATATTCCACTGTGTTAGAGATGATTTCACCGGGCTGTTGCATAAGTTGTTGCACATGTTGTTGGTATTCGGGTGAAGCTTTATCCATATCGACGTAACGTTTATTCTGTTCGAGTGTTTCTTGACTTTGAATGTTTTGCGAAACATTTCGCTGCTGCGTGTTTTGGCGTGTTGTTGATATCTGCTCGGTGGTACGATGTTCCTGCTGCTTAAGATTTTGTTGATGTTGTTGTTGAAATTGTTGCTCGTAAATACGCTGCTCTTCGAGCAGGCGTTGTTGTTCCTGTTGTTGTTGGCGTTGCTGAAAGTCCTGTTGCTTTAGAAGATTAGAGTCAATCAAGTACTTTTGAGGATGTGGTTGATGCTTTACGGGATAACCATCATCGTATTCCACATTTGTGGAAGACTGGATTACTTGCGAAGATGAAGAGGATTTCGTAGAACTGGTGCGAACTTCAGTACGTCCTGAGTTTTCATCTCCTAAAACAACTTTTTCTTGCAAATGAGAATTGGAACTTTCCATGGCCTTCTTAACAAAGTTCTTATCATCTCCTTCATGATGAGCACTGGAAAGATGTTCGTTGCGCCCCTTGAACTCGGCAGTGCCACCGTTAACGCTTTCCACGCCTATTTAATTTTTTTTTTTTATAAAAAGAAAAATGATTTTAACTTTAATGGGCCTCAGCAAATATCTAAAAGTGTAACTTACCATCCGTAGTGGCCACAGTTTCTGCACGAAAACCTTTGCCATCTGGACTTACTTCCTTCGATGACTGCACATTCCATCCCGAGGTGTTGGGATTATTCAGAGCCATTGATTGAAATTTCATTTCCGTGGGCGACAACGAATCCCTTATTTCCTTGGACTTTAAGCTCTGGAAACTTTGATCGGCCAAGGCATCGCCATGACTGGTGACCAAAGGATCTTTACCAAAACCCGCTACAGAGTTGTCAGCCATTATATCACCCTGATACAGATCTCTTAAACGCGATTCACGCAACTTGTACAACTGCGAACGTATCTCTTTCTTACGATTGGCGTCCTCAGATTGCTGCCACTGCAAAAAGTTTGGAAGAGAAAGAAAAGTTAATTTTTGATCCTTTGCTTGTGATATAAAACTAACTCGTCCTTTAGTCGAGCTTTAGTTAAGGAGAAAGGCAAAACATTAAAAATAATTCTTGAATTTAAGTCGCTTTTTTATCTCAAAAATGTTTTGATTTCAATATTTCACTACGTTGTGAGCAACTTCTTCAGCTGGAAATTTTAAATGAAATTAATCTGAAAGCGCTGCTTATTTCTTGAAAAGCTGCATATATTCCTTTTAAACAAATTCCGCCTCATTCTGTAATTATTTGTCGACGTCAACGTCAAGACAATATCGAAAACGGCGCTAGCTATCCCTTGACGTTTAACAAGTAGCGAAAGGCTGTTGAAAATAGTCAAGTAATGAAAAAAGTGCATATTATTGTCCTACTTTTAAAACTCTATTTCAACTTGAACTTAAATTCATAATGCACATCTCCGATATCTCTGTTTGAGTATCGTATCGGCGGAAAGGTGTATCGCTACATCCCTAATCTTGAATAAATCCAATAAAAATAACTGAAATTCCAGATAAAATTTTCTCGAAACGTCATATTCCACTAAATTATTTTAGAAATGGACTGTTCTGTTTAAAAGTTTTAGTTTTTATCACAAAGAATTATTTTTCAATTGTTCTTCTTCTTTAAGCCAAAAAAATGCGAACAACGAGTTAATCTGCAGGTTTACTGCAATTCCACAAAACACTCATTATGCCGACATAAACATTCGAAACAAAATACGAAAATATTGTATCACAAAATCAGTAAAAAAAAAACACCAGGAACACAATAACAACATGCAAGTAGTACTTCTATATTTTTAGAGACGTTGCGTAGTCATAACAAAGTGTCAAATTTATGATTCGCTTGGAAAAAACAAAAAACAACAACAACATTATTAATTTAATATGATGTGTTGTCTTACGAGCCAGTACTTATATTAAAGATTAAATTTAATGTTTGATTTGATAACAAAAGAACGCGATGGTTGTGTGTTTATTTCCATTTTGTGTGTCTCTAACTACACTGTACTCGTACAGTAGGAGAAAAAATTAATACATAATAAAAATATTCGAATAATAAATTCAGTTAAAATGGCTCCAAAAAACATTAACATGAATCGGCGTTATTAAAGTTCAAGTCGTAAATTTACTTAAGAGGAATTAAAAGGATCGCCACTCTTGTCAGCTTTTGGCTGTTTTCGTACGGAATCGGTGTAATAAATAATTCGATTTATTTCGCGGTATTAACTGATCGAGCAATATAAAATGCGTACAGCCAAAGTGACGGCCTCTCCGAATCAGCCAGAAAAACTGTATAGGACCTCAAAACGTAGAGATATCATGAGAACTTAATATTTACAATACGGGGTAAGACTAATTACTTCCCGATTTTTGGTTTCCTAGCGGTAAGTCAAAATCAAAGTCGTTTTTCGTTGAGTGTATATGTTACTCTATTGACGAATAACACTAAATTCTTCGATTATTATTCGACTAAATATTTTATTCCAATAATTGTTCGCGCGATTACACGATTAATACAAAACCTGAAATAATTGAATACCCTAAAATATATGCATTTATTCAGAATTTATATTTTTTTATTAATATATATTTATACTATATTTTTTATTAATATTTTGTTCATAAACTTTTAATATGTATAATTTTTCAACAATAACTTTTGTATAACAGCATAATCCGTTGTATCGTCGTTTAATTTGTTGTCTTTGCCATAATCAGTCTTTTATTATATTGATTAAAAAAAAAGTTTATGTTGTACAGTGTCATTTAGTACGAAACTGTTTACTTTATAGTGGTCCAAAAAAAAAAAAAAGTTTTTAACAAATTTTACCACTGGAATGCTAAATTAAATAAAAGTAACAAAAATAAACAAATAAAAAACTAGAGAAAGAAAACAAAATAATTGAGAAGTATGCGACCTCAAAGTACAAAATGTTATTGTTAATGATATCACCGTATAAAAATACTCAAATTGCTGTTTAATTTTTATCAAGCAATTAATTCATCATAAAAGTGTGACAATTTATTGTTGTTTATTACAAAAGAAATATTGATAAAATATATAAATATATTTGTCTTTATAGAATATTGAACTGAAAATGTTTGCAAAAACATACTTTTGACAGCGTTCTGAAGAGTGTTTCTGAACTTAGAATTCCTGTGAATTTGAACAGTTTCAACCCGGTAGATTTCAAGATATTTCAAAAACAACTTTCGAAACGCCTTCATCGATCTATTCCACAAACTCATCAACTCTGAATATTTAAAGCCACGTCGATCACTGCAAACCAGTTCAAAATCGGGTATCCGTTCCTGATATATCGTGTACGAAAAAACTTTAAAAACTCCGAAATTATATATCTGGTCTGTTAGTGCTCTCGATTCTTTTATAGTAATCGAAAACTTCACTTAATTCCATTTATCACGTGGGAACTCGTTTTTAAAACTAAGATTATAGTGTTGTGGCTCGAAGATCCCACAAGCGTAGAACACCGCAAAAACCAGGTTGCAATAGCTTACGGCTAAAATTAGCGGGAAGTTGCAGGAATGGATCTTAGGGTCAGCCGTTTTTCACGGGGCTTTCTGCACTGTTTTTTTTTTGTGATTTTTTGGTTTATCGACGTGAAAAATCTTTAAGTAGCTCCCAGCTTTTTTACAAATAACTTTGATGTTCTATGTAATTCTTACGATGGCATGAAAACCATAATTAAAAATAAAATTATTATAAAAACAAAACAAAATTAAATATAATTTATATCAACAAGAGCCGATTCCCAAGAATCAAGTCACCTGAGACATCGTTTACACAGCAGAAATTTTCTTTTACAAAATCGTTTTGATTTTCTTCTAAAATTTCAATTCATTAATACACAAACGGCCTATTGCAACCAAGCGATGAAAGAAGAACTTCCAAGCCTGTAACCACGCCCCATTTATTTGCCTGTGCGGTAACGAACTAAAAATCGTGTACAGATGATGGGAATATGGTGTCTTTCTGGAGCTTTATTATTTTTGAACACTTTAATTGTTTTATATTTTCCTTTGATGCTTAATGTGTCGATCCTTTTTAATTCTTTCTGAATATCTCGTTACAAAGTTTGGCCTAATAATAGCGAAAATATTTGCACAAAGTAATTTCGCGTTATATCTTTTCCATATCTACAATCACTCTATTATATCTTCAATATCTCAAAATTTATGTATTTTATTTTATAAAACGCTCGAATGTAAATACTTTATTTGCATATATAATATTTTTGAATAAAATTGCAAATTTTAAACTTTGTGCTCTTGCACTAAAATCACAAGCATCTTTCTTTTGATTTTAGTGCTTTTTGAACTAAAAACGTTGGCAACGCTGTCTATAGATGATATATTGATGCCAGGGATGCCACTTTACATTGTTTAAAGAACAAAAGGCAGCACTGCAGTGTATTCTAATGTTGAGGTTAGGTTATGGTTATTAGGACCATTGTCGAGACAATGCACTTGTGTCCGTTCATTCGGTCCCGTTGTGATACTCTGAAATTCTAATGTTTAGTAACTCATCATTTCATCTTCTGTAACAAAAGAGTACTAAAATATTATTTCATAAAAAATGCGTAAAAAGTAAAATTATTACAAAAAAAACACTCGATTTATTAAATCTTCTTAAGTGATTTTCGAAAGCATTCGAATGACGATAATATTTATATATTTTTAGATTGCATGTACATCAATTATCGTTGCTGTTTTAAATGTGTTGTTGTCATTTTATTGAAAACTGAAATTAAACGGTTTAGCAACATCGTCCATCAGAACGATAAATTATAAACGTTTATAATTAAGACTTGATAGAATGCTTTGCGTGTATTTATTTCTGTCTGCTAACTTCTTAATAAGTTATAGAATAATCGTTAATTATTTTAATCCTCTTAACGCTAATGCAGTGCCAAAGTTGATGCCATTATAAAATTAAATTTTAAATATCATCAACCAAACATAAATAACTGTATAAAATATTTTATTTTATTTTAATAAAAGCTATAAATTATGCAACGCCTCCTCGTCGAAAAAGTTTACTGTCCGCCAGCCAAATAACCAAAATCATATGCAAATTATCTTTGAAAATAAACCAATTTCATGAATATTACAAACGTGTTATTAATATTTTATTTCAATTTAAAACTTCAACGCCTATAGAATAAACGGCCGATGGCATTTGAATAAACATATTGGATTACATTTTAATTATTATCACAACCCGCATTTGATTTTCTCGTGAAAGAACACAAAACATGCAGACGTATTTATTCATGGAAGTGTTCGTATGCATGTAGAAACCATAATCATCCAATAAGCCTATCGAGACACAATCTTAAATGTTTAATGCATACATTCTCCAAACTAGTAGACAGATTAAGTACGATCGAGCTTACGCCAGTGTTGTCACTTTAGACAAGAACAAGACCGTGAAGTGTTCACTAAAAATTGACAAGAAAACCGAGTTGAAATGTGTTATCAAGCACCAATAGAAAATACAAACTTTTAATAAAACCTTTGAAATTTGGTTCGTCATTTGCACGTGAGAAAGCTTTAATGGGTGCTTTTTTAAGAGCCACATGAAAAATAGTGCAAAGGTTATAATTCGCTCGACGATCAACCGGCCCCAAATGTGAAGGAAATTCTTGATCGAAATCGCCATTTACATGAGGCCATTGTTTCGTGTGCTTTAAAGCCTGTGACATCGTCTTGTTGCAACCATAAGTCTGCCAAGGCCAGCTCTTCCACGTGGGGCAAAAATAATTGGTAGTCATCGCTCGGAGGAACTCACCATTTATGTTATTGTTCACAGTAACGCTCTTGCCTTCGTAGTCTTTGCAAATGTACGGTCCAAGGATGCCACACTAAACAGTGCAGTTTTCGGAATTCATTAAATACATCGATTTCGCCTGTTTACGTATCCGTTCCAGAAATGAACTCCAAACTGATCATAAAATTGAAGAAGTGCCCGATGCACTTTCTTAACCGAACATGAGTTTTCACAACAAAATTTAATAATTTCCAAGCGTTTTTCATTTCTAAGAAACATGATCAAATTATACACCAAAAGCAGTGTTGTCAATAAAAAAAAGTTGCTAAAAAAATTACACATTATAAAAGTGCACTACCAGACCAAAAATACCTCTTAACACACCCAAAAGATTTTAATATGGCAACATTGGTTTACCCACAAGCTTAAAAAATCGCCTACTAAAAAGATTTCTAAGTAGATATGAACTTACACACATACACATGCATGTGTGTGTGGATGTGTACATATTTGTTATGCCGGTGAGTAAGTGAAACATCATCCCAATTTCACTTTTAGAGGACAGGTTAGTTAGATCATACTTAAATCATGCACGCACTCTCAACAGATTTAAATAATAATTTGCAATTAATATTCAATTATAAAATTATATTTTATAATTTTATTGTCAATCTGTTTCTATTACCTCCATACATTTAAAATATTTAAACGAAATTTAAATAAAGTGGCCCCGTAGCATGAAGAGTATCAAATTATTTTTAATAATTCATGCAAAATCCGTAGGTAATAAATATGTTTGTTTGTGTTCGTGTTAATGAGAGTAGAAATTAGCAAAAGAGTGAAAATAACAAAAAGGTAATAAAGCAGCTTCAGAGAGGTGTTTAAGAGGAGACCAAATAATAAACAATAATAAAAAAAACTTGCATTAACTTGAACTACAATAAACTGATGACGTGATCTCTTCACTCTGATGTATAACGGATGGATGCCTGTATAGCAGGTGGTTGTGGTATATTGTTGTTGCTGTTTGTGTTTTTAAGTGCATGAGTCGTTAGTTGTTGTTTTCTGTTTGCTGAGTGCAAAGTACGTGTGTATCAGCGTATTTGTTTTTATTATAGAGTTTTACTTTGAGTAACAGTTAAATAAAGTGCAATTAAAATTTGGTAAAGAAATACAAATAAATTCGAATTTGCCAAAAGTAAAAAGAATTTGACCTCCAGGTGTCTTGGCTTTGTTGAAGGTGATTTATTAAAGTCAATACATCTTACAAATATTGAATAATCAAATTTGATAATAATGACGATAAATAGGATATGAGCGCACTTTTTAAATTGCAACGAATAGAAACAATTTGCTAACATTCTTGTGCAGGAATTCTTTAAATGCACATAATTTTTTGCACAGGTTCTTTTTAAAATCTTGAAACTCTAATTGCAGCACCATTGTGTCAGCGATTAATTTAATAATTTCATTTATATCTTCAATCAATCTACCTGACAAGATGCTAAATCAACAAGACAACAAAATTCAAAAGCTAAACTTCAAATACATTTAGAAATTACGTCATACCAGAGAGTTTGTTATTGTGCAAAACCTCAATTTTTTTATCATTAAATATGATATTATAAATTGTTGTTGATTTTATTAAAAAACAAACAATTTCGCATTCAAAAATCCGTATACTTTTAATCATCATTCAACATTAAACTGTTTTTCTAATTTGACTCAATTTCGAGAACCTGTTAGACGGGACACATGAAGCGTAAGAGCGAGAGTGCCTTCGCAGTTTTAAACTTTTTTTCTTCTTCGTTTCCTACGTAAATGCTATGTTTTATAGCCAAGTTAACAGATTTGTTTTGTTATTTTTATTGCTCTGCGAAGTATGTATAGAAAGTTTTGCTTGGCTTTTAAGCCATGAATAATAGTTTATTTAGACGTTTTTTTTTTCATTCTTATAAAACTTAAAACACAAACACAAACTTGCAAAATACAATTTTTTATTTTTTTATTCAACTATTATTTTTCTCTTCCTGTTGCGATTCTGAACTTTAGCTAATTTCTCACGTCATCAGCAATTATAGCGATGATTTTGGCAAAAGCAGAACGTGCCAAAAAAGCTTTCGATTTGTTTTGTTTTTATTTTCAAAAAGCTGGTTTATATCGACAGTTTTCGATTTCCAAAGTCAAGACTATTTGCTAAATAGTCTTTATGGATAGTTAAGAGTATATAAATACTAATATGTGTTGGTATGTGCGTTTGTATGTATATTTCTTATAGAAATTCTAACGTCAAGACCGATCGTTTTGAAATTTCGCAACTTTGTTATGTTATATAACCCTAGAACACTAACCCAGAAGTCTAATATCGCAGGTGCTTTCTTCAATGGTTTTTCCACAATCGCAAAAGCATGTCCGAATCATTTAAGTCACACATACTGAGCGTGGAATTATATAAAAAAAAAAAGAATTTTGTTATGAATTATTTATAAGTTTATAAAAAGGAAAAACCAATAAAACGAAAAGAAAATTATAGATCATTAAAGTTCATCAATTTAAGAGCTTTAGGAGGAATTCCACAGTGCATAAATATTTACGTGGCGTTAGTATTGAAATGGATTATATTTTTAATATGTAGCAGGAAGTGTACCCATACATACAAAGCAAATTATACTATTCCAACATCTGGACAGCCGAGTTAATTAGAAAAAACTATCCAAAAGTTAAGTGTTTATTTCTAGTCGGATCAGCTGTAACCTTGAGGTCATACTTTCATGAGATTTGCATGTGGTGTTGGGCAAACAAAAAATCCAATTTCACCATAAACTGTCCTACTCAAATATTTTTCAAGAAGGAAAAAAATCAAGACAACAAGTAAAAATGTCTAAACGAAAAAAGCCACAAATCGTTTAGGCTAGAAAAGAAATCATTTCATATTCAAAAGAGAAAAGAATTGATTTCAATCTGAAAAACTCCCACATTTAAACATGTTCCTACCCAACAATTAAAAAACTTTCACAGGTGACATAATCCACAGCTCTATTAATTCTTATTTAGAAATAAATTTTATTTGCTGTCACTTAACAAACTATCGATTTGCTTGTATATATTCAAATGATTATTCTCTTTAAACTCCGGCTTTTATAAACTTTTAATATTCGACTTTTACACCTGCCCCTCTCCCTTCGTTTTGCAACACTTATTATAGTATTTAATAGTTTATTTAATTTATTTAAAAATAAAATTTGTCTATCAGAAGTTTCCGCAGTAATTTGACGCCAGATAAATTCTGGTGATATTCACCACTAATTTTGTATATATAAACCTTTAAGTATATCATTTACAATATTAAAATTTTTGCAAAAAGGATATACACAAAAATAGCTTTACCAAATTTGCTCTATTTGCAAATCTCTTGCAAATAGAATCAACAACTTTGGAATTCCTTTATTTAACTGCCATGAGTCAGGCAAAATAAGAAACAAAATTTCCCCACGTAATCAAAACAATGCAAAATTGATAAGAAGCAGACCAGGAGACCGAAAGCAGGGATGTACAACTCAGTAAACAGCTGTAAATCCCTATTTTGCAAATAGTTGGAGAAAACCATGGAAATTCGCAAAAATAAAAGGAAATTTTTAATTTCCTAATTTAGTACACGAATATATTATACACACACAAACACCAACTTATATATATATATATATATATATATATATACAAGTATATGTCTGAACTTAGTCACATAAAGGAATATAAATAAATTATTTTGTTCTACCTGGTTTTAAATCGGCCTTTTCTACTGTTGTTTTTTTCGCAGTTTAATTAAAATTTTATGCGCGTTTAAACAAGCACGAAAAAAAAAATTTGAATAAGTTACTGTTTACACTAATAATACCAACAGTTGTTGTTGTCTTTTTTAAATGTTATTTTCGTACACAATAAAATTGTGAAAAATTAGTAGATAAATTCGTTTTATATTTTAATCACAGACTGTATTTATTTGTTTTAGACTTTGAATTAGTTTTTACTTGTTGTTTCTTATCGAAAATAATTTCATCAATCTTATTTGCTGTTCCAGAAAATTTCTATTATCGTTTTAATGTTTTATTAATGAATTTTTATTTGTATTTTATTATTGTTTAAAAAGACGTACGTTTCGATCGAGCACCAAAATCAAACTGAAATTAGAAAAAGCCCGCATAAACTGAAATTGAAATTGAAAATTTTAACTGAACTTGTAGAGTGTAAAGTGAAGTTGAATGATGTGATACGTTGGCTGTTTTGTCGTTTTTGGCTGATGTGACCGTATACGAAGCGACAGCGAACATGTTTATCATTTTTTCTAAATATATTTTTTTCTCTGCTTTTTGTTTTGAAAAAAGGTAGTATGAAAGATATCTGTGTTATTTAATTTGTTTTTTTCTTATTTTACTTCGTTTCAGCCCACAACAAGCGATATAATTGAGAAAACAAAAAGCAAAGAGTTGTTATGTCTGTCTATTATTATTATTGTTGTTGTTGTTGTCATTGGTGTTGTTGTAAAAGTCAGCTTGTAGCAAATATTCTTAAGGCAGTGGATCTGAAATGGTTTCTAGCAAAGACAATTTCAACCGTTCTAAGTACCTGCATATATTAGAAATTTAAAAAATATAAGCTGCTCAAAATATTCCCCCTTATTCTGTAATAATTTGTCAACGTCACGTCAAGACAATATCGAATATATACTCCTTTACTTCAGCATTTTGGCCATTTTCAATATCCGAAGGTCTAGAAAGCACTCACAGCATTTCAGTTGGGAAGTACCCAATTTTTGATACTGTTTTGTGACTTCGACAAACAAACTTCAGGTTCTTATTGATCCATGCATAATTGTAGTGGAGATACTATTTAAAAATGAATCATGTAGATGAAGACTATTTATAAAAATATCTGAATCTACTCTCAGGTGTTCAATTACAAAAAGTAAATTTTTCTTTCTTGTATGAATCATTAAGTTCCCTTAAAACTTCTCCACTATTTAGTTCGTTCGCTTTGAAGGTTATGGAACCAAAGTGAACATAAACGATAAGTCAGACATCGAACTTCCATTTGAAGTTCATCAACAGTGGAAGATTTTCTTATTACTAAATTATCGGTATTATACTGATAAACGTTGATATACTACAGATAAATGAATAATTTTCTAAGCGATATATCATATAGAAACGTTTCATAAGCAACGATATCATTTTTGGGAACCACTGGAATTCTATCAATATCTAAGATACAAACAAACACATACACAAAGTCAATATCAGCGATATAAGGCGTTAAAAACGTCGCTGATTTTAAGGTGAATAAAATACATTATTTTTTTCGCAATAATTCTCATTAAAGCTTTTGTTCAAATGACAAATATCGATACTCCAATTTATCTATAAACAGTTCAGAGATGGAAAACTATATTAAAATAATTAAAATTTGCTTAAAAAGTACGCTTTTTACTGGAAAAATATATGCTTATTTCATTTAAAAAGCGAAATAAATTTTTGTGCTTTTGCTATATTTTATTATTGTTCTAGAAACATTTCTAATAATATTATTAAAATAATATTAAATATTATTGTAAAGTATTTAATGAATGTTTATTATTATTATTATTATTATTATTATTATTATTATTATTATTATTATTATTATTATTATTATTATTATTATTATTATTATTATTATTATTATTATTATTATTATTATTATTATTATTATTATTTTATACAGTTCTTATGTATTTATATACAGTTCTTATATTTTAAAATTTTTTTTATATTATTACATAAATATATTTTTATTCATAATAAGGGAATTTTTTTAATTTTATTTGGCTTGGAAGTATAAGATTTTCATCATTTTTATATATAATAATATGTGTATATATACAATTTCATTTCTCAAATCTCTGTTTTTACATTCCTGGCACAAATTAATTTGAAGAGGTTTTATTTCTCATTTTTTGTTTTCCCCTGGTTGAAATTCACCATAAACTTGTTTATTTTTTACAAAAATAACTCGCGCCTACATTTGCAAAAAAAACAAAACAACAAAAAATGGCAATTTAACTCATCGTCGTTATTGCATTACGACTTTATTTGTATTAAAGCCAGTTGTTTTGCTAATTTCATTGTTTTTGTTGTTGTTGTTAATTGTCAATTCTAGTGAATTGAGTGAAACGTAATGCAATCAAAAATACTCCCATGCACAAATGCAAAAACGAGAAAAAAAGCACTTAAACTGTGCATTATATGAGAACACGGTGTAACATACACACACTCACACACACTCACACACACTAGGGTCAAAATATACCCACCAACTAACAGTACTTGCCTAAAAAGCGGGTGGTGAAAAATGTTAAAAGTAAAACCAACAACAACACTTTGGTTTTTCATTAAAACTCAACGAATCCAGTTTTGTTTTTTAAACAAAATTAATGATTTATGGCAATTGATTGTACGTTATTAATGTAGGCGACAACGACTGACCGGACAGCGACAAACTGAGGGAGTCGTGGCCAATTTGTTTGCATGCATGTATATGTATTTGAATGTGTCTGCTGTATTTGTATTCTGTTAAAGGAAATCAATTGTTAAATCAAAACTCTTATGTAATTTACTTGTAATATTTATTACTAATTCTAACTGTCAAGTGCGACAAATAAATATCAAGTTTGAATTTGTTTTCAAAAATTGGGTTTGTACTAAAATTTACTTAGCATTTGTATGTGTATGCGTGTGAGTGTGTACAAAGAAATTTAAATGTTGCCAGTTTTAATTGATGACATGCAATGGACTCAAGAAACTTTATTAACTCTAATTTGATGAGCTAATTAACAGCCTTGTATACGAACTGAATGCAAATTTTATGTATTTTTAATATTTTATTTAAGTGTTTATAAGAATTTAATAACTGCAGTGTCAAATGCACATGCGAGAGAAACTACCACACGGGAAATATTGTGTCAAAGTGGAACACAAAACTAGAAAAAGAGTGCTCATTCAGTCCTCATTCAGCGTAACATCAGAAGATATATTTGACAGGCTACTCCAGGATACTTCTATTAGCGGTTTTTATGAAAAAGAAGTTGTTATCGAGTGCCTTAAATGTGTCTATTGAGCCCCGCCAATACCAAAACATGTAAATTCTACCAGTAACTAACTATCCAACTGCGGAACCAATCAATGGGAACCTGTCACGTGACACATTGTGTGACAGGGCCTTTTGGCTCTGGGGGGACAGGCTACTCCAGGTTATTTCTATTAGCGGTTTTCATGATGAAGAAGATGAGGAAGAAGAAGTAATCAATGGAAACCTGTCACGTGACACATTGTGTGACAGGCCCTTTTGGGATGTTACACAAAAACAGATGAGCTGAAAAAAACAGTGTTGTCTCAAAGAAATCATTCTCTTTTTTAAACTCTTTTAGTCGCGCGGGAACCCAAAAACACAAGGCTGTTGGTTGAGAGGTTGCTGTTGACTGAAGTATAAGACGCAAGGCTACAATACCTAAGGTCCCGAGTTCGATGGTGTCGAATTTTTGTGATCTGCATTATTGCAGGATTGTGTTAATTGTTGTCGGCACTGGTCGCTGGCCGAGATGGATTAAGACCGTCATTTACTAAAAGAGCAGAATACAGTACCATCTTTCGTCGGTACCTGTGGCAAAAATATTTATATGCAAAGTCAAAAAGTAAAAATAACTACAACCAAATTCTCTATCCGCTAATCTATCTTCATCTGTCCTCTTAACACTATTCCCTGCTTTCCCTGCTCCAACGAAATACACTGCACATGTAGGCGTCGTCCCCTGAGCGCTGGTACTACTTATAAAAGCCGTCTTTTCTTAGCTCTCGGATAAGAAAGTCTTCCTACAAAAAAATCATTTTTATCACTTGAAAACCATGAGGTTTGCTTTTCTGGTGACCCACTTTGGTGTTCAGGTAGCACCACCCAATTTAAAGATATAAAATCCAAGTCTAAACTCGGCAATACCTCTTTAAATATTGTAATAAATTGTGCAACAATTAGCCTACGCGTTTAAGAATGGCGAAATGGCTTCTTTTTTCCAAAATCTCCCCACTGTGCATTCTTGCAGATCTTGTAAAAAGTTGATTCTGTTTCACCAGTATTGCTTAGACTGCTCACACCGTTTTTATTTAAGGCGAAAATAATCTCTAGAGGCACAAATAACGAAAAAAAGGATCGCAATAATTAATGACAAATAAAAATTCTAATAGCACGTCTTGCTAAGTCGGTATTTCAAGCAAAATTTATCAAAAGCTTAAGAGTTAAAATTTTCCAAATGAGTTTGCCGAGGCTTAATGTTCCTCCTATTTATAAAAACAAATTTGTAATAATCTAATATAATCGTAGACTTTTTCAAATCAAATCTCTATCAGCCGAAATTTTTCATTGTGCATTTCTGACAACTGCCACAATATGAAAACTTATTTGCCTAAATAAATGTCCTAGACGAAAAATATTTAACAGATGGCCGGCCATTGAATAATAAAAATAAATCCTTTATTATTAATTTAATTGTTGGCTTTTGTCCACAAACTGAAATGTCGTCATTTATCATTATTTTGGCAAAATGTGTGCAGTCGTGATTACATAATGCGAGAGGTACACGACGCACGCGAAAACTAAATTTTCAAGTACAAAAAAATTAACAAAATTAAAAAAGAAATAAAAAATTCAATTGATATACAACAGGCAACATAAATGAAATAAACACAAATTTATTGTATCACCTCCAGTTAAAAAAGTGCCAACCAAATCAGCGACAGCAGTCAGCCAGCCAGCCAACCCCAAAACCAGTAGAACCAACAACAATATTTGAATCACTGCTGCTGCCTTCGCATCGTCGCAGCCGATGGAAAAGATGTAGTCATCGTTCATCGTTATTCAATTGTATGAAGAAAAAACGTATCGTATCGTCGTACTACTAGTTTTTGGTTCTTCTAAGAAAAATGACGTCATTATTAAATTGAAGATATGAAAATCAATATCAAACAAACGCACACCATTAATATTAATATTCGAATGCAAGTAGTCTAATTACAAAGAGATCGTATTTGTGTTGCTGTAAATCCATACACACACACACACACACACACATACATAAATATTGATTGCCTGTGCAGAACGTTTGCAAGCTTTTCCCCAGCGGTTTTATGCACACATGCAAACACATTTGCAAATACATGTTTTTAAATTAGGGGATTCCATTCATTGAGGTTTTGCATTAATCGCGCAAATAATTGTTCGTGGTAAATATATAATCGAATAATATAATTCCGTTGTTGGAATAATTTTAATTCTCTCTAGTTTAATAATTTAAAAATAATAAAACCAAACATTTTATTTAAAAAAAGACTAAGGAAAATAACAAAAAGTACTTCATTTAGTAGAATAGAATAGAAAACTTTTTAAATAAAAAATGGCATAAAAATTTAAGTTCATTTTCTAAAATAATGTATCTTTTATCTTGGACCAGCACTCAGGGAATGATCCCTACATATGCAGCCCATTGTGCCAGAACTAGAAAGGAGGGGATAGGGTTAAAAGTACAGCTGCAGACAGATTAGAAGTTAGAAAATTTCGTTTTAGCTGTTGTTTTACGTTTTAGTAGGCCGGTGAATTTTTAGCTACAGGTACCGACGAAGGAGGATGTTACATTGTGTTCTTTAGTAAATCGCTGGCGACAAAAATTAATACAACTCGGCACCAATGCAGATCAGAAAAATTCGGCACCATATATATATATGACTGAGTGCGCTGTCGAACAAGGCGCCTAAAGGTAGGTGGCCAAGGCATCGTAGTCTTATGTTTAGTACTGCAGCCAACAGCACCCTCAAATCGTGTTTCAAATGATTTCTTTCTTTTTTATTTTGATCAAAATTGATTTAGTAAAAATTCGTTCACGTTTTATAGATACCAGTCGAATCTCTTTTTGATTTTATAACAATTTTGATAGCATGATGTGTTCGTAGCAGCGTCTTGTTTTTTACATAAAAAAGAAAAGAAAAAAAACGAAACAAATACTTGAAAAAACCAACTTTCTATCAATCGGTTAATCCACATAAATTATTAAAATTGTTCATTTATTAAACTCACAAAATTAACCGATTAATCGAACAACGGTTAAATGTTTGAACACCCTAGTAAATATGAATTTCCACACACATTTCGATGGAGCACGTAGTATTCGTTTGCCTGTCTCTGTACATGTCTGTCTATGACAACATACGTTTTTGGCCATGATGTCCATTATTATTATTAGTTTTTGCTGTTGTTGTTGTTGTTCGATATTTTTACAGCTTGTTTGTTTTGTAGTGACACACAGTCATGTTGTACTCATTCAATAACCGGCATGTTTGTCTACTGTGTTTGGCTGCGTGGGAATTGGAATTGCGCATGCGTAACAAAAGTTTTCTAAAACTCAAATTTGCATATTATTAACGACATGGCTGGCTGTCTGTCTATTCTTTGGCTTTATTCCATATAATTTTTTTTTATTGTTATTTGATATTGTAATTTGAAAAGAATTATACATATTTTCTAATTAGAAGAACATGAGCAAACAATATTTACAAAAAACAATATTAAAAATGTTGTTAAAAAATAATTAAGTCAAGGTTTTATGACGAATACAGCCGACCAATGGCCCCATTTACAAATACTTCAATTATATATCGTATAAATACAACTCGTCATGAAAAATTTTAGTGCAAAAGTTTTAAAAATCTTGGCTTTACAAGGAATTGATAAATACAGTCTTCGAATGTGCTGTCATCGGTGCGATAGAATTCTCGGATTCTATTTCATAATGAAATCGGTATAAATATAAATTATTATATCACCTAATAAATGGTGATATGCAAAAATTTATATCAATACTGATGATGAAAGTGTAGTGGCTTTCAAAAACAGCTGTGCTGCCCTGCAGTGCAAGTTACGCAACTGAATTGTTGATGACTTTTCCTAGTGCATTAAAATATTTGTCATAGCTTTCTGAATTAAAAAGACGTCACAAGCATTTGCCTATTGAAGTTAATTAAATTCACCGCATTTAAAAACTTTCAGCATAAAAAACTTCCAGCCTATTTCTAAAATTAAAAATAAATTGTTAAAATGGCATTTCTCAGACAAAAGTTATAAGCAGTTAAAGTTTGAAGTTATAAAAAATAAATTTTGACTTTTCCCGTTTTATTTAATAATTATAAAATTTCACGCCATGCTTTTACGCATATAGAAGGTACGCAATGAGGGGTATTTTTATAGAGGTTAAGAACTTTAAAAATGGATGTACTTTCTTAATCGGTGATGAATATAAAATAATAATAATATTGAATAATAAAATTCAATACTCAAAGTTTTGCTTGTTTGCATGTTTAAATTATAGACAAAACTGAACATGTCTAACAGTAACATGTTCCACGAAAACAGCTGAGCTGTCAAAAACAATGTTGCCAAACACAAAGTTGCCATACGATCGATCTTAACATAAAAAAATATGAGGAAAACTACTCAAATGTTTCCTGGAATACTCCAGATGAAAACCGATATTTAAAGAGTGTTTTTTCTAGAGGGATGCATATCATAATATAACATAATAAAACATAGTAATATATTTTTGATATCAATAAAACGGTCTTTACTGGATAGAAAATTTTCTGACATTAATATTTAAATATGATTTCGGCCATGTGGCTGCCAGGGCTGGTGCGTACTAGGCGCATTCTGGAACACCAATTCTCGCCGATAACTCTTCGAATGTTGATTTCCAGGTGTTCAATTGTTTGCGGTTTATCGACGTACACAAGTGACTTTACATAAATCACACGATCTTGGGGGCCAATTAATTGGGCCATTTCGTGAAATTATTTTTTCGTCAAAAGTTTCCTTGAGTAAATCAATTGTAGCGCCCGCTGTGTGGCATGTGGCTCCGTCCTGTTGGAACCACATATCAGCAAAATTAATGCCACGTAATTGAGGTACGAAAAAACTTCGAATCATGTTCCTATACCGTTCACCATTAACAGTAACATTCTGACCATCAATATATTTGAAGACATATGAACCAGTGACTGCGCCAGCCCATAAAGCGCACCAAACAGTCATTTTCTGTGGATATAAAATGGTGTTTCGACAAAAGCTTGTGGATTCTCCCCACTCCAAATGCGACAATTCTGTTTATTTACGTACCCATTCAACCAAAAATGGGCTTCATCGGAAAATAAAATTTTGAATGGACGAAGTGCACGATAAATTTGACGAACAGAACCATTATTTTGATTAAAAATTTCCACAATTTGCACGCGTTGCTCTAGTGTAAGTGGATCCACTATGAAATACAGAAGCAAACTAAACAAAAAACAACTATCAGCTGTTAAATGGGTGGTCAAATACAGCAGTGATGCCAACACAAAGTTGTAGCACTCTATAAAAAACACCCTATATTTAAAAAATATTTTTCAAATGGATATCACTACCAAGTCCAAATCGAATTACATTATCTCTTTCCTCAAAAATAAATTTATTGCATGACATATTTTCTAAGATAAAATATTTATTCATCGACTATGAAAAATGCAACGAAGTTGTTTTCTTAACTAATTGGCTGGATAAGAGGAATTAACAAACGAATATTTATGATGGCAACATAAAAATGTCTTTATAATATTGAACAAATATTAATATTAAATTGAAATTAATTCGCTGGCAGTCGTGAATATTTCAATATTAATAAAATATTGAACTTGAGCAATGTATTGTCTCGCAGCAATTACAATCCAAAAGCTTAACTGAATCACTTGAATTTTTAAATAAAATTGTAACCGAGTGATTTTTTTCTTCTTCTACATTTTGTAATTTATTGATTTCTAACCGCTCTGGCCAAGCATTTTCCAACGTTTTCGTTCGACTTGAGATGAGATGAGACATGCGATATGATTCTATATATTCATGTGCCACCAGCATCATCAGCTATTAACCCACGCTCAACTGCCTGGCAGCTTCTTAAAATAGCTGTGGTGACACAAGCCGGGGTGTCCGTCGTAGACGTGCTGTCTTTTAAATTAAATAAATGAAATGCGGTACATCGTTGGCTGCTAATTACTGGCGATAATGAAGATGATGATGATGATGATGATGATGCTGACTGAATATTGCTTTGCCATAAAAGGCCACATTTAGGGTAGAAAGTTGTACTTCATGCACTCAATTAAGAATTGATTTTCGATCCATTGACGTGTTAAAAATTATCATATTTTATGCCAAGAAATAATTTAACTAAAATTAACTTCTCTTTTATCTTTTATTATAACTTTAGTGCCTTTTATGCCGTTTATATTATAATAATTAATATTTGGCTTCTTACAAAAAGAGGTATAAACACTAAATAATATTTAAAGCCAATAATTCATTCCTCCTAAATGTGCTCGTATGCTGGCGTCACCTCAATGGCTATAACAACTGGTATTTTGCTAATCGTTTTGCTGTCTTGTGAGGCAACCAATTTGGGCACCGAACATGTCATATTAAAGGCATTTATTTACAAATTTGCACAAATTGTATGTAATTGAAATTGGTGTTATGCCCTGTGAGATATAACATAAGATATAATTAAGTCACCACTAATAATATAATATGCAACTGCATGGGTTTATCTTAAAATTCGAAATAAACAAAATATGTGTGCGGCATCAACGTTGTCAGTTTAAACATTAAATGGTTTTTAATGTTAAATTCGTATTAAGCTCAGCAACAAGTCTGTGTGAAAAGTTATCACATTCGGACGTCCCGCTTAGAAACTGCTGGACTATTTCCATTTTTTCAACTTCCCGCTACGAAAATCTAAAATTTAAGAAATCGGAAAGTTATTGGTTTTACCCCGTTTTTAAAACATCCAGCTCTCATCAGTTCTCAATGTTTTGAGGTCCTCGGAAGCTTCCCTGACTAATTCTGAGGACCCGTCACTATGTCTGTATGTATGTGTGTGAGTGTATGTATAAGTATGTGACCCCTGACTAATTCTGAGGACCCGTCACTATGTCTGTATGTATGTGTGTGAGTGTGTGTGCAAGTATGTGACCCGCTTATAACTTTGGAACGGCTTGGCCGATTTCAACCAAAGGATTCACACTGAATTTAGATTTCTTGAGAATTTAAACCAGTATATTTTAAGAAATTAAAAAAACTAATAATTTTTAAACGGCCTTATCGATTAATTCCGGATTAATTCCTCTACAAATCGGGTGGAAATCGTGAACGAAAAAAATTCGAAAAAAGTGATTTTTTTACTGCCTGTTCGCCGATGTCGAAAGCTATCGTTCGTTCGAATAAATAGCATTTAAAACAAAAACAATTTTCAAAACTTGTTTTTGTTTTGAATGTTATTTATTCGAACGAACGATAGCTTTCGACATCGGCGAACAGGCAGTTAAACTCCAAAATTGTATATCTGATCAGTTGGTGTTCTCGATTCTCTTAGAGTAATCGAAAACTGTATCATTTTTCACGTGGGAATTCGTTGATTTGAAAATTAAAACAATGTTTTGGTTCGAAAATCTTAAAAGTGTGGAATAGCACAAAAACCAAGTTACGATAGATTTCCGGTTAAAATTAGTGGGAAATTGTTTTAGTCTCTTTCGAGAGTGTTGCCACTCACTTACACTTTAATTTATACTGTTCTTCTGAGGAATTCTACGTGGATAACGGCGTTGCCACTTATGTGAAGGCATTAGCCATGCTAGGAACGGAAACGGATAAAAATAGGGATTAATAACATCGCCGACATAGAATCACCTGAAATTCCAAAAGGAAATTTTTATTTGATGTACCAAACAGGCAGTAACTATAAATCATAAAATTTATTAGAAATTTTATTTTCAAATGAAATTTTTCCTATTTCTCCCCCATGAGGTTTGCACGCAAATATTTGCAATCGGATAAGAAGCTTGTGATTTCAAAATTTATGAGCATATTTAGACATATACTCCTCGATCCCACTGTGTCCCCTCTTAATAATTTTCGTTATTTTAAACTAATTATTTATTATAGTTTCATCCGTTGGCTACAATTTTGCAATTAAATTAATTTTGATTTCTTATCTGACTTACCATTTTTCTCAGCAATTCTTCATTATTAATTTTACTCAAATCGCACTCCATCTCCATGCCGCCTACATAAAGAAACAAAATTATTCCAATTAAACTTTGAGATATTTCGATAGAGACAAGTTATTAGTGGAAGCTGTTGCAAAATGTTAATTAAATAAAATATATAAATTTTAACACAATTTAGAATTCAATGCAATTCCCTGACACTCATTTGAATAAAAAATAAAATATTTATGTATGAAATTACACGACACCAGGACGCATACGCCACATAGATTTTTCCATAATTGCCTATAACGTATACGCCGTGGTATATGTAAAATTTAGAGACAAGTTTGAAAACTTTGGGTCGACAGAACGACCAATAAAATTCAGTGTTTCCAAATTCATATATTTTCTCAAATATGTCGGCCGCTATCTCACGAATAAGTTCTTTAATATTCGCAGGCTGCTCCTTTAGATATTAACCTTAACATGGCTTCGCGAAAAATGACCGCACCCATATGAGAAATAAACTCGCATCTCAATGGAAACCTTGTTACACTCACTGTATGACATGTTTCATCGTCTTGTTGTGACATGTCAGCCAATTCCAGCTTTTCCAAAAATAATTTTTAATCAGAGACACATGTGTTGGGAACACTGCAACAGCACTGGCGAATAAAGTTGCGATATTTTCCTCTACCTGCACTCTACGCATGCGTGTTGCTGGTTTAATGTCCGATAATATAAATGTGGTGAGAAATTCAGTCACAAGATTCCGAATAGCAGCCTCAGATAGTCTCCCCAACTGATCATAAAATGGAAGTCGTGCACGATGTACTTTTTTAGCCGATCATGGATTTTGATTTATCAGTCGGTTCATGATTAAGCCAACTGAACAGTTTAACAGTGACATGTTACATAAAAACAGCTGAGCTGCCAAAAACAGTGCTGCCAAGAGCTTTCATATACAAAAATTCTAAAAACTATCCTTGTGAATCACCCTGCAATATAAGATAAGAAACCTTTGCTATTCGGATGAGATTTGATTTCCCTTTTAGTAACTACCATCTGACCAAAGTAAAACGATCGATATTAATTTTATTTCTTGGGCGAATATTCTCTAAACAGCGAGCGATATTCCCTACCTTTTTCCTATCTGGCAAAAATCGTTTACCAGATCAAAAATATGAGCTTGACGTGGGGTTGAAATATTCCTAGCCTGGGGTGGCCCACTTAAAGGTCTGTTGGTTCTATCTCTCCTTAAATATTATAGACAATTTTATTACAATCGGACTACCCATTTAGAAATTACGGAATTATTAAAAAAAAAAATTTTATTGTTCTCCACTGTGGTAGTATTTATAATACGGTTTTTATTTTAAGCTCCCAATTGCTGGAAATAACTAATTTTCAAAAATATATTTTCACAATGAAAAGTTCTGCGCCACTGTGCAGGCGTAGTTAGAGAAGAAAATTATTTAATAAATCAAACAAATAATTGACCTGGGAGCTAATTCAAAATAGATGCTGAACAAACTGCTATTTGTCCTGAGCGATAATAAATATAATTTCGTTTCAAAAATGCCTTTTAAATTGATGAAATGATGTAATTGCATTTGCACTTTGTACACTTTTTTTTAAATCCGTAAATGAATATTTGACTTGTTGAAATAACAACTAAACAGAGTAGGAAAATCAAAATGGAAAATTCAATAAAAGCAATAATAATAACAATAATAAAAAAAAAGCTCATTTCCAATTTGAAAAAATTAACGTTCATTTCAGTAACAAGTTTTCTTTAAGCCGCCATAATAGGAAATGTTATTCTGAAACCCCCTCCCGTTATTGCAGTTGGTATTATGACCATAACGATCGTAAATATAAATGTTTGAGCAGACAGACAGCCAGCCAGTCGTCTTGTTTGTTTGTTTGTTAGAACGACAATTCAAAGCTTAAATGAGTGTTTGATGCAACATCTATATTCGTCTTGTATTTTTGATCTGACAATAAATTTCATTTGGCTAATGTCCTTCATTGAATGCTCAAACGTGAATTCAACTTGTACGTGAGCCAATCAATCTCTGTCATAAATCAGAATTTATAAAGATAAAAAAAATTAAATAGTTTTTTTTACTCCTCGTCCACAGCAACTCCAAATTAATACTGTTTTAATTTATGTTTATTTTATAGCTGCTTAGCAAAATACCAAAAGCAGGGCAACCGACAATATGACACAAAAAGAATTGTTTGTTGTGTTTTGCTTTCGACAGTTTGTTTTTAATGGAATTAGTAATTTTGGGAGTTGTCTTCAATATTAATCGTGCTGGTTCTTTTATCCAAATTTTATAAAAAACACAAAGTGTTCAATAGAAGGATTTTAATTCCTACGCGCATTAAACTGGAACTAGTGCAAATTATCAGAGAACTGTTCCTCAGTGCTCTATATATTCCCAGTTCTTTATATTTTCCAATTTTATTTGTATCAATGACCACTTTGAATTTTCAAAAATATTTGGGAAAAAATAATCACTACGATTGAAATTTAAATTGATGATTTATTTAATAAACAGATCTGAAACAGGTTTCAAAATAGCCGCTCTGTTTAGAAACGCAAAACCAGTCAAAGCGTACAACATAGTTGCTCAATTCTTAATTCAATTTATTGTATATTTCTTAACCTGCGTCGAAATTTTGATGATTTAGAAAAAACGTAAAGCGACGAGCGAAAATTCTTACAACAACGCATGAGCAACGCATTATGCATGATTCCTTGGAAATATTGTTATAATGAAAGAGGAAAGGAAAATACTTTAAAAACAATGACAATTCCAAAAAATATATTTAATTTTTAAAATTAATAATTAGCTTTTACTTTCTGTTCTGCTATAAACGCACTGCAAATAAGCAATTTGTATCAGTTAATTGACAAGTAATTAATCGATTACCGTTAGTCGATTTAATACGTTTCTATATAAAATTCAAAGATGGGAAAATCACAAGAATCCCACTATTATTGTACAACCAAAAGGGCAGTGTGCTATGAAATATGTTGGCAGCATTGTGTAAAATATTGTTTTTGTTTTGCATACAGAACGTGTTTACTTTTTGTTGTTGGAAAGTGGTGCCATTTACGGTATAACAGAACGCTCCATTTTGCCTATGAAAAATATGTCTGTACAATAATATTGTATAATGAATGGGCTGCTTTAGATGAGAAACTTCTTGTATCGTAGACTTTGAATTCAGTGTCAAAATATGAATGTCTTAAACTGCATCTCTACTATAAAAAGCATACCGTATTTTGTAAAAAAAAAGTGATGAAATAAAATTCAGCAAATGCATTTTTAGCTAATTTTATTGATAAAAACGAATTTATTTTCTTTAAACAGGGATTTTAAGAAAGTGTCACATATTGTCGTCTTAAATTGAAAAAGGCCGTAACTAACAAAATATAAAAAATCCACTTTTGGTTGGTTACGATGTGTTTTCGTTAATTTATTAAATATATATCAATCAGAAAGTCTAAATGGAAAAATTTGTCAGTTACAGTCTATTGGATTTTAGATGGTGATATTTTTCATTAACTTTTTAGCTTTAACACACGATAGCTGGCCTAATAACCTCTAAATTACAATGACAAATATTAAATATCAAATTGAAATGTCCGTTTCAAATCCATTTATGTGTGTATATATATATATATATATATATATATATATATATATATATATATATATATATACATAGTTAATAAATGAACTATTTGACATACTGTCATTGTACTATTATAATATGAAATTTATTTGTTGGGTGGTTAAGCAATATCTATATGCATTTCATTGGCGCTTTTTAGCAAATCGTCAGTAGACTTCAACCATAGTTTTGAAAAGTTTCAAACTTCTCAACTTATTAAAAGACTTTTATAAACCATCTGAGAATTATGTTAATAAATTCACTATAAAAATTCACAAATTATTTTAAAAAATCACATAATAAGTGTAGTAGGCTATGAAACTTATACAAACAAAAACCCAACAAACAACTATTATTCGATATGAATCTATTTTATTTTTCTACACCTTTATAGAATTAGAAATCCTTCGGATAACAATGAAAGTATTTATAAGGCAAATGAAATTTAATTGTTAATAAATGAACTATTTGACATACTGTCATTGAAATGCATATAGACATTGCTTAACCACCCAACAAATAAATTTCATATTATATATATGAATACTTAATGAGCTGCAATAACGATTAGTATCAGAAAGTTTGACATAAAAATTATTTTCAACCTACTTTTTTTAATGAAATTTGAATTTCAAGCTGATTTTATTGTAACGTTCCTTTCTAATGAATTTATAATGGCAACACGTTGACAATTGATTCTCAATAAATTACTTTTTGAGTTTTTTCCCTCTTATTTGAGTTTGTTTATCTTGTGGTTTGTGGTGGGCAGGGAACAAAAATAAATATAATCCCAAAGATCACATTCAATTAAAAATTATTTTTGTATTCTTAAGAATTGTTGTAATTCATAATTATTGATCACTTTAAGAAATTGGAATAGAGTTTCTCAAGCAGTAAGAAATTACCGAACTTTTCACTTCAATTATATTGATCTTTATCCACAATTAGTTTGATTTTGGCTACTTTTATTATATATTAAGTTCTATTGTAATTATAATTTTTTTTTTCACAACTAAACACAACCGGCGCTATCGAATCGTTACGATAAACTGATGTTTTAGTAAGAATCTTAAACGCATTTCGACTCGGTTTGGTACCTTTAAGTTTGATTTATTTTATTATTGTAATTATGAGCTTGAAAATTTCAAAAAAAAAACAATCGTTTTATTTGATTTATTTATTTTATTCCAAGCAACTGACTGACTGACATGCATCTGTGGCGCTCTCTTTCTTTCAACTAGGATCAATACAACAACAATTAACAAGTACGAATAATGTCACCGAAAATGTAACCTTCAATTGTTTATGCGTGAAACATTGCACTGTGGGCTGGTTCGTTACAACAGTTTGCAATGAATTAATTTGAATTTTATATTCCTCGTCAGATGACTGGGAAATAAATAAATTTTTAATTGACAAGAGTCTCTTCAAATACCAAGTCGAAGATAAAATATTTTGGCACTTGCGCTTTCCCGAGTCATTTGCCTCAAACCCTAAATAAATACAACATTTTTTTTTATTTAGCTGCGAAACACTTGCTCAACAGGGGGCAGAGCGACTAACAAAAATGATCAAAAATATTTCATATATAAAATTTCTTAATAACGCCGAATTTGTCCATTTTATTTTTTCAATATATCAAAAACCATCTCACACACACAAACTATTCTAAGAGAATATTTTAAATATTTAATCAGTAAAACATATTATCATTGTGTTGAATTTTTACTAATAGCACTAACTGCCATTTATTTCTTTGTTTTTAATTATTTTTCTTTTAATAATTTTCTTCTTAATAACAAAATTTATCTTCAAAAGATTTAAAAACTATTCCATGCACAAAAATAATTATTATGTCATTTCAAATAAAAATAATTTTTAAAAATGGATTTATAAAGTTTAATTTTTTTAAATATATGTATTGTAGCCCCAAATATACCCATTTAAATTACATAGTAATCGTACGATGCCAAATATTAAGAAAAAAGTTAACTGAGCAAATTCGGCAAAATTGTGAAATATTTAACATGCCACAACTTTTTGTTAAAACAAGTTAAAAAGAAAAAATTTTATTTATTTTTTTGTTGGTGTAAATACTAAATAGAAAGATAGCCTCTGATCGAACTTCATCCAAATCGAAAGAGGACATGCAATTACTAATAAGATTGTAAAGCCGAAAAGTTTTCAATTTTAGCGTGTCGCCACACAAGATAAAATTCGAGTTTTAAATTCCCGAAGGGATCACATATTTTTGGAATATTTACTCAAATTTTTATATTAACAAGTTTCAAATTATCAAGAGTCTACTGTATGTGTAAAGCTGCTATACTTTCCCGGTCTTAGGGCCTGAACACACGGGCATAATTATGCTGGCATAAATGCCGATGAAAAAAAAATTGTTATTTCATATTCAGTTGCATAAAGTTACAGTATCAGGGAAACTGAATCAAGTGCGTTCAGTTCCTCAGGAATCTTTGTACAGGAATGGTTCAACCCACTTTTACAATCATTGTATTGCATTATGTTTTAAAACGATCCATAACAATCAGTTTCAAGTAATTGATTTGCAAGTAATTAATTCTCCGTATGGGGAACATCAGCTAACCAGACCATTGTGTTGTTATCTTAACAAAATATCAAAAGCGTTTCAAATAATTATTTACCCACAGTGCTGTTGTAAAGCTAACGAATGTAGAAATCTTTTTTTTATTTATTGTCGTTATTGTTTGGAAGTTTTTCATATTAAACGTTTAATTTTTACGATCGGAAAATACTAGTAAACTTGTTTTCATTTGTTGCACATTTATAACAAAAACATTACACTAAATTAAACATTTCATTTGTTATTACTTGGAATTTTTGCGCAAAAAAGTGTTGTCAACTTCATCATTATCATTATCATCATGATCATTGTGAGTAGTTTATTGCACGTCATATCTAATCACTGTTGCTTGGTTCTATGTTGTTGTTTATTTATTTATTTATTTATTATTTTTGTTGTTACAGGGTCATCTTCCAAAATTTTCAAATTTGGCTAAAACCAGGTTACATTTTGCTTATTTTTTTCCAAGTAGTTACTTGTGCTTGTGGAAATGGGCAATAAGTCAAAACTGAAATTTCCTTAAAAAAAATGTTGCATATATTTTTATTTTTTGTATTGATATGCGAGTATGCATTTTATGTTATTTATTTTCAGTCATGTTTGTGTGAGCAGCATTCTGAATGCCAATTTCTAGGAATACGAGTACAAGCATGTATTTGAGGTGTTTTACGTTTTAGTGCTGAATTTTAAATTATTTCATAAATAAAAGCACTACTGATAGTCCCAAGGAAGTCCTTGAGAAAATTCCCTTAAATGTATAATTGGTTTAAGGGCACCCACTATCGATTTAAATGTGATCATTTAAAAACCAAGCGACAGCCAGTCAGCCGAAATTATTTATATCAGCTTTTCTAACCAGTTGCAATGTCTTGGGATGACATCAGCATTGTGCTTCATGTTTATATTTCTTATTGTTGTTATTTTGTATCCTTCAGTTGAATGTACGTAGTACGTACGTGTACTTACATACACATGAATGAGAATTTGTTTTAATATTTTTTAAATAATTATTGGATTCGTTTTAATTTGCAAAGCAGTAGAAATCCGTTAATTTGTAATCAGTTGACCCGGGTACTGAAGAAAACATAAGCTAAAACCGCTCAAAAACCCGATTTCGAGTGGTTTTCCAATAAAATCCTGAGACTGAGAGTATTGCAATTAAATTACTCCCAATGAAAGTAGCCGAACGAGAAAATTATATATAAAGGGTGGCCCAGCCATAACTTCTTTGTTTCACTGTTAAAAAAATCATGGAGATGCACACAGTTGAGCAACATGTTAAGACTGTTGAAGCCTTTTAGGAAATGGGAGTCGAAACCAAAATGCATTTCCAAACTGGGTCTGTGGGAAATGTGAAAACACCTGTACATACTCACATAGTGCAGTTTATGAGCTGGCACCATCATCTTCGAAAATGAGGTCAAGCAGGCAGGTCATGGGATCATGACGGACTCATTAAAATGCTGCACACTGGAAAACAACGCTCACATACACAAACACAACGAGCTTTAAGCCGAAAGTATATAAAAATCATGCTAACCGAAACCCATTATCGGAATTTGCTTTCGGGCTAAATTAGGCAAAACAATCAGAAAGCAGCTCTGAGTCAACACCAAGCCTCGTTTACTATCTTTCGAGAGTTTTGCGTCGTATTCGCACTAGTTAACTTCAACACCTCACATAATTGAGGAATTGTCCATGCCACTTCTTATGTGAAGATATACATAAGTCGTAAACAGTCAGTCACAGAAACGGATTAACAACATCGCCATAGTCACCCGTTGGCATCTATGCACCGATATTTTCCCAAGTATTTTCCATACAAACACAAAACTATAGAAAATTGATTGTGTAAATCGTTTTGCGTTAATGAAATGTATATGTACACAAAAACAATTTCCAAATATATTTACCGTCTTTTACTCTATTTCTGTTTATTTTTCATATTTTTTTAAATATTTCGAAAAGCATTTCAGTATTTCTGTGAGTTTGTTCAGTGCAAAAAAAATTTGTTCCAGTAAAAATTTACATTTCCGCTCTCACATTTACTGTTGCTGGAATATTTTATGAATAAAATATAATATTAAATGCAAATGGCTGAAAGAAATTTTTACTAAATGGCGAAAAAATGTGATAGTAAAAATCAGGTTATTTCAATTCGAAGAACGAACACATAATATTAAATGGTTAAAACGTTGATTTTAGCTAAGGAACATCAACATGTCCAAGATTTTTATGCCAATTATACAGTGCAGCCACATTACACAACTAGAATCGGATGAAACTGCTTTATTTTTATTTTATCAAAATAAAATAAAAATAACTACTAGGTCACAACCGCAAAAAAACCTTAAGAGACACTCTTCGAAAATTATCTTATTTATATATTTCTTTCAAAAACCATTAACTATAATAATTTCAGCTTAAGTGCATTTTGCATTCATACTTTTAATTTTTTTACATAATTGCGTAAGCGCAGTGTGGGTGAAACTAAAATTGTCTTTCAAGGCGATCAAAATATTGTCAAAGACTTGAAGTATATCAATGAAACAGTTAAAGAATAACTTGCTTATGACAATAATTAATTACTAGCTTGGAAAGGGAATTTATTAACTGTACTAATGGTACATATTAAAGTCCATCAGAATCAAATTTAGCCAATATTGAAGCTCCATTTCGAGTTAAACTAAGAATAATAAAAAAAAAAACTTCTGCTATAAAATTGACTTTTTGTTGCTTAAGATGGTTTGGAGATTATGGAACGATAAATATGCGGGAGGAAAAAATCAGTCCTGTTTGTATAAATTCATTTCTTTTATTTATGTATGTCTGTAATTTATTTATGTATAAGTATATTATTATTTTTTCACATTAAAAGGACGCAAATGGCGTTTTAAAAAATAAATACTCTTTTGCTAAGAGTACTCGGATAATAAATTTTTTCCATTCTATTTGTAAACATTAAAAAGAAAATGTTTAACAGTCTTTTAATACTTTTTTTAACATTTGGATCTCTTCAGTATTTTAATCGAAATGAAAATAAATAAATACTTATAACAACAATTCTAAGATAAATCCACTTCATTTACATTTCTATTGAAATGCAAAACAGCGTCAAATAATGCAATTTTTATTTCTTTTAATTAAGAATTATGTATAGATATATATATTTTTCTTATAAACTTAATGTTAAAGTTTTACACATAAATCAAGTTTTATTCCAAAAATAGCTACATAAATGAAATTTTTTATGACAAATCCAGTTCGTTAACTACATTTAACTATAAATAATCATATATAAAAAATGGAAGAACATTAATCACAACAAAATCAATTTTAAAAAGTGTTTAGAAAACGTAGAAGATTCATAATGTTTAACATTAAGCAAATATTCACTATCAATAATACGCTTGAACATGACCAAGTAATTGAGTTTCCGGATTGAGTCTTACTGAATTTATAAATCTAGAAGGCCTTAGGAAACTCGTGCATTTATATAAACTGAACATTTTTAATTCTAATTCTTGTTGTTATTTTTATACTTATTTTAGTCTTAATAGAAATTTGTTATTATTTAAAACTAAACCTAGAATCTAGTCTTATTGCTCTAGTATATATTCGTTTTGTCTGGTTTTCCAATTCAGTTCATTTTAAAGTTTGAGTTGCTCAAACTGGTGGGTGTTAACGTGTGTATATTATGTATGTATGTGTGGGTTAGTGTATGTATAAGTTTTTGTGTCATGACGATGTGTTTTAACGTATTTATGTGTCATTTGATTTAATGAATCGAGACATTGCACTCGTTAGCTTTAATTTATCAAAACTATATAAAAATAAAAACAATAATAAAAAAATAAAATCATAAAATTAAGAACTCAGAATGAATGCCACATGATTTTATGAATATTAAAAAACGACATTTAATCGGTAACTCCCAAATGCACTAGCTGTTGCATGCAACGTTGCAAGTAAGTTGGATCTGGGAACATATTAAATTGCGTCTTGTGATCAACACTATTCCAAATAACAACATCTTCCCGTCCTGTAGTCACCGAACGACCAATCGAAAACAAGAGTCTGCGATCAAAAGCGATTTTAAGAAATCGCAAAACTTTACGACCCAATGGACAGTCAGGCAAATAACAGATACGTGGAAAACCCACAGCGAAAAAAGCCCGACCCGGATGCGGGTGATCTTGATTTTGTATGCCAGAGGCAATGCTGTAAATGAAATTTATATATAAAACTATTTGTTCCTATTTCTTGAAAAATTTGAACTTTGCAACTTACTCGTATACGATTTGTATGGTGTTTTGACCCTCATGACCTGGCAGACATTTACTTAAAATGCTCCATGACATTGTCCCATTCGGTTGGTTGCCAATCTTCTCACCGTAGACAATACCACAAACAGGACATTCAATAAAAAGATTCTATAAACGTAAAAAGAGTAATTGATTTATTTAAAATATGCAAACTTTTATTAACCGGTAAATTTATTTTATTGAATTTGAATCTAAAACCCTTTTCGAACAATAAGCTCATCATAATTGAATTTAAACTTTTTTTATATTTTTGGGCACCTTTTGTTCAACTGGCACACTACGTGTTAATGAATAAGATTTTGTTTTGTCAAAGTAAATTTAAAATACACGCTACCGTTCAGTAATTGAAAGGGCATGCGATATTTTAACTGAATTTTTTAATAGAAAGTGCCCTCCGTACCCACTACATATAAAGTATTCATCTGCTTCGTTATTCTCTTAAAGCATGAAAATTATCCAACACTTACCTTATTCAAATCGTTTTGTTGCGCTATAATCATTCCATTTAAACATTGCAAATGCATCAAATGTTGACAACGACTCAAAGCAATAGCCGGATTTTGCGCATTATGTATCAACTCTTCCATGCACATGGGACAGGGCTGAGCATTAGGCCATACTGGCGGCTCAACGACTTTAACGAAACGTGAGATCATATCACTGGCAGGATCGACACCAACAATCGAACCAGCAATCGGTTGTTGTTGTTGCAACTGCTGTTGTGAAGACGACGTACCAGACGCCGCCACGGAAATTGATCCTGCTGAAGGTATAGGTGGCGGCGCAGGCGCCCTTTCAGCCGCCATCATCGAAGAGGAAGATGAAACGGAAGATATGGTAGAAGGAGCGGGTAAAGAAGGCACAAACACTTCGTCACTACCTAAGGAGCAGTCCAATAGGTCATTGACTGATATGGCAAAATTACGACTTCGTAAACTTTCTTTACTCTCATGGCTGAGATAAGTAGAAACGGTGTCAACACTGGGTCTACGATTTGATTTCATGCTATTGGTATCGGTGTCAGAAGCGCGTGTACGCGAGCGTGAACGATGCATACTCATGCGACTGCTGCGTTTCGATTGTAATGAGCCATCAGAACAACGACTATGATGGCTACTCATGGAAGAAGTTAAGACATTCGTGGAATGCGAAAAGGCCTGTAGATGGTTTGTATGCGGCTGTAGATGATTTGAGGAAGTTGCATTTACTGTCGTCGAAATATTTTGGTTGTGGTGTTGCTGCTGCTGGTGTTTTGAACTACTGCTGCCAAATATATTGAGATTATTTAAAATTTGCCTTAAATTCGCCGTTGACAATTCCCCATTTCGTTTGCTGTTTTTACGATTGTTTTGTTGCTGTTGTTGTTGTGGAGGTGCCGTTTGATTAGAATGTTGCTGGTGGCTATGCGTATGGCTTTGAGATAGCGGTAGAGATTGCGGCTGACGACTTGTGATGGCGTTGCTAACAACAAAGCCTCCGTTGTTATTTAAACGTTGGATTTGGTGCTGATGCTGTTGTTTGTTATTATTATCGTTATGAGTTTTAACAGCTAATTTAGGCAAAGTGTTATTTCTCTTATGGCAATATTCAGAGTAATTTGTTTGAACTGGATATGTATGAAAGATTGCGTTCATTAACTAATATTTATTTTACAATTTTTCTACATACCACTTAATTGATGAACCTGTTGTGGGGTCAGCTTTACAAGAGGATAGGGTGCTTGTTGCGTACGTCTAATACTCCTTATAGGACCGCTGGGCTGCCTCGTTTGCGTTAGGTTGCAAAAATTTATTGTATATGGTAGGCCGGAGGTGCTATATAAGTCTAGTATTTGCTCACCCTTAAAAGAAAATCATATTATATTGTTAAGCCGAATTTATGACTTTTGATTTTAGTCAAAAACCCATAGATTTAACAATTTTGAAACTCACCTTAGACCAGGTATCTTCAATAATACATTGAACGTGCATATTATAGGGATGCCAATCGCCCGATGTTGTCCCGGCCCATTCCCATTTTGTGCCTTTACCAGCCGGTGACGTGGGCGTATAAAACATACGGCGTACACCAGACATGGAACGTGTTGAACCATCTTCAGTTTCTTGTGTCATGGTTCGCACATTGACATAGTATTTATCCAATTCGGGATCAGCATCACTGAGTAAAACGCGCGTTAATTTCTTGGCATGTGCACGCTCCAAGTGTTGGGAAACGGCTGGAGTATATGGCAACCACTTTCCACCGCGAGATTCGAATTCCCACACAACCACAGCATGAGTATTAAGATTTGTCGTAATACCTGCTGCACTGCCACCACCGTTACTACCTGTAGCTATAACAGCATTGTTAACATGTGCCATATTTCAGCCATAGACCATAAAAGGATCCTTTTAAAAGTGTTGCGACCCCAATTGCACTCACAACATCATTTTTGATAATTTCTTTTCAATTTGGAAGCTGTTATTTTACTGCCTACTTCGTCTTCATTCCCACCAATTACTAATTTGTATAATTGGAAATTAATACATTTAGCGAAACTCTTTGTTTCTTTCTTTCGGTCTCTTCTAAAATATTTCAATTCTAGTTGACTGTTCTGATTTTACCCCATTCACAAAGTTTCTTTTTCTGGTATTCTTTTATCCTTGTTATTTTTACCACGAATATCCAACACAAAAAGTAAACACAATAAGATGGAAATAAAAATGGTGGATGTATCTATGATGTATCATATACAAAATTTCATATTTGTTTGATTTCTTTAAATTATTAGTTCACTGTTTCTAGATTTTATTTGCACTCTTTTCTGCCTGCATTTCAATTTGTTGCGTGCACTTTAATGAACTTTAAAACTTATGTCATTATTGCCAATTTGTTTAATTGAAAAATTACTATTCTATTCACACACACTCCGTTTCCCAATAAAAAAAATCTTGTCCAAAAAAACACGAATGAGAAGATAAAAAGAAGGCAAATCAATCCAATTAAACAGAAAGTTCACCAGCAGAAAGTAAAACAATATATCTGGGGAGAATATTAACAGAAAAGACAAATAAAATAGATTGCATTTACAGAGTTGTACACTGTGGATTTTGAAGTATCCCAGCAAACACGAAGGTTAGATAAAAGTGCAGATTTCAAGTATACCAAAGCTCGTTCGATTAGATGAAAAACTATGTAGGGAATTCAAAATAAGACGTAAATGTTATATTCTTAACATATCTGAACATCAAATTTTGGCCTCTAGCTCGAAACAAAATTTTCGAAAGCTCTCAAAGGATATTAATTTCGGCCGAGTACGTCAAAACATAGGGAAAATGAAATCTCCCTAGATTTTTGCGAGACGGGAGCTTCCACCACATACATTACTAGTTTTATGTATATATAGTCCTCGTGAAACTATTGCTGCAGCCGGTTTTGGCAATCTAGTGATAAATGTCATGAATATAAATTGATATCATCACTCACACATAAAATAATAATTGCTGACACAAAAGTTTCACAACCTGTAGATAGATTTTTACCAGCTGACGCGCGAAATCAATGGTATATACATATATATATATATATATATATATATATATATATAAATATATATGAATATATATGTATATATATATATATATATATATATATATATATGTAAATATATATATATATATAAATATATATATATATATATATATATATATATATATATAAATATATATATATATATATATATATATATATAAATATATATATATATATATATATATATATATAAATATATATATATATATATATATATATATATATATATGAGACATATGAGATGATAAATCGGCTGGAATGTAATATATTAATATATGAATTGGTCCTTGAAATCGCTGCACCTCGTATTAATAATATCAATAAACATCGCTGAAAGACATTAAGTTTACAACACTAGGAGTCGCTCTTCTGTACCAAAAAAACCAACACTGTTGAACATTGACGTTTATAATATTTCCGTTTCGCTCAACTCCTTTCCTTTTTGACAAGCAGGCTTAAAAGCTGGTCAATTTTCGACCTGCCGTAAAATCTGCTATTTTCAGTAACATCTTTAGAAAAGAATAATTCATAATGGTTGTTAAGAAGGTACGTGAATGAGAAGCGGTGAAAGTGCAAAGTGTTTTTTTTTTTTTAATAATTTTTCACTGTAATGGAAATTGTGATGGTGTAGTGTTAATAATGACATATGTATGTTGTGTTTTTTTGCGTTTGTTATAGCCCAGACCAAAGAAGAAGCCAGTGACCAAGAAGGTTGCACCAGCTCCTTTGGCTGTTAAGAAGCCAGTCGTCAAGAAAGTTGTAAACCAACTTTTCGAAAAACGTCCGAAGAATTTTGGCATTGGTAAACAGAGTTATTTTTATATAGTGATATTGTGTATTCAACAATAGTCTTGTTATTTAGGCCAAAATATTCAACCCAAACGCGATTTGTCCCGTTTTGTAAGATGGCCTAAATATATTCGTGTTCAACGCCAAAAGGCTGTTTTGCAGAAGCGTTTGAAGGTGCCTCCACCAATCCATCAATTCAGCCAAACCTTGGACAAGACCACAGCTGTCAAAATGTTCAAATTGTTGGAAAAATACCGCCCAGAATCCGCAATTGCCAAAAAGCAACGCTTGAAAAAGATTGCTGAAGCTAAGGCAAAAGGTAAAGACGTCCAACCCAAGAAGAAGCCTACTTTTATCCGTGCTGGCACTAATACCGTCACTAAATTGGTAGAACAAAAGAAAGCTCAATTGGTCGTCATTGCTCATGATGTAGATCCCCTTGAGGTAAGTTATAAATATATATAACACGTCGGCGTGTATTGAAATGATGTTAAACTTGAATTTCTTCAACTGAACTTGTATTTAAAATCTCTTTAAGAGATAAGTAACATTATTGTGGAAGCTTGACAATCTGATTAAATATAGCTTAACAAATTTTGATAATAATAGTGGTTTAAATGGGAATTAAATAATATATTTTTATATTTTCAGTTGGTATTATTTTTACCTGCATTGTGCCGCAAAATGGGCGTACCCTATTGCATTGTTAAAGGAAAAGCCCGTCTTGGTTTGTTAGTGCGCCGCAAGACCTGCACTGCTTTAGCTTTAACTCATGTTGAAGCCAACGATAAGGCCAACTTCAGCAAAGTTGTTGAAGCCATTAAGACGAACTACAATGATCGTCACGATGAAATCCGCAAACACTGGGGTGGTGGTATTTTGGGTTCAAAGAGTTTGGCTCGCATCGCTAAATTGGAACGCGCCAAAGCTCGCGAACTTGCGCAGAAGCAAGGTTAAGACGCTGAATTATATTTTTATTTGATAATTAATTGGTCTTCAATGAAAGGGATGAACTGTTTTAAAGTTTAATTCTTAAAAATAAAAAAACTTAAACTTAATTGCAAGAATTACATAAATTTTAATGATGAGAATTGATCTTTACATTTTGGTATGTACTCAGATTTTCCGTTGCAGAAAAGATGATAATGATTAAGTATATCGATATATCGGCAAAACCTCCATATAAAGAAAATAAATCAACCTATTGAATGTAGAACATATAACACAAAAATTTCCTGAAGTTAGCTTGTCAAATATTTGCCTTATCGAAAACAGCCATGTCCACAAATATACACCTTATTTCAGAAGAATCAAATGAAAATATGGTTACCTTTCTAAACTTTGCCTAAATTTTATTAAAAGCCTCTGATTTATGCTTTTTGCTTCTCCTGTAAAAAACTAATATGTGTTATAACACGGTTTTTTCTTAATTTTAGTCAAAAATGTAAGCATGGGATTTCTAATTGGTATTATATTCTTGCAGTCAAAACAACGTTAAGCTACTTCCTTATTTGCGTTTTATACTTCAGAAAATATATCTGTACACATCTCATATCCTTCAATGGGGTCATGTCTAAAATGAAAACGTCTCTAAAGATAACAACTTGATTTAAATATTAAAAATAATTTTACTTTCAGTAATAAAGATATTTAAATGTAATTTTTTCACAACGCAAGAACTATACGTAGACAATCTCTAAAACGCAACTTTTTAGTTATTGCAATAAATGAGCGATGTATATATATTAACATATGCTATGAAACAATATTTTTCGAAAGCTGGCGAAGAATTTCGAAAATTTTTTCGCCAAAGGAAGCGTTAACTAATTGTGTGTAATGTAATATGCATACATACATACAAACGTAGTTATATTATTTTTAATACATGTGTAAGTAGGTATACAATTATTGCAAAATTATTAAATTTTAGACTTCTCATTTTGTGTATTAACTTTCGTACTTTGTATGGCCTCATGCAAAACGTTCAGTACTAAATCGACACGTTCAAATGTTGCATTTTCACCCATAAGACCAATGCGAAAGACTTGCTCAACAGTTGGACCAAGACCACCACTTATTTCCAGGTTGTATCTGAAAGGCAATATTATATTAAATAAAAACTGTTAACTGATTAAAATTTCCACTTACTTCCTCATTGTATAGTCAGCTACTTTGCGCCAATCAATACCCACAGGTACTTTTATGGTATTGACAGTCGATAATCTATCCCTGGGGTTTGACACAAATAATTCCAAGCCTAAATCCTTGATGCCCTGTTGCAAACGATACGAGCTTTCTTGATGACGGTGTATAACTTCTCTCAAACCTTGAGCAGCAAATTGTGATAACGCCTCTCGCAGACCATACAAAAGTGTAGACGAAATCGTATGATGATAAATACGTGGAGAGCCATAACAATTCCAGTATTGTCCTACCAACAACACATCAAAATAATATACTTTCACTTTGCTCTTGCGCTCAACCACATGTTTAATGGCACGTTTACTAAATGATATGGGCGTTATTCCGGGCGGTGCACCGAGAACTTTTTGTGATCCAGTATAAGCCACATCAATAAACCACTCATCCATATAAAATTCTGTGCCACCCAATGATGCGACCGTATCGACAATAAATAGGCAATTAAATTTACGGCACAATTCACCAATTTCTCTTAAGTTTGATTGCAAAATGCCGGTCGATGAATCTCCTTGAGCTAAAAATAATATTTGTGGCTTATGACCTTCCATTGCAAATTCTATTTCATCAACACTTAACGAACGGCCGAAGCGTGATTCGACATAGCGCACATCGCCACCATAACGTTTGGCCATTTCAGCAGCGCGATATCCCCAAATACCAGTAGTGGCCAATAAAACAATGTCACCATCCTCAATTAAATTGCAAAGGGCCGCCTCCATGCCGGCATGACCGGATCCACTAATGCACATAGTGGCATCATTTAATGTCTGAAAAATGTACTTAATTCCCTCTTTTATTTCATCCATTATCTGTAAACGAGAGCAGACGTAAAACAAAAAAGTCAAATAATATATGTACATATGTATGATGGTTAATAAAATATAATAATGAAATGCATACATATGCATGCATATTATAGAAAATATTTATTAATATGGACTTTGGTACTGCATAGATCAAAATAATTTGTTTGTCGTTTGCGTTTTTAATTGAAAACAAACAAGACGTGAAACTTTGAAACCATTGATTTCTAAAAGCTGGAATATGCGATTACTTGTCGCCTCTTCGCAGTGGCCAATTTCAACGAGATATATAAGGACAAATTCGAACCTGAACTCGAAGTACATGTACATCTCTAATATTATATTAATATTTTTTAAATTTTGCGAAATGTATATTACATATTGGTTTCTTATTATTAATTTATCTAATATATTGATTTCTATGTATTATTGACCTTTCGATATCATTTTAATAACGTTTTTCTGTCAGTTTGTAAAAAAATATTATATATGTATGTATATGTATCTTCGATTTTATGTTAAGTTTAGGCGACCTAACCTAACCCAGGTGACCTGAGATAGCTATTTGGAATCTTGTGACTAAATTTCGCAACAAATTCATATTATTGGACATTATCAACAACACGCATACGTAGAGTACGAACAGAGCAAAATATCGCAGTTGTATCCGCTAATGTTGTTGATGACCATGAATTATCGATTCGGCGCTGTTCGAAGCAACAATTCCATACGATGTTTTGTTTTTTAGAATGGAAAGGAAAAATTTGATCAAGTTGCTCATAAAAAATTAAATGGCAAACGTTATTAATAGCCTGATTTTTATTTAATATACATACATATCTGGCTTAAGTACGTTCACTTTTATCAAATAGTTGTTAAAAAAATTTAATCACTAAACAACAATGAAAAACTTGTAGAATCCGAGAAGTACTTATTGAGTCAAACAGTATTCAATAACATTGGGTTCTATGACACCATTTATTAGTTAAGTATGAAACTGTTTTAGTATTCACTAAATGTATCTTGTTTTAGTATTCACACTTTCGAAAACTCGAATAATAAATTTTTACTTACTGTTATAAATAAATAAATAAGACTAGTTTATTTTTTTACATTAATTTTTAACTAATTTATAATATCACCTGCAAACATTCTGGATGTAAATGTCCTAGAACGGGATTACTCAGGGAAGATAAAACTTTTTGCGAACAATTTGATGGACCAGGTCCCATTAGAGTTTTATTGGGAACATATAATGAACGTCTTAAAACCAAAGGTGGCGGAACTTCCATTTTATTGCGTTTTTTATGAAAATATTTCTATTACAATCTTTTTTCCGCAAATTAAATTTCAAACTGTAAAAGCACAACAATTTTAATTTAGTTCCTCGAATTTTAAACTAAGGAAATAAATATTTGCTGAAAATTCGAATATTTATATACTAAGGAAGCCTGTAACTCAATTTGGGCAATATTCTTATCGCACAGTTTCAAGCCACAAAAACCAAAAAAAAAAATTATAAAATTTTGCTGGAAGTATGTTCTTTAGTAAACACTTAGATTTAACTAAATGATCCAAAAACATTGGCTGAAAATACAACTTATGTATATTTTTTTCTTATCTCTATTCAATCTAAAAAGAAAGAAAAAATAACAGACACTATATAATCAGAAAACCGTAAAATATAGATAATTTTATTTATATAGAAATTAAAGTCATACACATTCACAAACATTTATATGTATGCACAGATTTATAGAAAGTGTACTACATGCATTTGTATAAAAATAAATGACATTGCGCCTCTTAAGTCGCCGTTTCGATAAGTTCTCTGTTTGTATTTATTAACGAAATTGTGAAATTTATTCCTTATATTACAGGTAAAAAAAATTGTATAAAACCTATTGAGGTTTCTTGGACATCGCTTAACCTGCGAGTAAGTTTAAGTTAATTAATCTCAAAGATGAACGCGTATCAATCACCTTTCGATAAACATTAGCGAAAGTTATTGCCACCATCATGTAATAAAAAGAAGAATACACCAACTTCGTCTGAACTGTAGCAAAAAATCACTGACGAGGCAAAAAGGTAAAAATACGTACAACAAATTATATATCTTCTAAGCTGTCTTCATCTGTCCTTTTAATGCTATCTCCACCATTCTAGTTCCGTCATAATATACCGTTTATGTAGGGGTAATCCCCTGACTTTAACGAAAAATATTTTATATATAATTTTTATTTTGCAACAAATTTGCAGTTTTAATTCATTATTAATTGCCAGTAAATAAAACAATTTCTTTCGGGACTTTATATGGAAATCAAAAACAAATTTGAATTTTTTTATTTTTGTTTCAATATACCACATCTCTTTAATATATTGCTTTTATTTAAATTTGGAAAATAGTCGTTATTCGCGGTCGGTCATACTTATCAAAAATTTGCCAAAAAAAAAACCGCTACCACTAAACAGTAAAGAATAATATTTTGACTTTGATTTGCATTTCTTAAGTAAAACAGTTTCATACATAACTGTTAAATATTATTTTGTATATGAATACGGCAATAAATATAATAAATAAATATAAATTTTGTAGGGGTTAAAGCGACCGAAAATTGAACTACATTTTTTAAAATCCTTCGATTTGCAATAATTTTTCGAATCGTCCAAAAGAGATAATTTTTATTTATGACACGAATACATGTAATACGCGTCTAGCGGTTACATTGATTTTGATTTATTTAAGTTGTTTGGTTTTTGGAAAGGTACATACATATTTCTATACGTAAATAAATATATATGTCAATATGTATATACAATACAATGTATTCAGCGTTTATTTCCTTAATAATAAGTTACTATTCTACTTCCACCACTAGCTCTAAATAGGCAAGACTATAATGAAATTTATTAGCAATATATTTTACAGAATAGATTTGTTTCTTTGTATAAAATATAAATATATAATAAAAATTAACAAATATTTCACTAATCTAATGTAATTGTCAAAAGTTCAATAGATTAGGAGATTAAATATGCATGTAGCTATGTATCTTTGTGCATAAAGGTGGTTCCATACAAGTTTAAATTTTCTTATTACTATAGTTTTAATACAATTCTCGTAAATTTATGTGCATACATATCGTCGATTGCATGCATTTTATCCAAAATTGGCTTGTTAGTGACTTCAATACATATCACACAAACACTTTCATGCAATAGTTTCAATATCTATGGTGAACTACGCTGCCACTTGTTCTGCAGTTAGTCATAATAAAGGTTAACAGCATCGCCAGTCTGCATTTGTGCACCGAAACTTTGTGAATTTATTTGTTAAGTATTTTATATACAATCCACAAGGGTTTTGTAAAAATTATAAATAAATGTATTCCTCTCTTATCCCTGATCATCCGACATAAATCTAACAAATTTTATCAACATGTGCCTCTAAGACACACTTAGGAATTCGAAGAACAAAAACAAATAAATTTAGATAAAAAACTGAAGTAAAATAAAAGTCAAGAATACAACATTGAATTGAAAACCAAATGTGTCTTAAAAGCACATATTGGTAAGATTAAGGTTAAATGAACTCATTCAATGATACAATTTCTTATCAGTTAAACATGTATATGTATGTATGTATAATCATATACAGACATATATATGTATCTATTTAAGTATATATATATATATATATATATATATATATATATATATATATATATATATATATACATATATATATATATATATATATATATATATATATATATACATATATATATATATATATATATATATATATATATATATATATGTAGAGTAAAAACAAAGTAATGTACTCACGAAAAATAATTTCTGCTTTAAAACTTTTCCGAACCGCCACTTTTTAGAAAATAAGGGAAAAATGTTATGTATATGTTTTCTAGAAAAGAAAACGCCGTAAGTTTTCTATTGCCCGCTTCTTTCTTTCCATAATACATACATAAATGATGTTACTATGCAACTTCTGATATATGATGCAACTTCATGATATAATAGATCAAAATATAAAATCTGTATATATTGTTTTATTAATGATCTCTCAAATATGCTCTGCATATATCGGAAAATAAAATTAAAATAAATTTATTAACGTTTATTTTGCTTCTTCAACGAATATAAAATGTTTAATATTTTTAATTTCAAAATAGCCGTTAAGTAGCAAAAAGTTTTCGTAGTATACAGCGTTGAAAAATTGTGTGTGTTTTTATGCCCTCAGAGTGCAGCCCTAAGCTGAAAAACCCACTTTGTTATCGATAGTACAAAAATAGTAATTTATTACCAACACTTACAAATGCATTTCATAAAAAGAAGACATGAACTGCGAGTGCTTGTGCTGTATTTTCTCACCAAAAACATTGAAATTTCGAATAAATAAAAGGAATGAGATATTTTACTTTAATGAAAATCGTAGTAATAGGTCAATATAAATAAATAAGTAATTTTTAAAAATTGAATAAATAAAAGACTAAAAACATCCCACAACTACATGAACAAAAAGGAAAATTTCAAAAGAAAGGTGTGCCCAGTGTTTGCCATCCAATAATAAAAATCGAATTGGAAAGTGATTTGTGTAAATTGAATTCTTGTCTAGTTGGCGTTAGACAGAAAAAAGTATGAATTTCAAAGATACACAATATTTGTATCTATTTGCATGGTATGAACTTGCTTTAATAGCCTAGCAATGCGACTAACAGTGGTTCATTTAGTTGCATTAATTTCTTTTAGAAAACGCTGTCCATTTCATTTCGTAATATATGACCACACGCACCGATTTCAGATGGTGTATCCTAGAAAATATACAACAACACTTGGATGCATGAACATATATATGTATATATAGTTTAGTGTTATTACAAGTGGGCGTTTAACGAGAGCAATATTAAAATGTACATGACATGAATGTCTGTTGTCTCTTATACCAATTTCGTTAAAAAGTAATGTAGTTGCAGGGTACTTGAAATATTGCATAAATCATGAGGCTGGAACTATTAACAATTCACACATGATACAAAAAAAGTATTGTTGTTTGATGACCTTGTAATTGCGCATACTATATATACACATTTTTAACTCAATACATATGAAGCAAAAATTTATGTACACATGTACGTAGGTACGAATAAAAAAAAATAAAAATATCTAAAAGTGGCTTGTGTTATTCTTTGCACTACACGAAATCTAAAAGCAAGGAAAACCCAACTGAAGCTTCTTGTTCATAACTCAACAATGAGTGAAATTGAATGCATTAAATATGTCATTATAAGAATACGTAAACAAACTAAAAAAAAGGGCTGTAAAAGAGAACACATGCAGTTTTCCGTCCGAGGAAGAGAATGAAAGAGAGCGGAATAGGAAAACAGTGCGTGACAGATTATATTTTCATTTCGATTGTTTACGCCTTGGTATATTATATCTTCAATAAAAAAAACTCTCAAAAACTGCGAATATTAATATAAACTAGAAGTAATAACAGTTTCGAAAATAAAAAAGAAGCGAAATTACGAAAAAAAAATGAGTGTCTTTAATGATTTCCAACGCTTATGGATGGAGCGTTTTCCTCAAAGCTCTCTATCTGACGCCTGGGAGCAAGACGTGCGTGCAAGTCTGGAACGTCACAAGTTAAAAATAGTTGAACTAACCAAAGAACTTGAACAGGAAACGTTGTATGTGGAGTACTTAGAACGTTTATTGTCAGATGTAGAGAAATATCGTGAGTCTGGCGGTGATCCCACTTCACTCTTCGAAGCAGCTCGAAATTCAGAAGGTGCCATAGCATCCAATATTGTAGCAGATTCTATAGAAATGCATTCATCTGATGATGAATTTTGTGCAGGACTTGCAACAGCAGACCGTAATTCAGTGAGTTGAAGAAATATTTTAAAATTTTCATATAATGTTTCATGTTTTATTTCATTATTGATGGCACTTACAATCATAATGCTCAATTTGCAATTTTTATTTCATATTTTTCCCTATGTTTCATGAATTTTATATTGACTTTTTCAAGGGATCTTCGTATGTATATAAAATATCACATTAAAAGAATTTTTTTATTTACCGTATGAAAATTTGTTTTTCCAAACACACAAAGATTTAAAAAAAATCACAGATGTTGTGTGATTGCATTTTTATAACTGGCCAGTTATCCTCGATAAATTCAATTTAATCTCGCAAACAGCTTTTCTGCTCTGTGCTGTGTAGGTTGAACATTTAAAAACTGATGTGCTTTGAAACATTTGCCATGTCTTTCTGAATTACATATATATGTATATATGTATATATATATATATATATATATATATATATATATATATATATATTATAATTCTTTTTTTTTTATATAACTGAAGCCGATTCTCAGTGAAACACGTAATTTATTTATATACTTATACCATTATGATATTATATACTTATACCATTATTACACTCGCAATTACAATGGTGCAAGTATATAAATATACATAAATACATACATATGTGCATATAATCTTTTTTGTAGAATGGAATGATATTGGCATTTGTTGCCCTGATCGGGAAATTATTTCGCAAATTTTTTCTTAAGAGAACCATTCTAAAAACATTCTTAATGAAGTAAAATTTATAAAGATATGCCTACTTAAGTACTCATGGAATTTTGTTTATATTCTAATGTGGTTTTTACGTGTGTTAACAGAAAATCGATCCAAATTATCATAGATTTCATTAATATTCTCTTAATACTTTCTATCTTATTATATTTATATGTTTTAATGTATTGAGCAAAATATACACTGATTTTTTTTATATATGTGAATCGTGAAAGATTGTGGATACAAATATTTTGGACGTTACAAAATTTTTTAATCCAGCTGTGAGTTGCTATTAAAAATCAGAAAAGTAAAGATTTAATTAATTCGTGTTTTTCAATAGGCAAAGGAACTAAAATAATTTATTAAAACAACATAATCAATAAGTCAGGAATATGTTCGATATGAATTCACTCCGATGGTACATAAAATTGTATATTAGAACTACTTTCTTGTATTTCCGATCGTAAGGTTTTTTATTTTAGTACTTACGCTTCGAAAATCAATTTTTTTTTTAAATTAACATTTAGCACTTTTAGGTAAATTTGCACATATGAATATTTAGTTCAAATGAAGTTGGTAGAAAGTCTCAATGAAGCGCTTACAGAAATTTGTTTATCGTCTATTAGACTACACTAAACAAATTTCGCTACATATTTACAGAAAGACTTTATATATGTAGTTTGAATTCTTTGAGGTCTGATATTTGGAAAAATGCTATAGTAAAATGCTTGAGGTCTTTGTGAATATAATAATAACGTTGAAATCGTTATATTATTTTATTTTCCAACACGATAACAATTTAATTAATAGTAATTGACAATATGTACAATTAAATTTGAAAATTCAATATATGTAAATATTTTGTTTTATGCTGTATTGTTTTGTTTATATAAAATTTAATTCCCTTTTTAATCGATTAATTTTTTGTATTGGTGCACTGAATGATTTAGTTCCTTAGTCGTTTTAAACTAACATATTGCTAAACACTAATTAAATATAGTTGGAAAAGTAAAACAAAGGCATTTGATGTATAATAAGTATTTATGTCCGAAAAATATTAAATTTGGTTTAACGATTAAATGGAATAATTAAAAAATCAGCACCGACTCGTGAAAACTAGGAAATCAACAACTCTACAAAAAAGAAATATCTCAAACACTTGCATTTTATTAAATAAATAAAGTTAATTACTAAATCTAATACAAAAAAAGAAGCATTAGCAACGGATGACATAAGCTATAAATTTGTAATTAATATCAAATATTGTTATTTAAATTAGTGTAAAGAATGGTGCGGGAGAACTTTCTAACATCGATGTTAATAAAACAATTTCCATTAAAAGTTGTTAAGGGAAATGGTAGGAAATGTGAAAGGAGTGGAAATTTGAGTTGAAAGAATATTGAAATGAAAAACAATAACAAGTGCGAGTATTGAAGTAATAATTTAATTTTTTTTTTATATACAAATGTACATGTGTATGTTGTACATACATGTAGCAACTATGTAGTGTTTATCTTATCACAATTTTTGGATGTGTGAGTGTGTTCGGCAATTAAGGCAAGATATGGCTTATGGAGATACTTCTAACATATACTCATTTTATATAAACAAAAAGAGAAAACAATTGTTCATGTTCCGATTTGCTCCCAATAAGCTGCTCGTTTTATGTTACCTTGCCTTTCATATTTTGGACACTACCTAAATTATGGGCAATAGAACGAATTCTCTCTCGGCTGTTCCTTTTTTGCATTTAAAATTGCACATCTCCTTGTTGTCTATACTTTCTTTTTAATTGTTTCTGTTTTTATTTTGTTGCTATTGTTGTTGCATGTTATCTGCATTTTTTGTTTTCTCACACCAGCGCCACAACACAGAATCGAATAAAACTTCTCCAGTTAATATTTTCACTCCGTCGAGTTAACCCGCATAATAAATCCGTTTACAAAAATAAATTGATACATTCATACATTTACACATATGTATGTTTGTATGTGTACAACATGCAGTAGCCAATAAAAATTAAAAGGAAAAAGTTTAAAAATTCGTAAATATTAAATTTGAAATTTTATATCTATTAAAAAGATCAAAAGTGTTTAAAGAAAAATATTAAGTTGTAACGTACTAAGTATATGTTAAACTTTTTCGCGTTCGTGTTATCTTAAAGATTATTTAAACAGTTTTATAAAAACTAAAAAAGTTATAAAATAAAATATATATATTATTGAACACATGAAATGTTAACCATCTCACCATCAGGGTGGAGTAGTTTGTGTGTGTTTGTATTGACGTACTACATGATAATTGCTCTCTTGCAATACACTTAATCACACTTAACGAAATTCAGTTAAAGGCTATTTATTTTAATTTTATTTAATGCAATTTGCTTTTTTTGTAAAATCATCTACTTTAAAACCGCAATTATAATGTACAAAAATTATCAAATTGAAAGTCTTTTATTATATTTGGTAAACAAATTTTGTCATTTGCTGTCGATGTTTTAGACGATAAAATAACAAAGGAAAAAAAATTGTGGTACAAAGGAAAATATACGAATACGATTCTTGATGTATTCGTTTGAAGACACTCGTTTAAAATAGGTGTAGTTCGACTTTTTTATAAATTAATTTATAAAATTTATATAAATTCTCACTTTGCCAACATTTTAAATAAATTTTCCTAGTTTTACAAGTATGTACTCTCAGCGGTGTGACCCTATTAACATTTTATCCATTTAAAAGTTACTAATGGAGTTGAGCAAATACAATGCATAATTAGGAAATCTAAATTGAAGTGTGCGGGGACTTGCAAAATTTTTTGGTGTTTGAGCTGCTGTTTTTTTTTTGTCACCTCTAAAATTTCGGAATACAAAGGAATTTTTATTAATACTTTATCAAAATTTGTGGTTAGTAATGAGTGGAAATGTTCACAGAGATGAAATGATATCTTCAAAAATTAATCTTACTAGAAACACTTAAGGAAGAATAGAGAATAATATAAAGGGCATTGCTTTAGGTTAGGTTAGGTCAGGCTGCACAGACGGCCAGCTTTAATAAAAAAATTCAGCCCACCTGGGGGCTAGTGGATCCCTTTGTGTTGCTATTAAAAATTAATTGTTGTTAACATTTTTCATCTTTATAATATATTTAATTTTATAATATGTATTAAGCTCGAGATCGTTGTTTTATAAAATTATCTATTTCAAATTTTATTCGATTATTCAATAACTAAGTTAAATGAAATGTTTGACAGCTATTTTTCGGCGGGTTAAGCATCTGTTGTTCTGTATGTTTCATTTATTATCAGTGGCGTATTTTTTTCCTTTACTTTATTAGACATTTTACTTCTTGTTGAAAAGTTTCTTGATTGACTTTCATAATTTTCAGTGATTAATTCATTAAAACAAAAACGCATTACCCCACTCACAATTTACAGAAAAGTGCGTTAATTACGTGTATCTTATGCGATATTTTGTCATGCACCTTAATTGAGTTCTTGGCATAAATAAAGTTTGAAGCTAATGTGTAAAATTCGTAACGCAGCAATAAAAAATATAAATCATTGTTAGGTTTATAATGTGCTCTTAAATGCCAAAAAAAACTATCTGCACTTGGCGAAAAACCATGAAAGCAGTGAAAAGCCACAATCTTTTTTAGGATTTGTGGGAATCTCGGCAACGAATCTAATTATTCATTTAAATAAAAATTTTATAGGATGTAGTAGACACATATTGTTTCACAAAGGTCCTAACTAATGTTTAGCTAAATACTGCTTGATTTAAAATAAATTATTACAGAAAAACTTTAAGGCTGAATAATTATATATAAATTTAAGACAAAGAAGTTTAAAATATATAAATTTCAAAATTGCTGAATTGCTGATATATGTACTAGATTTGCGTAATGTATGTTTAAATACACACAAAAAATTTATATTAATACTGCTGTATTCATAAAAAAATAATTTCGACTTGAAATGTTAGTTGAGAAAAAATTTAATGGAAATTTTGATTCAAAAATGTACTGAAACCTAAATTATTTGTTATGAATACGGCAAATTTTATTTAGTTTTTGGTGTACGATTCGTAGTTATAAATATGATAATAAAAAAATCAAATTTGTCACTTTAAAATCGCAGTGCTATTTGTAAGTACTAACTGTGGAATGTTCAGAAAGATCAGAATAAAACGTTTAAGGAAATGTTGTAATTAACTATAATTTAATAATTTTTCTTGTATAGATTTCTATTATTTTCGACAAACTTAAAATTTTCTGTTTCATAAGTGCGAATGTTTACATAAAATAAAAATACAAAAAATATTTTATTCATGGCTGGAATACGTTTCCTTAGAAATCTGCATTTATAAATAGCAAATGTCGAGTTGAGTACGAAACATTAACTACCGATTTAATCTCTAATAAACAAAACTATATTACCAACTACGAAAAATTTTGTTTTAAAATTAAAATAAATCGCCTTGAATTGAATTTTCCAAAGTCTATGGAGCCTTGGAAGAGTATTCTATTAAATTGTTTCATTATATTAGAATACCAGCATCAACAAGAAACATTACAGCAACTAGTGGCAGACTTACCCGCACAACAGCTCAGCAGAATTTTTCAAGTCAAAAATGTCATCGTTTAAGGAAAAATTCAAACTTTGGCGAGGGGTAAAGTCTAAAAATATAATTAAAAATCCATAAACGTTATACATATACTGTACATAGGAACCAAATTTAATATATTTTAATTTTTTAATGAATTTTACACTACTGTTGCATTAAGCTTTAATGAAGATTTTGTTATTTGGCAACCTTAAGAAAATGCTCTTTCCAATGGTAGCTAAATTTTAACTGCTGACAAATTAATTGTAGAGATATGCTACGAAATTTATTTGTTGGGTAGTTAAGCAATGTCTATATGCATTTCATTGGTGCTTTTACCAAACTATCAGTACACTTCAACCACAGTTTTGAAAAGTTTCAAATCTCCCATCCAATGATAAGACTTTAAGATACCATATGAGAATTTATGTGAAAACTCACAAATGATTTTAAAAAATCACATTTTAATAAGTGCAGTAGACTATGAAACTCACATAGAGCAAAACCCAACAAACAAGTCTTATTCGTTATGAGTCCATTTTATTATTCTACATCTTTATACAATTAGAAATCCTTTGGATTACATTGAAAGTATTTATAAGGCAAAATGAAAAATAAAATCTAAATTTAACTGTTATAAAGATATGCCCTAATTAAAATACAAACTCCAGTGGTTCTAATCATAATATATATATATATATATATATATATATATATATATATATATATATATATATATAGATAGATATATATATATATATATATATATATATATATATGTATGTATATATATATATATATATATATATATATATATATATATATTCATATTTATATAAAAAATTTTGCTTGCATGCATCAGAAATGGAAAGTAGGTTTATGATATTGTATCATCTATAAAAACGAACATACTTTTGCAGTACATTAATGCAGTACAATTGGGCTATTTGTGGAACTTCTGAAAGTTTGATGGTGTTAAATAATCTAATTTAGCCCTCTCTGCTCAAAAATTCAAGTAACTATTCAAAATCAAAAATTCAAGTCGTCCGGTACATATATGATACTTACATCATATCGTGTTTTAACTGGGAAACCAATAGGAAGCAGAAGTAACTGCCAAAATATTTATTGAACATATCAATATGTCATCATCGGAATTTTCAGGGGTACTAGTGGTTAAAGTAGTTAACACAAGAATATAAAACCTATGATTCCGCGTTCGGCGTCGAAGTTATTCAGTACCGTCCTTCGTCGGTACCTATAGTAAAAATTCAACGGTAAAGTAAAAAGTAAAAGCAGCTACATCAAATTTGTCTTCGTTGTCCTCTTAATACTATATATACTATAATGTATAATTTCACAGTGGCACGAAATGAAAAAAATATACCTTTAAAACGACCTTAAACGTAGGTCTTCAAGCGACGTTTAGAATTTCGATTAAGTTATTGGAAAAAATTGAGGACAAAATCTAAAAATTTGAACAAAACAGTTTTTTATGTGTGGCAAGTAACGTTATCTTGCAAATAAAAATTATGCGAATATTCCAACACCTTTTATTCATATTTTCGATTTAGAATAAGAAATATTTCGAACAATTTTTTTCGAATATTCACATATTGATTAATTTTATCTCAACACGTTTTATAAAAATTTCAATATATTCAATAATGTACCATATATATAGTATAGTATAGTGTATTATTTTCAAGTTACTAACAATAGAATGCGTAAACAAACCAAAACACTTGTTGTGCAAGGCTGTGTGTATATACATAGTATGAAAATAGTAATAAATAAGTCTTTTTCAAATATTTGTTATTCCAAACATCAAACAGAGATTATTTGAGATTTTGTTACAAACACGTGTACCAGTATACTGATGGATTTCGATACTAGTTTATAGATAAATATATTTTAACAAGTTTTCCCTGGAAACAATATTATTTCAGTTTTGTGTTGCCTTTTTAAGGGCGTTCCTTACTTTGAAAAGTAACATCTCATTTCACTCAATTGTGTTAAGAAATTGAATTAATAATATTCAGAAGATCTATGTTCTAAGTCTTGTTTTCTCGTGAAGCAGTTATTTTCATATATGTCCCTTATATTCAACTCCAAATAAAACAAAACATTTACTCAATTCAAAATACTTGTTGCATGGTTCAAATTTTTATTTGAAAACACAACTTCAAAAAAATCTCAAAATAAAGATATTTTACCAATGATTTGCTTTTGTTTGAGAAATTTCAAATACAACTTTAAACTAAACCACTAAGCATGTGAATTGATCAATTGTTTATTTGTTATTTACGTTTTAAATGTAAGTCAGGGGGTTATATCAACTAAATGAATTTTGTCATGTAATAAACTGCCAAATAAGTTGCTCTAGTATCACGGTACCAACAAAGTTTAGGAAGCACTATTCCTGGTGTAGACAACTGCATTTGTTTCTGTCTATTATAAAATATTGAAGATGAAATGAATATAAAGGGAGGCCTGACTGTAATAGTAATACGATAATAGATAAAGCTAAGAGAGCATGTGTGTATATTGGTTATTTCATTATTATTATTTATATTCTTTTCGTAAGAAAAACGAATGTTTAGTTGAATGTATTTATGAGTCATAACAAAATATAATAAAAATATAGTTAAAATGTTTGCCAGACAGTTGCAATTTCTTTAAATCTTCTCTTATAATGTATTAATAAAAATTCATTGACAATTTAGGCTTGGGATTCACTCGTCATTATATTAGATTCTGCTCCCCGTGATAGTTGTTAATTAACTTTTTTTATTTCAATTAAGTTAAAGCAAAAGCAAAGACAATTGGCTTGATTCTTTATTAAATATATATTGTGTTCGTGCTTGCATATGTACATATGTACATATAAAATTATGTGTATTAGGGCTGCCCTCCAATTCTTTGACATGTAGATCATATAATACCTTAGAATAAATACATGATTCTTGTGTCTAATTTTTTAACCTTCTTTCTTTTAACAATTGATAGATTTGTTTGATTTTTAAGTTTTTTTATATTTATATTAATTTGAAATAATTAAAGGAAAATTTTTTACAATATCAAATAATTTCTGAAGAAGCTAACTGATGGTTGGCGAAATATCGAATATAAAATATTAATATAGAAAGCCTTAAGACTCAAACAATTCTATTAATTGTTAGAATAAATACAGTTAAAAATAATTAAAAAACACGCTTTTATAAGAAATAAATTTATAAACAAATTGACCACTTTGAATTTTCTAGTAAGATTTTGGGAAAAAAGAATCAGCACAAAATTAGAATTAAAGAGGTTTAAAAATGACAATTCCCAAAAATATGTACTAATTTGAAAAAAAGTAGTTTTATTGTGAAAAAGTCTGGGGTGATTTTCAAGAAGAAATATAAGGAGTCCATACGCTTTGTTTTATAATTTATTTCTATATTCAGAGTTATTTTTCCCTTCTTACTTTATTTTGGTATAAAAGGAAGTTTTTTTAGTTTATTTAAATAGAATTTATGTTTACTTTTTTAGTTCGATCTATCACTATTTGGGGAATTAATGCCAGATAGCGTTATTAGTCAACGTAATAAGCTGCGCCAAGGCTGTTCAAACCTGAACTGCAAAAAAGAATTTATTTTGTCTGTTAGTTTCCTAAAATTTTATTGGAATTTTTTAATTTTTTAAGAGCAGGATATTAATCACTAGGCTAGATCCATATCAAATTGCTCAAAATGGTTTTGGCTCAATAAATCTACATATATACTTTTTAATTAAAAACAAGATTGTTCGCCGATGTTACAAGATATCGATCGTTCGCACAGATAAATTTAAAACAAAAACAAGATTTTAGACATCGGCGAACTAAAAACAAATCTTATTTGTTTATTCATTTTTTATACTCTGCAATTGTGAATAAAACTCTTTCACTTAAAAAAATAGTAACTGCATATTAATAAAGTTGAGGCGGCGAGCCGGGATAAGGCTACCTAGTATTGATTCGTCTGGAATATAACTGTAATGATATCATTAAATTAATATTTTTAATTATGGTAAACATGCGCAGACAGAGCCCTTATTTTATCTCTTTCGCTCTCACACAGACAATATGAGAGAAAATTAATTAATTGGGGCGGTCTTGAGAGGGTAATGAGACAAACATATCAAGTTATTGCATTGTCACCGGTTCTTGATAAGTGCACGAAGTTTAAACTAAATCTGTACGTTCATAGTAGGTCAAAAACGGGTTTTGAGGAGTCGGTTACAAACATCTAAACATACAGGTGAAGCTAATAAAAGCTATTTGAAAACAGTGGAATACAATAATTATACCCTTTATTGTGTAACTATTTGTCGATATTGATCTGCAATGAAAAGTTTAAAAAGTATCGCACGTTGCTTGCACTCAATTTTCGATCTAAATGTTGATGTACTCACGTATATAATTCTTTATTCATATATCAAAAGAGTGTATATTTTTGTAAAACGAAAACCTTCTCCACTTTTTCCAATTGCGAATAGAAGGAAAAAATAATTTTTAAAACGAACGATAAAAATAAGATCGTACTCGTGAGCGGAATATTTATTTACTAATGAAAAATATTTCGATTCAGATAAGTGAAACCGTAATACGATAATTATAACCGTAAATGCAAAACTGTGTTATAATGGTTTAGTGGCCACCGTTTTTTTTTTGCCAATATTTGTCATATGTGCTGTACCTTTATATATACATGGATATATACATATGTATGTAATAATTTATATTTAAATTTCAATGACAAAAAACTGCCACTAAAAGTGATAAAATTTGTTTAATTGAAAGTTGCCGCTCAAAATAATATGTGAGATATTTCTAAAATTAACTACTTGTTGCAAGTCTTAATAAAATATATATATTTTTTCTTTTTCTAAAAATATTAAAGGAATTCTTACCAAACCACAGTTTATATTGAATCTTTAATCGCTAACATAAAAATAACGTTAATTTTCAATATGACTCTTTATGCTAAAGTTGTCATAAGTACAGTAAAATTCTTGCAGGACAATCAAGTACATACAGATATATATAAATAGATAATATTTTAGAATATATATTTAGAATATATTTTTGTAACTTTCATATAAGTTATAAAATATGAAATGAATTTCTTGTACATTCTATTCATTATTTTTACAGAAGTCAAGCTTGAATTTAAGAGAATCTAAAAATGGTAATAAAGACCAACAGACCAATAGATTGTCATTGAATACAGATAATAAATATGCGACTGCCGTGGCAACATCACCAACAGCGAGTTCTCAATATGGTAATAATAATGATAATAAATCTAGCGGAACTAAAAGTAATTTAACAATTGCAGCTCTTTTAGAGGAAAGAAGTAGTGAAAAAGAAGACAAAGATGAAGGCACAGAAAAGGATAAACATAACAGTGATAAGAATGGCGCTCTACATCAATGTATAAGCGAATTGGCGGCTTCTATAGCTTCGAACGAAGATAATGCAGACAATGGTGGTATACAAAAATTGTTGCCCGATAGGCCATCCAAATCAACTTCACATTTTGTCACAGTCATAGAAGTTAAAGAGAGCAAAACAGATCATGGCAATAATTCGTCTATGTCATTAGAACAAAGTCAAGATAATACTGTTGGTGATAAAGCAAATAATATGACACCTTCCACATTTAGTAGTTTTGAAAGAAAACCATCAGCTCCACCATTGTCACCATCATTGGCATCACCCTCACTTACTGCATCTTCACATGCTTTATTAGAAGCAAAGAAAAAAATGCCGCCAAGGCAAGTAGTGCCAGTTGATAGAATTAATTATTTCAAAATATCTATTTAGTTCTTAATATATTTCATACAGACCACCACCAAAAAATATACGACGTGTTGAACCCCCAACTATACCAGGTTCCATACTTTCATCATCACCCAAACGAGATTCACCTTTTTTTGGTAGCACCATTCCTTTTCCGTCTGGTTCTGGTAGTTTGTCTTCGTCGGAGAGTCCAGTGAATTCTCTTGAACGAAATATTAAACCATCGGATATATTACGACAAAAATCTTCAGAATCTTTAGAGGGGAAAACATTTACTCAAAACCGTAAAACTACACCAGAAATGAATAAATTTTTGAACAATTCAGAATTTTTAGAAGAATTAGGTCACAAGATCAGTAAAACTGAGAGTTTGGAGAAAGCAAAGCGATCTGACCTCAATTACACACACAGCCCCACTGGTAGTTTGGGCCGAACACAGCAAGCACCACCAAGTGGCACAACAGCAAGCGCTGCAAATCGCTCTCAACACATTTCACAGCAACGGCCGGTAGGTGTTAATCCAATGACTGGCTCGTCGCCAACCAGCAGTTTAAGTAAAAGTATCAAACTTACAGCTGCTGATAGTTCATCAACTGGTAGTTTGGATAAAAAGTCTAGAACATCTTTGCAACCAGGTGATACAGAACAGGGACGTACTGTTGGCTCTAAAGAGTCTTTATCTTCACAAGGCATATCCGAAATTGTGCGTGCCTATAAAACCTTCTGCAATAAGAAATTATATATAATCTAAAAACATCTTATATATTACAGATCAAAAGCTATGAATCAGTTTCTTCCCTTAGTTCAGACAGCGCTAGAGCTACTCAAATAGTTGATAATGAACAAGAACATCTGTACGATACTGTGCCTCTAGACAATGGAGATGATGAGTATGTCTATATTAAACCTGGAGGCACTGGTTCATCTTCTAGTCGCGATGATTTATCAACGCCCGGCAGTATCATACCTATGAGTTCTCATGGCCATTTAAGCAGTCAAACTAGCGTTACAGATCCTGAATCTCCAGGACGCTCTTCCAATTATGCTAATATTAATTATTTTATACAGTATGTCAACAATTTTTTTTTAACTTTTTATATAATTTATTATATATTTTTTATGAAATAGGAAAAATAATGAAACGCGTTCGAGTTCTGTGGATAGTGATGGAGAATATGAGAACGGTATGCCTATAATGCGAACTATATCACAAGATGATCATAACATACCAACGCCTGGAGCATTAAGAAAGGTATGTATAGAAATATGTAATTATTATCAAATAACGAAAATTATTTGGACATTTATAAAGTTTTTTAATATACCTATTTTAAATAATACTAAATAACCGGCGAGAGAAAAGCTTGCAAGTAGATGAAAGAATTGATATTTCAAAGTGTAAGAAAAGAAAACTCTATGTATTTAACCAAATAGCTAAGCCGTTTTATATCTTAATAAAGGAAGTCATTATATAAAATAGCAAACGAAAGCTTTTGTTTGCTGTACTACTTTGAATTAATACGCAAATCTTCAAGTACCGTCCGTCGCGTCGAACTTTTGTACATTTTTAACAATATGTGAGAGAATTTTTAACTTACTCTCACTTTACCGAACTTTACCCAAAAAGTACGGGATCACAGCTAATAGGTTTGATCCCGTACTCTACATTGGGAGCCCGCGGGATCCCAATCTTACCGAAGACTGTTCCCGTACTCAAAGTTTAGGCATGTAAGAGAGATTATGAGAGAACAATATTCTTCTTCTTGCACGAAATAGCCCGCAATTTTTCTTCGGGCAGATTGGGAAAACAGTTAAACGGTCAGCTGTTTTAAAAAAGATAAACAGAAAGCAGATAAAAGATTTTAAATAAAAATTGTAATAAAGTAAAAGTAAATGGCGAATAAAATAAGTACTGCTTGAATTTAACTTACATGCACACAGCATATTAAAATGTCAAAACACTTCGACGTTTTCTTTTGATAAAGGATTTTGACTTTTTGTTTCCCCGTTCTTTTGTACATTTTTAACTATATGTGAGAGAATTTTTTAATTACTCTCAGTTTACCGAGCTTTACCCAAAAAGTACGGCATCAAACCTATTACTACTATACAGTTTTTAACATGTGGATTGTTAAATATTAAATCAATAAATGAGGCGATTTGATAATTACACTGGAGCTTTATTACTAAACTATAGATACAATAATATGCAATGTGAATATTGTATATATTATATGCAAAATTTAAAGCCATTTTCTTGGCCTAAATTTTACACTAAAAAAAACAAACATTTATGTAAGAAATTAATGTTAACAGTCGCTCCAAGACCAATTCGCATATTTTTAATTTTTGCAGAAAAGTTATCTGCCAAAAAATAAATCTAGACACATTATAGTCAAACATGGGTGTAACCCGTTTGTTCGCACGTTTTACACAATAACTTATAAACCATCCAATCTAATATAAATGAGGCTGATACTAGACTTTTGCCTAATATTTGCGATATGTGGTTACGCGGTAATTATAATATGACAATTTTTAGAGATATTGATCTTTTGTAAAAAAAATGTTGTAATCTATTAATATTATATTGTCTTTGCATTAAAATAGTCATGTTTTTTTTATTAATTTAAATTACGTTTTTAGATCTGTTTTACTTGCAAACTTTTCTTGTGTGACAAATAATTAAACTAATATAAATGGTTAAATTTTATGATTTAAAAACTATTTTACTCAATTTTTAACCACAACTAACGCCAACATTTTCTTTTTTAATTTTTTTTATTTTACTTTCCTAATACTTTGAAAATCATACATACCTGAATCAAAACAGAATCTAGTTTCAGCAATACTTGTGAGTACCACCTTGTCATCAAACAATTTAGTTATAAAAAAGATAAAATCAATATTTAAAAAATGACTTAATAATATATAATTTTGACATCTTTTTTAATGGTGCTGGGTATTTGTGTTTAAAAAAGTTTCCTTAAATTGCATACATATATGCTTGATGTATATGTATATATATCATCATATACATATGTTTCGCGGTTGTCAAAACTTATAAAGACTATTAAAAACGTAAAACCAACATAACTTTGTTCACTATCAATATGTAACTATATTAATTTGCAAGAATGACTTTTGAACGAAAGTAAATGTAATATTTACGTCAGTTATGTATAATTATTTCGAATAAATTCTTATGTAATTCATGTTATATGAAATAATTCCACTAATGAGCCCAGATATATTAGGAGTAAATTTTTTTAAAAATATTTTAATTCTATAAACTATATAGTATTTTTTCTATTTCATAACAAAATCTTTATAAATAAATTTTTTTTTTCACATTCAACTAAAGGTAAAGGGAAATATGTTTATTGATTCAGATACGCGTTTCATAAGTGTAAAAATTTCACAAATAACTAATAGTCATTGTCATAGAATCCATTATTATTGGAAGCTTTTTAGCCCAATAAACACTTGTCTAAATTAAAATGTTTCTCATTAGTTTACATCATTAGATTACATTATTTTGGGCAAATATTTGCCCAAATGTGACCGTACCTTAAACCACCTAATAAATGGTGGTAATAATCAAAAGTACGCATATGCATATTACTGATGACGAAAAGTTTTGGTGACTATCCCTTGTACCTTGGAATATATATCATGTTTTTTTGAATTAGATACACGTTACGAAAATTTTCTGATCAATCTTAAACGAATAAAATAAAACAAATCAACATTTCTACAGTGCTAATATAATATTAATAACGTAAATATTAAAATATGAAAATGGAAAACCTAGTTTTTATTGTGAAAAAGTTACCATCTCTAATACAGCGCACCAATGCATTTTCGAACGTAGAATAAGTTGTAAGAGTATTTGGGCTTACCAAATAATTTAAACCAATAATAATAGTACTTATTTCTTTATATAATTAAGAGCCATATTGATGTACATAATTCATCGCCATATCTTTTAACGTAAACTAAAAATATTTGTGCATAAATAGTTCATAAAATCTAAAGTATATAATTTCAAATAATTTTGTTCATTTCGATTGGGGTGTTTATATATTTATAATAATTTTCTGACAATTACAGGTTTCGGGTAGTCAACGTGGCAATAAAATACGTTCCATACTGAGCACAATCATACAAAGCGAAGCAATTTATGTTGCTTGTTTAAATACTATGATTCAAGTATGTAAAATTAATTTCCAATAAATATAAGCTGAAGTGTTTAACTGTTTAATTGTCTCTTAGTACAAAAAAGCTATACATGCTACACTGGGCACATCACAACCAGTCATCAAAGAAGATGAGGAGAATACAATATTCTTTAAGATCGATGAGCTATACGATGCACACTCAGTTTTTTTGAGTGATTTAAAGTCTTTGGTAGCTCATGAGGGTGGCGATGTGCTTATCGGTGAAACATTTAAACGTCTAGCGGAAATGTTTGACCTATACAGTGCATTTCTCCACAACTATAATCAGGCGATTGAAACGGTGAAGAAATGCAGTGCTAATAATCCGCAGTTCAAAAAGATTGTATCGACAATTGTTTTGAACTTGCAGACTGAGCAATCGCTAACTCTCGAAGATCTATTACACAAACCAGTGGCACGAGTACAAATAAATGCTCTGATCTTCAATGATCTACTTGACTGTACGCCACAAAATCATCCGGATCATCATCCCCTTAAACAGTCTCATGATACCATCCATAAATTTCTTAAGCAATTTAATGTTGTCAGTCAAAAATTGTCCACAGAGTCCAACAAAAGCTTACGCCGCATGGTAAAGAATTCATTTATAGTTGAGCTAGTGGACGGCCATCGTAAATTACGCCATTTGTTTCTATTCAATGATGTCATTGCATGTGCCAAATATAAGGCTTCTGGCCGTGATCGTATAGATTATGAACTTAAATGGTTTATACCTTTGAAAGATGTTGCTGTTTTCGAGGAAACAGATTCTAGTGCAGAGCTGAAAGAGTCTAGTCCAGCCAATATTTTGCAGCTAAAAACGCAAGCATGTACGGTGCGTGATCAATTGTTAATGGAGGAGAAGGATGACAAATCACGTAAACCAAACGGCCTAAGAGGTGGTGAAAAATATCGTCGAAAACTTGCAGATCTGGAATCGCAGTTAGTTTTGGCATCTCCTAATTTAGTTTTTCGAATTGGAAACAAAGCAACCAATAAGACAGTTACATTCTTCTTGAGCTCAGATTTCGAACGTACACAATGGATAGAATCTATTTTAGGCTTGCAGGTAAATTTACAATAATTGCATTGGTTTTATCAAAGCTTCAAAGTAAAGAATTTGTCGTACTAATATTCCATATAGCAACAATGTAAAATACCCGGTACTAGTTCTATAAATGCCCTTGAAATTCATGCCTTTATAGTAGCCATGCAAAAAAGTATGAAAACGGAAATGGGTTCATACCTTATGCGAAACACCAATGACGAAAGTCTTTTAGTGGGAGACTTACACATGACAGTCAATAATCTTAGTGGTTTAGATCAGCCGGCAGATTTATACATTTCGATAGAAGTTGACTCGTATGGCCATTATTTTCGTAAAGCTGCCACCAAAATGATATGCCGTTCCATGAATCCGACATGGAATGAAAGTTTTGTCGTGGAACTGGAGGGCAGTCAAAATGTGCGCATATTATTATATGCTCTACAAGAAAGACCAATATTAAGGGCTAAACATGTTTTAAAGGTATATTTCGTTACATAGTTCTTCTTCATGTACATCTATTTCGCATAATAATGTTTTTTAATAAACTCACTAGTTGAGCCGCAGTTGGTTGAAAGAAACACCACAAACACGTGTCCTTAAATTGGGTGATAGTTTAATTTTAAATATCACTTTACATTTTGTACCTGGCGAAGTGACATTACGGCGAGTACCTACCTCGAAACCGGGAGCTTTATTTGGAGCGAAAATGCAACAAGTTTTAAAGTAATTATTTATTTAAAATCTATCCGATATATTGTTAATCATTGTATATAATTTTGTTTTGTTTAGACGTGAAAAACGTGACATTCCATTTATAATAAGTGCCTGCATACGAGAAGTGGAAAAACGTGGTATGTCTGAAGTGGGAATTTATCGAGTCAGTGGATCAGCTTCGGATTTAGCTAAGCTAAAGAAATCTTTTGAAACAAGTAATATTATTTCTTTTTATTATTATTTTTTTTTTCCTGAGTATTAAAAATATTTTCTTAAAGATGCATATGAAGCTGAACAATTACTTAAAGATGTTGATATTCATTCTGTTACTGGCATTTTGAAATCATATTTACGGGAATTACCAGAAGCCTTATTCACCGATGTCTTGTATCCGAAATTCTTTGAAACCTTTAGTCGTTTTAGCAACAACAATGAAGTTGAACGAATTAACGAGCTTTTGCAAGTGTTCGATGAATTGCCGCAAGCCAACAAGGCATCCATCAATCATATTTTAGATCATTTAATAAGGTATGTTTATTTCAATGTCTTATTAAAATCTTGGTGTAGTATATTTGATTCTATATATTATTTATATTCTGATGCACTTGCTTTGAAAATTTCTTTGCCATTTTTATTATATTTTTATATATTTATTTTTATTATTGATTCAATTAATTATTTAACGTAATTGAAAATAAATTGAGAACGTAATTTTCTCTAAAGATAATTCCATTCCACTTTTAAGTAGATTCATTTAAAAACACATTACTCATTCTTATGTATGTATTTATTACTTATATAGTATTATTCTTATATAGTATTAATTCGAATATTATATGTAAAATATAAATGCATTTAGTTATGGTGTTCTAGGTGATTATGTTTGCGTACAGTGATAAAAACACAAAAGTCAAAAGTCATCTCATATCAAAATCTAGACAAATTGTAAATCAGTTTGATCATGACTTCTTGTTTAAAAATAACAATAGATAATGTAGGATTTACACACATTTTTACAGACATTTTGGTCTCTTGTAGCAAATTATTTAGGGTGCATTGAAATGAAATAACTTTCATTATTTTCACACAAAAAAAAAAAATACCTGCCATTCAGTGAGAATTTCTTTATGCCCTAATGCGTTTATTTCTTTATTGCTTGTATAATATTGGAAAATGTTTCGCCTAATTGGCGAATACGAATGCGAATATCTAAAAATTACCGAATATTCGGCAACAACAATACGAATATTCGCACATTATCTACTGTAATGTATAATCTTCTTGAGATTATCTTAATCCCCACACATATTAATTGTTATATTTAAGCCTCACATAAAGAAATTTCTAATTTCGACTCAGAAATTCCAAGACAGTTGATCGGTTTTTGTGTTTTCTGAATAAGTTATCTCGGAATTGAAACAACTTTCGATCGAAAAGAATATCAGTGGCAGGCCTTATAGGGGACAACAAGATCTTTTTGTTGTTTAGAGTACTTAGACAACAGAACGCTTTGGGAATGTTTATTTTACATCGAAATACTGATAAAATATTACAATTTTTCCTATCCATAATTCTTATTATTAATTTACATATTTTATGACAAAAAATATATTGTTGAAGCGCAGTCTTTTGCTTCTTTATAGCCCAAATAATAATTGTATATAAACAGCAAAGGTTCATTAAAAAATGAGAAAGATTCAGTTGCTTTTGAAATACGTACAAAGCATAGAAGAAAAAAATGTAATCGGGAAACCAGCGTTGTAAATAATTGGATTGTTAATAGACTTGTATTGCATTACTCTTCGACATATGTGTATTGATTTTAATAAAATTTTTATAAAATATTTGTATATATTTCAACGCGAATTAAACTGCAACAGCCCATTATGA